>OZ010583.1:96229942-96242442 GCA_963932145.1 Acanthosepion lycidas
TCGGCTTCAGTCACTTTCTACCGCTGTAAGGATTGCCACTGTGTACCATTTTATAAATAATTTCATGATATGTGTTACAATGAGCTTCTCGATATATTACCTCGACTGTATGAACCTAAGAGCATTACTAGAATGTCGGCGTGATCTTATCGTTTTAGTGTTAAGCTGGTCACATGTAGCTGTAACTTATATGCTAGCAGTTGCTTTTCTCACCCTTCCCGCTTGTGGAACTCCCTTCCGACTCCATGCTTTACCAACAACTTTAATCTGCAATAGTTTAAATACTATGTCAATCGCTATCTACTGTTCTCCTGATTGCTCTTTTTAATCATTTCTAATGTTTGTGTCCCTACTTCCTCCACAACTTGTAACCAGTTGCGTCTTAGTGGCTGTCTTGTCTTACATGAGGTGGAATGAAAGTTGTTTGTAAAGATATAGAAATTATTATAAAATAATTCATGATGACTGATGCGTCAAAAAATAGAAAGTGTTAAACACGTGGCTGTTGAAAACATCTCGCATCGACCAAGATGCTATTTAAAGCATCCCTATATACAAGATTAACTAAACATTAATGGAATGGATATAAATGAAAAAACAAACGTATGTATGTTGAGGCAGCCATTTTTTTTCATAATTTCTTTTTCGAACGTCTCAAAGGACGTTACCTATCAGATTCTGATGTGTCACAGTAAATGAACCCGAATATAGGAGCTGTAAATGAACTGGAATATAGGAGCTGTAAATGAACTCGAATATAGGAGCTGTAAATGGAGATTTGAAGATAGACAGCTACTTGAGAGAGAAGAATTTTCACGATCATATCAACAACCTGACTCGTCAAGAATATTATGTTTAGGAAGTCGCAAATGCGAGAACGACCAACGTTCTCACAATACGTGAGATTCGTGGAAGGACATCACTGTGAACGTGATGTTTAACATGAAATAGATCAACTTGATCCGGATATGCAATCGCTTTTATCGATTCTCTAATCTGAGCAAAATCATTTTATAATAGAGGCCTATTTCTAAAGTATGTATACGCTACCGATCAAAAATTATGCCATTAGCCTTGTATATTTTCTTTATAAATTGGCCTCAAACTAGTTGTTTTGTACTTTAAATCAGAAGAAATTAATTTATGTTGTTAAAAATACGGGAGACATGATATTTTATCAGAAATTTTATAATGACAAACAAAACAATTTATGCTTACATTTTGCTTTCGTCTAAATGTCCACCTTGATTACTGTAGCACACATTTTTGACATTCGCTGCAAATGTTTCTCAAAGTCTAACTTTGATAATTGATTTCATTCTTTTTTCAATTATTCTAGGATATCTTTTCATTTTTTTCTCTCATTTCTATCAAGTTCAACCCATGATAATTTCGGGGCTGGTTAAAAACCTTTGAACTGTACTGAAGTTATATACATATATTAGTTTGGTGTGTGTTTGTGTGTGTATGTATATATCAAACTTACTTATATATATGCGTGTGTGTGTGTGTGGATATGTATACATAGTACACAATAAAAGTCTAACTGAATTGATGGTAAAATGTAGACTGTGTTTACAATTTACCGGAAACGTCTGATCTTTGGTTCAATAAAGCATTCTTATCAAAGAATCTGATAAATTCCAAGTTTTCATGTAAACACAGAAAACAGGGTCCATATAAGGATCTAAATGTCCTTGCCATTTTTAAAATATATCATTTCATCTTAGGAGTTTTATTATCATCTTTCAAACTCCAAAAAATTTAGAAAGTGATGTATTATTTCTATAAGTATTACTAGTAAAGGACAATACATGTTGGTATCACCTAGTCTTGAAAGAATTTTTAGTACTGGCAATATAGAACTTTTCAACTGCCGGATTCTCTATTGTACAGATAGTACAAAGATAAACAAAAGGGTTAAACATTTATTTGGCAATGGGCATTGGTCAAAATTCCTACAATTAGAGTGGCCAGTATCATTAACGATATTTTCCTTGGAACTTGTATTATGAATCACAATATTAAATTGGTTTGAAATTTTAGTATTGTGTATCTTTATGACCTTCTATTAGTGCAGCTATAACTTAATTTTAATGTGTTTCTGTTACAGAAATTATTTTTTATAGCAATCTCCGTTTGTTTCCTAAAGACAGGTAGTATTTTGCTCTTGAATCTAAATAAATTGTTTAATCGCCATTAATTTACAATCATCTGATGAGATGCATTGATACGGATCGAAACACGACTGCAATTGTGTAGCGATTTTGAAATGTTTTCAATGTAATATCCTAAAATAAATAATATTGCTCTACTTTGTATTCTGCTGTTTTTTAAATTAAATGTTACGAACGTTGTAATTGTACGTTGTTCTCATCTTCCCTCAACAAACACAGATATATATATATATATATATATATATATATATATATATATATATATATATAGTCTCTCCCGTTATATCTATTTTTAGGTGTACCAATCTATTTTCTTAATCAATGGACTAAATTCTTCCTTCAGATCGGTGTATTAATCATTAAGTCTGATGCAGAAATATTATCTCTCTCTACATATATATATATATATAAATATCTATATACACACAAACACACACAGATATATATATATATATAAACATATCTGTGTGTGTATGTTTGTTTCTCTCTGTGTGTGCTTGTTTCTGTGTTTGTATGTGTGCCTGTCTCTTTCTCTGTCTCTCTCTTTGCCTGTATGTGATATTAAATCCGACAAAATTCAAAGCTTCCTTCTGCTATGCGTGTTTTATAGATTGACAACAGATAGGTAGATAAGGGGAATATATATATATATATATATATATATATATATATATATATATATATATATATATGTGTGTGTGTGTGTGTGTATATATATATGTATATATATATATATATATATATATATATATATATATATATATATATATATAGATAGATAGATAGATAGATAGATAGATAAGAATTATCAGATAGGTTGATAGATAGATAGACACATAGATAAATAAAAAAAAAACGCTTGAAAAATGGACACTGGTTGATTAGTGTACAGTAGTAAAAAAAAAAGATGGAAACACCTGCGAG
Organism: Acanthosepion lycidas; assembly: GCA_963932145.1. Lineage (NCBI taxonomy): Eukaryota > Metazoa > Mollusca > Cephalopoda > Sepiida > Sepiidae > Acanthosepion > Acanthosepion lycidas. Next base: position 96,233,044 of record OZ010583.1, read on the forward strand.
CTAGTAGATTCGCTTACCTGAAAATAAAAATCGATGCTGTTTCAGCTGGGGAAAGTCTTTGTTTTTCGATCAATATTTACGCTTTATTGTATTCTTCATCTTTTTGTTTTCCTCTCTGCTTTTACCGACTTCTGGTGCTTTGGAGGCAAATGAAAGTGATGTCGTGGCAGAAATTATATGAGATTCCAGTGCATTCAAACGTGCAGAATCTGTGCTATTAGACCAGGTTTCACTTGATTAGAGGATCAGTCTCTCTGGCTTATTCTATCTCATTTTAAATGTATTTCTTGAATTGTGTGTCTGTTTTTGGGGTATAGGTTTTTGTGTGTAAGTCTGTGGGTGTTTGTTTGCGTATATAGTTAGTGAACTGCTTGACAGAGGAAGGCATCTTTCTTGACAGGTTAAAAATGTCCTCCTAATCTATAGAAAAAATACCTATAAACAATCTCCTAAAAATATCGATCTCAATTTTTTCATCATGAATAAACTAATTTCTGAATAAGTATATATATATATATATATATATATATATATATATATATATATATATATATATATATATATATATATATATATATATTAGGTTGGTGCAAAAATAATGATGTAATAATGTTGTTATTTGACGTTAAAATACGTCAAAAACGACATTATTACGTCATTATTTTTGCACCAACCTAATATATATAGATATAGATATATAGATAGATAGAGAGAGAGAGATATGTAGATAGGTAGATAGAAAGATATATATATATATATATATATATATAGATAGATAGAGAGAGAGAGAGAGAGAGAGAGAGCGAGAGAGATATATAGATGGATATATAGATAGATAGAGATATAGTTAGATAGAGATAGATAGAGATATAGATAGATAGTTCGATAAAGATATGTGTGTGTAAGAGTTTGTATTAGGTTTGTTGCAAAAATAATGTCGTTTTCTCACATATGTTACTATGTGAGAAAACGACATTATTTTTGCACCAACCTAATAGAAATCATATGATTTTGTAAAGACTAAAATACTACTGGATATGAATTCAAAGATAAGAAATCGTTTAATTCATTTTTCTCTCTATATAAATACAATTTTCCTAGTAAAATTGTATATTCGCTTTGAATCTCGTTTATTAGGCGCGAAATTACATCACTTAGCACCCTCCATATTTTACTTTGACTTACACAGTGAGACTGAACATTATTCATGAACCTTCTTAAATTCAAAATCTTGGAAAACCCAATTGTATTTTTACTTCTGTTTACAAATACCTTTGGGTAATTAAAATATTTACATTTATCTTGATAACGTCAATCAGAGAATCAATCGCTTCGGTACAGAAAAATTTGTTTGTGTGTGTATAAAAATATAAAACTATAGGGCCAGACCAGAGTCAGACCAGAGTCAGACCAGACAGCATATATATTAGGTTGGTGCCAAAATAATGACGTAATAATGTCGTTTTTTGACGTTAAAAATACGTCAAAAAACGACATTATTACGTCATTATGTTTGCACCAACCTAATAATATAAGAAAGTGCTTAATACAAAATTCTAAAAATTGAATGTGTATAGCGGATAATAATAATGTTAAAAATTGAAAAATCCGCCGTTAACACGACACAGTTATCAACCACAGGATGTCATCCGGTGGTTTTGGTAAATCATTATTTTATAGCGCTTTATTTTATACGTTTATATAACGTAACCTCACGTCATAAATTAAAATCACCAGGAGGAAGGAGTGAGGCAAGTGTAGGTAGGACCGGAAGTGAAAAAGAAAGAAATAAAAAAAAAATGTGGTAACATCCACATCTTTTTTTTTATTGGGCAAGATTCTGTTTATTGTCTGCTTTTGGGCATCACTTGGCCGTTTTTAAAGGCCGCTATCCCCACTACTATTTATGCAGCGGTGCCACGGACCATCTCTCGGAAAGAAGCCGGCACCGCAGCATCAAACATCCTTAAGTGCAGAGATAATGGAGAAAACCATTGCCCATGAACGAAGTACACATGAAGGCCTTCAATGGCATCGGTAAATGAACTAAGGTGATGAACAGATCAAGCAGCAGCAGCGACTTCCGGTGCAGCTCAAGCAGCCGAAGCGGTAGCCGGAACAGCTCAAGCAACTCCAGCGACAGCCGGAACAGTTCAAGCAGCAGCAGCAGCGATTTCCTGTGCAGCTCAAGCAGCCGAAGCGGTAGCCTGAACAGCTCAAGCACCACCAGCGACAGCCGGAACAGTTCAAGCAGCAGCAGCAGCAGCGACTTCTGGTACAGCTCAAGCAGCCGAAGCGGTAGCCGGAACAGCTCAAGCAACAGCAGCGACAACCGGAATAGTTCAAGCAGCAGCAGCGACAGCCGAAGCAGCTCAAGCAGCGGCATCGGCTAATCGGGCAGCTTAAATAGGACAGCTGCAGCAGAAACAAAACTAGAAGCAGCAGCAGCATATTCAAGATGAGTAGTAGGAGTTCGAACAGCAGCAACTGCAACACCTGGAACAGTAGCATCGTCAGGAGGATATGGACCTACCGCAATTAAACCTGTATATACTGGTAGAGGACATGCGTCCACTTCAATCATCGAAAAAGGTGATGGAGGAGGACGCGGTTTATGCAGAAAAGAAAATGGACAAATGAAAAGTGGGAAGGACGAAATAGGAAGGTGGGTCCATGGTTAATGATAAGACCCAATCTTGCCCACGCAAGATAATACCAAAGCCTCCCCACTTCCCATTTAGGGTGTAATCTTCTCACCTCCACCAAAAGTACACCCCACAAACGAATAATGACATCCCAAAGGGGGCGGGGCGGTAGGTGTCACCTTGAGAGGAAGGCTCTGAAGAAGGACTTTTTTTCGGAGAACACCCACTATTTAAATTGACCTCCAGGATATCAACAGAGAATCCTGCAGTCTTTCCCGGATGCCCGGGAGTAACTAACTTAATTATACATTTGCGCGGAAGTTTTAAATTGTGGACTTTAAAAAGACATTTACGAAAATTCGGATGGCGAAGGTGGAGTCTCCGGATTTTTAAGAAAATGGCTATGTGCAGGGATGATGCCGATTATTCTCCACCCCACTATATAAGGCCCTAAAATTAACATATCCAACGGACGTCGGTGGGATTGTCCTGGAAGGACGAAGTACGTCGGAAATGGGTAAGGGGAGCCTGGCACAATTCGTCGGGATCCAGTCTGTGTTTCAAGGAATAAACTTCTAAAATTTCTACCAAGCTATCCATCTTGAATGCGCGGAGCTTGAGAGAACGGAGCAAGGCTGCACGCCTGCTTCGTGATCTCTTGTTCTTCGCTTTGGATGTGACGGCAATTCAGGTTAGACACTTTTTGTGTCGTTAATGCTCGTGTATTGTACAGCAAATTTGTCGTCTATTCAGCAATTCAGGGAACCAGCTGACCAGAGGTGTTTCCTTGCTGGTTAAACGTGCTGTGTATGTGAATGATTGGCCATTGTCCATGACGAGATTCCTCCAAGAGTATCGAACGGCCTTTAGGGTCATTCCTCGGTCTATTGTATCTTGAATTAGTTCAGCGGTTCGCAAAAGATATTCTATGTTGCCGGCTAGGCTTGTTGGCATCAGTGTTGCGCTCTTTCTGGTCTTGGACACCAGAGGCGGATTATCTCAACAAACTAGAGTTTTTGTTTACCTCGCTATTAATTTGGAATATGATATATCTCAATTACATAGATTTCAGAGGCGGCTGGGCGCATTTACCCGACTGTCAACAGTGTCACTTTAGCTTAGAGGAAACGGCTTCGAACGCCCGTTCTGGGACTATGCTGGCGAGTATCGATCTCGAGAAGCTCATGTACATTTATCTCGTATACGCCTGCGATAATGTTTTGATTGCGTTCTCCCGAGTGAAGCTGATGTTTTTTCTCTCGTGACAAATATTGTTGTATGGGCGTCGCGGATGAAGTGAATCTTGCGTATGAGCGCTATTATGATCCGGTAGAATTCTTTGGGCATCAGCTCAAGATGAAGATCATAACTGATAAAAAGCGTTTGTTATCGACAGATTTCAACGAAAGGTGGGTAACTGCGGCGGACCTGGTTTTCGTGAACAGGGTTAGCCTTGATTTTATTTTTTAAGTTCCTTTTGTCGCAACTTGGCCATTACCTCTGGACTCTCCTCTGGTTATGCTCGACAGTATTTGTTTACCTAGTTAATAAGAAGTGTTGTTACCGGCCTGACAACGGCCTTCTCTTTTGTTATGATTCATGTCGAGATTCCCAAACTCTCCAGTTTGTTTTTGCCACCATTTTGTTTATATATATCGGCTGGGTCAGTCTTTTATTTTCACACTCCGACGTTTATTTTTCCTTCTCACACCATAATGAGTTTGCTTTTTGATTCTATTTGTAGCTGTAGGCGGACCACAGCGGCCGCTCCTATTATTTTTGAAGGATGGAAGGGTCCTAGTAACATATGTTATGTTTTAGTTTGAATCTTTTGTTTTATTTCTGTTTTGGATTTTATCATCTCCACACTAATTTCAGGATTCAGGATTTTTTAAAATATATTTTTGATAAAAAAATATGAAAAAAATGGCAACAAATAGAGACATTGAATATTTGTAAATAAATAAATTTTTACATCATGGAATTGTTTTGTAGATTCGCTGTCAATATGTGGTCTTGTGGTACGTGTAAAACTGGATAGTGATTGATGAGTTGTTGTGGTGAATGAGTATATTGTAATGAGTAAATGGGTCGTGAATCTGATAGGTTAGGTTTATGATAGGGCCGACCAGCCCTCCCCACTTTCCCTTTGGTCTTGTGAAAAAATTACTGTAAAATCAGTAATACATTTTCGATCAACAACTTGTCTCTGTCCGGATAGATCATAATGGCCAGCTTTTACTCTTGGCACAACTTATAAATATTGCCATTAAAGTTGCAATATTTTAGACTTCGCAAAATACTCTAAAACATGGCTGGTTAGTTTGTACAATGACTATGACTCTCCATTTTAAAAGAAGACCTATGGTTATACCATCTTTTCTTAAAGATATCTTCTGTGAATTCCACGTAGTCTTTGTTCTGCCCACTGATATCTTCCACCTCACCCTTATTGATCACACTCGCAGGATTATAGTCACCATCTAACGGACAACTGCGTTTATCCCTGCAATTGTAGGGGCTAGTGTTGGTGTCGTTACTATGTTTGTTCATCTTGAAATGCCTTGTATTGTGCTGCTTTATGATGTTATCCAGATGTCTGGTTCAGAAATAACTTAATTGTAGCGTGTTTATTTTTGAAAACTCTATGTAATTCAAAAGGTTTTAGGAAATACTTTGTAAGTAGTTTAAAATATATTTTCCTATATTAGTTCTTAGTTCTAAACTAAAAGATTGGTTGAACCAGATATTCTCCTTTTACTATTTCTATTTTTCCATTGTTGGTTCTGTTGAGGATTAAAATTCATTTTGTTTTTGTGCTCCTTTTCTCTCAATACTATTTCATACTCTTTTTTATTGGATTTAAATATTTATTTAAACAAGGAATTTTACTGGGATTATATACTCCCATCTGAAAGCGATATAAAATATAGCACAGTTTCTCATTTTATAAATTTACACAGGTAAAGGAAAGTGATATCAGGTAGAATGAATTATCAAAACCGATGTAAAAATCCTACGTGTCAAAGTGAATATAGCTTCTTTTTTTTTTCAAGGGTAAAAAAAAAAGAAACATCCGGTTTCTCAAACACTTGCGTTGATAATAAAATGTGGAAACGTGATTCGTTTGTATAAAGAAAATATTGTAAATAAACTCGACAAGGGATTAAAAATAAAAATTAGATTTAACATTCTATAACATTGAGTTTAAAGTGTTTTTTTTCTATTTAAAAATATTCAAAACAAGAAAAGGGATTGGCAGACGTTACGAATTGCGACACATGGTACTGGTAAAATATATATGTTAAATACATTGCTAATTATTCATACGACAATAAGTAATTCCAAAATTGGATTAAATATATTGTCTGTTTATTACTTGTTCTGGAAAGAAGTGCAACGATGTCTTATATTAGGTTGGTGCAAAAATAATGTCGTTAGATTTTGCTTACCTCTCTTATAGAAAATTGCATACCGTTTTTTGACGGAATCCAATCAGAACATGACCACATCAAAAGAAACTAAAAGCCATAAATAAACAAGAATGTGGGAAACAGAGAGGAAAATAAAAAAGAAAATAGAATTCCTGTAGACATAAGATGAAATTGATATCTAACATGCTCATCAACAGGGCACATAAAATCCAAGAAAGCTACACTCATATTGGGAAAAAATACTTCGGAGATGGAAGGACAACATAGGAGAAATTTTTCACAACGAAAGGGTCAACCAGGAAGACACGGAAATATCGAAATGCCATAAATATTGAAATCTGAATTGGAATCAGCAGTAACCAAATCGATTTGAAGCAAAACAGTAACACAAAACAGAATTGCTATAGAGATGCTCAAGATAGCATGCACCCGCATAGAGAATAAGTTCAGCAGATGTATTAGGTTGTTGCAAAAAATAATGACGTAATAATGTCGTTTTTTGACGTTAAAAATACGTCAAAAAACGACATTATTACGTCATTATTTTTGCAACAACCTAATACAAAAATAGAAATGGGCGTAAGACAAGGATGCGTCTTCTCACCCGACCTGTTCAAGCTATACAGCGAGACGGTTCTGAGAGAATTGTAAACCCTACAGGGATTTAACATTGGCGGCCACAATCTTAAAAATATAACATACGCAGCTGACACAGTACTTCGTCTTTGGTGAGGACAATGTTACGGAAACCTTTCACACAACACCAGGAAGTCAAGGAGAAAATGAGAGCATAAGCCTATTTCATCTCTTCGAATAACCTACCCGTCGACTTTACAAACACACATGGGATGAGATCGGCACAGACCATTTAAGCATTCCATACCACATCCCAAATGAATTTGCAAATATTAGGTTGGTGCAAAAATAATGACGTAATAATGTCGTTGTTTGACGTATTTTTAAAGTCAAAAAACGACATTATTACGTCATTATTTTTAAACGAACCTAATAGAAGAAAATGATCCTGATTTCCGAAAATACTGGTGATGCAGGGACCTATACTGATGATATAGGTTTTCAGTTAGAATAAGAATGATTTTTTCATAGTTAGAATAAGAATGATTAACATCCTCTACCAAATGTTCCAAGAAAAGGGACGCAAAGTAAACCTTTTCCAAAACAGAAATTATGATTTATAATTGGAATGAAAGAAGTCAAGGCGCCTAACTGGAATTAATAAATGCTAAACACTTCAGATACATCGACGTATGTATCGGCTATAAGATATTAAGTTTAGGAGAAAAAGAAATTGAACCTATAATAAGTTGTGGAAAAATAGTTTTGACAAACACCGAGAATTGCTACGAAACCAAAACATCATCTTGAAAACTTTCTATGATCCTTGGTGAAAAATGGCTTTGAGCAAGTAAAAACTAAGGTTCTTGGCAAAGGTAATCATTCTGAGAACATTGTGGAATGGCGCTACACAATCACAAACAAAAATTTGCAACAAATAACAGAAACCACATTACTGTAGGACGAACAAATATAGTAAGAACACATGCAACCTAAGGTAAAATAATGACATAATGAAGATGTTAAGTTTCCATAGTACTTCAAATAGACATCTCGGAGTGAAACCTTCCTCAGTAGTGGAAAGAGTAATAAAAGCTACTCCACTTGAGAAACTTGTCTTCCTAATAAAGTCATTTAAAAGAAAGAATAGATAAATTTCAACCGAAAAGAGTACTAGCTGCTCGGTCAATGAATGGCAAATATTTCCTTTGTAATGAAATGACTAATATTACCATCATCATAAGGTGGAGCTATTTCTGCCGCACCCGATACATACACACACACACACACATATATATATATATATATATATATATATATATATATATATATATATATATATATATATATATATATATATGTGTGTGTGTGTGTGTGTTTCTGTGTGTCTATGTGTGTGGGTGTGTATTTAGGCGGCAATCCTTCTTTCATGTACATTTCATTGAATATGACAGATAAGGTGCTTTCATATACATTTTCTTTTCTTTTTTTTTTCTTTTCGAATCACAAATTATATAAAAACTGCCCAGTTGTTCTTTTTATCTGACCGCTTTCGGATTTACATTTAGCCATTTTCAATGTAATATAATAACTGTTAGCAAGAAATAGTTTGCTGTATTTGTATGTATTTATATATATTTTTTTTCATTTTCAAAACACAGTCAAGATATTGTGCCCATCGTTCATAGTTGATATTGATGATGCTGTTATATTTGTGTTGCTAACAATATGTTACGAATAGGGTCCGATAGGTCTCCATGAATATATAAATGAGATCTATTAGGTTGGTGCAAAAATAATGTCGTATTCTTACATAGTAACATATGTGAGAAAACGACATTATTTTTGCAACAACCTAATAATTGAGCTATCGCCAGGAAGGAGCAGTGTGAATCTTTGTGGCAAGCATATTGTAGTATGGCCTCTATAATTATTTACGAATTTTGACTGACCAAGAATACAATTCCTTAATGGACATTTAAATTCGTAAATAATATTTGTCCTATTTAATTTTGTTCTGAGAGGTGAAGTATTAATTTTAACTATAAGGTTAGAGGTTTTCAATTTTTGTAATACATAATTAATCTACGTTTTTTTTTTTTTTTTTTTTTTGCTATTGTCAAGTGGTGTTCTGCATTTCTTAAAAATATTTGTAACATATTTGTTATTAACACAGAACGTATGTAAATATACAATTGTTTGCTTGAATGAAATCGTCAGGCGATATCATGCCTTCCAGAATACTTTTTGTGTCTGATTCTAGCATAATCACCTGGAATAAAAGCCAAGGTTTATCGATGTTAGACCTGACGACCATTCGTTTTGTTTTGTTTTGTTTTTTTCTAACAGTGATTTACAAACACTGTATTAGTTAACTAGAAGGAAAAAAAAAAAGCAAAAAAACAAAAAAAAAAAAAAAAAAAAATCTAAAACGCCATTAATGGAAAATTGTTTTCAATTTTCATGTTTCTCTTTCAGTATAATCTCCTGACTTCTAATCACATTTCAACACTTGCATCGGAGACACATTCACTCTACTAGCTCTGAATGATATTACATTAGCGGGCGATTATACTGTCAAATAAAATGAGCCTTGCAACGCTCGGTGATTAAATCATACAGCACCAATCAAAAACAGTCCGGGTCAATCCAGCATCAACTTCCGTTGTTCTTTATTTCGCATTTGTTCAGCAGAATAATGAACAGGAGTTTTCAATGAGCAGAAAATTAGTCCATTATTCGCA
>OZ010583.1:96244942-96262442 GCA_963932145.1 Acanthosepion lycidas
AATAAGATAGAATAAACAGACAAAAAACGAAAGTGGCCACAATTATATCATATAATTATTTTGATTAAAAGACAAAATAATGAGACGAAAATGAAGGAAAGTGCCTTGGTCGCTAGTTCAGCCACGTTTAATTTGCCTCAAGGATCTTACAATATATCAGCATTCTTGTTTAGATTTGGTATAGTCAGGGACAAAGGTAATGGAGAGTAAAAAAAATGAACACAGATAAATTTCGCTCGATGTAAAAAATATTCTTACAAAAATATCCTTTCAAAAATTTTGAAAATACCAGCGTCTCTTGTTTCGTACTCATGAGTCGACGGAGCAACATCAACAGTCCGAGGAAATCTTTATGGATGATAATTTTTTGTCAATATGTGTATGCGCATGAAAGTTCTCATAATACATACATATATATATATATATATATATATATATATATATATATATATATATATATATATATATACACAAACCAAGGTTTCACCTAAGCGGATCGTCAGAGAAAGAGCACTTTAAGTTAGTTGATTACTCATATCGGTGTTTTTTTCTTTGGGCTTTGAAACTGTATGCTGTACGATTATTTTCGACAGACGTTCATGTTCATAGCTCTTTCTTTTTTTAAAACCTTTTTTTCCTTGGAGATTGATTTGACCATAAGTAAATCAAGAAACCGAAGGTTTTCCGTGACGAGTGTAGTTATCTATCTATCTATCTATCTATCTATCTATCTATCTATCTATCTATCTATCTACCTATCTATCTATATCTATCTATCTATCTATCTATATATATATATATATATATATATATATATATATATATATATATATATATATATATATATATAAATATATATCATTGTGTGTGCGTTTACTTATGTAACAAAGTAGAAAAAGTTTTCATCCCCTTTTCCACTTTTATATACATATTTAGTCCAAAACGCTTCTACTTGTATTCAGAATATATTATAATATCATATTACACAGTCGAACATGAAGAGACATTTAAAAACATCAAAATAAACCTTTGAAAATGGTTCAAGATGTAGCTGAAAGCGTTTGGGACAATACAGACAATTTGGGTATCCCCTAACTATCATCAAACGGAAAACTATATATATATATATATATATATATATATATATATATATATATATATATATTAGGGTGGTGCAAAAATAATGACGTAATAATGTCGTTTTTTGACGTAATTTTAACGTCAAAAGACGACATTATTACGTCATTATTTTTGACCAACCTAATATATATATATATATATATATATATATATATATATATATATATATATATATATATATATATGTATGTATGTATGTATGTATGTGTATATATGTGTATATATGTATATATGTATATCTGTATATATGCATATATTTGCATATATATGTATATGTATGTGTGTGTGCGTGAGTGTGTGAGATTCGTAGACGTATTGTGATGTCCATGGATGCATTCCAAAAGCTTGGCAGAATATTGCGAGACAGGAGGATTTCTTTGGTAACAAAGAAAAGAATACTGAACTCTTATGTGACATCTGTCCTTCTTTACGGCAGATAATTTTGGATGATTTCCTTAAAGATGAAGAAGAGGCTCGAGGCGATGAAGATGTGGTTCTATAGGAGGATGCAAAGGATACCAATGGTCGAGCGTGTGAGTAATGATGAGGTCTTAGATGCAAACAAGGAGGAGGCTTAAACCTAATATTAGAAAGAGGAAGCTGAAGTTCCTGGGACACATAATGAGGAGGGAGGGCCTGGATAATCTGATAATCACGGGTTGGATAGAGGGAAAGAGCGACAAGGGTAAAAAACGCATGACATATCGAGCAACCTTAAGCAAGTCGATGACAGAACATATTCTGGGGTAGATGGCAGAGGGAAGGAAATTGTTGAGAGTTGTAAAGGGGAAATAGGGAGGCATGACCGCCTTAGACCTTAAAGGACACAGCGCATAGAAAAAAGAACAGATATGCTAGCAGCCCGAAATGACTCCGGCACTGACAATATTGCAGGCATAATAAATGAAATATACAATAGTGGTGGTATACCGCCAGACTTAAGTAGCAGCGCCTAAAGTGGAAACAAATGTGAACTCCACCGGACAATCAGCCTCATGGGATAAAAAACAAAAGTTAATAACAGAATTCTAATGGACAGAGCACGCAGCAGACTCGGACCGGAAAACGGACAAGAACAGTTTGAATTCGTTAAAGACACTGGGACAAAAATGTGATATTTATAATCAGGAAAGTGTGTTTTATATATTATGCAAAAGCGTTTAATGAAGTACGTTACAAGATGTGTTAGAATTGCTAGGAAACCTTTGAATATTTGTCAAAGATTTTACAATAATCCAGAAGCTATACTGACAGCAAATTGTCTGCATACGGATAGAAAACGATTTCATTAAATAGAAATGATTGTAAAACAAGGTTTTGTCTTCTCACCGGACTTATTCAATCTATACAGTGAGGCGATTCTGAGAGAATTAGAAGTCCTAAAATGTTTAAATATTGGTGGCCACCATCGTAACAACATATGATATTCAGATGAGACAGTGTTAATAGCAGACCCAGAAAGGAAAGTACAAAATCTCTTACAGAAGTTTTTGAATGAAAGCTTAAAAAATCAGTACTAATTACCAATTGCAAGACGACAAAATTAATGATTGTTAGAAAAAGGAACAAGTCTAAAATGCAAATTGGAGATACAAGAATCAGACAAGTTCAACAATTTAAATACCTACAAATATTTTAACAGAGAACGGAACCTGCAATACTGAAATTCAAAGGCGCATTGGAATAGGAAAAGATGCCTTCCAAAAGCGAAGTATAATATAAAGAAACAGAAAATATTTTGTTAGAAACGTAAGAAAACAAACAAGAGTACTGAATTATATATTATGTGTCATACAGTGTAGTGAATGCTATACAGTCCCCTCACAGATATATGAGAAACTTTATGCAAATTCGGCTCTACAGAAGAATCCTAAGAATACCATGAGACGAACATGTAAGTGACAAAGAAGTTCTTGAGAAAATGGAAAGAAAAAGGACGCATATTTAACATCAGGAAGAGATAGTAGAAATTTCCAAAGCACAGAATTTGATAGTCACAGAAGTTAGTGAAGACAAATGGAACAAAAGGAAAGAACGCAGAAAATGCTTAGCGAGCTAAGAATGAATGGATGGCGAATCAATGTTTAACAGTGATATCAAAAAGATAAAATATATTAACAACTACAAAAAGACAGGAAAAAGTGTGTAGCCATAATCATCTACGTCCACGGCACACAGAAGAACTAAAACTAAATGGCGTTCTTAAATAGCCTCAACAGATCGAGACTTTCATATGAATGTCATGCATGGCGGCCAACCTTTTCGGAAATGTCTAGAGCCGCTTTCTAATACCAATGTTTAAAATGGTTTTGGGGGACTGGGTAAAGCTATTCGTTATTTTGGAGAAGACCATGAACTTTCGAACTTAGTATACTTGCTCTACAGAATCGTAACAAAAGAAGTGTATCAATTAACAGAAATCGCACCGTTTGATGTTCCACACTATTTTTTAACAAAAGGTTTAAAAAGGAAATCCTCATCAATACTGTGAAGAACGATAACAGTTACTGGATTTGCGAAACCTATTTTTCTGAAATATTTTTTATTCGAAAGATTTAAAAAAAATTCACCCGACAGGTTCCCAGTCAATAAATACCGAATGTCTCCTCATAAAGAAAAGAACAATATTAACATTAACATTAATGTTGTGCAGTAGCTGAACACCACCATAAGATGGGCAAACGCACATCCGAGCCGATTTTTTTTATGTCTGCTCTGAAATTGTAGCCTAATGTAAACAATAGCTACACATATCATATGAAATGGATTAAATCCAACAAATATTTTAACATAGTTTCAAATTATACGCTTTTTATGCATACGCTTATTTGAGTAAATGCTCATTTTTTGTTTTGTTTTTAATTAAACAGTATTAATTGCATTTACGGGACTGAATGTTCGAGAAATTTTGTAGAAAATATGTGTCCTCTGACAGGAATCGGCGAAGGTGTTTGTTTACAAGCAGTAATGCGAGTTTTGCTAAACCGGAAGTCCCCTGTGGTTCGACGCTCATAGCACGTAAGGCTAAATAAAGGATCCGTATAGGCTACAGGTTCGATTGCTGTCGGAGGGCGCATATTTTCTATGAAATTTCTCGAATATTCAGGCAGGTAAATATAATTAATAATGTTTAATTAAAAAGAATATAAAAGAGCATTTTCTCAAATAAGAGTAAAAAGCATATAAACAGAATATATAATCGCCATACGTATTCGAGCATTCCCGTCTACTAGCGCAGCTAGCCAATCCCTATTGTAGACTCTTACTCAGACACATTTGTGTTTGTTCAACACCCACAGAGACAATCTGTGATTTTATAATGCAACTATGCTGAGCAGACATAACTTACAGTTTCTGGGAGAGAGCGTGTTATCTAGGAAGATCAACAATCTGAACAACACTAGTACAATCAAACCCTCGGTCACGATGATTTATGACTTCGTGTTAGCACAGCTATAGACGGCCCAAGGAGTTCCCTCTTCCAAATTTCAAACACAAGGCTTGGGTTAACTCGTGGTATCGTATTCAGGGACTTTCTAAAGGTGCCGCAAGCTGGGATCGTTATACCCTCCACATCGATAACATCAGGAGGTTGCCTTCCTGAGAAATCGACCATATAGAGATTCAAACCCGGGTCTCCTGATCAGAAAGCGAACGTTCCAACCACTCGTTCTTCCGCTGGTCTATTTTCTACAGGTTACGTTATCTCTGTTGTTTTCTTGTCGTTTTTTTTTTTAACTTTCTTATCTATCTATCTATCTATCTATCTATCTATCTATCTATCTATCTATCTATCTATTTCTTATTGTTTGTGTGGTTTTGTTCAACAGCATGTTTTATTTTATTAATTTTTCTGTGGCTTTTCTTTATCTGAAAGGAAATCCTACATATGCCATTAACAATAAAAACAATTTATGATGAAGTTTTTCATCTATTAATTGTTTTTAATCCCACTTGTCTTCCTGATAATTCTGAACTGCGTCATTCTCTTAAATAATTGATTTTTTTAAAAATCCATTCTGCTGCATTTTTTTTTGCTAATGGATTCACAGCGAAACTGAACAACAGCTAGAAAAGTCATCTTACATTTGAGTAATTGTTTAAACTCTGCATATACAAGCGTAGGTTTACAATCGGACAAGACTTACATTCAGTCTTCATCTCGAACCCTCCTTTGTCCTTTCAAACAATCTATCTATCTATCTATCTAACTATCTATCTATCTATATATATATATATATATATATATATATATATATATATATATATATATATCACTATAATCATATATATCTATCTCAGTGTAATAATGCCTATCTCTTCATCTGTCTATGTCAATATATTCATATCTATCTAAGTATAATTATATCTATCTATCTATCTATCTATCTATCTATCTATCTATCTATCCAACCATCAATCTCGGTATAAACATACCTATCTCAGTATATCTATCGATATAGTATAATAATATCTACCTCAGTATAATCATATCTATCGATATTAATGTAATAATATCTATCTATCTATCTATCTATCTATCTATGTATTATATTGGTACAAAAATAATGACGTAATAATGTCGTTTTTTGACATTAAAAAATACGTCAAAAAACCACATTATTACGTCATTATTTTTGCACCAACCTAATATCTATCTAAATATTAGGTTGGTGCAAAAAATGTCGTTTTCTCACATAGTAACATATGTGAGAAAACCACATTATTTTTGCACCAACCTAATATAACCATATCTATCTATCTACCTATCTATCTATCTGTCTACCTGTCAAAAATAATATCTATCTACCCATCTATATCCGTATAAACATATCTTAGTGCAATATCTATCACAGTATAATCATATCATATCTATCTATCTATCTATCTATCTATCTATCTATCTATATATATATATATATATATATATATATATATATATATATATATACATCAGTATAATCATATCTATCTTTTTGTATAACATTATTTTATTTAGTTAATCATATGCAGCTTGTTTCAGTGATTTCTATTTTTCTGGTGTCTTCGTCGCTACTGAGATTTAGTTCTTTACACTTTTTTCAAAAGCATTGCGACAGTTCTGAATAATTTAATTAATTTTGTTTATGAAACCATACGAGCTTCTATGAATGTTCATTACAGAAAAAAAACATCTTATATACGGACAAAATGACAAAAGTAATGACATCACAAAGAGAAGAAGAATTTTATAATAATATATATTATGTTGGTGCAAAAAATAATGACGTAATGATGTCGTTTTTTCACGTTAAATAATACGTCAAAAAACGAAATTTTTACGTCATTATTTTTGCACCAACCTAATAAAATTATTTTTAACCATTAGTTCATGCGATAGGAAGTCAAGTGAAGTTTTTTTTTTTTTTTTACTCAGAAAATATTTGATCTCAGTTTCTGCAGTTTTTGCTGAAATTTGAATGTTTGGACTTTAGTTGCAGTGATTGCTTCCAGGTCATGGAATCAGCGTATGCCTTGTGACGTTGTGCTTCAGAAAATCTCTGTCCGCTCGACTAGGGGCTGAAAATAATTGGCTAGATACGGGAAATTGTTTTGGGATTCACATTTGCATTTTCCTTTATGTTAATATATAAATTACACACACACACACACACGCATATACACACACATACGCATATACACACACACACACACACACACACATATATATATATATATCTATATATATATATATATATAGCGGGTGTGCATGTGTGTGTGTGTGTGTGTGGGAGTGTGCTGAAGAATAAAGTGGAACAAATAGTGTGACACGTACGCTTCTTTCTTGAGTACATCATCGGACAATGATGCGTACGTAGATGTAACTACACATTCCCACGAAAGGGAATGGAAATAAGAAAACATTATGCAAATATAAAAAATACTGAAAATAGTGGGATTTTTAAATGCAAATGCATAATGTGTATTAAAATAATATATAACCACACCAAATAAAGGAGCATTATAATTTGGACAAAATTTCTTCGCTCCGAATATATATATATATATATATATATATATATATATATATATATATATATATATATATATATGAATAAATAAACAAGTGGTAAGATTATTCTTAGCCGACGGGTTTTGTTCATTGACGTACTTTATGAAGGTGAATGTTGGATTGATTTTGTTTAAGGTGTTTATATACAAAAGCAAGGATGTCATTGGTTTATCAAGGGTTTTAAATTTGAGAACGTCCAAGAATATTTATCAGGCTGGTGAATGTTCAGAGAGCACAAAAAATATTTCTTGAATATTGTCTTATCAAATTTGAATTATGACACTTTGTGTCCCCCACATGATTTGATGGACATTTCAACTTCTCGATGAATATTGACGAATGTCCTCAAATCTAAAGGCCTTGATAAATCAATAGGATCCTTGCTCTTGTATATAAACAATTGCAACAAAATCAATACTACATTGACCTTCACAAAGTCCGTCAGAGAACTAAACCCGTCGGGTAAGAATAAATTTTCTTCTTATATATATATATATATATATATATATATATATATATATATATATATATATATATATATGTGTGTGTGTGTGTGTGTGTGTGTGTGTAAAAAGTCGCTCAGAAGATGAAACTCATCGGCAAAGAGCAGTTTTTTCTATTGTGTTTTTATTCCTTTTCTTCCTTTGCAGCTACACTCTATCTGAAGATAATTTACATACACGCACACACGCTCGTGTTCGCACAAACACACATACATATATGTGTTTGTGCGTGTGCGCGCGTGTGTCTATATAAATTATTCATATATTTATTTATATATATATATATGTCTGTGTCTGTCACTGTGTGTGTGTGTGGGTGTGGGTGCGAGCTCTCGTGTAAGGCGTACGAATATTTTTGAACAGACAATGTATAAATGACTAGCTTCAGCAACTGTATTAATAGAAATGTTTCATAAATTCTAAGCAAAAATAGCGCTGGTTGCTCCGTCAATAAATGACGAATGTTTCCATATCAGGATACAACTAATATGTACACACACACATACACACACACACACAAACACACAACTCAACAAATTTGATGAAAAAGAACAGACAAAAATTGTCTGTTTATTTTTTTTATATTTTTTTGAATATGGCGTTGCGTATAGTGTCCGAAATTGTCGATAACTCTGCTAAGTCCATGTTGGGTTATTTTTTGGTTCAAATTCTTTGGACCATTGCAGTCATTTTCAAGAGCCAATATGGTGCCTGTGTCTTTTGTCTACACACTGATATTCTTTGGAATGCTGGATGTTTGAAATAGTCTACGGTGACGTCATGCATAACAATAATTGGGAACAAAGACGCACAAAAATTACATATATATATATATATATATATATATATATATATATATATATATGTATGTGTGTGTGTGTGTGTGTGAAAATATATAGAAAATAGGAAAGAACTGGTTAGGTAAATAATCCAAAGTTCTTTAGTATTTTTGTTATTATTTTAAAAAAATCGTGCCCGATACAAAAGTAGAGGATAAATATAATTATTTATTTAAAAATATCATTCCAATACGCTACATAAGAGTTCTCATGTTTCAAAACAAGAGCCGAAAACTTCAATATAATTATTTGAATTAAATTGAATTAAAGTAAGCTCTGTTCCATCTTCAAGCGAAATTTTTTTGGGAATCAAGAATATTTATTTTAAGAATATTTTATTTAAGAATATTTATTTAGAATAACTTTTCCGCACAGTATTTATATTATTCTGTCTATTTTCGTCATCTTTGTCGCCATATACAATAGTGTACATAATCGCTCATCTCAGAAATATACACAGATGTCCTTACGGGTTTTCATGGAGAGACGTGGTGCTATGCCATTATGAATTTTGCATCTGACCGGAGTTGGGAAATTCCTTTTAACAATTTAATTTTAATGTAGATGTTTATTTAGGAAAAATGTGTCTATGATTACTGTCTTTTTAAAATCCTATGTGATTAGATGATTATGATTCCGTAAACAGGCACAGTAATTTCTGCCCCTCAAAATGATGATCATAAGATTTGATTGTCATAGTTGGGAGTGTCATAGTTCATTGAACGTGACTAATGACACCAAAGTGTTAATATATATATATATATATATATATATATATATATATATATATATATATATATATATATATATATACTATTTCCCGCATTGTACTAAAATGTATTTGCCGGGAGATACTAAGCAGTAAGCAAAGAGGAACAAAGCAATGGAACAGTGTCATGTACAAATAGTGTTTGTGAGCGTATGATTTGAAAGTAATTATTTGTGGACTCTATTCATAATGGCTGCTTCAATGCCAGCATCAGAAAAACCGCTGTTAATCAGAGGGAATTGTTCCTTCGTCAAATGGCATCTAATTTACACAAGAAATACGATATTCGAACTCAAATACACAGGAGCCGTGCCACATTTCCCAGACACCGACTTTTTGCGACAAGAAAAGGGGAGAAAAACATCAACGAAGGTGAAATTTGCGCACACAAAAGAATGTCACCTCGTGAGTTAGTTCGTAGCCAATTTTTCTGGCACCTGATGCACATATTACTAAACAATCTATCTATCGATCACTGTCATTTTTCCTTAAACTGACTACTTATAGATCTCTCTATCGACCCCCGACAACTTTGTGAATGTGAAACATCGGAATTTTGTCGCAGGTGCTAGTGATCGAGATACCGATGCTGTTATCTTCTGAACTTCATACGACACACATATGAAATGAAATAATGATTATGACACGCCAGTTTTAGTCGCTGGATTTCCGGGAAAACCAGAATCCGAAACACCGGCTCTGCTAAAGAAACCATGCCTGTATTTAGCAACTTGCAAAATTTATGAACTAATTCCCCTGTTTATAAATGAATATTTTTAAGTTCTTCTCGTTGTTGGTGTTGTTGTTGTTGTTCTTCTTCTTCTTCTTCTTCTTCTTCTTCTTCGTCCCTCTTCTTGGCTCTTCACATCTCCGTTTTCTTTTTAACTTTGAGGAATGTCTGTCCTTTTCCTATTCTTTCCATTCTCCTTTTCCTATCCATTTATAAAAGCTCAGTTTACTCCCTGCTTGTCTGTTTACCTCATTCTGTAAGCTCTGTGAGTGTCAAATTTTCCGAGTGATCTTTCCTCAGTATCTGTTTATACTTCTGAGATGAGGTATTAAGTACACTATTGTCGCCCTATTTATTATAACGTTTCGGCCGTTGTACAGTGGTTGGAATGTCGAACTGAACCCTTTATTTCACGCACTGGGTTAGGCTGTTCTACTTCCACATGTCAGTTATCTCCTGTTAATACCCCCTTTCCAAGTTCTCCACCCCATTAACCAGGTATTGAACTCACACTCTTTGGGTCCTGTCTAACCAACGCCTTTATCCACTGTGCCATGTGCCCTTGAGGACATCTGCGTATGAATTTCTGGGTATTATAAACCTATTGTCTTACCAGTGCTCATATTGCAATTTTGGCTGTTATAATGGTATATATTTAGCAGAGCTCATATTGCAATTTGTGTTGTTATTATTGATTTTCTCTTGCACTCCTTATTACTGATTCCCATATTGTATTCATTTCTATGCTTGGTCGGCTCAGGATATACACAGATGTATTCAAGTAATTTCTACTGTCTCTTTCAAATTCTATGTATACGTGTCCTTTTTGTTTCCATTTTCTTTATAACATCTAAGTTTGTCATATGCTCCATCTATTATATTCTCTGCCTCGTTTTCTAGAACCACATTTCTGTGACCTCTACTCACTTCACCATCTGTGAGAAAATGGGACAACATTCTTTGTTATATAGGAGCACTCTTTACTTCTTTCTAACGAAATGTTCCTGTTTCTTAATACTTTGCTTACTTTTTTTGAGGTTATAATTCCCTATGTCTCTGCGACTTCGGATTTCGGTGTCACATATTCTGTCATCTGTTAAAACACTTTCCAAATATTTAAATTTTTGTACTTACCTGATTTCGCCATCTGTAGTATACACGCTGCGTGAAAAAAATAAGTAGGCATTAAAAATTTGTAATAAAATCCATATCCCTATTAAATATTTGTTGAAACAAATGATACATGTTCTTTATTACATGGAAAAATGAAAGTAAATCTATATATTTCAACGTAAGCATTGGTCGCGTCAGTTAGTTTCCACAAAAAAAACAGAAATGGAATGAACAACCTTCTGAATGACGTCGTCTGGGATATGATTGAGAATCTCCTGAATCTGTGTCTCTAATGTTCCAGTTTGCGAGGGTTTGTCCTGTAAACCCAACAGGTAAAAATTGCTTGGAGTGAGATTTAGCTCCTGCACGTAAATAAGAAATCCCTAATAGTGTTGTCTGTTTAAAAATGTTTTCGCCGTCACTTCAATGATATTAAAAATTCTATAAGCAATTTTCTAATTATTTTCTATCCACCCTGTATATTAGATTGATTTTACGGGGTGCTTTATTATTTGTTTTTTAACGGCTTATCAACATTTTATGGGGTAGTTTAATACCGATATATATATATATATATATATATATATATATATATATATATATATATATATATATATATATATATATATTTGGATTGTAAGTTTAATTCTTTTTTTTTATTTGCAAGTGAATATTATAATAACATTTTGGAGATTATAATAATTCTCAAATACAAATCCTACTATTTGACCCATAGCTGGGAGAGGAGATGAGGTGTATTTATATATTTACAACGTTTATTTACGCTATCATTTCAACCACCAAGGTTAGAGCATCTGGTATTCACAAGATGTTGCCCAAATCTGTAGTGATGCAGCTCGTCGTTGCTTAATTTCGATGATCAGCCGGTGTTTTAACCCTTTGACCCTTGGCCTTTGCTTTCACTCTAGTAGTTGAACAGTGGTAGAGAAAAATGACTTAATCCTCAGCCACTGGTTTAACGGTGGGTAAACTTTTGTAACTCTTTTTATAGCTACCGTGAATCATTACATACCAATTGTTTGCGAATTTGGACTCAGAAGCTCAAACAGAATGGTTAAAATTGTTCAGAAACGCTCAAAGGGTTAAACTTGATATGGCCGTATGACCTTAAGGGGTGCACAAAGCCAAATTCGTGTTAATATGGGTAAAAAGCGGTTGTTAATTCAGGAGGGATGACCCTTTACAAGACATTGTTCAAAATTCCCAGTTTGACCTAGACTTGAACACTAACCATCGATATCCGTGAAATTCACATTTCCCTCAGTCACGAAATCGTTTGTCTTGAATGTGTCCTTCCGCTTGCATTTTGTACGATATTAAAAATATTTTACTATAAAAAAAAGCAACGTATATTTTCGCAAGCCAAATTAAAAAAAAAAAAAATAATATTGTGATACTTATATCAATGAATAGACTTCTTTTTGCGTAAGAAATTTCAAGCAGATGATGTTAGTGTAACGGATACCAAAGTAGAAAGTAATGTCGACGAACCGAGTTCAAATTCTGGGCAAGTATTTAGTATTTACTTTCTCATGAATACCCTTGTCAAAGATATTAATATGTCCCTTGCATCTCTAGCTACGTGTTAAAGAATATAACCTACTGGTCTTCATTGAGTTCAGTGAAACCAGTCTCAGAGAAGCGAAATCTACTTAACTCTAAGCCTTGGCGAAAACAAACAGTAACCACACCAATATATTTTTCAAGAAGGCATAACAATTCATAGATAACAAAAAAATAAGGAATTTCTGAAGGGACAGACATCCTCATGTGAGGGTAGTTATTTTTTTTTAATTCAGTGTGAATGCGAATGATTATTAACTTGGAAAATTGAAACAAGCATTTTTATCATTCACAAATCTTTTCTTAGAATATACAGCAATGTTACTCAATTCATTTTCAGTTTTTCTGCTATCAAGTGGAATATTTTATGTGTGAACCAAAATTTACACGTTTTCTATGCTCTGTTTTTTTTTTATTTGCTTTTGGCTACGCACTCCTTCCGTCATCATGCACATCTTACCCTTCATTGAAGGCCTATCGAGTTTTTCTTTCAGCGCAAACATTATACTCGAACTTCTGACGAACTTAACCCATGAATTCATGTTAATCCGCTTCTTTAGATTCATTTCACTCATTTTCTATTAAGAAGTATAGGACGAACACGTTCAACTTCCTCTACTGCTCGGTAATGAATGACTCATCTGGTTTGTGCCTTAAGAACGCTGAATTTGAATTCCGCCAGATGTGCTCGGGAACAAATGTTTATTTGAATCCGTGCTGTTATTCTGAGAAATAAATTGCCACACCTTTCATATTCTGTATATTTAGATAATAGCTTTTTAATCGATACATGTTAATTAAAAACAATCCCGAGAAAATTCTTCTTCTTCGACTTCTTCTTCTCCCTATTATTATTGTTATTAACTTTCATATATTTTCTACCAAAATTATATGAACACTTTCAGCTTTCTCTACTGCTCGGCAACGATTAACTCATCTGGTTTGCGACGCAGGACCGCTGATTTGAATTATGCCAGATATACTCGGGAACAAATGTTTATATAACACCATACTATCATTCTGGGATATAAATTGTCACACGTTTCATATTCAGTATATTTAGATAATAGATTTTTAATCGATACATGTTAAATTAAAACCATCGACAGAAAATTATTATTATTATTATTATTATTATTATTATTATTATATTTTAATTACCTTTGACATATTTTCTACGAAAATTACATGGTGAACGCATTTAACTTCCTCTACTGCTCGGTAAAGAATAACTAAACTGGCTTGTGTTTCAAGAAAGCAGAAGGTGAATTATTTCAGGATGTTCTCAGGTACAAATGCGTGTCATAGCATGCGACCAATCTGTGAAATGAATTGCCTCAGATTTTATATCCTATATATTTGGACAATAGCTTTTTTATGAATACAAAAACAAAAGAATCTGTAAAATGTATTGGTGCGTCATCTTTTCATATTGGCATGAGACATATTTTGAATTATGGGTGATGTCTTCAGGAAGGAACATACAAGTGAAATTTTCCCCTATCTTAATAAATATGTCATCTCTTAAGTGTATTTAAATTCTCAAAGTGAAGAATGATCATTTTTAATGGGGTTTTCTTGAGATTGTAAGCTGAAGTTTTAGCAGATTGAAAGTTCGTTAATATTTCATAGAACTATCAAAAGAGTTTAGCAAAGTTCGCCGAATGATAAACACTTTTAAAATTCACCAAATATTTAACCTGAAATATTACTCTGCCAACAACTGCGTCTAATATAACGTTTCACAAATTCTGCAATATTAGAGAACCTTATTTCTCCTCTCTTCCCTGTCGATTTTTTTTGCTTTTTCTTTGATAATGAGTTATTTGCAAATGCAAGTTCTTTGGTCACAAAATACTCTTCTTATGAAGTAATATACGCATACAAAGGATAGAAACGATTAACTATTTGCGTGCTCACAACATCCGAAAAGATGCCCCCCACCGTCTTGAAAGAGGTTGATTTAGAGCGTTAGTTAGATTCTGTTCGGCTAGAGAATTTTGAGTCACTGAGCTGTGCTTTCCATTCTAATCTATGTTAAGTAACTTTGGACTTTCTTTTTAATTTATTCACTCTATTATGTTTTTAGTTTAACTCGATGTTGTAAGTCAACATTGTAATCAGCTAGCAAACTTTAACTCGTATTCGCATTTTCCCACTATCAAGCTTTGTTCTTGCTAGATCAGTTACTGTCAAATTGAATGCAACCAAAAACTCGATATTTTGTTTGTGGTCATCCATACAATCCAGTCCCTCTACATGATCGTCTGATCCCGAATCTTTGTAAAATATATTAAAAAAAATTACATATATTAACCATCATAAATTATGAGTAAGCCAACCAAGGCGGAACAAACCTCCTATACTGTAGTCAAACGCCACAGCAGAGTATTCTTTAGACGGAATAGACTACTAAGTGTCAAAGGCTCGATGGAGCACAGTCTATTTGTTTGTACTCTAGATGGTCCTTAGCCCTGCAAGAAGTTTCATTTATCCTTTGGCAGTGTTGGTTTTTAATTCCTCCTTAGCAGAAAATATTGATGGGGAAACAGGTTTAGTCACCAATCAACCGTGCATGCGGAAGGTATCTATAGCTTACGTGATATAGATAGCAGTCGTAGCTTTATCTGACATAAAAAAAATATTTACTAGTATAAATTTAGCAAAATATTATCTGGTGCTTCTATCTATTTAATGATTCTTGATAAAATCTAAAGAGAAATCTGCAATGTTGTTGGTCCTGACCTGGTATAACGACTTCTGTCACTTTACTTCATCATAGTGTAGTTTCCCTATGTCTTTTCTATAACTACTTTCATGGTAGTTGTTTTGATAAACTTTCCTCTATGGTACCTACAGTTTATGAATTTAAACGATGTACTAGATTAACAAAGTCTCAGCGTTTTCGTTCCGAATGATCAGATGTAACTGTAAGTTCTATGCTAGCAGTTTCTTCTCTCACAGTTTTCGCTTGTAGAACTCTCTTCCAGTAGCTTGCTTTCCATTCAACTTTGATCTTTTAAAATTTAAATGCGATGGCAATCCTTATCATTTGTCTCCTTAATACCTGTTCTCTACTCAATAATGATTTTTCTCATATTTTATCACACTCAGTAACCCCCGTCGTCTTCATTGCTTTCATTGAATTAAAATAATAAAGAATAATGTATATCAGGTTGTAAATGTCAGGGTGTTCTGAAAATAATTAAATTTTATTTTACCACAGAAATTGCCTATCGTACGGTTCGCACTCTTCCTTGGTCTTTTGAACAGTAAATAGATGTTTATCTTTTGTTTCCTGCTATAAAAATGTATTGTTGGTAATTTTACTATAAAATATATTACCTGTCAGTTTGCTATGAAATTGCCTATCGTCCGGTTCACACTCTTCCTTGGTCTTTTGAACAGTAAATAGATGTTTATCTTTTGTTTCCTGCTATAAAAATGTATTGTTGGTAATTTTACTATAAAATATATTACATGTCAGTTTGCTATAAAATTTATTATTAGTAATTTTACTCTCAAATATGTTGTAATTTTTGTTATAAAACGAAAGGTTAATTTGATTAAAACCTTAAATCATAGGACACTTATGATATGTTCTGTTAGCCTTCAAAAAACGAATATCCATTGGATGTTTTGGAATCCGTTATCCATGATGTCATCAATAAGTTTCATAGGGTTAAGCCGCATTTTGTTGAAAAAAGTCCAGTTTATTTGCGTCTTCCCTATAGTGGTACAGAGGTCGAGACTTTATCTAGACCAATTCCGCGTATGATGAATAGCTGTTATTTTTCGTCTAATGTTCGAGTCATATTTGTTTCTGTTTTCTCTTCCATTTGTAAGGACGTCCTCCCCCTCCATCATGTTAATTCAGTGATTTAGCAATATAAGTGTAGTTGTGGACTCGACTACATAGGGATGACGTCCAAACTTTTGGATATGAGAATAAAACAAAACTTACGCCCAAACCAGGATTTTGAATCCGGATGCCAGGAAAAGCCAACTGACCAATACTTCTGGCTCTGCTATTGCAGAGCAAGTAATAAATATCAGGGATTGTGTGGTTGATTTTAGTGGTGAGCGTTTTTCGATGTTATCTAAGTCC
The DNA here is from genome assembly GCA_963932145.1 of Acanthosepion lycidas. Lineage (NCBI taxonomy): Eukaryota > Metazoa > Mollusca > Cephalopoda > Sepiida > Sepiidae > Acanthosepion > Acanthosepion lycidas. Next base: position 96,261,781 of record OZ010583.1, read on the forward strand.
CACTCCACATTTCACCTCAAGTCTCTAGAGTCCTTGTATATCAGATCCCGTGGGCCTACCCTTTGTAAACAGAGGGAATGCTTACTGAGTCTGAATGTTATTGGACTCTAGTTTTCTTGAAATTCATAATTTTCACCCATTCGTTAAATTAATTCAATTTACACGATTATATATATATTTTTATGTCCCAGAAAATAAACTTGATAAGGCTGGGGCGAAACCGATTGTTCTTTTTGAGCTTTTTAAAATGCCATATAAATTTTGCTTTTTCCTAGCTATGTTATAAAATTGTATTACTGATATTTTTACACTATGAATATATATTTATACTTTCCTAGTGTCTTGATTTCTGTTTTAGGGTTCATTACTTACTCATATCTGGGACTCTAACAGCTGCAACAAACCGCAATTTTGAATTCGGTGTAAATCTCAATTTTCCTCTCGAAAAATGTATAAAGACGCTTTTCTACTTCGTTATTTCTGAATATTCTACCATTTTGAATATGCTTATTTTTGAGGATGTAGCAGAACTTCGCATCCAAACAATCATTTTCTATAGATTTTATTTATTTTCTTTGCATGAGATAATCTTGCATCATTATGCTGGCAAATAAAACATTTTCCTCGTCCTGGCTATGACGGTAAACTACTTTCTGATTGGA
>OZ010583.1:96264942-96280760 GCA_963932145.1 Acanthosepion lycidas
TATTTGTAATATTCGGAGATGTAGTCATTGTTTACAAATTCACGCTTTCTCGCAAGTGTGCTATATATCGTCATCCACAGACAGACTGTTTCGCTGTATTAAAGCCCATCAGTGTAGCGAGACATCAGATTGCCTCAAGCCGGGACTGATTTGACATCAGTCGGAGATTTTACCCCGGAGCTATCAAGCGCCAGTTGAGAGGAAGGCGAAGTTTTAAGTAATTTTCTTCCAATAAACACGTCAATGACGGGAGATGGAAGATGCGTGTGTGTCTTGTGTGTCCTCCTTCTCTCTCTCTCTCTCTCTATATATATATATATATATATATATATATATATATATATATATATATATTAGGCTAGACATACGCAACATTTTTCGGACAATGTGACGTATGATGTAGAGTACCCCACTAAGCAGGCCGCACTACTAAAAAATATATATTTTTTTCATTAAAGATTCCGCGAATATATTCTTACCAAAAGTGAGTATAAGCATCTATCTTAGAAATGAAGTAAATATTTCTTTCTGTAATTAAAAATGTTTTGGTTTAATATTACCACCGATGAAAAAGTGTTCAACACTCGCTGCTACGTGTGATTTTCTTGTAATTTATTTCTTTTATACAATATTTGTAAAAAAAGAAGAAGTATATGGCTTCAGAATACGGATGGCGGATCATTGTTTAGGAGAAAGAAAGAGAAGACAAAATTTATTAAAACGGACAAAGGCAGGAAATTGTGAAGAGCCATGATTGCCTACGTTCTGATGGAACGTGGTACACAAAGAAGAATTTTCAGATCTTTTTGGTTATAAACTACCTACTAAACATTGATTACTTACCCCATTAGTGAATGGCGGACTAATATTTAAAAAGTAGGTTGAATATAATTTCAAAACGCTATATTTACTTTTATTCAGAAAGGTAGATTAGGCAAAAAGAGCCCAAATTTAGAGGTGACATTATAACGTCATGGATTAATTTGGTTATTAGTATTGAAAATAAAATAAAATCCTTCGGGAAAAGAAAGACCCTCTGGTCCGTTATCATGTAAGAAATCTGTTTTGAAAAAGGTATGTGTGTGTGTTTGCGTGCTTGGGTACCCACGCATGTGTATGTGTGTATGTGTGCGCGCGCGTGGGCGTGTGTATGTGTTTATAAAAAAACTTTGGATAGAGTATACCTGTAAAAGAATAATATTAATAAAGACAAAAGGAAAACTAATCTTAGCTGACGGGTTTCGTCCTCTGAGGGAGTTTATCAAGGCAAGTATAAGGACTTTATTACGTGACAATATTTATTCACAGAAGAATAAACGTTCTTGTTTTTGAAAATTGAGGTATATAGATATAAAAAGTTCGTGGGCCTTGAACTCTATCACTTCACGCCCATGATTTTGCCTAATTTTTATTCATTTATATATATATATATATATATATATATATATATATATATATATATATATATATATATTATTGTCATCCAGAGACAGACTGTTTTGCTGTATCACAGCTCATCAATCTGGTTAGACGTCTGGTTGCCTCTAGTTAGGATCGAAGCTAGGATCGAAACACGACTGAGTTGGCGCACGGGAGGGATAAAGGTGAATTTAACCGTATTTATTCTTAGCTAAACAGACAGTGACTGAGAAAACTCAATTCGATTTATCAAAAACTCTTGCATTATTAGCCGTAAATGTCACTGTTTACAAACCCACGCTTCCTCCCCAGAGGGCTCAACTAAAATAAATTTTTCAGGAGCATAAGGAATATATATATATATATATATATATATATATATATATATATATATAGGAAAACTTATATAAAATATATAGATACATATGAATAAAGAAAAAAGAAAACACACACACACACATATATATATATATATATATATATATATATATATATATATATATATATATATATATATATATATATATATATATGAATGAATCTTAACAGGAAAACTTATCTTATTCGAGGTGTTTTGCTCGTGAGAGACTTGATCTAGGTAAATGAAGGGATTTTATTCTGTAACAAATATTTACAAACAAAATAAAATTCTTGTGTTTACTGTGATAAAGTCCCTAACCGGCCGAAACGTGTCAGCTAGCATAAATTTCCCTTTCATCTTTATTCATGTTGTTGCTTTACAAATATATACTATCTGAAATTTTGAACTATATATAAATATATATATATATATATATATATATATATATATATATATATATTAAGACATTTTTATGTTTATACATTCTTTTTATAGATACAAATATTTATTTAAGTAAATACTCTATTTTATAATAAACAGTATTAAACAACATTTACCGGCCTGAATGTCGGAGAATGTATAAACATAAAAATGTCTTAAAATAATTGTCGGATTTTGTCCATTTCATAATGTGTGACGTCATATATATATATATATATATATATATATATATATATATATATATATATATATATATATATATATATATATATATATATATAAGCAGCAAGTTTTCTTTTCTTTTACGAAGTATGCGTTTTTTTGATATTTCAGATATTTTTTTTTTGTTTTATCCGTGTGAGTTTATATATAATTTTTTTCGATGCTTATCGTCGGTCATAAACCATTTTGAAAGAACTTTGGACTATATCTGTATCCTTGATTTTCAAAATGTTCCTGTCTGGCGTGATATCACTTTTGAGTGTATCTTGCTTTCATCTCACCGTTCACGGTGTCTCATCATGACTTTACTTGTTTTACATCCCAAATCTACAAATATTGATTTACTGTGTGTTTCACTAGATGTGTATTATGTGGTTTGGGTAGTGCACGGCTTCTATATACCATCGTCTAGGCTTTAACTATCAAGATGAATGCCCTTACCATTACATTGTGGCAGCCCTAAAAGCAACTAATCAACAGAACTAAATTGATTGCTTCCTCTAAAATAATTTTCTTTAAAGAATAGCAAACTGTTAAACAAACAGTAGCAGTAAGGGGATGAACGAATATAAATGTTCTTAGAGACAATCGTAATACATAATAATTTTGATCAAACTATAATTAAATGATATGAACTTATTGTACGGTAACTAGATTCAATTCAATTACGTACAAGACAAAAAAGATATTTTTAAAACTAATCAATGTATACATTATTCCTGAAGTGATAAAAATCGATTAAGATTCATCACCTAATACATAAAAATAAAAATCTCAACATCAGGATTAATAACAACAGGTCTTTCAAAAAATTAGTTATCAAAAGCCTAAGGTTATATATATATATTTATTGTTGATACATTATTTTTATATATACAAATATTTAAGTAAATGCTCTGTTTATAATAAACAGTATTAACGACATTTGCCGGCTTGAATGTCTGATACATTTCAAAGAAAATACGCATTCTCCGACAGGAATCGAACCTGTACCCGTCATATAGCCCGACTTGCTATACCATTTAGCTAAAGATGAAGCGCCTGATTAGCAAGGTCGAATTACTCCTTTAAAAGACTTTTATATGGCATAGCATGTCAGGCTGTATGACGGTTCCATACAGGTTCGATTCTTGTCGAAGGACACATATTTTCTATCAAATTTCTCGGAAATTCAGACTGGTAAATATAGTTGATACTTTTTATTATAAACAGAGCATTTGCTTGAATATTTGTATCTATTAAAATAACGTATTAACAATAAATATATGAAAATAATTTTTGAACTTATTCATTCAAACAACACATATATACTTACTTTATGGATTTTTTCTCTGTTGATTCTGTAGGATGTTTCTAAAAATGTACTCACTTTTTGATTGCCAATAAGTTCTTGATGTTTTTCAAATACCTGCATTTAACTTAATTTTAAATTTAATTTAAACCGTTAATTTTCTTCGTAAAACGATAAACACTAATATTTCTTAATTTTAACCATTAATCTTGTTTGCAAGTCAATAAACAATACAGTTAAAGTGCGCGTACATAATTGAGAAACACAGATTTTCGTCAGCATAAATATCGCCGAAGATTTTATCACCATAAACAGTAAATGGAACTTTGCTAACCAGACGCTTCTCTGTAGCTCAATTGTATAGCACGTCAGATGAAATGAAATGATTCATTATAGGAATAGAGGTTCGATTCCTGTCAAAGAAATCATATTTTCAATGAAATTTCGCGAACATGGTAAATGTAATTAATGCTGTTTACGTAAGTAAATTGTATCTATTTAAATAAGGTATAAACAGAAAATATATTAAATAATTGACGGCCTTAAACTATTTCCTCATATATGTCATTGTTTACGTTAAGATACGTTTCGTGAGCAGAAATGATCGATCGAGAAAAATCGTCTAAAATCGTATGTTTATAAAAATTAATTCGGACTTTACTAACCAGACGCTTCTCTGTAGCTGAATGATACAGCACGTCAGATTAAATGACTGTTTTCGTATAGGAATACAGATTCCATTCCTCTCGGAGAACCCATATTTTCTATGAAATGTCTCCAGCATTCAGGCAGGTAAAAGTAATTAATATTGTTTAATTTAAAACAGAGCATTTAATTAAATAGATAGTATCTATAAATATGACGCATGAAGAGAAATTATATAAAATGTACGGCCTGTATAAAATAAAAACAAATTGACGTGCTTCAATTTGTTTCCCCTTTCTTTTTCACTTATTGCTCTCCACTCAAGTGTGATCTTCAAAAATTTAAATGCAATGTCAATCCTTAAATTCGGCTTTTTGAATTTGCGTTCTTTTATTGTTCTTTCTTCTCAATAAGGTTGTTTTTTTCTCAATCTACCCCCCTCCGTCTTCGTGGCTTTATTACGTAAATTGGGGTGAAATAATGAAAAAGAAATATCAGATTAAAGCTATGTTTTGGGAGATGGAATATATATTAATTGATTCATCGAGTCTGACAGAAACCTCAGGAAGCACTGGACGGCCGTTTCGTCGTATATTTGGGACTCATCAGCAGTGCGCATCCACCACCAAGGGAATCGAAACCCCGACAGTTAGGTTGGCAACTGTTCCGCCGGGCCTCGGTGACGAAGAGATTGCAAATCAGACTCTAAGGAGTATATATATATATATATATATATATATATATATATATATATATATATATATATGTGTGTGTGTGTGTGTGTGTGTGTGTGTGTGTGTGCGTGCTTGTGTGAAAAGTGTGTATATAAATATATATATATATATATATATATATATATATATATATATATATATATGTATAATTATTTATATATTATATGCGCTGTACTTATTAGAAAGCGCTCAATATCAGAGTTAGAGCTAACATATATGGTTGGATAGATGTGACCTTTTGACCCTAGGTTTCACGCTTTAGCGATCGTCAGACAAACTGATTAATTTCCCCACCACTTCCACAATAACACCAATACACGCAATCTACAAAAAATCAAATTTAAAAAAAAATTAATCAGTTTGTCTGACGATCGATAAAGCGTGAAACCCAGGGTCACAAGCTCACATCTATCCAACTATATATATATATATATATATATATATATATATATATATATATATATATATATATATGTGTGTGTGTGTGTGTGTGTGTGTGTGTGTGTGTGTGTAAGAAGATGCGGTATAAAAATGAAAGTATCAGTTAAAACTCCGTTCCGAGAAAAAAATAGAAGATGTTAGAAACGGTGAAATTTTTAAATTAATTTTTTTTTCTATGACGTTTCTGGACAGTGAGCCTATCTAGTGCCATACTGTTTCCATATCCTTTTGTTTTGTTCTGCTATTAAGTATCCCCCATTGTGATAATAGCAAATCTGCCAGTTATTAGATAACATAAATATATGTGATAAAAATATGAATAATAAATTAAATATCATATACATATATATATATATATATATATATATATATATATATATATATATATATATATATATATATAACATTAGGCAGCATATAATTTACATACAAAGAAATAATCACACATAGAATCAATGAGAAATATTAATGCCATTAATGGTGACATCCGTCACTAGAAACACAATATATGCATTAAAATACTGTTAATCCATAGAGTGAAGTGATCCTCGTCGAAACCATTGATGTCTGAAGTTTTCAGTTTATTTGATGTTAAAATGCTAGTACTTACTAATAGTCCTCTATTCATCATCAGGCATGTGTTTTTTTCGTTATAAAATCAAAAACTTGAAGACGAAATACTTGTTTGTCGGCTGAAAGATGTTTTTTGAATATCTGCTATTAATGACGGTTAGGAACAATTTCGGAACGTGCAAAGACGCAACGCTAAGTTTTTCAGAATTTTAAGTGAGAATTTTATTTAAATATTTCTTGTGATGTGTTGAATCCACGTATTCTATTTTTACAAGTGTATTCAGTTTATATGGCATGAACTAAGCATATAGTTCAATTATGTAGTGTAATGTCTAACCGCTCGGCCACAAAGCTAAATGACGGTTCCGTATAGGATGCAGGTTCGAATCCTGTCAAAGGACGAATATTTTCTATGAAAATTTATCGGACATTCAGGCCGGTAAATGTTATTTAATACTGTTTATTATAAACAGAGCCTTTACTTAAATACTTGTATCTATAAAAAGAACGTTAAACATAAAAAATGTCTTTAATAAATAAATTGTCGGACTTTGTCCATTTCTTAATGTATGTATATATATATATATATATATATATATATATATATATATATATATATATATATATATATATATATATATATATATAAAATAGGTATATAAAATATGTAAAGTCAATCCTTAAAAATTCATTTCGGTTATAATTTATTACAGGAATACATTTACATATTCATCTTCAGACAGAAAGTTTTTTTCGAAACGAAATCAATTCGTCCAGACAAAAAGAAAAAAAGAGAGGAAAAAAGAAAGAAAAAAAAGATAAGGAAAAAAAAATTATAATAAAAGTGGAAGAAAGTAAGATAAAAAAATTAACATAGAATTTAAAAAAAAAGATTTAGGGAATTTATCGCTACCAAATACTAATTGGTATTATATATATATATATATATATATATATACACAAATTATAAATATGTTATAAAATCACTACAAAAATAGCCATTTTGTTTCAACCATAACTTGATAAGACACCGGAGGTGTTGAAACAAAATGGCTATTTTTGTAATGATTTTGCAACATATTTATGTTATAATTTTTAAATGAAAAATGATATCTGGTCGACTCTGTGTCGAGTATTGAGCACTGTTTTAAGAATAGCAATTGTTGGTTACTGGAATTTATTCCGTATACACCAATCATATACTTATATATATATAAAGAACAGTAATATTTATAATCCGATGTTCTTAGCAATTATTTTTACTATTAAATAACAGTGCTCGATTCAAACAGGAGAGAATAATATAATAATTATTTTCTTTTTTAAAAAACATGTTCCCATCGCTACATAGAAATCTCTATGTTTCAAAAGTGAAACTATAATTTTAAATTTAATTTTAAAAATTAAACTTAAAATACAGAGTTTCGTTCCACTGTCATGCGATTCTAGGAATAACTTTCTAAGAAATTTCCTTAATTTATAAGCATAGACAATCTTAATATTTTCAGTTTATAAGGTTAAGGAAAAATAGATTTATTTTGATTAAGGATGTTTAAGTTTTAATTTCCCTAAACAACTTACGTATCAAATATATAATACTTACAAAATCAAGTTAAGTTTAGGTGGTGTGGGTGTGCCTTCTCACAAACATACACATCCATTGTTCACGTGTCGTCTGGGTTTACAATGACAAAAACATTTTGTCATTTTTATTTATCCACTTAATTCATTTTGTTATACACAAAAATTTTCTAAAAGGGTCGTCGAAATATGAGTATGTCAAATTTTTGATATTTAAATTTTATATCTACAGATTTAAAGTACAATTTCTCCTTCTAATAACTAATAGACTATACGGTATTTTTTACAAATAAACATATTAGAATTTAATTTCCTATTAAAAAAAAAAAATAATTAATGATCAACTATAAATTTGTATGTTTCATCTTTCTTCATTTTTACTTTTGTTTTCCCGAAATCTGTATTTTAAGTTTAATTTTTATAATTAAATTTACAATTTTAGTGTCAGTTTTAAAACAGGAATTTCTGTGTGGCGATGGAATCATATTATTAAAAAAGAAAATTATAATATATATAACAAAATATATTTTTTTATATATCGAAACAATATTGGGGAAATTGAATGACAAAGTGTAAAAAGTTTACTTGTGGCTGGTTTCGTACTTGAAGCCTTCATCGGAGTAAATTTGTTATGTTGGTATGACAACACATGCGCACGAACGAGGGATGCTGGTGATTTTAGATATTTTTTTTTATATATCTAGACGAATTCATTTAGAGTCATTCTTATTCTTTCTATAACTTTTATTCGTAGATATCCCACAATGTGATAGAAGATCTGACAGAAATGAAGAAATGTTGTATAAACCAGTGATCAAATATACTGTAGATGACCTTGCTATCAAGTCACTCTCTAGACATTTACATTGTAGGGAATTATTTCTCTCCTTTCATCAGAATAGCATTATTTTATATCAAAATTGTGGTCAGTCTCGCTACAGTGAGAAACTACCGGGATTTGCCGCATTGTTTTGTAAAATATCACTTCTGTTACCATATAATACTTTATTTACATTCCTTATCTTATATATTTTGTGACAATATTAAACGCGTTGGAGTAAATTCATCCTTTACATTTTAGCTTATTGGTCTGTGTAGTATTGACGAAGATTTTTTTTTATTGTTGTGGATATAGTAGTAACACATTTTATGTATTTTTATTCCTCTTCGTGTAAATAATGCGGGCTGCATATTCTAAGTGCTCTTAAATAGAATCCGGTAATTACACCAGATTTTATTTTACTCTTATGATGAGAATAGAAATTTCATAGGTCATTTTTTTTTTGGTTGATTTCCGGTGCACACCTAGTTGTAAACTTGTTGACGCGGTGTAGCTTTATATCTAGGAAGGAGAAGGAAATGAGTTATTCCATTTCGTATGTAAATTCTATCGTGTTTGAATTTCTTTAGTTGATCTACTAAGTCTAGGGGAATCAGATTCACGAGTATATATAAGCGCAGTATCATCGATATAATAAAAGAATGTTGATTGTTTGGTTAAAATGTTTTGAAAAGGACAAGATTCGATAGAAGATACATGTCATCACTCCAATGAGAGGCGATCCCATTGCTCTCCAAATTTTATTTTTTTTAAATCATTATAAAATGTGAATTAACATTGATTGGTGATGAGACGGCAGATTTTTTAAAATTTTAGCTATTGGTAGAGAGAGACAGAGAGAGATAGAGAGAGAGAGAGAGACGACAGACAGATAGACAGACAGAGCTTTATTTTGATTGGATGATTTTTAGGAGATTTAGGCATTTTAAGTTTATATAAAAAGAAAGCAATCAACAAACGCATTATTCGGACAATTGTCCTCATCTTTGTCATATTTTACAAACTAATAAATACATTATATACAATATTCGGACTATTGTCCTCATATTTATCACAACGTTTCGGCTGTTGTACGCTCCGGCCTTCAGGTGGTTGGAATTTCGAACTGAACCCTTTATTTCGCTTACTGGGGTAGGCTCCTGCTAATTTCTCCACTGCCTTAACCGGGTATTGAACTCACACTCTTTCGTTCCTGTCACTGGATCTAACCAACGCCTTTATCCACTGTGCAATGTGTCCTCTGGACATCTGGGTATTAATTTCTGGGTATTATAAACCTAATATCTTCAGCAACCATTTTTACGAGTGCTCATATAGCAATTTTGCTGTTATCATTACATGTTTTTACTAGAGCTCATATTGCAAATTTGTTGTTATCATTGCTTTTCTCTGGCACTCCTTATTACTGGTTCCCATATTGTATTTATTTCTATGCTTGGTCCGCTCAGGAGATTTTTGTGGCCTAGCATATGTGCTGATTCCTTAAGTTTACGAATTTTCCAGAAAGACAGTTCACCCCATCTCTTGAGAAGTTCAAGCAGGAAAATGATCCTCGTTTATCCACTGTGTCATGTGTCCTTGAGGACATCTGGGTATGAATTTCTGGGTATTATAAACCTAATGTCTTCAGCAACCATTTTTACCAGTGTTCGTATTGCAATTTTGCTGTTATCATTACATAATTTTACCAGAACTCATATTACAACTTTGTTATCATTGCTTTTCTCTAGCATTACTGGTTCCCATATTGTATTTATTTCTATGCTTGGTCGGCTCAGGAGATGTTTGTGGCATAGAACACGTGCTGATTCCTTGATTTTACGAATTTTCCAATGGTTTTCTTTGTCTATGATCTCAACATGATCCCACAGAGGGCGGTGATCTCCCTTCTCTCTCAATATGTGGTCAGCCACGCCTGGTTTTTCTACTTCCCCTCACGTTACAGTTTTCTGGTGTTCTTGAAGCCTTACATCGAGGGGGCGGCCTGTCTCTCCTTTATATTCCTTTCCGCAGCTGCACGGGATAGCGTACACACAGTCATTAGTCATGTTCTCCTCTATGGGGGTCTTACTCGGGAGAGATATCTGCGATGTCAAGCTTTTGAAGGTTTTCCTGATGTTATATGGACCGCAGATTCTTTGTATTTTCTCTGAAACCCCTTCACATAAGGCAGGCAGACTGTTTTCTGAGTGTTGCTGTCCTCCTCCACTTATACCCGCCTATACCAGTTTTGGGGGGCCGCTGCCATGTACCCAGGGTAGCTGTTACGTTCTAGCGTACTACTTATACTGACCGATTCTTTATCTAACGCCTCAGGGTCACCACTTATGACTTTTTCTCGGTGTTGTAAGCAACGGACGATCCATTTCTTTACGCTGTATGGACGGTGGGAGTTGAAATATAGGAACTGTCCGATCAATGTCGGTTTACGGTAAACGGATATCTTAAACCAATACTCTGTTCGAGATATTAGAACATCCAGGAATGAGAGTGTGTTGTTACTATCTTTCTCCATTGTGAACTCTATCGACGGTCTTATTGAGTTCACATGGTCCAGTAGAACCTGAACATCTTCCTGGTATGACCAGGGCATGAAGGTATCATCTACATAGCTTAACCATGTAGTCGGCTTCAGAGATATAGATTCTAATGCCATTTCTTCAAAGTATTCCATGTATATATTTGCCATTGCTGGTGATAATGGCGAGCCCATTGCCAAGACCTCATCCTGTCGATATGTCAGTGATCCCATTTCGAAGTGTGTTGTTCGTGTACAGAAAGTCAACATCTCCATCAGATTATCTATTGGAATACTAGTCCGTTCTTCTAGGGAAGAGTCAGAGGCCATTTCCAACCACCTGAAGTAGACCGGAGCGTACAACGGCCGAAACGTTGTGATAAATATGGCGACAAAGATGCGGACAATAGTCCGAATAATGTAAATAATGTACATAATACCTCATCTCAGAAATATAGACAAAATAGTAAATACTTCCGGTTTTCAGTCGCTCATGAATTAAAGTGCCTTGAAATTGTGAAGACATTTTTGCAACATTATACTATATTCTATGTCACAATTAGAAATGGTGAACGCACGTTCATTTCAAACTACAAACATAAACGCTATTTTGGCAATATCTCGACTTTCTAAGTTTTCTTGTGACGAATTATCGACAATGGTCGATTGGATTCGGAACATGATTTCAGATGTTTCTTTACTAGATTCTACATCAAACAAAATATGAACGAAAGGCATAACAGATATTCAACGCCATTTCTATTTAGTGTCTTCCTTTACATAACTTATTGCAAAATTTACTAAATAAATATAGACATGCAAATAATTATCTATCTATTTATGTTCAAATCTATCTATCTATCTATCTATCTATCTATCTATCTATCTATCTATCTCTCTCTATATATATATATGAAGAAAAATATACGGAAAAAACAAACAAAAATCCTTATATGCATTTATGCTGTTTTAATGTTAATATAATATCAACGTCGGACGTTTCGGTCTAATGAACCATCTTCAGGACATATTCATAAAATATAATTCACACACACACACACACACATATATAATTATTATTGTGTCTTTAGTTCTGATCATATCCACATTGGTTTTGGAATTGGTTTTGTATGTTTTTTAGATGGAATAAGTTGTTTTGGATAATAGATATTATGGCGTTAGTAGTATTATATATGTTTTTGTTTAGTTTGTATTTGGGGATAATATTGTTATATTTGTAGCGGGCGTATATTTTATGTGACATTCGCTTTGCGTTGTGGATGAACTGATAAGGACAATGGAGGTTTTTGAATGTGCTGAAAACCATAAATGACAATGTATTAACAAGAAAGATATGCAAGTGACAAAGACAATGATATGTGTAACAAAAGAATGCGAAATGGTTCCAAGGAAGTTGAGTGAATGTGCGTACGTACCTGTGTCTTGTATGTGTGTTGTTTGTTCATGCATTTCCTAATGGCAAACACGTTTTCCCGCGAGAGACTTACATGTTGACCTGTAAACGGAAAAAGTAAGAAGAGGCTGCGAACAATTATCGCAGAGTAATTATAATGTCGGAAAGCGTCCGCTAGCAACGGTTTCAAGAAAGTAAGTTGAGTTAACCACATAATTGTGACAAATAAAACTCGCAATTTTTTTTTTTTTAACGAATTTAGAATAGTTCTTTGTATTTGTTTTGGCAGTTCCATCAATCTTGATGGGAATTCACTTTGTACGCAAGTTAAACAACTTAATTTATTCCATCTACCATTGTTGTCATTGTGGTCATTTTGATTGACTGCTTTCCATGAATGATGAAACGTCTCGCCAGGCTATCAGGTTCATCCCGTGTAACTGTAGAATAATCATTACAGATTACTGTTGAGAAATTAGTTTCCATATACTTTTTAAACGAACTTCCATATTTATCTTTGCTTAAACGCATTAGTTCGCTTGCATTTACGCCATCAATCATTATTCTTAAGTCGTCGCATCTTTTCCTCATGTTTGCATTCGCAACACCAACTTTTTTCAAATATTTTCTTTTTCGCCAATCCACTTTCAATTTTCTCTAACTTTTATTTTCTTCAAACACTTTTGCTGTCGTTCGAACCTTTTCTTATTCCGATCTTGGTAGTGTATTTAATTACTTTGTTAATTGTTCTAAGTTTTAAAACGTAATTTTCAACGCCGGCTTTCCATCATTCAATTAATTTTGAATATCTTTCTTTTCGCTACTCAGGTTATAACTTTCTTACAATTCATGGCAATGATTTTATATCAGAAATGATGTAAATGAAAACCAGTAACTAAATCATTATACGCAGAATATGAGTGGCAATGCCTGTGCCGTATAAGAAAACCGCATATATAGAAATAAGTTGTAAACAATGTTTGAAAAATAAGAAAAAATGTTTTGTTAATTAAACAGTGGTCCGCTAGCATGGTTTCTCTCCATTAACTTTTCAGAAAGAGAAGACGCTGGAATTTACTTATATTTATATGTACATAGATATATCTTGAAAATATTCCAAACTTGAGTTGATAACAAATTTATCGTATATATATATATATATATATATGGTCCGAGAATTATTTTAATATATTTTCTGCTTGTACGTTATGTTTATAGATATTAGGTTGGTGCAAAAATAATAACGTAATAATGTCGTTTTTTGACGTTAAAAATACATCAAAAAACGACATTATTACGTCATTATTTTTGCACCAAATTAGAAAATTTGCGTCCCTCGAGAGGAATCAAACCTACACAAAACTGTAATATATACCAATTTAGCTACAGAGAAAACGAATGGTTAGTAAAGTCAAATTATATATATATATATATATATATATATGCAGCATATCTTCATTCAAATATATTTCATTGAACAATATCGAATGTTTGTGTCTATTTTTAAATTGATCCTTTTTATTTATTTAATTAGTTCCTTGTTCAGATGAAATTAATTTAGGAAGACGCCGTAGTTTTTTTTTTTTTTGTTTTGTTTATTTTAACCTATGTACTTTCAATATTTTTTTTCAAAATCATCTTCAGGAATAAATTAAAGAGACAAGCTTATTGTAACTGCCATAAAATCAACATTCTGTTGTGATGATGATTTAAAAACACTCGCGAACGCGTTCTGTTATAGATATTTTGAATTTATCCACTGTAGCTATGGTGACCGGAAATTGGTAGAACTGTAAAATGGCGTCAAACGTTTTATGCACTTCAATACGGTGTTGCCAGATTCGTAAAAAAAATTGTTGAATGGTGCTTGGTTGTTTTTGATATAGTGAGCCTCGAGTATTTGAAATTTTTGTTCATTATTTTCGTGGTGTAATATATTGGCGTTGTCAACAAGTATTTACCTATATTGTGAATTTGGACAGGAATGTTTTTTAGATGTGGTTCACTCGACCTTTTACTCATAAAATGACGTGTAAGACGTTTTGATAATGTTGTGGTCAAGACAACATATGTATCATGTCATCCCATACGTTCTGTCCGAATTTTAACTTTTTGTTAAATTGAACGAAATTTAAAGAGTATTTTATAATGTCTAATGGAGCTGAACATTATTTTTATGTTTAGATGCATTTAAACTGATCAAATTTTATTTCAGAGAAAAATAAAATAAAATTTTGTTTGATTAACACCATGCTAACACGGAAGTGCCCAAGAATCATTTGAGGTACATAATGCTTTATGAGTTCAAGTAAAGAAACTCAGCAGCCGAAGATGCTAGAAACATTCACTCAGTTTATGGACAGGAATGTGTGAATGAAAGAACTTGGAGAAGATGGTTTGCAAAATTCAGAGGTGGAGATTTCAGACTTAAAGATGATCATCGAACCGGACGTCCAGTTGAGTTTGATGAAAAGCTTCTTGAAGCAGCCCTTGAAGAAAATCCTGCTTTATCAGTTGAGGAATTGGCAGTGGTTCCCAGTTCAAACCATACAACTGTTCATCGTCATCTTCAACAACTTGGAAAAGTTCCTAAACTTGGAAAATGGGTGCCTCATGAATTGTCTGAAAACAACCTCTAATCCCGAGTCTGCTCTTCTCTCCATTCTCGCCAAATCTTTTCACCTTTTTTGGATAGACTTTTGACTGGCGACAAAAAATGGAACTTTTATCGAAATGTTAACCGTCGTAGACAGTGGCTTGGTAAAGGGGAAGGACCCCAGCCACAACTGAGAAGGGAACTTCATGGGCAAAAGGTTATTCTTTCAATCTGGTCGGATCGCCAAGGAATAATCCACTTTGAATTCCTACCACGTAATGCAACAATTAATGCTCAAATATACTGTCAGCAATTAGAGCGTTTGAATCAAGCTTTGAGGAAAAAAAGACCTTCTCAAGTGAATCGAAAAGTGGTGATGCTTCATCAGCAGAATGCGCGACCCCACACAGCAAGGATCACATCACAAAAGATCGAAGAACTTGGTTGGGAGAAAATTCCTCATCCACCTTATTCTCCCGAACTTGCTCCTTCAGATTACCATTTGTTTACTAGCTTACAGAATCATTTGTAAGAAACAGCTTTTGTAATACAGGAAGAGGTTAAAACTGACATTTGTGAGTTCTTCGAAACAAAGCCAAAAGATTTTTACAGTAATGGAATTAGTAAGCTTGTTAATAGATGAAAGAAAGTCATAGATAATCAGGCAAAATACATTGTTGATTGAATCTGTAATTAAATGTAACATTTGGTCACTTGTTTTCTTTATTCGAAATTCGGGAC
>OZ010583.1:96280960-96400960 GCA_963932145.1 Acanthosepion lycidas
TATATATATATATATATATATATATATATATAATGTGTGTGTATATTTATATATTCATATCTATATATTTAAATATATGCATAGATGTGTGTATACATATATTTCATTCATATATTCATTATATATATATATATATATATATATATATATATATATATATATACATATAATTTCATTCTGATGTAACCTTGAAGATGTTTATGTTCAGTATTTGTCCTTGATGTTATCACGATTTCCTATCTTGCCTTTTCCTGAAGTACATCATTTTTACTTTCTTTATTTTTCTCATGTTCTTTTTTTTTCTTTTCACACTTTCTTTCTTTCTTTCTTTCTCATCTTTCTCATCTTCTTTTTAATAGTTTTTTTTCTGCTTCCGTTTCCTTTTATCCTACTTCCTCTTCCTTTTTCCGCTTCGCGTTTGCGCAGTTTCATTTTTTCACGCCACTATTTCCAATCATTCTCATTTCCTTCGTCTTTAATATCAAGACTTTCTTCTCGCCGTTCTCTCTTTCTTCGTAGGATTTGATCAAATTTCCAGTTAAAAGCTTCCCATTCTTCTGCTTCTTATCGTTTCTAGCAGATCTTTCCTTCTTTTCTTTGGTTTATATTTTAATTTGAAATAGAAAACTTCATTACGTAAAGAATTAATTTGATTTTTTTCTAATTCCTTTCAATTAAATCAATAATTTTTCGTACCTAGTTATAGGCATATGCATACGTACCTAATATTATAAATTACCTTTCAACGCCAGAATCTATTCCTGATCCTGCTGAGATTTTTTTTTTGTTTTCTATCTACGAGAGCCAATAAAGAAATCATCTCAAACAAAATAATAGTTTATGCTGTATAACGTGTATTATATTTTTTTTTTAATAAATTCATGAGAAAAGATAAAAATAAATTATTCAAAAGTTTAAAACAAATAAAAGATAGAAAATTGAAATTAAAACGATGAAATTAATACAGGAAGAAAATTATATTGCTTAGTTAAATCTATTAATATTGAAAATTTCAGGTCTTGTAGATTCGGAAATATTTTCCTCATTCTCAGATATTCATTCGTTAAGATTACTTAGCTAAATTTTTAGATGATAGAATGTACTAATATTACAGGTTTAGGGAGCGTATTCGCCACAATAAATCTTTACATATAGACAGTTTTATATCGCTTTGAAAATACTTGGTATGTTGCAATATCGCATTTGTGTAATTGAATTGTAAATCTGTTTTCTTAGTAGTTGTGTGCCGATGCTTCCCATAAAATTTCATCTCGAGGTTCCAACAAAATCCAGAGACGGATATGCAATGTGGTAGGTCCTGACCTGGCATCTCGATTCCACTCACTTTCTCCCAGATGTGATATGGCTCCCTCTGTCTTTTCTACAAATATTTTCATGGCAATTGCTCTGACAAGCTTTTTTCACTGGTGCCCCAAGTACATGAATTTAAGCGTGCTGCTAGTTTGGCATCTGATTCCCACACTTTTACTGTTAAAACAGTTAAATATAAACGCCTTTTCTACCCGAACAGATTCTTCTTTCACACTTCCCAACAGTGGAACTCCCTTCCTCTTACTTGCTTCCCTGATAACTATAATCTTCAAAGATTTATATCTAATGTCAATCGACATCTTCTGATACCTCGGACTTGATCCTCGTCTTTCCCTCTATTATGGGGTCCACCCCTTTTTCATATAAGTGGACTCTACCAAGTGTACCTGGACTGCTGCCGTTAAATACCCAAAGTTACAGTCAGTGAGGGTAGTCGGTAGTCGGATAGTGAGAGGATATATGGAGAGTGAGAGAATATACGAACGGAGATAGTGTGAGATAACCTCTTGTAGAAGTCAGTCACAAGCACGTAGACTCTAAAGAAGTCCTATTTCGAGACTATATATATATATATATATCTGTATTTGCTACTAACCACGTTCCTGGACTTACTAACAGTATTACTCTTTGTATGATTGTGTCAATACATTTTATTTCTTTTATTTAATTATTGCGTTTGTCATTCTTTGGAGACCGAATTCATCTCGGAATCCACAACACCCTCTATCGTTTCCTCAAACAACCCTCTTTATTCATACTTTCTCAGTAAGCCCTTGCATGCTAGTGGAACTCCCGCCTTGCTTGGTGTGTAATGTTTAAAAAATACGAAAATATGTTTTCTAATTAAACAGTGATCCACTAGCATGGTTTCTCTCCATTAACTTTTCAGAAATAGAGCAGCTTTCACGGAATATTTGCAGTACAAATTGACGCCAACTTCGGAAGCGATGGGATATTAAATTCTTACTCCGGTTTTCTTAACGCAAGACTTTAAGTTCTGTGCTACAGCCACCAACGATCCAATGATAATCAATACGATAGTGGCATAAAGTTTCACTCGGAATCAATTTTTAGTGGTTTCGCATGATAAATAACAACAGAAAATATTTTCTTCCAAATCGTTACCGTTTTTGAGGATATGAGTTTAAAGATTACGTTTAGGTTCAAAATCGTAACGTTGAAATTCCATTGCGGTGATCAGTGAAAGCATTATAGTAGAGCCTTATAAAATTTATAATTTACTGAAACTTTATAAATTATATATGCTCAAGATGCATGGCACAATCACATTATTACTAAACTGTGACATCAAACAAAAACTTCATTTATTTCAAACGGAAATTAAACTAAACAATTTAATCATATTATGACGCAATGTTAAACAGCGCAGTAGTTTTACTGTGATTTTCAATAAATAATGCAAATTTAAAACATTTTGTCGTATAATTTGTACCCAGAATATTATGATGCTATATACACTTTAATCTATTTTTTGCTTTTATTAATTATGATTTAACAATTGATCTAACAAATAATCTAACAAATCGTATTCTTTTAGTATCTTTTCTTGTAATGTTTTTATTTTTTTTTACATTTTTTACTTATCGAATACAGTAAGAAATTAAATATTTTGCTTGCGGTGAACCATAAGTAGAATTCTGGTTTGAATATATTTTCCATTGAATTTATCTAATACAAAAGTTGTAAAATTTTCAGATTTGTTTTTAAGTAGGAATTAGGTATTCCTGTATATTTCTTCTGAATGTTCAAATATTGGGAAAAGCTAGGAAACTATTTTTTATGTCAGTATTTATCATATCAAACCACAACTTTCACAACGAGTGCAATGTTGATCTTGTAAAAAAAGTAAAATATCAACCTACCCTAAATATCCCACATGCACTAACTTGAATTGTTTTGAGACTTTATATTAAGGTCATCAGAAAGTCACGAAGAGGAAAAATAGTCCTATTTTATTAGTATACTGTTAGGTAGTTATCATTTTAAAAACATCTCATATTATAGGTGGTACCTATCCTGCACGAAGACTAACGTAAATGAACTTTCTCAGAATATTTGCAAGGCCAAGTAACGAAGACATCTGAAGAAATTGATTTACGAAGATTTATTCATATTTTCTTGATTTAGTTTGGTTTAGTTTGTTTTGTTTTACGGTATATCAACCTCAATGGGTTATTTAATGCCGACAAGACATTTTATCCCTGCTAATATTTTTTATCTATCTATCTATCTATCTATCTATCTATCTATCTCAGTATATATTGGTTTGGTTTGTTTTACGGCATATCAACCATAATGGGTTATTTAATATCGACAATATTTTTTATTGCTGGTAATATTTTTTTTGAAAACTTATAGTTGGTAACATTTTCTGTCTTTTTTCAAAAATGTGTTGCTGGTAATATTTTTTCCAAAAAAGTATTCCTAATATTTTTTTTTTTAATTTATTGATGGTGTTTTTTGTTTTTTATATTTTTTATTTTTTAAATGTATTGCTGGTCATATTTTTTACAAAAAATGTATTTCTAGTAATTTTTTTCAAAAATTTATTGCTGCTAATATTTCTTTTTTCAAGAATGTAATAATTTCTCTAAAAAAGTATTGCTGCTAGTTTTTATAATTTCATAGTATTTTGACGCTTTTTTTGGTGGGGAGGGTTAAATATTTGTCCATAGCTGGGACCCTGACATGTGCTACCGCACCGGATCAGGATGACCCTGTGGACACAGGCAATTAAGAAGTGGTCCTATGCCCCTCAAAACCTGCTGATCAAAGGCCTACCTGTCGAATGTAGTTAAACGTCTTACCCAGGACACTCTGCAACGAGACCTGAGACGACGGTAGCCTAAAACTTCTTCATTTAGTAAATTTTCTCCGATGGTTGGTATCCGGAAAGTTTCAATTCCTTTGACTTTAGAATGAACAGCCGCACCAAAGAGGCGACGTTTTCTTGTCCCTATGTAAATGGTGTGAGTTCTTTTTAGAAATCTTGTAGTTTGTGCGTACACTGAAATAGCCCAAGATCATCACTTAATCGTTTTCGATTACCTTCCTTGCATTGTTCACCCTAAGCTTTCCACATATGCTAATGATGCGGCTGACCATTTGCTAATTCCTTGTCTCACCCCTGCACTTATTTGAATGCATTTGTTGGGCGATGTTCTGCTGGGCAGAATTGGTATCCAGGTATTTGGTTAGCTAGCTGTCTCCTCTTTCCTCAAGCAATGCTATCAGTTCTTTGCTTAAATGGATTTAATGTCCCTCACATACTGTCTAAAAAAAACAAAAACAGCATTGCTTCTTTCATAGCGCTTACGGACAATTTCATTCAAACGACTGTAATGTTGCTAAAAAATGTTAAGGTGCACATTTTGCAAAAATATCCACCGACCATTCGGTCCTTAAAAGGCATGACAATAATTATGTATGCAAAGTGCTAAAGACCTAGCCCAGTGGAATGAGCAAAATGACAGGAGAGTTACATAAAATTCATACTAAATTGCTTGATTAATTGATCTTAGTAACTAATCAGCTAATGGGCTATTTCAAGATGAGCACGTTCGCAGTCAAGTGACTCACGCTTTAGTCGCATTTCATGGTTGCATTTGATTCGTTTGGCTAAGTTGATTACAACGTTTGTACAAAAACTAGTACTGTTTTATACTTTTAATACTTTTATGCCATTTTTTAACATAACTTGAAGAAGACTGACATAATGTCGAGGTATTTTTAAACAATGTGCTTTTTCTCGCGCCATTCTATTAGTTTTGAAAAATATTGAAAAAGTTACGTCAATACGTTTGTTTCAATTATTATTATTATTATTATTATTATTATTATTATTTCTTTTAATTTCTGGTGTATATTTATTACTTTTTGGGTCCCAACCAGAGACCTAAGGTTAGAAATGGCATCATAAAGTTTTTCACTAATCATTTAAAAAAAGGAAAAGAAAACCAAGACAAAATCTTAAAATCCCACAGATTTTACACAGATAAAGCTTTTCGTAATATTTGAGCTGTATTTATGAGCACACTATTTTTGTATTTCTTTAAGGCTTCGAGTACTAGGAAACCCTTCAATGAGTTTATTGGAACCTTTTCCACTCAATCCGAGGGCTTCAACTGCAACTAGAATTGTTGATACCTTTACATGCCACATTTGTTGAGATTTCATACTTTGATAGTTTTCTAAAGTTCTTCAATGATACATAACAACTGCAGGGAGTGTCATGCCAGTAAGAAAGCGCAGTCTGTTTTTCTGGTCTTTGATTACGATTCCTGGCTGATTAGCTTTGATTATTCTTTCTGACAGTATTGCAAAGTTCCAATGTCTGCAACTTTGTCTGGGTGGTGTTCATATTGCGTATTTTCCAATGTAGATGTTGAAAAAAAATGCAAATTTATGGAAAGAAAACTGAAATTGGTATGGACACCAGCCATACTCGGTTATTATTATTATTATTATTATTATTATTATTATTATTTCCTTTCCTTTTTTTTGTATACTCATATTCTTCAGGGTCCCAACCAGAGACCTTAGGTTAGAAATGGCTTCATGACATTTTGTACTCGTGATTTTTGTACGCACACACACACACACACACACACACACACACACACACATATATATATATATATATATATATATATATATATATATATATATATATATATATATTATTATTATTATTATATTGCATATATATGGCAGTTAGTGGTGTGTTGTTATAGTTACAGTTCATGATTTGTTTTTCTAGCTCCCATATGATCACTACCGTTACATGGACAAAGTTATTCTCAATGTGTGGGCTGTACATATAAAGACATTTTTTTATATTTCTCTTAAACTGGGATTTCCAGGGACTTTTTTCAATGTTTTGTTGTATTCCTTTTTTATCATTCCAAGCGCACCAACTATGACTGGTACTATTCTTGTTTTCGATGTCCTCATTTTTTTTCTATTTCGATTTCAACCTCTTTATATTTCGATAGTTTTTCAAATTCCTTAGTTGCTGTTACGCTCCGCTGGGTCAGCCATATAAATTAGTAGGCCATTTTTTTTTCGCTTTTTGACAATTATGTCCGGCCTATTTATCAGTCTGCGTATGACGATAAACTACAT
The DNA here is from genome assembly GCA_963932145.1 of Acanthosepion lycidas. Classification (NCBI taxonomy): domain Eukaryota; kingdom Metazoa; phylum Mollusca; class Cephalopoda; order Sepiida; family Sepiidae; genus Acanthosepion; species Acanthosepion lycidas. Next base: position 96,287,438 of record OZ010583.1, read on the forward strand.
CCGCGTCCAGGGTTAGGCGATAAACTACATCCAGCAGCAAGGCCTCTGATCATGAGGTTTTGAGGACTGTGGAACCACCTCTTAATTGCTTGCGTTTCCAGGTTCACCCTGACCCGAGGTGGTAGCATCTGTTAGGGTGCCAGCAAAAGGCAAATGGTTGACATCCAAACTTGTGTAAAAATAGGTTTTAATACCAGAAATTCGATTCGATTCCGAATTCATTTTTATTATTATTATTATTATTATTATTATTATTATTATTATTATTATTATTATTATTATAAGTATGTTATCTTTACTGCTATGTATCCTATGAAGTCGGTTCCAAACTATGGTTCTTAGGCCCTATAAATGAATTGTCATTTAATTGAGGGCACTTTTCTTAATATATGGGAAGTTCTTAGTAGGACAAACTACTGGAAAACTTGAATGTTGATGTAACCTGGGAGACTGTTAGTAAAACTGTCTATTCATTTTCTTACGAGGCCCAGAGCTCCGATTATTATCGGTCTTCATTCTCCACATTCTCAATCTTCAGATCTTTTTATTTGGACAATTTCTTGCATATCTTCCAGTGCTCATATGTGTGCTACATTGTTATGTTTGTGGGTATATTCATTTTTTGGTAGTTCCGGACACGCTGAGATAATATAGTCGATGGTTTCATCATATTTTTGCGCAGATCTTGCATAGTTAGTTCCATCCTTGATTGGCTGCCAGTGATAGGATCTGCTTGCGAGGCTTTGGTCCTGAGCTGCAATGATTAGGCTTTCTGTCTCAGCTTTCAACCTGTTGCTCATCAGCCATTGATTTGTTTTCTGTTGGTCCACATCTAATTCTTTCGTTCTTTTTAGGTATTTGCGATTCAACCACTCGTCATCCCAGTTTTTTTCATAATATCATTATTATTATTATTCTGTTTTCTTTTGTAATTTAATTAATTAATTAATAATAATAATAATAATAATAATAATAATGATATGCCTTCTTATTGATATGGCAGTCCCTGCTGACTGCAATGAAGATATTCAAAAAGTTGTCAAAATACAAGGACCTTAAAATAGAAATCTAAAAAAATGTGGCATATGGAAACATCAACAATCCCTGTGGTAGTTGGAGCCCTAGGACTGGTTGGAAAAGATTGCAGTAGACTAATTGAAGGGATTCCTGAAAGTCCATGCCTCAAGGAGATACAAAAAATTGTTCTGACAAGTACAGCCCACACTTTACGAAGGACTTTATCTATGTAATTTTTTTTTTTTTTTGTCAGTGGAAAGTGTCATGATGCCATTTCTAACCTCAGGTCCCTGGGCGGGACCCGGAAAGAAATGTGTAAATGCCAGAAATCAAAGAAAATAATAATAATAATAGATCCACACGAAATTGCAAAGGTCAATCAAATCTCCAGAAACATAAAAATATAAAGCTATCCAAAAGTCTGAAGAACTCAATAGAAAAAAAATATTGCTTCCTAAAAAACAGTTTAAATAAGATGAAAAAAATCAAGTTCTTTATGTCCTCTGTGTAGTGTTTTCGAAATGTGTGTGAAACATCAGACAATACATAAGAAACGCTAAAAATCCGATAATGCTCATTGCCAGAAGATTTACGTATCATCTTATGAATCATGCAATCGTCTTTAAAAAAAAAACAGGAAAAAAAACATTTCACTGAATAATTTATTATCTGCTTTGACTATGATTTCTTTTAATACTTTCTCCTCAAGCAAGCTGATAAAACCACTGAGATGCTAGGGGTTACTAAGATTGAAAGAAGATGTGAACACGTTAGTAAGAATAAAAGACCATAACTGAACAGGCTTCAGGAAGACAGAAGATGGCGATTGACGCTGAACTTCAATTATCAAATCATCATCGATATTCTGTTTTCTCGTCTATCGCATCAACGCCGTAAACGGTATAATCTGAACCCTTCCTTGGGTGTCCATTATAAACCCGTCAAGACTCCAGCAATTTTCAGCCCAGTTCTAGTTTAACTTCCTATTATTGATCCAATACTAACCTCGATCTTATAATTGTGCGAGCAACATAAAAACTGCCAAGTGGATCCGGATTAGAAATAATTTCAGGTCAGCTAATCCAGTTAATTCTGCTAATCCCGTCTGCACAGACTGTCTCCGATTGACGCTGTCAATCCAAACCTACTGACACGCGGCTAAGATTATCCCTTACTCCACCCGCTCATGAACAGAGATATACAGTGCATATTGATCGTGCGATTGACGTAAAGGTTATCGGGGCAGAAAATGAAGTCTGCTTTCAGATTTCAAATGTTTATATATTCTTATTCATAGTATAAATGCTCTAGAAAAAGGCAGAGTCCATATTTTCCCAACTACGGGTTAAGTGGCAAGGTAGACTTGGTTCTCTGGCATTGGACACTAGTCTAAGAGAACGGAAAGTCTAAATTAAAATACCCGGTGCTTTCTGGACAATTTCGGAAGAGAAGAATGCTAAGGAATAAAACATACATAAAACTTGATTGAGGTTTCAAATTTGTCACTTTCCAACAAAAATGCAGTTGCGACGATACCAAACTCTATTGGCTTATCCTTTTCCTTGGGTAAAACTAGTAACGCCTTAAGGGAATCTTGGAAGATGTCCGCCCAAGATCTCCGTATCTTCTCCCCAGGCCTCTAGCACCTTTCACAGATGGGCGGTTGCAATCGCAACGCAGATTTACAATTAGTGACCTAAATAAGAGATTCCAAAATCAAACAAGTACAACAATTTAAATATCTTGGAACTGTTTTAGGAGGGAATGGCAAATGCGACACTGAAATAGCATTGAGGTGCATTGGGATAACGAAGAATGCATACTAAAAGCTAAGCTAATGATTAAGAAAAATAAGAATTTTGTTAGAAGCTAAGAAAAGAGGACTAAAGTATTACGCAATATCTGTCCTCTTGTATCGCAGTGAATACTAAACAATCGCGTCCCAGATGAAGAAGATACTTGAAGCAACTGAAATGTGTTTCTATAAAATGATCTTGGGTTCAGCATGGACCGAATATTTGGGCAATGATAAGGTTTTAGAGAAAATGGAATCAATAAGGACACATTCATTTAGCATCAGGAAGAGAGAGGTTAAATTTCTAAAACACATAATAAGGAAAGAGGGTATGTAAAACTTGACACACCCAGGCCAGATTGAAGACAAGAACAATAGAGGAAAACAAAGCACCGACCGAGCTTGTGTCAACAGTTCGCGGAACAAGGTTTAGGAGAAGAAAAGATAAACTTTATTTCCAGCTATAAAGGACTGGAAATTGTGGAGACTGAATCGTCAAAGTTCTGAAGCTATTCGGCATATACAAGACGAATACTTTGAATGAACGTTCAGTTCACTTTACAGGTTGAGCTGTTTGTGTTGAATTTACAGCGTTATATACGCTGGGCACAAACCCACGGATTTGTTTTTGCACTTCATTTATTCAGAAATCCATGGCGCATATTTACTTCTTTCTGGATGTTTTATGGACATGGTTATCTATATGTATGGATTCTTTATGGTGTCTCAAGGGAGAATAAACAAATTACGAAATAAACTCCACAATACATAAATCTTCTTTTTTTTTCAAACAAATAAACAGAGCAAATATATTGTGACGCTACACAGTGTTTTTTATTATTTCATTCATATTGATATTTTTATTTGGTTAGCGGTTGAAAAAAGACGTTATTAGATTTATGATGTCACAAAAGGGTGAAATAACAGAGAAGAGGGAATCACGTTTAAATATATTAATCAACAATCAACTGTTTTTTTTTAAATAAATCAACACCAAGCAAAGTGATGGCGCCATTAAGACGAAAGGGGCTACTAGTTTAGTGGATTATTGCTGGGCTTAAATAATACGACGAACACTTATATGGGAAAATATATAAATATCTTTATTGTGCGAGTTGCGGCGTATGGGTGGATTGATGGAGAATCAAAGAGGTTAGGAATGCGAACACAGACAATACTTTGATGAATTGTTAACCAGCCTCTCTGTCCAGATCAACAAATGGACCAGTTATATAACATTTGAACTCTTACACAACTTAAAGTAATCTTTCGATATGTCTCCTGTGCAGGTTCGTGTGGTTACGCTTCTTCCCGGCATGCACTCGCACAAGCATGCATTTCCTTCCGCTCTGGACACTGGTGTGCCCTGTTTATCCAAGGCTCTGGGCACCCGTTCATCCTGTTTATTTTAGCCACTCGATGCATTTCCTGCTTATGCTATCACCAGTTCCAATTTCCGCTCACAAACTAATGCAGCGGAAGTATGGTCAAAGGTCTTTCCTCAACCGATATCCAACACTATTACTGCAAGAGAAGAAAAAGTCTTTAGAAGAAATCGGTAACCCAATAATAGTATAAAGTTCAGAGTTTAGGCGGAGACGTTAGAAATAAAGAATTAAAGTAGACAAAGAACCGGAAACTCAAACTTAAACACAAAACAGGAGATAAATATTTAATCATGTTAACTTATGGCCTCATAATGTTGAAACATCAGTTTCTGTACGATCACCAAAGCTAAGCGACGTCGGGCTTGGTCATTACCTGGATGGGTGACCGAATATCAGGTACAGTAAACTTTGATGTGCCGGTGCTGCAATGTATAATGACTCGGAAGTGATAAAGACAGAGCAGACATCCAATTGCCGTTGGCTTCGTTATATTCACTTCTGTGTAAATGCTCTTGTGAAAGGTACGAATCCACCCTTCTCCCTCCAGCTATGGGTTAATGTTTAAGACTTAAATAATTGAGTATTATTTAAAAACCACGGAAATATGAGACGGTGCAAAGCTTGGATGTGCGTGTGTTGCAATGGATAACAGAGAGCTGAGTTCGCATTCCAGTCAGGTTTGATACATTCACTTATGCCCAAATACATTTGGAAAAGGCACAAAATCAGTTCTTCTCCCTCACCTGGGGTAAATAGTAGGACTTCTATCTGGAAATCTTTGTTAGCTAAAAAAATATTTCGCTTTCAATAATCGACAAAATCAATAAATTATACCGATTCGAGTTTCAGAACATGATATTTTTTCCCTTTCTTTTCTTGGTTTCATCTGTTTGATCAAAACATTGGATTAAATGAGTAATATCACGTATTTTCTCAGTTTTCATTATTGATTAATTAGTTTTCTACGGCTTATCAAATCTTTGCAGGTTATTTAAGGCCAGAAAATACATTTTACATTGTAAGAATAATTTTTCGCGATATTCGTTTAGTGATACGTCTTACTAATTAACCCATAGCTGTTGGGAGAATAGTTCCCAGTGGTATTTCCGCGTAAGTGAATATAACGAACTCATCTGAATTTGAACTTGGCTCTTTGATCAACATTTCCGTGCCATTATCCATTACACCAAACGTACAGCACCTGATATTCACAAGCGGTCAACCGTCTAGGCACTGGTTCTCTCTAGGTTCGAGGTTGCTTAAATTCAATGATTGTATGGGAACCGATTTTTCAACGTGATATGGCCATAAGTGCATGTTTAGTTTCTAACATTTTATAATTAGTTGTTAAATCATATTGGAAAATTATTTCAGTATATTATTTGGTTCGAAGTAAATTATTTATTTTAAATTTAATGTTAACACGTTTCTTATATCATGCTGTCCGTAATTGATCAGTAAAAGTTAATATTAAAGTCTTATCTAAGTATTTGCATAAACCGTCTTTATAATGTCTTACGTAGGGTACAGCAAATAGTTGTTTTAAGCTGCCACTCGATATGCCACTCGAAATGCTACAACTCTGGGAGACCGTGTTGATATTAACTGTAGACAAATGATAACTCGTTTGCAGTATCTGTAACTAAGGATGGACCTACGTTATAAGTACAGTAGAAACTCGACATACGAATTTCACCCGTTCCAGGAGTGGATTCGTAACTGGACATCTCGTATGTCGAAACAATTTTCCCTATTTGAAATAACAGAAATTAAATTAATTCGTTCCAACCCAGAAAAATATTGATATGAAAATCAACAAAATCCGTATTTTATGGAAAATTAACGCACTTTTTTTGTAAAGATTATTCACAAATAATGTCAATAAATATATCACTGTCAGTCCTTTCCAGGCTTTATCAATAAGATTTAAGCAATTTAAGATACTGAAGTGATCCTTCCAAAATTCTCTTATGGTCAGGTTTGATAATTCGATCACTTCAAAACACTTCTGATTCAAGGCAGCTTTATCATACTTTGTAGCCTCGCTATGTCTCACAACATTGTGGATACCAGTTCTCGTATGAAATTTTTCAACACATTCTCGGCTTTCCTTAAATGTATTTTCATCTTCTGAATACGTGCCTGGTATTTTTCTGATCCACGTATCTCCAGACAAAGATTCGCATCGTAGACGCCTCTCATTCATCCACACCAATAACAGCTTCTCAACATCTTCTAAGGCTTCTGGACAATATTTGGTAATTATGCTTACTCCCTTGGCTACATCAAGCATTTTTTTTTATTTCTATCATTTTCTTTAGGATAATGCAAATTGTTGATGCTGAACGTCCATATAGATTGGCAAGGTCAAAAACACGGTTACTTTGTTCCTGCTTCTGAAGAATTTGCTTTTTGCACGGATATTTTTCGCTCTTCTTAATAGCAATCAGCTTCTTGGGTGACATCGAGGGCTACAAAAATTGTCTCAAAAATTCCTCACTAAAATTTAAAATTTATTGTACATGGACAGTAATATTTACAGTAACACATTAAACTGTATAGTACACTAACTGTATGAAAAAATGTAAACGAACTGCAATGATGAAATGTACCGTTCAAAGCATCCTGAACTGGGTGCGTATTTCATTTTACTGCATAGTCTACGTGTTGTGTTTGCATTTTATACATTTTATTTTTCTCTAATTAAAAAATTTATTTATATTTTTTTTTACATTTTCTACAGTATTTTATCAATTTAAAATTCAAAGATTATACATTGTATATTAGACTAAAACACATTTTACATTACATAGATATTAAACGAAACGAACTCGCCATTATCATATTTTAATTCAATAATATTTATTTCAATTCAATAAATTTTAATAAAATTCACATGTTATCGTACTGTACAGTAATGTAAATGTACTATATTTCTTTACTGTACACACATTTTTGCACATTATTAATTTATTTTACACTTACATTAATTTAATCACAAATATGCGTAGACTACAAATGTTTATTCTACGACGTAACAAAGATGGCTGAGTTGGAATGATGCAATGCTCGTAGCATCATACTACATCTAGTGTGATGGAACTGCATAGAAATATGTACTGTATAATAATTTAATACAGTTCTGTATATAAAACATATTATAACATAATAATGTAAACTGTATATAAAAAATAAAAATATATGAAAACAAAATACAGTATAAAATATATCTGCAAATATTTAGTAGAGTGCAGTACAGTATAAAAATACAGTATAAAAATGATTGTAATACTGTATAATACAACAGTATTATATTATTATATATAAAATATATAAAAATATAATGTATAATGAATAAAATTATAAAATACAATATATTTAGATAAGATTAAAAAGTATTTATGGTCGATTTATATCAAATATCTAATTTGAAATGCTGTGGCGGGAAGTATATTCTTAATTATGTAAGTCGAAATTAATTCGTAAGTGGAAACGAATTTGCTGATGAATTTTGTTCGTAAGGTGTGGTTTTCGTAGGTTGATGTGTTTGTAAGTCGAGGATCTCAAATTATTATTATACAGTAGTTGAATCGATTCACTATAAGTAACTCGATTATTTATCTCCCGTTTAATATTACCACGTCAAATACCAAAACTGAATGATGGAGATTTGTATGACGACTACGATGTGATTTAAGCATGTTTTCTCCTGGCCGCCACCAAAACCTCGAACCGAACTGGCAGAGCGTCTTCGTAGAGAGTTGACGTGTATCATAAAATTGTCCTAATTCCATGATACTTCAAAAGTTAAAAAGAAAAAAAAGTTGGAATTCAATGGATATGAAGAGATACAAGCTCATGCTTGAAAAAGAACTGTCAATCCAACGTGCTAAAATGGTTGACAATATCAAAGAAGTCATCAAAGATGCGATCCATCCACGTGAAGACAACAGAGACATTTTACAACTGTCCGTTCCTTCTTTGATGAATGGCCTGAAAGCGAATTTGTATTTAAGTGTCCAAGTGTTCTCCATCAAGTGTTGCGGATGTCAAAGGCTATATATGCACTCAAGATATAACTATTTTATCAACGGCTGCGTTCCACTGGTCGGGAAATAAAAAGAATAAGAAATGTAGGATATTTTGTAGCCCTCTATATGTATCTCTCTCTTTCTCTTTCTCTCTCTTTCTCTATGCATACATACATACATATATATATATATATATATATATATATATATATATATGACTCTGTTCGTATTTAAGTTTCTTCAAATCTCTCTCTCTCTATCTATGTATATAAATATATATATGGTTCAAGAAAGAAATTCGGATTACTAACACAAGCAAAGAGAATGTCTCATAAAAACTTAAAGGAGAAAAAACTGAATTATTTTTAATAATATGTGGAAACCTCCACTCTTTACCTGATGACGGTCGCGAGACCAGAAACTCGTGTAGCAAAATTATGGAAAATAAATAATAATATTTAAAAAAAATAAATCCACATTACAACCAAAATCCTTTGCGGTATCTCTCTTCTTTTTAATATACACACCTTTCTCTCGTTGGAACTACTATAGCCTCTTCCTTTTACCGCCCCCCAGATATATATATATATATATATATATATATATATATATATATATATATATATATCAGTCTGTTTCTATCTATTTAGCCATTTGTATTTGTACCTCTTTCTATATATATCAGTCTTTTTCTATCTATCTACCTATCTATCTTTACCTGTTTATATATATATATATATATATCACTCTGTCCTTATGTAGGTATGTATGTATCTCTCTCTATATATATATATACATATGTGTGTGTATGCGTGTGTGTCAGTCGGTTTCTTTCTATCTATATCATTTTGTTTATATCTATCTTTTTTTAATCATTTCAAGCCAAGCAAGGCGGGATTTGAATTAGTACGCATGGGGTTACAGAAAGTGAATGTGAGAGAAAAACAACCCTCTTTATATGGCGATTGAGGAAAGGATAAAAAAATGTACTGGTTCAAGAACAGCAGAAGATGGCGATTGGCGTTGCATTTCAATTTTTGAAGATTATAATTATCAGGGAATCAAGTAAGTGGAAGCGAGTTATACTCTCGGGAAGAGCGAGTAAAGGAAATCTATCTATCTATCAATCTATCTATCCCACCAATCACAAGATATGTTCCGGACTCTTCATCTCCACCTACACCACCCATACCAAATGAGTGTTTTTGTTCAGAACACGTCATCCTATCTCACCACACCCACCATCCATCCTCAGTGCGGGAATTTGACCTTGGAAATCGACATCAATCTCAGAGTCGCCTTAATTTTCAATAAACCACCATTGAAGACAAGTCCGCTTGATTTATCCATAAAAAATGTAAAATTTAAATATTGTAAATATGAATTTAAATAATCTCTTGTAAATAATTTGAAATGCTTTGGGCCATCTTGTGGTTTGTGAATTTTTAAAACTTTGTTATTTTCTTTTGTTTGTGTTTGGTTTGTTGACTTATCAATCTCAATGGGTTATTTAATGCCGACAACATTTTTATTGGAGCTAAAATATTTTTCAAAACTATATTGTTGGTAATAATTTTTCAAAAATCTATAACTGGTATTTTTTTTTTTTTAAATGTATTGCTGGTGTTATTTTTTTATTCGAAAAATGTATTGTTGGTAAAAATGTATTGTTGGTGCTACAACCCCGGGTCAGGGTGGACCTGGGAACACCAGTAATTCATAGGTGATTCCATGATCCTCAAAACCTTCAGATCAAAGGCCTTGCTTTCGGATGTAGTTTATCATTTTATTCAGGACGCGCACGTAGTTGAACGTCTTATTCAGGACCCGGATGTATTTTATATCTTACCCAGGATGCGGATGTAGTTTATCGTCTTACCGAGGACGCGGATGTAGTTTATCATCTTACCCAGGACGTGAATGTAGTTTATCATCTTACCCAGGACGTGGATGTAGTTTATAGTCTTAACCAGAACGCGGATGTAGTTCATCGTCTTACCCAGGACGTGGATGTTGTTTAACGTCTTACCCAGGACGCAGATGTAGTTCATCGTCTTACCCAGGACGCAGATGTTGTTTAACGTCTTACCCAGGACGCGGATGTAGTTCATCGTCTTACCCAGGATGCTGATGTGTTTTATCGTTTTATCCAGAAAGCTTTATTTTTATGTGTTGCGTTTCCGATGTTTAGCTTATCCTATCTTCTGTTGCTATCAATTATCATTTTTTTTTATTTCAGCCTCCTCCACAACTTGTTTGATTTAGAATATGTTTACCCACTATTGATTATCAAGGCTGAAAAATTAAGAGTGATTTAAGTTTTATCGTCGCCACTTTCTTAGTTGGTAGTTGATATCAGAATTAAATCAAGACTTAATGTAATTCATTCGTATTTTATTTTTATCTATTTTTTATTTCACAGATTAATGGGAGTAAAATAAATAGTTCAACTATAATCCGGTTCGCACTCCTTCCATGTCTATTGAAAAGGAATGAATATTCATCCCTTGTTCTTTGTTCAGCATTTGATTTACCGGTTCTTTTTCTCTCTTTTACCAGTGCCACAATGATTTAACTGTCTTAACGTTTTGGTGATCAGACAAACCATAGGGTGTGACTTTCCATTATGAGGGTACAGGATTGGCAGTTTGCTGGCTGTTGTTTCCAACTGGTTGTTATGAGCCTAAACTCTTTAATAACGCTTAGAATGGCTGCTCTGATCAATAGTTTCATAATATCGCGTTATCAGTAGTACCATTTCACGCATGGGTAAGCGACCCTGCATGAATTTCCGGTAGTTGACCCAGATGCCACATTATGTTCAGTTCTTAGCCTTACCCGGGCTGGTTTCTATTGCTATTGACGACAACTAGTGACAATTATAGCGGTCTTTGTTTTATCTTCTCAAAATGAATGTCATGGAAAACACAACAAAAAGAAATACAATTAACGCAGTAAAAAAAACAAAACACAGCGCAACCTTTCGTTCTCCAATATCCGTTCCAACTTCTACAGCATACCTCGGAATAGTCGCTAGATATCTTTGTCCTTTTTGAAACCAAATTAATTTTTTTCATTGCTACCAATGTAGTCTTAATTCCAGGTTATCTTTCCTTTGCCGAAAAGATTTCAGAATTCATATCCATGACCTTCGTATCTACATGCAGGATAATTTTCTGATGGCCAGGGAATTGTGCTTCCGTCTATCGTTACTAAACACTGTTAGCTATCTCTTTTTCATTTATCGCCTCCACTTCTCTCATAACTGCAGTATATTTGACATAATAGAGGACAGTATAAAAAAGGCGATTTCTCTCCAGCAATCTGTGAACATCTTTTCTTCGGGGATATCAATGCTCACCATAAGCCTTGGCTGAAACATTTTAACGGTACTGATATTGCTGTTATTCAGAGATTAATTTTTCCATTGCCCAATTCCTTAGTTAAATCGTAGGCATTTTTTAATCCTTTCCCCAGCAAAACCGAGCAACAGGCATCTCTATACTCACCTACTCTCCTCGCTCTTGCCGAGCTTTGCCAAATTGCCTTCTTGTTAACTCGGATCACTCTGTGGAATCCATTGTTATTTCGTCCCAAGCATCCATTAGAACGTCATATCCATAAGATCTCTTTCCGTTGCCAGCATTCTGACTGGGACTCCATGATTTTCTTCTTGACGCCCCTTTAATTTCCAGTTGAAAATTGCACGACTGATGTTTCTCCTTCGGACAAAGCCGGCATGAATGCTTCCATTCTATCTCGGACATACCAGGTGAAAAATCAGTTATCTCTATGGTAAACACCAGTATCTTCGGCCTCCATAGCACAGGGAAACATCTATTTCCGTATATACCAGCGTATAAGGAAGTTCAGTGCCTGTTTGGATAGATAATGAGGCACCGCTTACAACATTGGCTCTCGTGATTATTGCCGGCACTGTTATAGAGTATTACATAAGTGCAAGATATCTATTCCTCAAAATCTATCATTGACTCATCTGAGAGTAACCCTGCATAACTTCCCACTTAGAACTGAATATCTGTTAAGTAATATGCATATAACCGCTTCCATCCTTTTCAGCTATGATCTCTAACCTTGATCTCCACAAACCATGTGGAGCCGATGGTATCCCTGAAATACTCATTGAAAAGTGTGCTTCCGAAATGGCGCCTGCTATCTCTAAACTGTATAATAAATGCTTTGCTGTCTGCTGCTTCCCCGCCTGCTGGAAGTTATTATCTGTTGTTGAAGTTTTTAAGAACTCTGGTGAACCGTCCGACACTTCCAACTATTAAATTTTTAACATTATACCTCTTTTGGGGAAACTCTTAGAGACCCTAATCAATGCTGCATTGGTTCAGCATTTTTCATCACAGGACCTTTCCTCAGACAAGCAATATGCCCTTCGTTTCTCCAGGACAACTGCCGATGTACTGATGATAATTGCGGAAAGTGTTTATTTGTCTCTAGTCAAATAAAAGTTAAGCACGAACTTTTGACAAGATTTGGCACATAGGTCTTCTCCACACGCTGAAAGGTTACAGTATCTACGGACACATTTTTGAACTAATCCAGTCTTTCCTATGAAGTCGCGAAATGAAAGTTACCCTGAATGGCCACTCGTCTACATCGCTTTGTAATAACGCTGGTGTCCCCAATCATTGGTACTACTCTGTATTTAATCTTCATTAATGACCTTTCCGATGACATCAACTCTCAACTCACTGATGACAAAACCATTTACTGCGGTAGTAAGACTCATAAGTCTGACAAGGTCAAAATGGTAGCCGATGTCCAAAACGAACTCCTGTCCCTAATTAACTACGGCAAATATGGCTTGTTAATTTTAACGCCTCCAAAATTAAACTTATCTCCATTAATCATCTGAGAGACCCCTCTCTGTCTTCTATCAACATGGCTGATGCTAAGTTTCAGGAATGTGACACATCGCGCCTTCTCAGGCTAACGTCCTCAGTTGATATGAAGTGGAAAAACTATATTGAATCCATTGCTAGGCCAACTGAAAAGAAAGTCGGTTCACTGTATTCTCCAAGAGAATTTTTTTTCTCTAGATTCTATCTTATATATCTATAATTCTACCATTCATCCATGCTTAAAATATTGCTGCCACATATGGTCCGGTGCCCCTTCTATTATCTTGAGCTCCTTGATAAGATCCAAAGAAGGATCAGCAATGTTTTTGGCCCTGATCTGGAAGTTCGGCCTTAGTCACTTACTCAGAGCCGTAAGGAGCGTCTCTGTACCTTGGTGCGATCACCTTCACTATCTCTGGTGCAATGAGAGGGCAAGTCCTCGGGCAGCTGTTCTCCAGGGCTTGGCACCCACCTCTCAGTATAATTTTCCTCAGTTGCGACAGCGAGGCACCTGAGAGATGATAAGTAATGATGAGAGCGGTTTACATTATCTATCTATCTAGAAAAATATGACTAATTGCAGAGTTTTTTTTTTTTTTGACTCGTTCAATCCTTTAGGATATCTATCTATCTATCTAGCTAGCTAGCTAGCTAGTTAGCAGTTTGTTTGAATCTATCTATCTATCTATCTATCTATCTATCTATCTATCTATCTATCTATCTGTATGTATGTATTTCTCTCTCTCCACACACACACACACACACACACACACACACATATATATATATATATATATATATATATATATATATATATATGAATCTGTTTCTATTTATCTCACCATGTTACTCTTTATAATTTTTTGTTATTTATCACTCTTTCTCTGTTTAAGTCTCTCTCCGCTCTCTCCTCTCTCTCTCTCTCTCTCTATATATATATATATATATAGTATGTATATATACATATATATATATATATATATATATATATATATATATATATATATATATATATATATAGTATGTATATATACATATATATATATATATATATATATATATATATATCAGTCTGTAGAAATTTCTCTATCTACTTTATTTGAAGCTAGTTAAATAGCCATTGCCAGATAAGCTGTCAGGACATTCCATATTTAATTTATTGACTTATGCACCGGTAATTGGGATTATACTACAAGTCAACTTTATGGGTGATTATCACCGCACATATATTTAATTAGCTTAGCTTAGTCTGGCACAAGGTCAGTTGTTATCTGGGTAATGGCCACCTTTGAAAATCACTTGATGAAATCCTTCTCATTTATGTATGTATTCTGCATTCGAAAAAAACAAAAAACAAACACCAAAAGCTCGTTCCAATGAGAAAGAAAATGTAAATCGATGGATATATAGTTACAAAATAATTAGGTCGACAGAAAGATGTATCGATTGATAATAGCCAGATAATACGATCAGTTTCTTAATAAATAACAAGGAATAAACCTTAATCTTAATATAATATGTCTATACGTTCCTTAACAGTAATGGTGATGGAAATCTTAATAGCGGCTCTATCTCTCCCTGTATATACCAATCTGTCTGTATATATCTATGTATCTATCTAGAAAAATATGACTAAGTGGAAAGTTATTTTTTTACGCGTCTCTTTGTTTCTTTCTTCCCCACTTTTTTTCTGTCTATCTATCTATCTATCTATCTATCTATCTATCTATCTATCTACCTATCTATCTATCTATCTATCTATCTATCTAAATAAATAAATAAATAAAGAACCCATACATACGTAGTGCGATCTTTTATTTCATTTATTTTTTCTTTCTTTCTTTCTTTCTTTCTTTCTTTCTTTCTTTCTTTGCCCGCTTATGTATGTATGTATGTATGTATGTATCTATCTATCTATCTATCTATCTATCTATCTATCTATCTATCTATCTAAATAAATAAATAACCCATACATAAGTAGTGAGATCTATTATTTCATTTATTCTTTGTTTGTTTGTTTGTTTCTCTCTTTCTCTCTTTCTTTCTTTCTTTCTTTCTTTGTACATCTATCTATCTATTAGGTTGGTGCAAAAATAATGACGTAATAATGTCGTTTTTTGACGTTAAAAATACGTCAAAAAACGACATTATTACGTCATTATTTTGCACCAACCTAATATCTATCTTGCAGTTTGTTCGAATCTATCTATATGTATGTATGTATTTATCTCTATCTCTCTCTCCTTGTCTTTCTTTCTCTCTCTCTCTCTCTCTCTCTCTCTCTTTGTCTGTTTCTCTAAGCCGTTTAATTACAAGGACACATTTGGCATTCATTGAACTAGCATGCAAAACTACCGTCGGTTAAAATCTCAAAACAATTTCCCAAGAAAATCGATTCCCCAAATTTATTAGTTATCGATCTTTCCCTTATTCATGTACGTTTCCTTCCTAATCATCTGTTTGTTATAATGTAGAACGCCAACATCTTGATGATGCCATCATGCTCACCTCGAATTATATGTCCTATCCATTCAAGTTGTTGCTTCTGTTGGAAATGATATGATTTCTGTTATTTGCTAATGGTCTTTGTGATTCAATAGATTCAGTTCAGGTTCAAAGAAGAATGAACGTCAACATCCTACAGACTTTACTCGCTCAAAGGCATTTTTAATCATTGATCTGAAAAAACTGCCTATATACAGCTGAGAGTTTAGATATTTCTGGATGGGTTAGGCGCTATGCATGCTATCCGTATGAAAGTCTCGATCTAACCTGGTTATATACGAACATGGTTTGAGCTTTGAGATTTGAGGTTAATGATTTGGCAATGTAGTAATTGTTACACGATATTGTTGTAGAAGCCTATCATTCTTCATTCAGTCTGTTAAGTGCCATATGTGATACACGCTTGGTCGATCATGTATCTTTCAATACATGACTGACGAGACAGATTTTTTTCAGCAGTGGGTTGGCATTTCTTTCTGCTGTAGACTGGTTGCTAACCAAGGCTAAAGAACCCAGTCTTTCCTGCTATTCAACATTTAGCGGGGATGGATAAGGTATGGATTCATAAGTAAATGAATCTAACGAACTAGACTGGAATTCGAACTTGGCTCTCCGAGATCTCACTCCGACTCTATAATTATTATCGGATTTTTATTTCTATTCTTATAATTACGAGTGTCGTTCAGAAAGTTCTAAGTCTCACCCAGGATGAGTCGGAGAAACAAGCTAGATTTTCACTATTTTTTCAATATAATCCCCCTTGATAACATTGCCCTTGGCCCAATAATGCTTAAGCATTGCAATCCCATAATGGAAGTAGGTGGCGTCCTGGTCACCCCAAAACTCCTGCACAGCACACATAATGTCATTATTGCTTCCAAAATTGCGACCAAGCAGGTGGGATTTGAGTTTAGGAAAGAGTAAGAAGTCAGATGGCCCTAACTGAGGTGAGTAAGGGTGTATAGTCACAGTTCAAATCTACATTTGTCTGGATAAGATACAGTAAACATATCAGTGTGAAACGGGCGCGTTATCTTGGTGCAAGTGCACACACCGCCTCAGCTTCTTTCTACGTTTTAACTTGATTGCTTCCTTCATTTGTCTGAAATCTGATGCATAGTATGGTCCATTAATAGTTTTTCCATTTCCAGGTAGTCTATCATGATTAAACCTTTCAGAATCACCTTGCCAAGCTGCCTGCACCAACATCAAGAGGAGTGGAGAACCAGAGTTTTTCCACTGTTAGTTTTAAATCTTTGATTTAGAATCGAATACTTAACCCAGGTTTCATCGTGTGTTGCTAATCTACGGTGGAATTTCACAGAGTCAGCCTGGAAGCGAGTCAGAAGTATCTTGGAAACGTCAACTCATTTCAGCTTGTGCTCTGGTGTTAGCATTTTTGGGACCCCATTTTGCAGGCAACTTGTTCATCTCCAATATCTCATTTAAAACAATCTCGACTGAACCAGAACTAATGCATATAGATTTAGTTATCTACTGGACATTGAGACGTCTATCATCCAGAACCATACGGTGAATGGCATCCACTTGTCCACCAGTGGTTGAGGCTTTTGGAGGACCTGACCGACGGTCATCTTCTGTGCTGTTCTTGCCCCAATTGAATTCCACAGCCCAAAACGGCAGTCCTCAGCAAGTGTCTGCACCATGTCCTCATGGATTTCGTTGGATTTCCTACCTTTCGCAGATACTTTGTGACAGGATGGGCTTCTGTGTCGTCTCATTTTAGATTTGTTGTACACATCTCACCTGCGCAGAAATTAAGACAAAATCTTAATAATATTTCTAGTTTTATAAGAATTGGTAGTGTGTTGCCACAAGAAAGAGGTGCAGCTATAGCTATCCTTTCTAGGTGAGGGTTAAAACCTTTTGAAAGAATCTTGTATTTGAATTTTTCTTAATGCTGGATTTACGGTGATAATTAATGTATTAATATAGCCGCTCCATTTAATGTCAGTGGAAAACATGAACCCAAGAAGGCGTAGTTACACACACAAACACAGACACATACATACATATGTATATAAATGAGGAAGCATGGTGGAGTAATGGATAGCGGCTTGGACTGAGGAATCGGAGAGCCGAGTTCCAATTCCAGTCGAATCCATTACTTTCACTTACATGCTAATACCCTTGGGAAAGGTGTGAATTCTCCTCTTCTCCCTCCAGCTATGTGTAAAAAGTAGGGCAGACTGAGTTCTATAGCCTTGGATGCCAACTGGTCTAGGAGAAGGACAACTCTGAATTCAAAACCTGCGAATGGTCGTTTGGGGACCTTGTGGCACTTACTGCACCAGGTATCTGTATTCGGCCCTTCAAAAAATGTGGATGGTCCTGCACAAAGCCTTCATCATTATAATCAAATCTTATGTGCTGTTGTCGGGCTGTCGGTTTCCTAGGAACTGATATGCTTGACCATCATACGTCGAATTCGACGGGAGAGTCGAGTATATATATATATATATATATAAATGAATTAAGAGATCAGCCGATTAAGGTACTTTGGTTTAAAACTTTCGGTAACTTCAGGCGATGTCGATCAATTGATTTCCTAAAGCTTTCTTTAAAAAACGTTATGAATGATATATATTTTAAGAATAAATAAATAAGCTCCGGACGAGAGGTGTGGTAGATAGTGGGTGGGTGGTGGAAGAAGAAGAGGAGGAGAGGAAAAGCAAGAAACCACAATTAAAAAAGACAAAATACGAGAAATTTAAAAACTAACTAAAACTGCAGGAAATCATCGTTAACGGTGAGACATGCAAGTGTAGAAATACAATTAGATGTCCATTAGATAGAGTTTGCTAAACTGAAGCAGTAATTTACAAAGTAAGCGTAATAGATAAAAAGGCCATAAAAAATATATAGACTGAGTTTACTGAGGGTAACTTAAGGAAGAGGTGGTGCAATCACATGCCATCTTTTAAACTAGAATGTTTTAGGAATTCTACTAGACTAGTCAATCATGTGTGAAAATTAAAGAAAAAAATATAAAAAAGATCAATTTCTAAAGTGGAAAGTCTAAAAAATAAGCACAACCTTACAACAATCATGGCAATATCTGCAACCTTTGTTAACGAGAATATTTACCTGTAAAAAGTTTTCCACGCGAAAACACCTTTTGAATGTTAGAGCGGAAATTATGATCCGATGTATACATACTAAAATGTCACTTTAGAGTTCATATGAAGTGTAATGAAAAGGATGTATATTTTATTTAATCTCCCACCGATACATCTTCAATACGTTTCCTTTGTCCCTGCTCCTCCTTCTCCTATCCCACGTTGTACACTTATTTATTTATTAAAAAATATAGCGTTTATAATGTTTTATTATTATTTTTTTTTTAAATAAATCCTTAGGAAATCAATTGACCGAAATCGCCTGAAGATACCGAAAGGTTAAAACCAAGATGGCGGAATCGGCTGATCTCCCAATGTTTTATACTTGAAATCTCTACATGTTAAATTTCTATCTTTTTATATCTGCATTAAGCCCTTTAATACTACTGTTTCCTGGTTTCAACACTGACCATTAACTGTTTATTATATATATATATATATATATGTATATATATATATATATATATATATATATATATATATATATATATATATATATATATATATATCAGGGAGGTTGCGAAAAATTGCTGCCCTAGCACACAACATATTTCAATGACCAGGCTCTTGAACATGGCCAGAGGAAGGTTAATGCAAATGTATTTAATTGTTTTCTAAATAAGTGGAAATACCTTGAAGTCATTTTTGCTGGAGAGACACGAATACATATAAATGTATGTGCATGTAGATATAAAAGTCTGTATATGTGTGTACCTGCAGCTATCCCCGCGCATATGTGTGTTTTTGCGTGTGTTTAATGTAGCTTATATTTACGTGTATGAAGGCAACTATCAGAATTCATTGAAAAAAACATGTTAAATAAATTACTATCAATTAATGATTGTCTTCATTTATCTTACGTATTTCTTTCTTTCCAAAATTCGATATTTAATTATTCATCTCTAATTAATGTTTATTCAGTAATTTAATTAAGAGATCAAATCAAAACTAAAAGAATATGGGATTCCTTTTTATATGTAGCATATTTGAATTAATGACAGTACTTCTTGTGGAGAAGGAAAACATAGTTTCCTCTTCTCTGTCTATATTTCTGAGATGAGGTAATATGTACACTATTTACATTATTCGGACTATTGTCCTCGTCTTTGTGCCATATTTATCACAACGTTTCGGCCGATGTACGCTGTGACCGTCTTCAGTTAAATGTCGAACTGGACGCTTTATTTCGCTCACTGGGGTAGACTGTTATAGTTACACGTTCGATATCTAATGGATGTCATTTATCAGTTATCTCCTGGCAATTCCCCTCTCCAAGTCCTCCACTGCTTTAACTCACAACTCTTTGGGTCCTGTCACTGGATATAACCAACACCCTTATCCATTGTGCCTTATTGAGGACATCTCGCCGATCTACTCGACTATGAAGGAAATGGTCTAACCGGATTAATGGGACAATAATCAAATTGAATTAAGTGAAGCTTCACTGTAAGTGTATTCGTCAGTATTTTCTTACATTGGGGTACTCCAAATGTCCAGTCCTTACCAAAAGATATGGTATTGGAGTCCTTACACATAACTTTCTGTAATTCAACTCTACATCGGTATTATTGAAGCGGACTTAAATTTCTCAAATTGCTAATTATTTAGAGCTCCTAGATAAAATCAAATGAAGATCAGCAATATTATCGTTCTATTGCCTCGGATTCAGTCATTCCCACCGACGTAAGGTTAACCCCTCTGGCTTTTCTGCAAATACTTTCGCAGTAATTGTTCGGCTGAGCTCTTCGCTCTGGTACCTAGAAATTTTGAATTTAAGCGCAGTACTGGCAAAGAAATCTCAACAAAACACAGATGAGTTAGTTTTTTTTAAATATTCTAACATAAAGATCATTTTATTGGCTTACGGCTACATCATATTGAAACAAAGGTCCCCGTACAATAAATCCCATGGACTAAATAAAATGTTCAGTTCGAAATTCCAACAAGTTTCACCTGAAGAATACCTTAGTCTCCACTCTTATATATATACGCAAGTCTTTGTGTATGTGTGTGCCCACGCCGTGCACATCCTTGACTTAATTTCAAAAATGTATATACATGTTACATATTTTCCTACTTTCCAACGACTGAAACCTCGTGAATATTAAATTTGAGGATAGTAGTTAGAACAATGTAAATAGGAGAAACAGACATTGTAATGTACTTTATAACTATCGGTCACATCTAATTTATTACTGACATTTTAACCCAGCAATATGTAAACATTTCCACTGATATAGGGTCGTTTCATTTACAACGTCAGGAACCATGTTCGACATTCAGATTGTTTGTTAGACCAGATCGACGTTTGCAGAATCTACAGTATTCCTACCATGTGAGATGATTGCTTTCAAGGAAGGCTTAATGTTTGATTACTGACCTAACTCTATGATAGGGCATTATATCTATGACTAGTCAGATCTGCGTTTGGCATAGAGATCCAGTCGCACTTTTGGCAGACAAAGTTTAACAAGACCGTTTCGATACTACCCCATTTTTCTAGTTGCTCTCATTTTTTACCCTGGCGAATCACATTGTCTTGGAAGTAACGGGATCCATTATACAGACGATGGTCGCTACTTTGCCGTCACAAGATTGTAATGCCATTTTGTGATTAAAACAAATATGGCTCTATAAATCAAACAAATATTCTTCTATAAACCGAACAAATTTATAACATCTCTGATAAAATTTGGAAAATATGTGACACATATATACATTTTTGTTATTGTCAAGGATGTGCAGTGCACACACATACACAAAGATTTGCGTATATATATATAAGAGTAGAGACTAAGGTCAACATCAAGTGCCAACCATCTGTTTTATGTTCGAACGCAATCCTCAGGCTATGTACTGCGTGGTAGATCGAATACTTAGATATATATATATATATATATATATATATATATATATATATATATATATATATATATATATATATATATATATATATATAAATTCCCAAGAGGTTAGAATCCAGGTAGAACCCAATATCCAGGATAGAGTAAGGATATAATATAAAAGACTCAAACGCTAATGTTCCATGGTTATAATTGGTTACATTGGAATCGTAATCACGGTACAATTCATCAGACCTACTAATTATTAAAGGAATCATATATATATATATATATATATATATATATATATATATATATATATATATATATATATATATATCACAAAGAAACATTCAAAGACATGCACGATATAAAACGTAGATAATGTAAAATACTTTAAACCAAGCGAATCGGTATGACATGCCTATATTATTTAACTAAATCTGTTTATATATATATATATATATATATATATATATATATATATATATATATATATATATATATATATATATATATATATATATATATATATGTATATATACATACTTCAGGCAAAAATGTCTGGGGTTACCCGGCATTTCTTAAAAAAAAAACATTAGATATTTTTGTATTTTTTATGTAAATTTATAAGTCTTTCAGTAACTTCAGTGTATTTGCTTTTATTAGGTTGGTGCAAAAATAATGACGTAATAATGTCGTTTTTTGACGTATTTTTTAACGTCAAGAAACGACATTATTACGTCATTGTTTTTGCACCAACCTAATATTTTTCAGTCTTTCAATTAGCTTTTCTTAATACAAAATAGCATAGGAATTATCCATCCACAGTAAATTTTGCAAAATTATGATTTTTTTTATATTTTGTTTTTTACATTAACCGTCAACTTTTGAGATTACCAAAACTTTTAAGTAAGTTAAATTTTCATGCAGATTCTAAACTTTAACGCTCACTGCAAGTATTTTCCATTATTTATTTTTTTAATTTTAAAGTAATTTGCACAAAATGGCAAAACTAAAGCAGCTGAACATTGAGGTGAAGGTACAAATTGAAATCTTATTCAAAGAAGGCTACTCAAAAAACAAATTAGCAAGAAGTTGAATATTTCTAGAAATGATTGGTGGGCAATATACGTTACCAGAATAGTTAGAAACTAGCGAACTCGTTAACAGAAAAAGAGTTGGAGCAGAAAAAGTGACAACTAACACTGAAGACAAACACTTGATTATTGAGAGCAAAAGAAATAAAAGGAAAACTACTTTAGATTTGACAGCTATACTTAAATTCTCTCAGCTCAGTGTCGCTATCAACTGTGAAAATTTGACTTAGATCAGCAGGCTCAAGAACGGCATAGTTGTCAAATCCCTGTGACGGAATATGAATAAGCAGAAAAGAACATTATAGATATAAGAAATGGACATTGACAGAAAGGCAGAATATATTGCGGGCGGACGGGTTTAAATTTAAATTCCTTCGTAAGAGGAGAGTGCATATGAAAATAAATTGAATAAAGAGTGTATAATGAGAATAAATTGAATAGAAAGACTGCATGATCAATGTGTGGCTCCAACCGCTAAGCATATTGGTGGCCCTGTTATGGTGAAGAGGTGTTTTGGGAGATAAAGGGCGTGAAATTTGATTCACGTCAAGCGAATCATAAACCATATTATTCCATGTTGCAAAGATATACCATAACATCTAGTCTATGTATAATTGGAAAAAATTACTTTCAACAAGATAACGATTCAAAATACTCTGCTAAATATATACTCTTCAAAATTCAAAAAATGAAGGAACTTTTGGAAATTTTCATTTAGCTAACTCATTCTCATGACCCTTTCATATATAATTAGTATGGGACGAATTGAATAGATTTCGAAGAGAATACTGAATGTGCGAGAGTAAACTGTTTCAGTGCTTGAAGAATGTTAAGGAAGTTCTGCTATTTATATTTTTTAACTGCTGGAAAGAATGCCATGGATTTTGTAAAGCAGTAATTAAAGCTGGTGGTGGTTTTATTGAAGAAAACAAAGTATAATGCTGTTGTGTGAAAATTTTTATGATTAAGTGCCTTTTTTAAAAAAAAAATGAAAGCAAATACACTGTAGATACTGGAATCTTATATTTTACTTAGCAATAAAAAATACATATTTTTAAGTTGTTTGAGAAATGCAGGGTGGCCCCAAAATATTTACTTTAGCACACACACACACACACACACACACACACACACACATATATATATATATATATATATATATATATATATGTATGTATATATATGATAAGGGAAACGTGAAACTCCAGGGCGTTTCTCCCACGGATATAATGCATTTCTCGTGTCATTCTTTTTCTCGTGGGAATTACACAATATATATATATATATATATATATATATATATATATATATATATATATATATATATATATGCTATATTTATCGGGAAAGATGACTCAATGCGTGAGAGACTGGGCGTGTATAAAACTAGACAGATTGGATATACTAACGTATATACGTATGTTTATGTGTGTGGGTAAGCGTCTGTATTGTATGGGCGTGCCCTCTTATATTCATCCGGTGAGATTACTCAATATCTGTGATACATTATTTATATATATGACCAGTGTAGACATAGGATTCAACACTGCATAGTTAAGACTTTCAGAACACTTGAGGCCTGAAAGACAATTCCCTTGCAGTATTTACACCTATATGCATCTGTGCATCTTACATCTATCTAGATTGCGATTGTCCAGAAAGAAAATAATACAACAACAATGAGTGTCTTCCGAGAAAATAACCTAATAATAATTTCAGGACAGTAATGTTTATATTTATAATGCTCGATACATGTACATTAATAATAATAATAATAATAATAATAATAATAATAATAATAATAGAAGAAGAAGAAGAAGAAGAAGAAGAAGAAGAAGAAGAAGAAGAAGAAGAAGAAATTAATTTAAATATATATTAGTAAAAAGAAAAAAGGAAGAACGGTAAGATATGTAATCCGGTGTTCTTATTGATATTTTTTTTATTTTTACAAAACAGTGCTCAATGTAAATTTACAGAGCATATATATAATAAATAAACTGATTTAAAAATATGGTTTCACCGCTACACAGGAATTACAATTGTGTAGCCATCTTGTCGCCGTATATTCCAAATGATCTTAAGTATAAATATGCCATTCGCTCATTAAATACCATTACTACATTCTTTTCTCTTGCGAATGAGAAGCCATATAAGAAAACTTCAAGATGTCAAGTTAAAATTGCTGTTTTATTCACTAAAGTCATTTGTACTGGAAATTTACAAAGCTGGAAATAGACTAGAATTGATGAAATATTATGGGTCATCGAAAAAAACATCGAACTTCTTCGTGTAATGATAGTCAACGAGACAACCATTAACTGATGACAGGCACATTTCTTTTTACATACTATAGAATATTAAACAATAATCAGTGTGGAATAATTCATTTTAGCCGCTATAAAAAGAGTATTTCAGTTGTGGAGCAATACAGTTACCAGTTGACAGGATTATGTTTAACACAGATATTAATGATTCAAAGGGATGTGAGTTCAATTCTCAGTGAGGACTCATTTCATCTCGGTGCGTGATTTCCGCTGGTATCCACCAGCGGGAATCACGCACCGAAATGAAGTGAGACAGAGAGCCTAAAATGTTGCCACGAAAATCAAATGAAATTACGAAGGAAAACTAGTCAAAATTGGGAAAACTTTGACAACGCAGTATGTAATAATAAAAAGGAAAATACGTAAAAATGTAATAATATTACTGTTAAAACTGATACTAAAAAAATAATTAACAGATTGAATAGTTAACATTTAAAAAGTCAACATTCAAAATTATAATATCACTAGATATTACTATAGGCAATAAAGTGAAATAAAATAAATGCTAGAACAGTACAGTAGGCTTTCGACGGTCAGGATTGATATGGGTAGCATCCTAGTTGTCTGCTTAGCTGGAGCATCGACGTCTGTGACTGTAGAGGCCGATACGGGAGTGACGATCTCTGTTGCAAAGGTCGCATGTCTGCTATGTCTCTGGTCTGTTGGAGCTGTCACTTTTTTTTCTGCGGGCCCGCCTTTCCGTGCCGACTTGTGTCAGCTTCTCCTGCC
Organism: Acanthosepion lycidas; assembly: GCA_963932145.1. NCBI lineage: Eukaryota > Metazoa > Mollusca > Cephalopoda > Sepiida > Sepiidae > Acanthosepion > Acanthosepion lycidas. The sequence goes on from OZ010583.1 coordinate 96,313,184, forward strand.
TTGACTTCAGGTGGTTGGTCAGAGTTCCTCTCCATTTGGATCGTATAACTGCCAGGCTCTCCCAGGACTGTGTTGATGTACACGACATTCATGTTGTGCCTCACGACATCGCGGTACCGTAGCTCTGGGCGCCGGCGTGTCTCCTTCCAGAGGCCAGCTCACCATACAGGAGGTCCTTGGGGATTCGGCCGTCTGGACGTGGCCTAACCAACGAAGTCTACGCTGTCTGAGCAGTGTGAATATGCTGGTCCGAGCTGCTCGAGGCAAGACCTCAGTGTTGGGCATGTTGTCTTGCCATACTATGGCCACGATGCGGCGGACCCTTCTCATGTAAAAGGTGTTCAGACGCACGTGGTCCAAGGTTCGCTGCCATATAGCAGTGTGCTGATGACGCAGGCGTTGTGCACTGCAATTTTGGTCTTCACCGTCAACTTGGGATTGGTCCACACACTTGTAAAATATTGGTCATTATTTAATAGTAATTGGTATATCTTCTTCTAATAAGAATAAAATCTAGTTCTCTCATCGATTTAGGCAATGTAGGTTACTAGCTGTTTATTGCAACTTCTCTTGCATTCAGTAAGGCCTATAAGTGTTCAATAGGGCCCTTGTTATTTTTCTAAAGTATTTCAGCAGTTTCCTTCTAATTTTATTAGTACTTGGTATAACGATAAACTACATCCGGCAGCAAGGTTTCTGATGGGGAGATTGGAAGATTTGAGGATCCTTGAACCACCACCTAATTGCTCTTGTTCCCAGTTCTACCATGATCTAGGATGGCAGCACGTGTTAGGGGCCTCGCCATGGGCAAATAGTGAACCTCTGACGCAAAACCCTACCAAAGTATAAAAATACACTTCTATTGTAAAATGCCAGCAATATATTTTTACATATAAAAACAAATGATTAACAATACATATATATAGAAAATAGCCAATAAGATATATTTAAAGCAAAATGATCAGGAATAAATTGTATTTGTAGTTGAAGGTATACAATTGCGTTCTAATGATTTAGATATAGTTATTACATGATCCATAGAGGTTGATATGCCACTAAACAAAATCAATCTGTTATGTTTTGCATATCTCTCTCCGTAGTAGTAGTATACGTAGCAAAGTTCTCCGTGTCCAGAATAGCAAACGGGTTTGCTAGGCATAGCCTTATATTCACCAGTTGTTCTGTATTTATACTTGTCTATCTAATTTGCATACGATACTACATCCCCCTGAATCGGAGAGGTCATGTACCCTTGTTTTTTTTTCTTTTATTATTCCTAATTATTTTCATATTGTTCTGTCCTTCTTCTTGTTTTTCTTGTTTTCTCTTTAATGGTGATCTCGGTGTCTCCTCCGTCTGTCTTTGTGTATCTTAATTTTTACACACTTGCAAATGCAGCAAAAGTTCTTATCCATATTTTTGTGTGTTCTGGGTCGTCCAGCAAATTTAACGATCCTATCAGCGCCAACATTGTCGTGTTTTGAATACCTCTCTGCGTAGTAGTAGTAGTAGTAGTAGTGTTGTTCTCCGTGTCCAGAATATCAACTAGGTTTGCTAGGCAGAGCCACCCTGTTCGCCAGTTTATTCTCTATTTATAATTGTCTATCTTATTTGCATTCGATACTATACAACCAAACAACTACAATGAAGGAACTCTTTCATGACATTCATCCATATAATATTCTATAATTTCTTAAAGGAATCAAACTGAATTCCAATATATAACTTCATCTACAACATAAAAGACATATCACTGCCTCTGGTAATTATGTCCACACAAACATGTATATGCTCAAAAGTAACGTTTACTATACTCCTCTTATAGGCAAGACTGTCATCAACATTATGACCCAGTTTTCTTCTTTTCTTCTTCTCTTCATACAATCTCGTCAGCTATTGAACCTGCTGCCTTGCAAGGCTTCTGATTGAGAGACTGGACGTTTTGAGGAACATGGATCCACCTCTTAATCGCTGTTGAACCTAGCTACATGTGGAAGCATCCGTTAAGTTCCCAGCTATGGGCTATGGGCAAATGGCGAACACCCAAACAAAAATCAATAGTATATTTTTATAGCAGAATTAACAACAAATACATTTTATGATCTACAAAATATATATCTGAAATGCATACTGTGGACGTGTAAAGTTAGGTGCAGAATATATGTGGTTGAAGTCATGGATATGTGTGCAAGATGTTTGAATATCGGCATTGAGCTTTGTGTACCACCAAGCAAGATCAACCACCCAAACAACCAACATGTAATATTCTAGAATCTCTTAAAGAAAGCAAACTGTATCGCAAAATATAACTTCAACAAAACTACAATATAAATACACATATCACCTCTAATAATCAGGTTCATATAGACATGTATATGCACAAAGTATCATCTGAGTATCATCTGTCATGTATTCAATATTTTTTAAATATTTTTTCCTTCAAAAATTAAAAATTCGGTGTTAAATGTCTCATACGTTGTTGATGTACGGTTAAAAAAAAAATGATAATCAAATCGAGGCTTCCAAGAAAATTAAATTTTGGTATTAAATGACCCATACGGTGTTGATATACCATTATACAAACAAATCAATCAATCAATCTGGTTATAAATATCCATTGGCTTACAGTGTCTATAGTTCTTAAAGCTTTCTCTTTTTTCCAAATATACTGTCCATGAGCTTATTGTAACATAGCTTGACAAAACAATCATGGGTAGAATGCTCCAAGTACTCGTCTCTCATACTGTAAAAAAGAACATATGTTCGTTTTGAAAGCTTCGGTTAGAAAAGAACCAAAATTCCGTTATTAATTTCTAAGGATGACATGACTTAGCTACTTGGATGCCATGTCTAAAACAAATCCATGTTGACAAACATTTGGCATTCGGTCTTAGGAAATTGAGCCTACTCATTATCAAGAAATACTTCCATTATTTGCGATCTTATAATATGACGACAATCAATGAGAAAATATGGGGGCTATAGGAATCGGTCCCACATTTCCATCATATTCATTTTTGTTAGAAAGCCATTCGCAAGTGAGAAAATAATTTCTAAAACTCTCTTGAGATATTCTCCTTTAAGGTAATACTTTGTAGCAGAATTCGGCAAAGGTAATGTAACCTTGGACTACATGTTGAAAGTGAATACATCAAACGTCACCTTGCTGCCATCGTACTCACTAAAAGGTCACTTTAACTTTTGTTTATTTTCAGTCGGATCAAATAATATTATGTATAAATATAGTCAAATATGAGGGTAGTTAATAAATAATTACCGTTTTAAGCTGTCATCTTTATGCTTAAAAAAGAAAGTAAAAAGCATTGTTTGATCAAAGTATATATATATATATATATATATATATATATATATATATATATATATATATATATATATATATATTTGAAAAGTGTGTGTATATTAATATAAACATATATATATATATATATATATATATATATATATATATATATATATATATATATATATATATATATATATATATATTATATTATTTATATATTATATGCCCGATACTTATTACAAAGCGCTCAATATCAGAGATAGAGCTAACATATTTGGTTGGTTTGATGTGAAACCAGGGTCACAAACTCACATCAATCCAACCAAATATATATATATATATATATATATATATATATATATATATATATATATATATATATATATATATATAAGTGTGAATATAAACCAAGTATATATGTGTGCGTTAGGGTACATAGTGCTAAGCGAATAATTATTTACTGAATTTAGTAAGGTTTAAACAAAACAGTGCTCAATATAGTTAGACAGAGCTAAGTATATATTAATAAATATACATATACTTACGTTTGTAGTGCACCTTAAAGTTTCATGGTTTTCATAGGCTGCCAGGCTCGGACTGGTAAATGAAACATTTATTATGGTTGTTTTGGGAAAGAAGAAATACTAGGTCTCAAGTGAGAAACGCTAAATTTAATGCGGATTAATTAAGCTAATATAAACTTAATATATTATTGTGGTGAAAATTGAAAAGGTAGACTGTAGGTAGGGTGAATATTAGAAAAAATGCAACATTAAAATTTAAATAAGAAAAGAGGGACGCCATGTAGGTTGTTATGCATAAACAAACGCTTAAGTGTGGGTAATCAATAAGTAACCTAAAATGTAATGGGCATCTGATATTTGAATCTATCCAGAATTAAAATACTTTAGGAAATTTTTTCTATGATTACAAGCTACCATAAGTTCATTCCGTTTCTTAAGTAGGTTTCGGTTGTTAATATTTTTGAGGATGAATATTTTTCCAGCAAACACAGGTTGCATCGGTCGCAGCGGCTGGAAAAGGGTGCAGATTTGGTGAAGAAATTACAATTTACTACCGATATATAGTAATTTTTTTAATATCCGAGTAAAATTTTGAGATTGCCGTGGCATTTGCATATTATTTATTGGTAAGAGTTACTTCATGTTGAAAATGTCGAGTTTTCAAGTGGCTGGCTGCGGAATTGAAATAAAATGTTGTCTCGCAGTTGTGGTTAATGCTAACTTTGTAAATGTCGTTTTCATACATACATTTATGATTTCTTGGACAGTTAATGTTTTTTCGGCAATTACACTTTTTCTGTGTTAATATTGTTATTGATGTTATTTAAATATATGTTTAATATTACCTTATTATTCTGTGCTATATGTTGCGCGTGGTTCTTGATGCAGCTCTAGAAAATCTTAACGCTGTTTTTATTCAAGATTTTGTTGAGCAATGAGATATGGTTGAAATGTTTGGGTATTGAATTTATGAAAACTTTTACCGATGTTTATTTTGACATTTACTGTTAAATCGTGGGTTAAACCAAATTATTTTACATTTTCTATTCTTATACATTATAATATTTGAAATGTATTTTAAAACATTGGGTTTACTTTTATTTAGTGTATCTGCATATTTATTTTTATATTTTTCAACATTAATTTTGTGGCTAGAATGAGTTGAGAGACTGTGTGGTACAGATTTGTGCAAGGTGGGTGTGTGGATTCTTTGCTAATATATTTATAATTATAAAGCACGTTAGTAAAAGGCATGTGTACTCCTCTGAACAGGTCGATAGTTGTGCCCAGAAAGTTAAGCATATTAGCATTGGTGTTAGTGTTGATAATTAGTCCACGATCCTTGAAAAATTTGGGTAAGATGTTTCCTAAATAGGTATATGTATATATATATATATATATATATATATATATATATATATATATATATATACAGTAACGAGCATGAAGATCAGAACGATGTTAAGAAAAAGTCTAAATGTGAAATAACATTTTATTTTGAAGCTACAAAGAACATTTTAGCAAGGAAAAATAAGGATATAAAGGTAAATTATATAATTCCAAAATATAAAGCTGAATAAACTTATTTTGATAAAGTTATAAGGATAATTATATAACATTCGAAAAAAATGAACAAAAAAATCAGAACGGTTAAATAAATCCATAAAATTTAATAATTATTTTGCATAATTGAAAATTTTTTAGGGTAAGAATAACAGAGTATTTTACTAAATTACATCGGCTTTTGCACTCTAAACATGGTGAAAAAATCTGTGACGTCATTGGAACTTAGAAGAATGATAGTCAAGTTACGTAATGAAGATAAATTCTCGATTGGTGATATTTCAAAGACTGCGGGGAAATCTAAAAGAGTTATTCATAGTATTTTAAGAAAACTTGAGGAAACTGGGTCATTTGAAGCCAAGAAACCACCTGGCAGGGCTAGGAAAACTACTGCAAGGGAAGACAGATGGATTGGTTATCAAAAAAGGATCAATTTGCGACAGAAACCGCTATCTCTAAAAGAGCTAATGCTAACCTTCCCATTAAAATATCAAAACACACTTAAATGAAAACTTAATGAAATAAATTTGAGAAGTCGAGTAGTCTCTACGAAGCCTTCCATTTCTAAAAAGAACCAAATATGCCGATTGAAATTTGCCACTGAACACGTCAACATGTTCGGTTGTGACGGGAGAAGGTTCGTTCGACGCAATCCTAAGGAACGATATTCGCCTCAGTGCACTAAAACAGCGTTAAATTTAGAGGAGGAAGTGTGATGGTGTTTGGCATGATTTCAGCTGGTGGTACAGGAACACTTGTCAGGCTAAAATTAACGCAACTGTATACAAAGAGATATTGTAGAAACTTGGTGTACCTAATTTGAGAACTGCAATTAATCAACCAGCTGTATTTCTGATTAGGTTGTTATTGTTATGGGTTGGCCTTATCAAAGCCCAGACACGAATCCTACTGAGAATGTTTGCCAGTTATTAAATGAAAGAATTATGGAAAAGAATCCAACAAACGTTGAAGAACTATGGACTAATTTGAAAAGAGAATGGGAAACAATATCTATTGAAGAATGCAAGAAAATTCGCACTTGTAGCAAAAGATGACAAGCTGTTATTGTAAGTAAAGGCCTACACATCAAGTACTAATGAATTATGAACGCTATTTTCATTTGGATCTGATGTATCCTTTGTAATAGTTTGATTTTGTTAATCGATATTATGTTTTTCATCATCTATTTTTTGGAATGTTTTATAATTATTCTTATAATTTTATGAAAATAAGTTTATTGAGATTTATATTTTGGAATTATATAATTTACCTTGATATCCTTATTTTTCCGTGATAAAATGTTCTATGAAGCCTTAAAATAAAAAGTTATTTCAAATTTAGACATTTTTTTATCTTTATGCTCGCTACTATATATATATATATATATATATATATATATATATATATATATATATATATATGTACACATATATATATATATGTATATATATGTATATATATATATACATATATGTACACATATATATATATGTACACATATACATATGTATATATATGTATATATATATACATATATGTATACATATATATTTATATATATATATATTAATATATATATATATATATATATATATATATATATATATATATATATATATATATAGCACACAGTGAGTTTTCACTTTGTGTCTGACGATTGCCATATGCACGAAACACAGATTTGCACTATTAGTAACAGTAGGGTATATATATATATATATATATATATATATATATATATATATATATATATGTATGTATGTATGTATGTATATATATATATATATATATATATATATATATATATATATATATATGTATGTATATAATTTTATATTCAGAAGAATTACTTAATCTTAAGGTCAGAATTATAAATAGACTTGTGGGTATGTCTTGATTAAATGTCAGATTTGCACTAAATAGAAAAGTAAGCTCAGAGGGTGGAGGTGGGTGTGTTATGTTTTTATGTCACGATAAACTGGATCATAGACATGCAATCATTGACGAATGAGGAAAATATGCCAGCGACAAATGTATCGTGATTTTAAACCAATATGACCTGTAGACACCTAGATATCTAGAGAATAAAATCTTTCCGCATTGTCAGTATATTAGCAGTGGACCAGGAGAAACGAATCTCATATTGCTTATCTGAATTAACTCCCTGTGATGAGAGATGATGAACCAATTCAGCATCAATTTGAGTCTCTAGGAGTTTCATCTTAGGCAGAAGGCAAATAGGCCGATAGTTGGGAAGGTCGGGCGTTTTACTTGTGTTCCTAAAAACTTGAAAAACAGATGATGACTTCCTGCAGACAGCGAGGAATTTATTATACCGTTTACTGAGAACAGTTCGGGAACACACTTATTAATGACTATTACAGGGACGTAATCAGGTCCACATATATGTTGGGATCTAGATTAGAGATAATAGGAGAAACCATGGAAAGGATTATATCCATGTCACAGAGATTCAGTTCTAGGAGGGAAGTTAGACAATGATATTCTGAATGAGTCAAAAGTAGATTTTGAGGAGAATTTGTCAACGGCATGCTGGAATAATTGGTATTCGCCCCGAATGCTCAAATACAGACAAAGTGTTTGGGTGTTAAACTGAGGACGGTGAACGCGATTCGGTAAGAGTTTGATTACTATAATCGAGATTACGAAGGTACGACAGCTCTGAAAACCAGGTCTGATTGTTCTGATAAGAACTCCCGAAATTGTTGGTGAAATTCTAGATCTCACAACGGAGGCCTAAAGTGTCTTGAGGACTTAGTATTGGCCTGGTTCATGATGGTGGTTGCTGGAAAAACTATATATTTGGAAACAGGACTCTGCTGTCATCGCACACAAGCAGAAGAACCCAGTCATGGCTGTCAGACAATTTCTTCAAACACATCACCCTTTACATCTGGCCACCTAATTCTCTAGACTGTAACCCGCTTGATTATCATGTGTGAGCAATTGAGCGAGATACCAACAAAACTCTTTGTAACAACACTGAATTGAAGGCAAGGATTATGGCATCATTCACCAATTAAACAAGGAGATAGTTCATAGGAGTTGCAGGAGATTCCGAATTGATCTGGAGACCTTTCTGAAGCCAATGGCGATTTTATTGAAAAAATTTACTCTTAAGTATTTCAACATATTTTTGTGTGATTTTGGTTAATATCGCACCCTGTATCTACTTACACATCCACACACACATGTGTGTATGTGTGCGTTTATAAAAATGTTAAAATGTACAGTACCACAATAAGTTTACTAAGCATGAATTCTTTACTGATGTCATTTTTTAACTGAAAATTATATTGTCATTATTTCCTGTATATTTTCTCCACAGAATAGAACAATTTTGTCAGCAAGGCGAAAAGGTACAATCAAAGCGAGCTACCAATACTTACGGCCAAACAAATCATATTTACTCTTCCTCTTGTTTCTATTATGTTATATCTTTACGGAATCTGGTGTGAAAACATACGTCAGATGTCTTCGTTCTTCGTCTAAAAAAATGTGACAATGAGGTAATGGAGACAGCTGTTTGGTAAGTGAGCCAGTGGCGATTATCACACAGGTCAATATTTGGTTGTCTGTACTCAGATAAATTCTTGAATTTCAAATGCTTATGTAAAATTAGGTAGACTGCTAACGCTTTGACTTTTTATGTTACACAGTGTCTTTTCTATATCATTCGGCCTTTTTCAGGTGAATTTCTCTAAGCCATGTGGATGTCTTTGTTAGTCGGCAACGATGAAATTCTATAGAGTGCGGTGATTATTGTACATTTCATTGGCATATGTGTTGAGCGACATCAGCGTTGAATTGGGATGGTGCTTTTCAAAACGTAGTTAAGATGTAGCATAAGGCCAAGATTAAAGAGCGACCAGTGATGGCCGAACTCACTACTCAGTCGTAATTGATCACCAAGATCAGCTTTCTGACCATTTCACCTTGTTGACGTGCCCAAAGTAATTTTCTAAAAATAGCTTAAATGTGGCACAGGGCCGAAAGTATGAGGGACCCAGTGAGGTTCGAACTCATTATTCAGTCATAATTGATCTAGCAAGACAAATTACCTAACCGTCGAAGTGCACTAAGTGATTTTGTAAGCATAGCTTAGTTATGGCACAAGGACAAGATTAAGAAGCATCTCTTGAGGATGGAACTCGCTACTCAGTCGTAACTGATCGCTTGAGACAAGCTTTCTAACCATTAAACCGAGTCAAAGTGACATCGTTGAATTAGGATATAATCTTCCCTTCACTGGCCTTTCCGTAATAGTAGAGTCGGGGGGAAAATGGTTCCTAACATTTAGTCTCACAAAACCCAAGCTTACCACTTAGACTAACGGAGTAGACACTGAATTCTCCCCAGTCAGTATGAATGATTTTACTTTCAAATAGACCCCTTGATTTGAATGTCCATTGGAACAAACGTACACCCCCTGACCTCAAGCGAACTGCTATATAGGTCCATTGTTATAGATGCTGGCAACATGGTGAGTTCCATGTTTCGTGCCAGAATGTGCATGTCTTCTACAGAATCGTAATCAAAGAACTGTACCAAATAAATGAAGCCATACCACTTGAGGACTTTCCTCGTTTTGTGATGTCAACGAACACTCGTTGCCATTTTTGTAATATCAACTAATACTTGTTGTCACTTTTGTAATGCTCGTTGTAGTAGAGACTTTGTAATCGCAGTTACAACTATGTTAATGCCGTTGAACAATGTTGGTGTCAGACGCCTTCGAATATCACTCACACTAATAGTACTTGCACGATAATAATTGCTCAGAAATAACCACCGAATAGTGATCTATATAGAGATCTATAAAGATAGAGTAGAAATAGTGAATAGTATAGAGAATTGAGAACCGTATAGTAGTAGAGGGTAGACGAGAAATAGTGATCCGTATAGTATAGAGGATAGACTAGGAATAGCGATCCTTTAGACGTCACGCGTATTCTTATATATGCGTTTCCACTATGGTTATGTGATCTATTTAATTCAATAATTGGATCGCCTCTGTTTGGTCACTGGCGATCTATGTTCAAACTCAAGTGTCGGCAGCGATATTTTATTCAGACATAACACATGGTCGGTATAAAGTAAAATAGATGTAACATGTAACTCAAAGAGAAAATAATAACCTAACCAAGAAGATGTTACACACTAATTCAAAGAAAAGGTTAGAAAGGAAAACTCCATGAATATTGGAAAGGGAGACAACTCCTGTTGTACATGGTAGATCTATTGTCCAGAAAAAAATGTTTTAAAAGAAAATTTTTATAAATTTCAATGGGAACTCGTCATTGCTGTTCGATCAATGAAGACCAAATACCTTCTCATGTGGAAACGGCTGTTATAATTACCTTTTCTATCCCTTATTAAAAATAAACCTAAATATCGTTTAAATTTGAATCAGAATATAAACATAGTACTGGTTTAAAACTGCGTTTCTGAGAATCTAGCCGGACGGTAGCAATTATGGCTGAAGACGGGATGAGGTGGGGGGGTTAATCCCACAAGAAATGAATAAAGAAAAAATGGGTGAGAAAGAAGGGTTAAAGGCAGAAGCGCGAACACAAAAAATAGACAAAGAAAGAAAGAAGAAAGAAAGAAAAATGAAGTCAAAAATGCGGGACAACAGTGAAATATATGTGAAGGTGTGAGTGAGAGAAGATGCGAAGAAAAATGAGAGGTGGGGGTGAAAAATTATGGAAAATACGAAGAAAATAATGAAAAGTAGAAGTATTAGAGCAGAGATTTTCACTCGTGGTCGTTGATACTCCCAGGGTAGTAATTCCAGGGTTTTACTTATATGTGGCGGTGAAGGATCGTTTACTTTTTCTTGTTCATTATTTACAGAATTTGGAGCCCCTTTAAAAGATTTAGAAAGAGATTCCTCTATAAAAAAAAAAAAGAAGCAAAACAAAAACCATGTGATTTATAAGCTAACTTTAGATGTGCCACAAGGCCGAAATTATGGAGCACCCAGTTAGGATCGAATTTCATCATTCAGTTGTGATTGATCTAGTGAAAAAGGCCATACACTGACTTGAGGTAGAACAGCTATATTGAATCAATAGGTTCATCTAAGCAAGGAAAGTTGGTTCTCTGCGTCGGACCAGAAGGTGATTCTCGTCTGAGTCCATCTTTCAAATCTACAAATCAACCGTTCCTCCTTGCATTGAATAGCGTTTCCATATATGGTCTGGTGCCCTCGCTGTTCATCTGGAGGTCCTCGACAAAATCCTGACACGGATATGCAATGTGATAGGTCCTAATGTGGCATCTCGTCCAGTCACTCTCTTACAGACGTGCTGTGGCTTCCCTCTGTCTTTTCTACAAGTATTTTCATGGTAACTGCTCAGAAGAGTTTCATTCACTGTTTCCCAAACTGCATGAATTTAAGATTTTTATTAGGTTGACATTTCGGTCCCACCCTTACACTGTCGAAACTGTTAAATGTAGCCGTGTCTTCTACTCATACAATATCTCGATCTTCCCGTCTGTTGAACTTCCTCCTTCTTGTTTGCATCACTGATAGGGATAACCATCAAATATTCAAGTTTAATGTCACGACACCTGTTGCTTTGATCCTGATCACCTCCTATTCTATGTGATTTCCTCTTTACTCCTGCTCTCACTTTGTATAACACCTTGCCTTGGGGGATATATATATATATATATATATATATATATATATATATATATATATATATATATATATATATAAATTGCTTCATTATAAACGAGAGCCAAAATTCTACGGTTAAGCTTTTTTATTTAATTTTTCTTGTGTTCAAACAAAAGCTTTCTTTTCTAGGCAAAGAGTGTGTAAAAACTGTCCAAATGTTTTATAGTTCCGAGCACTTTCGGCCACACCTTTAGCCATTATCAAGGATGATTCAATTTGTCAGCTTCATTGAGTGTGTGCATTATGAGTATGTTTTAGTGTGTTATATAATTTTTCACTCATAAATAATTACATCGTTGAAATAATCATTTATTACAAAAGCCAAATACACGTTTAACTACAAACGAGACGAATCTTCACTTAGGAATATTATAAAGAAATATATTACCCCAATTGACTCGAATCAAAAATCAAATTCATTATCTATTATAAAAAAAAATCAAGACAAATAACCTCATCCTAAAAAATAACAACACACCAGCTAAGGCAAAATTAAAAAGGACGAATATTATCTATGAGTTCAAATGCCCCTTAAGGAACTGTGTTCCTTATCAAACTGGACTCATAAATAATTACATCGGTTACACAACTACATGCTTATCGAGATACCTTACGTTACACCTATCTGATCACAGCTTTTTTGGAACCCGTTTAAACACACACACACACACACACACACACACACACACACTCACACTTACCAGACTCCATTAGAAACATACGAATAGAAAACACAAATATAATAACTTCATCCACCTGTAAAAAACGTTAAAAATAATAGAAGCTTTAATAATAAAAAAGAAAAAAAAAAAAAAAAACTTAACACTATTATCTACAAACAAGGCCACAATGTGCTAACCGTATTCGGAAATTAAAAACACCTCTATATCATACTAAAACATACACATAATGCACACACTCAATTAAGGTGACAAATTGAATCATCCTTGATAATGGCTAAAGGTATAGCCGAAAGCACTCGGAAATATAAAACATTTGGGCAGTTTTTACACACGCTTTGTCCAGAAAAGAAAATCTTGTTCGAACACAAGAATAATTAAATAGAATCTTAACCGTAGTACCTTGTCTGTCATTTTTAATGAAACATGCATAAACAAAGGATTGCTGCCTAAATATACAACTATATATATATATATATATATATATATATAATGAAAAACAAACCACTTTAATGTACCATTACGATAATTTATTTCACCTAAATCCTTTTTTAAGGATTCAGGATCATCAGGTAAATCTTCCAACAACGAATTGAGAAAAAAAATGGGATTAGAAATTGGTGGGTAGTTTAATTTTTGTAATTTAATAGAGGGGTTTTGAGAGTGGTAGTTAAATAGACAATATAAAGTATAGGGAGGGGTTAATTTTATATCTCTCTTAAGTATGTTTTATATTGGAGTAGGAGGAGTGACAGAAACTTGACCTCTTTAGATGGTTAATAAAACGGAAATGAATTGTAAAAAATGTATACAAGTGAGTCTTATAGTAAAGAGAGAGATAGGGGGAGGGGGAAAGAGAGATGGAGTTTTTATAATTTTGTTTTAACAAAATTATGTAAAAGATAGTTTACAATGTTTGATAGAAAATTCGATGTCTGAAAAAAATTTTGTTATTAACTTAAATGTTTAATTTTTTAAGTAAATAGTTTCAGGACTAAATATAACTATTATTGTAATAAACATATTTATCTAGGACATAAAGAAATATTTAAAATCTAAATAGTTTATTCACCCGACTAATTGTATTTCCACAATATAAAAAAAAAAAAAATAATAATAATAATATAACATCTATTTTAATATTTAAAATTAATTTATGAATGTAATTTATTTATTATATTGGTAAACTAAATTAAAGATTAGGTTTCATTATTTAATAGAATTTGAGGGTAATATTAATTTTCATTTATTCATAAATGTATTCATGTGAATCCCTACATACATACGATCATTAACAAGTCAAAAAAACAAAAACAAAAAAAAAACCATAGAAACACTTGAGATAATTTACACAAAAATTCATTTATCCTCGTACATAAAGTATATATACATTTTACAATCTTTATCTATATTTCAAAATATATATAGATTTCACAGTTAAAATTTAATTTTATCAGTGTGATTTCGGAAGTGTTTAATTTTAAAGGAATTTAGCTAATATTATTACTATTATTAATAGTCAAAGTATGGTATATTTAAATTTAAATTATCAATTTAGAAATGAAACTCCCTTCAGAAGAAAACAAAATTTAAACTATAGAATATTACAAAAGAAGGACATTACAAATTAAGAAAATAAATTAAAATGTCATTAGAAAGACCCAATATTTAATTTAAAATCAATTCATGCACGTACGCACACATATATACACACACACACACATATATATATATATATATATATATATATATATATATATATATATATATATATATACATACACACACACACACACATATATATATACACATATACATACATACGATCATTAACAAGTCAAAAAAAAAAAAATCCCATAGAAACACTTGAGATAATTTACACAAAAATTCATTTAACCTCGTACATAAACTATATATACATTTTGCAATCTTTATCTATATTTTAATATTTGAAATATATATAGATTTCACAGTTAAAATTTAATTTTATCAATGTGATTTCGGAAGTGTTTCATTTTAAAGGAATTTGGCTAATATTATTACTATTATTAATAGTCAAAGAATAGTATATTTAAATTTAAATTATAAATTTAGAAATGAAACTCCCTTCAGAAGAAAACAAAATTTAAACTATAGAATATTACAAAAGAAGGACTTTACATATGAAGAAAATAAATTTAAAATGTCATTAGAAAGACCCAATATTTCATTTAAAATTAATTCATGCACGTACGCACATATATACATACACACACACACACACACACACACATATACATATATATATACATATATACATATATACATACACACACACATATATACATCCACATATACATATACACATATACATACATATACAATTCATATATCCATATACAAATCTATATATCAAAAAATTAATCTAACCATTTAATCATCCGTATATATATATATATATAGAGAGAGAGAGAGACATACTCATATACACATACACACCCTTAAATAGATATACATTCATATATAAGCACAAAACCCTACATACAAAACAAAATATAAAAAGAATACATATATACATATATATATATATATATATATATATATACATACATACATATACATACACATATGTACATTTACCAAATATAAATTCTAAGGTAATTACGTCTATATACATATATAGATTACAAGTAGTTTAATCCATAAAAACACACATGTTTAAGTACATGTACACACACATATACTCGTACATACACATATAATATACATATACATACAAAACAAACATAAAAACATTTATACATATACATCCACACCCATGCAGCATACACGTTAAAAAAGAAAATATTCAGTATTCAAACATGCTTCATATTGGTATATTTATACTCACACACGTGTATATCTATGTATACATATATATCCATACTACCATACATATGTGTCCACAATATAAATACATAGTTACCCTTATCTATAATGTTCATATATATATATATCTAAATAAGTTCACATAAAAAAAAAAAATAAAAAAAAATAAAAAAAAATTTAAGTTCCACAACACATTTATCAAAGAGCACAGTGTCAGTATTTTCATATATTCATTTAAAACAATTTATATTTTCTATTTATATATCTACACATACTTTGTTAAAATGAGGTGATTTTTATGCCTACATTTACAAATCAACTCATTATGTCTGTTCAATAGTATGTCCGGATCCTTATGTTTTATAATTAGTATTTTTCCATAATTCACAAATTGCATCGGTCTCTGAAATTAATCGGAGTTTTGGCTCTTGAGACGATTTTCCATTCTATTTGTGGGGTTAATTTGTTTTCCAATAACTCCCAATAGTGCTTTGAAAGTGCAGTTTGGTGTTTTTTTGATTCATTATAAAAGGATTGGCGATGGTTGTAAAATTGTTGTTTCCAACTTCCTGCAGAAATACCTATGTAGATCTTCTTATGTTCAGTATTTTCTTTGGGGAAAATCGTAGCTTCGTATACTATGTTTTTGGACAAACATACTCCTTCTACTGGACAGACAGATCCTTCCCTGCAGTTACAGGTAGATTTGGTCTTTGGGCTTGTATTAGGATCTTTTTGAAGTTGATTATAAAATTCATTTAATTAATTAATTATATATATATATATATATATATAT
Organism: Acanthosepion lycidas; assembly: GCA_963932145.1. Classification (NCBI taxonomy): domain Eukaryota; kingdom Metazoa; phylum Mollusca; class Cephalopoda; order Sepiida; family Sepiidae; genus Acanthosepion; species Acanthosepion lycidas. The sequence continues at coordinate 96,329,607 of OZ010583.1, forward strand.
ATATATATATATATATATATATATATATGTGTGTGTGTGTGTGTGTGTGTGTGTGTGTGTGTGTATGTGTGTGTGTGTGTGTGTAATTGCTGATATGGAAATGAATGAAGATTTACAATAATATATGAATATTAGTTGGAAAGCACCGTTTGAGTCGCACAATTTCTGAAAAAGTGATGGGGGAATGGCATTCTGATTAATCGTCTAGGACGAAATTAAAAGCATAGGTTAAAAAATTGTAAGGGATGGTAGGGATAGAATGAAGAATATCTTTTCAAAAGACAAAGAAAAAGTTTCAAAACCAGATAGAAACCATAAAAGAGAAAGAGAAGATTGTTAATATTTAGAACCCATCCCCTTCCCATCCACAAGAGTAGATGTGGCACAAGGCCGAGTTAAACGTGGATCATCCGAGGCCAAAAAATCCCCGTAGAACCAGCATAAATGTTTGTCTACCTCCTCGGCCGGGACTCTGCCCTTCGGCACAGCCTCGTCCGGTTTCCTCTCTGGAAAGAGAAGACTGTTAGGTGAAACAATCAGTCACATGAATTAGATAGAACGGACCAAAATAAACAACGAATTACAGTAAACCGTAGCACATTTAACTGTGAACGTGACGAAATTAAATTTACGTTTCTCTTCTTCATTAAGCCTTGTGCAATACAAGGCTAAAATTTGTGCTTGCCTCCAAAATAATCCTTGAGCCGGACAAAGCTTAGCAATCTCTATTCAGCACAGAAATTGATGGCCCAATAACGCTAGCTAAATAAACTCGATCCTGTCTTATAGATAGAAAATTTGTATAGAACAAGAGCGATAACTGAAACTATTATCTCCTTATGCTTCCAATATATGACATAAATTAAGGAAGAATTAAATATGAAGTTAATTAAATCTATTTAATCTGAGATTAAATTAATTTCATTAAAATTCATCACAGTGGAATCCAAATTTATATTACCGATAAGGCGTGAGTGTTTTTTTTTTTTTTTTTTTTGCATGAACTTAATGGCGGTGAAATAGTGTTGACGATGCAGAATTATACTAAGCTTACATTTGAAATGGGAAATAATGGTAGAAGTATGTTGAGCCACACTTTCATAAGGAAAATTCTGAATAGTTACCTTGAGATGAGGATACACAATTCTTTTTTTAATTTGGGTAGAAAAACTTATGCGTCAATATTAATTGCGCAATATTATACAGTTTCACCCGGATATAAAAAAGTTGTCGGAACCGGAGAGGAAGTATCTTATATCAGGGTTTCTCTTATATCCGGGTTTGGTCTATTTTGTTTCGGTAAGTATGGCTCTAATTTGGGACCAGAGAAAATCACTCTTATATCCGGGTTTCTCTTATATCAGGGTCTCTTATATCCAGGTTACACTGTATCTATGCTAAACTTTTATATCGTCAGAAAAAAGAAAAAAAATATTTGCCTTTCACTAATTTCATTAATTTTCAGGTTAACACATTGTCGACAGGTAAAAAAAAAGACGTGAGAAAAGAAGAACAAAAATTTACTAATTATTCCAAAAGAGTTTAAAACAGGTGCGTCTTTTAAAGTTTTTGAATTTCATGTAAATACACAACTTTTCGCTTTTGTTTATCAACACTTGCCTTGTTATTGTCAAATGATGAAACTCGACGTCAAGGACTTACTAGACAGGAACAAATTGATGGATAGATAAAAACTGAGTGACATATAGAAAGAGATACAGAAATACATACTAAGAGAAGGACATATATATATATATATATATATATATATATATATATATATATATATATATATATATAAACCTAGTGAGCCAGACAAACCTACCCACGTTTCACCTATAGTGAGTCGTCAGGGAAAGCTGGCTAAAGAGGCAAAGGGAAACGCATATTTATAGGCGATAATCAAAATTACCTCGAGATTGATTTGATTATTGGCAAATCAAAAATTCGAGGGTTTTTCCAAACGAGTATAGTTACTTATATTTGTGTATATGTATATATATATATATATATATATATATATATATATATATATATATATATATATGTGTGTGTGTGTGTGGGTGGGTGTGTGTGTGTCTGTCTATGTATATACGTATATATTATTATTATTATTATATACGTATATGTGTATATATGTGTGTATATACATATATATATATGCGTATATATAAATTATATATATATATAGAGAGAAAGATTTAGATTGGAGCAGACATATATATATATATATATATATATATATATATATATATATATATATATATATATATATATATATATATATGTAAAATAAAACCTATATAGATAGAGAGATATATACGTACAGTGTGAGATGTATATATATACACAGATATATAGTCACGAATATATATGTATGTACTTATAATATATATATATATATATATATATATATATATATATACATACATGTATGTATTTACATATATGCAAATGTATACACTTACTTACGAAATAGCATATATATATATATATATATATATATATATATATATATATATATATAGAGAGAGAGAGAGAGAGAGAGAGAGAGAGAAATATATAGAGGGAGAGAGAGAGTTGTGGTTTTTTTGGGGGGGGGCAGCAGTCGCTCTTTGACACAAGTTATGTTAAAAACTGTTGTGATTAAGATTTTAAGCAAGATTCATCTTGCATATTCTTACCATGCATTCAGTTTTTGCAGAAAATGTTAATGTGTTTTTCTGTATGTTCCGTGTTGCTTAAAAAAAGAAATATTCACTTTGAAACATTATAAAGTAATTCAGAACTCCGATCTATAAAAATAGGAAAATTAAATTAATTATGTATTATAAGAAATACTATATAAATCTCATTGTCTAAAATAATAATTCCCCTGCGCCTTCCAAATTACAGAAAACCAGTATTATTAACGAAGTCACATGACCCTTAAGCAACTATATTCCTGACCAATCCAAATTCGGTAAATAATTATATTGCATATACTACAATATGTTTAACAAGAAGACTGACTTTAGATCTCCCCGACCATAGTAAAATAGGTTCATTGAAATACATATGGCGGTCTACCAAAAGTCTATTCTCAACATACTCGTTGATAATACATATATCATACACTTATCAACATCGACATGTAAAAAAGTTTTAAAATAATATAAGCTTTATTAATAAAAAAAGAAAAGGCCTTCACTTGATAATATCAATTCTGAAGAAGGACATCATATGCTGACTGCGCTTGTAAATTAAATCATTCTTACAACTCTAGGTACATACATAAAACATTGCATACATTCCGTTAAAATGTAAAAACAAAATATTTGATAATGGCTATATATTATAATATGGCTAATATATATATATATATATATATATATATATATATATATATATATGTATGTATGTGTGTGTGTCTGTCTGTCTGTATGTATGTATGTATGTATGTATATATATATATATATATATATATATATATATATATACACACATATATATAATACTGATATATATATATATATATATATATATATATATATATATATATATATATGTAAAAATATATAGAAAATAGAAAAGAACTCGTTAGGTAAATAATCCAAATTTCTTTAGTATTTTTGTTATTATTTAAAAAAAAATAGTGCTCGATACAAAAGTAGACCATAAATATGATTATTTATTTAAAAATATGATTCCAACGCTACTAAGAGCCGAAAACTTCAATATAATTATTTGAATTAAATTGAATTAAAGTACCAAGCTCTGTTCCATCTTCAAACGAATTTTTTTGGGGGAGGGGGGAATAACTAATTCCTGAAATTTACGCGTTTTATAAGCATATTCATTATTAAAATTAAAATTACTATGGTAACGGCGAGAGCAATTATTTAAAGAAAAGGAATGAATTAGTTATTAAAAAAAAAATTTCGCTTGAAGATTGAACAGAGCTTGGTACTTTAATTCAATTTAATTGAAATAATTATATTGAAGTTTTCGGCTCTTCTTTTGAAACATGAGCATTCTTATGAAGCGTTGGAATCATATTTTTAAATAAATAATTATATATATATATATATATATATATATATATATATATATATATATATATATATATATATATATGCAGAGGGGGAGAAGGATATAAATATTAGGTTGGTGCAAAAATAATGACGTAATAATGTCGTTTTTTGACGTATTTTTAACGTCAAAAAACGCCATTATTACGTCATTATTTTTGCACCAACCTAATAAATAGATAGAGAGATTCGAAGGAAATGAGATCGAGCAATATGTATAGACATAAAGACAAATGAATAGAGATGGAGAAGATGGGATGAAACATGAAACGCACGCCTTCAAATGTCACAGAATAAAACTGTAAATGAGAAAGAAATCTGAAACTTACTCAAATAATATTCTTTTTTCGTTGTCCTCATCATTTTTTTTATTTTTATTTTTATTTTAATTTCTTTTTTCTTTCTTAATTCTTTTCATTCATTCCTATATTCGAAACAACCGGGCCTATACCCAACCGAAATCTTGGCAGTAATTGTCTTAAACAAACAAAAACAAAATAGATGAAAGTAAGTCATTTCTTCTTTGTTGTTATATACATACATATATATATATATATATATATATATATATATATATATATATATTGGTTCGTCTGCAATAACGGAACGTAATCAACTGTTTTGGCCTATGAAAGAGTAAAAGATAATACGTTATTACGACATGAACAGCAGCTTACAAGAAACACCAATAAAATAAAATACAGTATTGCATTATAAAATAAAACTCTGAAGCCGTGAAAAAAATTAAGCATGGTTGTACATAAAACTAGAAGTAAATATGACAATTGTAAAGCCATCAGACGTCCAGGGCCGAACGATTCACAATGTTCACTAAACTGATACAAGAACAAATATAAAAATAATTACGTTCGTCTAACATTTTCCGCATAGGGAACACAACGTTCTTGATTTGTAATTTCTATATTTTTTCTTACTAATTTCTGACAGAAATTTTTTTTATTTATCTATGTCTTTTTTTTTTCTGGGGGGAAATTTGCATTCTTTTGTTTTTATACATTTGGTATTAACATTAGCGTTCGTACGCAATCAAGAAAGTTTGCGTTTGCTTTCTGCTTTCTGCTTTCTGAACGCAAGAAAAACAAATTCTGATTTTATTTCTATTCTCTATTTTTGTTTCAAAGTCTCAACGATTTTTGCGTAAGAGAATGCGATGGCAGAAAAAGTGAAAAAAATGTTCAGGCTACAAGGGTATAGCTGATACTGATCGATTAGGGTGGTTGAGGAAATAAAAAAAAGGAGTTAATGAGAAAAAATGAAGATGTAGAAAGAGGAAACGGAAGTCATCTCAGAATGAAGATTGAAGATTTAAAAAAAAGATGAAAGAAAAGTAAAACATTAAAAGATGCAAAGGCGGGAAAAGCTTGTAGAATGGCGCCTGGCATGGGGCGATGCTTAGCAAAGCATTTGATGACGTACTGAGTTTAATCAGACTACCTTGATCTTTTAATTCCTGTATCCGTCTACACCAAAATCGAGCACCGTGACGCACTGGTGTGCCCCGAGATGAAATTATGTTCGGGGCAATGATAGAAAGGTTGTATATCAAAATGTGGAAAATAGAAACTGGAATACGTTATAAAGTTCATATAGAGTGTGGGTAACATGGCCAAAGAGAGAAGCTAAGTGGATTTTCTACATGGAAACGAGGCCACAGTTTCGTACTTCTCTGTGACTCGGAGGTGTCTAAAATCTAAAAAAGTTATTTTTAGTTGCGTGGGTTCAGATACGTCGGTTTAGCCCGCACCTTCTATTTTAACCCATAATTCGAAAACGTCGGTATAAAAACTAAGGTAATCCAAAATAGGATAAAAAGAAGTCACCAATAAATGAATCGGGAAAAAAAAAATGAGAGGTGATCTTCCATATATCAGGCGCGGGAATTTAGTCGACCACGCGATGTTTATGTACAAAATAAGCAGTAATAATTTTACATATTCTTAACATGTGCTGTTAGAAAATATTGGGAAAACCTGATCTAAGCAGAGCTTAAGGCCTAAAAGGCAGCATTTGCTTCATGGTGAAGTCATTATGCATTTTCCACTGCTGTTAGAGATTAGAATGCTCTTAGTTACAAGGTAGGTAAACGCTTTTAATTTTAAACGCTGGAGTTGAACATTTTAATCGATTCACAAACGTAGCGTATTTTTTTTCGGCTCCACAAGAGTCCATTCGAACGTGTGTTGGCCAAAAATAGAACAATGGGGATTTCTCAGATTAAAATGAATCGCTTGAAAAGAGCCATTAGATAGCCAGAAGAAGAAGAAGAAGAAGGAGGAGGAGGCAGAGGAGGAGGGAGAGAAGGAGGTGATGGAGATTCTGAGAAGAGAAAGATAATTCATAGTGATTTGTTTGGCAATATCCAAAATAGAAAAATGACAACGATTTACTGACTACAACTAAATTTATATACATTATCGTGTTTGGGCGTGAGCGATCATGGCTCTCCCTAACTTCCTATCTACCATAGCTTTTAACAATGTCTTTTAATTATCGACCCTCTTCTGACATACAAGGTCGACTTTACTGTATTTAAACTTCAATCTTCCATGAATCTCTCAGGTACATTCATATCTGCTCATGGCGTATCAAATGTAAACAAATGACGTCACACATTATAAAATGGACAAAGTCCGACAATTATTTTAAGACATTTTTATGTTTATACGTTCTTTTTATCGATAAAAATATTTAAGTAAATGCTCTGTTTATAATAAACAGTATTAAACAAGATTTAAAAATTCGACGTTGCTAACCGAACATGCCTCTGTGGTCAAAGCACGTCAAACTAAATGAGGGTTCCGTATAGAATACAGGTTCGAAACCTGTCGGAGGATGAATATTTTCTGTGAAAATTTCTCGGACATTCAGGTCGGTAAATGTTGTCTAATACTGTTTATTATGAACAGAGCTTTTACTTAAATATCTGTAAAAAGAATGTATAAACGTAAAATGTATTAAAATAATTTTCGGACTTTGTCTATTTCATAATGTGTGACGTCATTTTTATATATATATATATATATATATATATATATATATATATATATATATATATATATATATATATATATATATATATATATATATATATATATATATATATATATATATATATATATTAAAAAGAAGAGAAGAGAGGTGCCGTTAACGTTTTTGGTTGTAATGTGGATTTATTTAGAAAAAAAAATATTATGCTTTGTTTTACATAATGTTAAACTACACGTGTTTCTGGTCTCATATCGAGAATATTTAACATTGAAAAACAAAAGAAAAAATGAATTATTTTTAAAAATATGTGGAAATCTCCGCTTTTACCTGAAGACGGTCATGAGACCAGAAACACGTGTCGTGTAACATTATGTAAAACAAAGCATAATATTTTTTTTTCAAAATAAATCCACATTACAACCAAAAACGTTTACGTCACCTCTCTTCTCTTCTTTTTAATATACATACTTTTCTCTCGTTGGAACCACTACAACCTCTTTCTTATATATATATATATATATATATATATATATATATATATATATATATATATATATTAGAATGACTTTCAGAATTTTGATCTAGTTGTAAGTCAAAGGCTGACAGCTGCTTTTTCTACCATAGCTTACTTCCGGTGATTCCCAGACTTTGCTTCCAGTCATTGACTGAGTGCAACAAGAAGTAAACACGTGATATCAGCGATATTGCATGGCTCCATTTACTAGTACAATTTTCAGAAAGATGGCACCAGAAAATAAAAAGTTACTGTGTTGCAGAACAAGATTATCTTGCCGCCTGATAATTTAGAGTTGAGATTTCGTTCATTAGTGAATGCCTCACTAAAGTATCATTATTTATTATTATATCTATAAAGAGGGCCATCAATCTTTACATTGAAGCAATCCTGAGTGAATTACAAGTCCTATCAGATGAGAAAATGTTGATAGAAAAACTACGTGAAGTAAAGCGAGAAGAAACGACTAAACATCAACTGTAAGAAGAGAGGCTATATGGTAGTCGGCAAAGAAACATCGCAATGTGTGAATTACATGTTGCAGATAACAAAATTAAACAAATGCAAAAATTTAAATATCTCGAATATGTTTTAACAGAAGATGGGGAATTGCATTGCCGATATCCGAAAGAGTGGTAACCTCGCGAAAAATGACTTCAAAAAGCCGAGAGAAGTATTAAAAACAGGAAAATTTCACTCGAAATAAAGAAGAGAGTACTGAAATTCTATGCAATATCGGTCCTACTATATAGCAGTGGATGCTGGGCCATCTCATCACAGATGGAGAAGAGACTTGCGTCAACAAAAATTTGTTTCTAATGAAGGATTTCTAAGAACAGTATCGACTTAAGATGAGAACAAAGAGTTTTAAAGAAACAAAAAGATGGTCTACATGAAAAGGACAGTTGACATTTCTTGGAATCGAAATAAAATTGTGGGCTGTTGAAATGTACGCAAGAAATATCCGGAGACGTGTAATATTGCATAATTTATAATATTCCCGGCGATCATCCGTGGGTACAAAGATATGCTAATGCTCACCTACTATAAGAGAATTTCACAAGCCAGGAGTACAAGAGGAGAAAATTTTAGCATAGAACTTACGGTTATATCAAGGTATTCTAACATTAAATTTATGAGACCTAGCTGCAAATCTAGTACCGAACTTGAATTCGTAAAGTCTACCTACTAAAGAGGAAAGCTCATACGAATAATTACCATTAAAAAAAAAACACATTTATAGAAAAGACACAGGGACGCTACGTTACAGAGGTTGGGAAAGTAGAAAGTCCCAAACTAGATGATGAAGCAATAATCAAAGCAGGAATGAATAGTAGACTTCGAAATGCGCAGGATAGCCCTTGATAGTCTTCAATATTTATGATTCCAACTGTCTACCGCATGTATGATCTTGATTAAGTTTAGAAATTATATTCAATTCATATATATATATATATATATATATATATGTATATATATATTAAGCAATTCACCCCAAGCAAGGAGGGATGACACTAGTACGCAGGGGGTTACAGAGTGGGAGCGAGAGTAAAGAGGTTTGATTAGGAAAGGATGAAGATAAGGCCAAGGGATAGTTCGCGGCATCTGGACATGTCGCTTCACATTACATTTGAATAGTTGGAGATTATAGCTATCAGGGAAATAAATTATAGCTAGCGAATTCCACAGATGGGAGTTGCGAGACATAAATCTATTGGAGTAGAAGAGACGACCACATTTAATCGTTTTGACAGTGAAAGGATGTGGCCGTGATGCCAGCCTTGTAGTCTTGTAGCACGCTTAAACTCATGCAGTCTGGAAACTAGAGACAGTAGTTCGTCGGAGCAGTCACCGTGAAAGTATTTGTATAAAAGTCAGATGGAGGCGACGGCACGTCTGTGAGAGAGCGATTGAAGACGAGATGCCAGACCAGGACCAACCATGTTGCTTATGCGTCTCTGGATCTTGTTGAGGACCTTAAGGCGAACAGCGTGAGCACCAAACCATATATGGCAGCAGTTTTCCATGCAAGGGCGAATGATTGATTCGTAGATTTGAAGGATGAACTCAGGCGATAAAAACTTTTTCCAGCGACACAGGGAACCAAATTTCCTTGCGGAGGAAGAAGCATTGATTCAATGTAATTTTTCCATATCAGGTCAGTGGACAGTGTGAGACCAAGCAGTCTTTTATCAGGTGCTCTCGTGGAGTTGAGCATCAGGCATTCGAATATATATGAGAAAGTAACTCTAAAAAGAATATTTTTATGCTAATGCTCACCCAAACCATGTCGAAAGAGCCACTCGAGGTAGATGATTATGTGTGGTGTTGTATGAGCGTAAGAAAAGAGAATAATTTTAATTAATGGGGTAGGAAGTAAAACTGTAAATTCTAGACTTGAAAACTGTAGTAATCGAAACATCCTGTCTTTTTAGCAATTCCCCCACAAGACAGGCGGTGGCACGAGGCCAGTTTTTAAAGTGGGGTGTTCCGAGCCCATAGGCTCGGGCAAAAATTGCCCGTAGACCGAGTATACACGGGATCACTTCGGCACAGCCTCGTCTAAGTTCCTCTTCGCCCGGAAAAAGACCTCTTGGATTTCTGTTTCACAAGGTAGCATGTCTTGAAAAAGCATCTATCCCAGTGGAACTTGCTTCATACGAATGAAATACGGAAGGACAGAAAATGATTTTTCCGTGTGCAAGCAGCATGGCGGGTCCCAGCTGCAAAGGTCAGGATGAATAGAACCAGGGAATGAAGATCGTCAGAACACATGCTGTGGAAATAGCGAGAGTCACGCGACGCTTCTTTTGTGGGGAAGGCGTTGCAGAGTGAAATATAATTCATCACAAGCTCATTTAGATTCTCTTGAACTCTCATCAAGACCGGCAGGTGTTCATCTTCTATCTCCAACCAGATATGGCAGCAATACTCCATTTTTTGGTCTGATCTGACACTTATAAAGACAAAATATGACAAGAGGAGTCAGTTACTATTGTAGCGGCAAAATGAACAGCATCTATACTGACAGATCTTATATACGAGTTCAACTTGAGGTATTTAGCTGTTAAAGGCAAGGAGCCTGTTATACATCATAATATATAGGTGTGATGAACAATTAGGTAGAAGGAAGCAAGTCAGAATAGATTGCATATGTTGCAAAGGAAAATAAGTTCCTTACCTCAATACACGACACGTAGCTGCAGCATTTTGTTCATTAAAAGTGGCATGAATCTCCCCTCCCGACTTTGGATTATTCCGAAAGTATATGTTAGGTAAGGGTGGCTTTTGTACAGCTTAGCGTGGTTTGTGTGCTGATGGGTCGGAATGGAGGATGCCATTTGACTGGGTAACTGACGACAGAGCGAAGAATTGACCAGTCGGCCGTGGTCTTAGTATGGTAATAGAAGACTGAAGCTGTGAGAAGAGGAACGAATTATATGTTAGTGATGTGTGCGGGAAATCAAGAAAGACTAATTGAAAAAGAATTACTTAGCGTTGTACGAGCGACGCCAGAGGAACATAAGCTCGTTTACCCTACAAGAAAAAATAGCCTATTCTGACCCAGTCCGTTTTTACGCGAGGCTATAAATTGTTCTATCATATACCCAGGTTATAAAACTGACTAACTTTAAATAACCCGGGGTATACACAAGACTGTGGATATGTTTCGTTTTCATATAATTAAGCTAAGCATAAACATTTTCTCTCCTAAGTATCATCATAAACTCTGCAATTCTTACGCCTTACTCTTACCATTCATACAACAACTTCCTTCAGTAAACATCTAACTTGAGTGTCTTTTGGTCCTTGCATTGGGTGAGCACTAGTAAAAAACAAATTTAAAAATATTTGTGTCAGATACGTGAAGAAGTAAATTGTTTGAAAGATTTCTTAAACATATGGTATTCGTTGGTTGTTTAATTTCCTTTAGCCGCATATCAATCTATATAGATTATTTAATGCCGAGATCTAAATATTTGGAACACATTTGTATACCTTCAACTCCAGATATAATATATCGTTGTCATTCTACTATAAAATGTATTGTTCTCCATTTTGATTTAAAATGTATTTGTTTGTAATTTTTACTATAAAATGTATTTGTATACTTTCATAGTGTTTTGCTTTTGTTTTGGACTTTACTATTTGCCCATAGCTGGGACCCTGCCAGATGCTACTATCCTGTGAACAGCAGCAATGAAATAAAATGTTGTTCCACGTCCTTAAAACCTCCCGAAGAATTAGACGCGTTTCTGCCGGATGTAGTTCATTGTCATACCCAGGATATTCGTATTGCTGCAACAAAACCATATGCCAACGTAAAGTATTCTTTATTAGAATGGGACAAGGCCTGTTTATTTTAGTAAGAACAGCAGACTATATGGTTGATTTCCGACAAGACTGGCTTCCCTGTGTATGTAATCATGAATTTAATCTTATCTTTGCTTAAATCGACAGTGGAATACGTTAAACTTCAATCCGCCATGAATATTTTTAAATAAAATGCAAACTACATGAGACTTCTAATTTCATGAGCTGTGTGTTCACTTCAGGAGATGGGCGATGATAATTTTTCACAACTCCGACTTTCTAGCAAAGTTTATCTTCCGACAATCCCATCTAGTCGCTGTTCTATCATCCATTTACACAAGTTCGCTTGATAGGTAATTCTGTTTCACACTGACCATCATACCTCCAATATATTCTGAGAGTTTCATACTCCAGGCCTATTTTCCTCATTACGAGGCTCAGACATTTTATCCGCTTCATTTTTTTAAAATTCTAATTGCCCTTTGTCTTCGCATCTTCATTAAACCGTCCTTGTTCTGATCTTTCCCAACTGTAATAAAATTGTGTAATGATATAGTTCAATGTATTAAATTGTAAAATTGGCATATAAGTCATAGTATTACAATGAAGATACAAGTTAGAGTAATAAGGTACAATGCAGATACAAGGTCATAGTACAATGCAGATAAAAGGTCATAGTACAATGCAGATACAAGTTAGAGTAACAAATTGTATAATTGAGAAAAATACTTCAAATCTACTTCTAACGTCCTTGCCTGAACTCTGAATTTTTTTTTTTTTCACTTTCTTCACCTTACTTTATTTATTTTTCATCAGCTCCAATAGAGGTTCTCCTATCGTCCGATCTATACTACTCTCCGGTCTTTTGAACAGGAGTTGAGGTTTTAAATCTTGTTTCCTGTTTAGGATTGGGTTTCCTGTTCCGTCTAATGTCAACTGTATATATTAGGTACCTCTACTATTTCGGCAAAAATTTTCTATATTTAAGTTTAAAATGAATTTTTTACAACGAAAAAACATTTTTGAAGATTTCATTTTAGCTTTAATTGAAAGTTTAATAATTAAATTTACGATTTCTATTAATTAAACAATTCTGGTGTATTTCAAATAGAATCTATATACATTTGATTTCAAATTTTTAAATTTTCTTAAAAACGGCCATTTTCTTAATTTTTAGAAATTTGTAAACACAAATTTATCGATTTTGAAAATATTTAAAAAAAATTCTGACACATTATTTTAGTAAAATTAAAAAAATTAAAGTTAAAGTAATCTGATTTGAAAGAAATCTTTCTTACTTATAGCGTAAAAGAATAATATACAACCAATTATTAACGATCGATCCTGTTAATCTGACCCAAATATTGATGGATTGTTGAATGACGAAGCGATGACAGCTACTACGGATTACCATAAATGACCTAATTTTTAAAAGTCTGAGTTTAAAAAAAAAAATTCTATTTGAGTATGACCCACACTAATGGAAATACAATACATAAAATAAAATTATTTAGTGAAATAGTAAATGGAAAAAAAAATAATTTTAAAATTTAAAGTTTACTCTTTTAAAGTTGAACGGAAAATAAGAAATTTTATGAAAAGGCCACGTAAAGGGACAAAACCCTTAAATCACGTGACCTTGTAATAATACTGGCAATTTCAGTATATCATACACGGAAATAAGGAATGTATTAAGTAAAAAAATACAACATAAAACATTATTTTAAAAAAAAAGTAGCTCAACTAAATTTATTAAACTTAGCAATTTTGGATTCGTAAATTTTTTTTCTACTTAATTACTACATAATATCGAGGAACCCTCCTAATACAGAGCTTTACACGATGTTAAACTATTATAAATCATTATAATTAAAATTTCTTAAAAAAAGAAAAAATTCTTGTAAAAATTAATTATTCATCAGAAAAAAAATATTTCTTCAGACAATAATGTCCTTAATATTACTTATTTACAAAAGCAATTAAGAGCTTTTCTAATTAAGTAATATCATAGTTTTATCGGATTCATTATTTTTCAATTCAGACAAGATTTTCAGTTAAATAGCTCAAAGTTTAAAAAAAATAGGTTAATTACCATCTCCAAAGACTCCTTCTTTTAACAAAAAAAAAATTCAAGAACCAAAAAGGTTTTGAGCGAAAGTTCATGAAATTAAATAAGTGGGGGGTAATATATTTAAAAAAAAAATATTTTACCAATATTTTCTAAAAACAAAATATTGCAAAAATAATTTCCTTCATTTGTAAATAAGTCCTGAAAATTTCATTAAGATCGGACAATTATTTGATTTTTACAAGAATTTCCAAATCAATATGTTTTCAACGGGAAAAAAGCGCAAAAAAAAAAAACTATGTTATTTTAACGTCACCGCGATGACGTAAACAAAAGAAGACTTTAACCAAAATTTCGAACGTGTTAGAAAATATTAAAAAAATTCAAAAAATAATTAAAAAATACTTTTTTCTTTCATCTTAATAATAACATAAGCATTTTGACGATAATACTTAATTTTCTTTAAGTTTGTGGCATTTTTCATTTACGCTATGCTGTTTTTCCGCGAAAACAGTGGATATGGCTAGTATATATCGAACGTCTCCACCTGAACTCTGAAATGTTATTCACTAATTAAACCATGACCTCTTAAAGTCTAGAATTAGGTGTTATATTCCCTGCATAGCGCACATGATTTCTTGCCCTTTCTTACGCTATTACAACACCACACAATAAACCTCTTCCTTCAGCATCACTTGGGCCTTGTATTCGGTGGAAATTAGTAAAAAAAAAAAAGAAGAAAAATAACTATTTTCGCATTGGAGATGGCATGCATGTCGAAAAATCTGCCTTATAATCCAACCATATATTTAGGCTTGAAAATGAGACAATGGCAGGGAAAAGGTTAGTAATTAGATCAATTAACCGTACACGATAAAATAAGAGAATCGAGTTAATTTGACGAAGGTTGGAATGTAACTAGTTGCCTTGAAAACAGTTTTTCAAAGATTCCTTATTTACTAATGATCGAACAACAGTTTCCAAGGTTATTACGGGAAAACGCAACTATCTCAGCCAAATATTTTTTTTTTTATCGCCCTGACTCTTATTCTATAGAGACTAATTGACTTCGTAAGATATGACCAGACTAAGATCATGCGCATTGTGTCTAAAAGACATTGTAAGATATTATGCTTACTTATTGGCTCGGATTCGAACCAAGAATAAAAGGCAGAGAACTTAACGTCAGTTGACGAGATGTTAAGACGGACTTTCTCGGACTAAGAAGTGTAAGTAGAGATGGAAAATTCCGGGTGACTGTCCACAAAGATCTCTATGAACTCGGAACAACGGAGATATTAATATTCTTCGCCCATTTCCATCACGGAGACGAACCGTCTAGCGCATTAAACGTGTCATGCCGAATAAGTCCATGGATTTCCAAAGTCAAATTCAACTATTTTGATTTGTTATTTGAAAGTTCTCAGATCTTCGTTTTCTCCAATAGATCGGCAGAAAAATTAGGTACATACATACGAATATAATGTGATTTTCTAGGCATAGTTTAAATGTGACACAAGGCTGAAAATGTAGAGCACCCAGTGATGATCAAACTCATTGTTCAGGTCGTAATTAATCTAGCGAGACAAGCTTGCTACCTGTTACACAGCATCAAATTGCCCATACATATGTATATCTGTGTGTGTGTTTGGCTGAATACATATGTAAATAAATATATATATATATATATATATATATATATATATATATATATATATATATATATATATTAAATTCAAACATGCATATTTCCGTTACAAAAATGGATCAATGTTTCGATGCAACACAGCATTTTATCAGGCGTTGTTGAAATGGTGGTTATAATTATTTTTAAATTTTAATGTTAAAAATTGTTATAAGGTTTATTTTTAAAGCGCCTGATAAGATGCTGTGTTACATCGAAACATTAATGAGTTTTTGTAGCGGAAATATGCATGTTCGAATGTATTAACTTAAAATAAAGAATTAGAGCTCTATTTTGGTATTGAGCTCTTTTTACATTTATGTTATGAACGTTGGAGTTTATATTTGATTCTTATTGTGTGTGTATATATATATATATATATATATATATATATATATATATATATATATATATATACATTTATGTATGTATGCATGAACTTCATTTGACATTTCAGATGGCTTCGCTTTTTTGTTTCGCCAAATTTGTTGATTTTATCCGCACATAATCGCACACACACAAACATATATGTGTGTGTTTGTGCGTGGGTATGTGTGCGTATATATATATATATATATATATATATATATATATATATATATATATATATATATATATATATGTGTGTGTGTGTGTGTGTGTGTGTGTGTGTATTTGATTGATTCATTTCATTTTATAGTATGAACATTTTCTCAGATTTTAAAGGAGAAAATATTTTTCGATCGTTCGAAAATTTCGGGGAGATGATAATAATAGTTTTACTGATAGTAGTACTACTAATTAACAGGTGTTTATATAAAAGTGCAAAACTGTTGCTGTTTTTTTTTAAATTATTATGTACTGATCGGTCATAAATATTCATCAGGTGAACTGAAAAGTCAGGCAAGTTATGGAGGATATGAAGCGTCAAAATTTATTGCCAAATGAACGAAAGTGTGTAAGTGATTTTTAACTTGTCACTTCTATATAAATACTTGTTAGAAAATAAAATCATCGCATTTACCTTGATGAAATTTTCTTTTGTATTTATTCATATTAGGTTTTTACAGATGGATTCTATCTAAAATGTTTACACAGACACACACAAACACACAGACATATATATATAATCGGGTTCGTCTCCAACAAGTTAGTAAACAAGGAACAAGGGATTATTGGGCGTGGAAGACACTAGGTGGTTACTGGGCGTTGAAGAATAAGAAACAGAAAAATTACTAAGGAGCAAGAACATACTAAGAGTAATCAAGAAGACAATAGATAGCGATTGATACTGCATTTACATTTTTGAAGATTAAAGTTTACTGGAAAGCATGGAGACGAAGGGAGTTCCACGAGCGAGAAGTGTGAGAAAAGAAACCGCTACATCTAAGCAACTCAAATATACATTGATGAGATTTCATCGCCAGTCTAATACAGCACAAAAATGTCTAGGTGCCATAGTGAAGAAATCATCCGGACAATTACAATTACAAAATTATTTATAGAAAAGACACAAGGAGGCAACCTTACGAAACAAGAAAGCCGGGGCGCCAGGTCAGGACCAACAATATTGCTCATTCTTATTTGGATTTTATCAAGGAGTTTTAGATAAATAACAGGAACACCGTACCATATGTGGCGGCAATATTCAAACCATGAACGAATGGTAGACGTATAGATATGTAGGATAGATTCTGGAGAGAAAAATTGACTAGCACGACAGAGTAAACCAATTTTCTTAGCAGCTGACCTAGCAAGGCTTTCAAAAATGGTCAGCCGGGAACGTTCAACCGAGAAGGCTCAACGAGTCACTCTCCGGCTATATATAAAAGTATGGAAGTCAGAGAGAGGGAGAGAGAGAGAAAGAGAGAGAGAGAGAGAGAGATGGTCGAAGTTAGAGAAAGGTGTCTAAGATGATTAATAGAGAGAAGTTTAGTTTTGGGAGAATTAAAATTAACAAGCCATACTTTGCCCCAGTTGACAAAAGACTTAGGTCGTTTTGGACATCACCTACCAATTTTTTAACTGCTAACCTAGCAAGGGCTTTCAAAAATAGTCAGCCGAGAACTTTAGACAGAGAAGACACCACGAGTCACTCTCCAGTTATATATAAAAGAATAGAAATCATATATATATATATATATATATATATATATATATATATATATATATATATATATACATATAGATAGATTGATAGATAGATAGATAGATAGATAGATAGATAGATAGATAGATAGATAACAGAGGAAGAGAGAAAGACAGTGTGTGTAGAAGTCAGGAAGAGGTGTCTCAGATGATTAATAGAGAGAAGTTTAGTGTTAGGGGAAGTTAAAATTAAAAAGCCATCCTTTGCCCTGTTTAACAAAAAAACTGAGGAACATTTTGGACACGAGCTGCCAATTTGATCATATTGAATATATATATGTATTATTTATATATATATATATATATATATATATATATATATATATATATACACAAATACTAACCATTCCTGCTAACGCGGATTCAACCAGTGAAGTTTCCTCAACCAGTGAAAAAGGTCAATTGCATTTCCATCACTTTATTTATACAATTATAGCATTAATCGGAAATTTAATAGCAAGAAAAATGTAAAGCAAGAGCATAGAAAATATACGAGAGTGGAGAAAATAATTTTTGTTTCTCGTCCGGGTTCATATTGTTCCAGTAGATATATTTTGTATGTTTACAAACTGTAATTATGTTAGATCTTTTATTTAACAAGGTATCTTGACCAAGGCTATAACATCATTGCCAGCTTTTATCCTGACGTAATCTGCACATAATATTTCCAATAATATACAGCTTGACTGCAACATAGTTTTTTCTATTTTTGCCTTTTAGCAGCCACACGTATATATACTCTATGTACCAGTATAAGATTGCAATATATATATATATATATATATATATATATATATATATATATATATATATATATATATATATATATATATATATATATATATATATATATATATAACTTTTTCCTAATGTCCAACATCTCAATCCCCTTCTGCCCACCACCAATCACAATTTTTAAATCTATGGTCATTTTTACAAACAGTTTCGTACAACGAGAAATCATACAGGGGAGTGATTTTTTTCTAAAAATTCCACCTAAAATCAGCTTTTACCGATTTCGCCACAGAGGAGCATTTCGGTTAGCAAATTCGATTTTACTGTTTTTAAACTATAATCGTCCATGATTCTCTCACGTACATTTATATCTACTCAACGCGTATCCAAATGTAAACAAATGACGTCACACATTATGAAATGGACAAAGCACGTCAGCCTATATGATGGTTCCGTATAGGATACAGGTTCGATTCCTGTCGGAGGACGAATATTTTCTATGACAATTTCTCGGACGTTCAGGCCATTAAATGTTGTTAATACTTTTTATTATAAACAGAGCTTAAATATTTGTATCTATAAAAAAGAATAAACATAAAATATCGTAAAATAATTGTCGGACTTTGTCCATTTCACATATATATATATATATATATATATATATATATATATATATATATATATGCAAGTTGACTTTTCGTTATATTTTTATATACTTCTATATATAACTATACGAGTATTATCCGTTTATATGGCTTAAGGCTACAGAAAAACCTGGAAAGAATTGCAGCAGATAACAGAAACATGTAAAATGGATAGCAGTTTTAAGTCAAAGACAAAATAATGACATAATCATTATAATACCTGGTTTTCCCAACTGTTCCCCATTTAGGTACTAGACCAGGTAAGACGTTGCTTAACTTGTGTTAATGTACGAGAACCTGTGTTTCAAAGTAAAGCGGCTGTAAGCTTACATTTGTTTTTGGTTAAATTAAGGATTGCGCGCGAATGTTGTGTTGAAGATAAATGCCTCGTCTTCTGCCAGGTTATATTAACTTGATCTCCTTACTGAGCCGGTTCATTTGTTTGAATCTAAAGCCCTCTTTGTTTTCTAGCATTTAGTAATTTATTCGCTGTTTAAAATGCATCCAACCCCCTGTCAATGCCTTTAATAAATCTTGTAAATCATATCATAGATAAAAGGTGAGTAAGTCAGCCTCATTTTCATTATTCTGTTTTTATCACATCGAAAATCATTCAAGCAGGCAATGCTTAGAAAATATCCCGAAAGAAAGCTGCATATTACCTTAAGTAACTCTATCACGAATTATCACGTGTATGTGTTTTTTTTTAATATGTAGATCACTTTCGTGGTATTTTTTCTTTATTTATGTGACGTGTTTTCTTCAGTGCGTAGGCGATCATGCCCCTCCATATCTTCCTGTTAATACGTTTTGTCTTTTTTTTTATTTCTCCCAAACCCTGTTCTTTGCTCAAACTCACCAAGTACGTTACACGCTGCTTTCTGTCCCTCTTGCCGCCAATCTGCCCTGTGAGTGTCTGTTTTTCCAAACCTTCTCTCCTTATTAAGTGCCCCTGAAATACTTCTTTCTTATGTTAAGTATAATTTTCTTTTTCGTGTCAATTTTCTCCAAAACCTCGTTGTTGCTGACATATTCGTACCATGGTATCCTCAGCATCTTTCTGTAGAACCACAATTTTGTTGCCTGAAAATCTTCTTCATTTTTCATCATATTGTCTAGTATTCGCTGCCATACAGGAGGACAGATATCACAAAACAATCCAGTGGTCTTTTTCTTGGTTCTAATGACTTTTTCTGTCTCTTGATTTTCTTATCTTTTTGGAATAAAATCCAAATGACAAAATATTATCAATTTTCTGTTCGTCTATGACTCATGTTACTTGGTATAAGAAACGACACGACGAGTGTAAGAACCATGCTTAACTTTCAAGAGATACAAACTATGAATAATGGATTTTACATGATTGAGAATAGTTTAAACGTGTTGTATAATAGTTATATTAGCCGTTTCCTTATAAGGTAAGATTCGGCATTCATTGGCCTAGTAGTTAGTGCTACTCGATTTACGCTTTTCTTCACTCGCTAGCCATCAAGATGGGATCAAAATGTAGTCTCTGATAACCACATTTATATTAGGAGAGTTTCGATATTCATTGGCCGAGAAGTAGGGCTAGTCAAATTACATTTCTCTTCAATCGCTGGCCATCGGGAAGGGAGCAAAATGCAGTATCTTTTCTCCTCATCTCTAATGGTAATTTTAGCCGTTCATTTATAAGGAATTGAAATCCCTTAGTTAAAAGTAATTTATCAGTAAAATAGGTTTCGCAACTATTTCCTTCCTAACCGTTTGTTTGAGGTCGTGTCGAACATCAGCCTCTTGTTTCTGTCATTGTTTTCATTTCGATTTGCATTTGCTAAATGTAACACCGACTTCAATTGGCCGTACCGCCTTGCTCGAATGTCAGACATCCGCTTACCCAAACAAATCCTCTTCTCGGTTCTACATCGGGCAAGAGACTACGTGCATCCACATGTCGTCGATTTAAGGATTAGCTCTAAATCACCTTGCTCGGGACAGAAATCTATCCGGTCAATTGGTAGTCCACGAAAAACCACATGCTTCGAAAGCATTAGAAGACAAAAAGAAGACACGAAGATATCTCAACTAAAAGTCAGAGCTCTCTATTCTTTGAACAATTCTACCCTACCATGCAGTGGCTTCGGGCATCTCTTCAACAGATCACCTGCAGCCCCACGTCGTCAATTCTAGGACTAGCTCTAAAACATTTTGCTGAGGACAGAAATCATTTCTGTCTGAAGCTGCAGAGAGAACCAATTGATAAAGAGCAGACCACGAAATTAAACATCGAAAACACACCAGAAAATAATTAGAAGAGACGAAGTGAGCCCAAAGAAAAGCCAGAGCTCTCAATTCTTTGAACCCAATAATCCTACCATGCGGTGGGTGCGGGCGTCTCTTCAGGTTCAACATAGGACTCATTTCAGACAGAAGGGAATATCGATGAACGCCCCAATACGCGGCAAAGAGTGCGGCAAACGACGACGACAACATTTCCTAAACAGTTTAGTTGTTGTTTCTGTTTGTTTTTTTGTGCTTCCGTAGTTGTTGCTCTTGTTGATGTTATTTTTGATTTTGTACTTGTTGGTCGTGTTTATGTTGTTTTTGATTTTGTAGTTGTTGCTCTTGTTGATGTAGTTTCTGTTTTTTGTGCTTCTGTAGTTGTTGCTCTAGTTGATGTTATATTTGATTTTGTAGATGTTGCTCTTGTTAATGTTATATTTGATTTTGTAGTTGTTGCTCTTGTTGATGTTATATTTGATTTTGTTGTTGCTGTTGTTGATGTTATTTTTCATTTTGGAGTTGATGCTCTTGTTGATGTTATTTTTGATTTTGTAGTTTTTGTTCTTGTTGATGTAGTTTTTGATTCTGTAATGGTTGCTCTTGTTGATGTTGTTTTTGGTTTTGTAGTTGTTGCTCTTGTTGATGTTATTTTTGATCTTGTAGTTGTTGTTCTTGTTGACGTTGCTTTTGATTCTGTAGTTGTTGCACTTGTTGATGTGGTTTTTATTTTGTAGTTGTTGCTGTTGTTGATGTTGTTTTTGTAGTTGTTGATGTTGTTTTTGATTTTGTAGTTGTTGCTGTTGTTGATGGTGTTTTTGATTCTGTAGTTGTTGCTCTTGTTGATGTAGTTTATGGTATTTGTGATTCTGTAGAACCAGCTCGGGAGGTTCAAAGAATACTGGTTCTACATGCATCATTCACAAGAAGCTATTTTTAAGCATTCATTTGCGAAAGCATTTGTATACAGCTGAGAGTTTAGCTATTTCTGAACGATATTGGTGCCATGCATTACGCACACGACGTCTGGCTATAATCGAATGGAGTTGAAACAAACTGTTTAAATAACACTACTCGAATCTCACTAAAACGTTTGCCGGTAACATTGCATGATATATTGACTTTCAGTTGAATTATCTGTTTGAAAATGAAGACCAATGCCTGGCTGAATCTGTATCTTAATTTTTCTTTAATTTTCTAACAAATAGGAACACTTGGAGCGAGCGCAAACTTTTCCTTGCGAACATAATGTGATAAGTTAAAAAACAATACACCCCAGAATGAAACAGCATGAAAACTGCCAATACAGAGTAATTTTTGGAGATACGCCAGAACTCTTCAATAACGACATGGACAACTTGGGTTGCTGCTCGGTACATCATCTTTGATTTGCAACGCCAGATATCAGTACCTCTGTATTTTCGCCTGCCAGGTCTTGGTAACTCTTTATTTTCACTTCCTCCGCCATCATGATACTATTATTCCAAGGTACTGTAATGTTTATCAGGATCTATTCACAACTACACCAGTTGAGCTCTATAATATCTGGGCGATCGCTCTTCAAGCGCTTGTCAGTCACGTTGGTCTTAACTCAGATACAATTGACTTTCCTATTTTTGGCTAATGGTGGGGTTTATTACTTTTACTCCTCGACTGCGCACCAAAGTCCAGACTTCTTGCCTGGTTCACAGTGCATTCATAGACCAACATTCATGGCGCTGCCTGCGTCCATGTTGTACAACTTTCGTATATTTTTCTAACATTTGCTAATGGCCATCCTTATTTTTATCATTCAGATCTATATAATAAATAAAATGTGATGAAACAAATTTACCGATTCACACCCTTTTCCTCTCTGTTGAAAAAGGGTGATGTTTAACCCTTGTTTTTTGTTTATGGTTGGGCGTCCACTTGTATCTTAACATAACATTATCCCCTTGCTTGTGGTGAAATGTTTAAAAAATACTCAAGAAACAGTGAATCACATTGAATGCACGCATATATTGATAATTTTATTCTGAATTCAAATGTCTTAATTGTTTATGTTTTAATTTCTGTTTTATTTAAATTTAATGTCGAATCATATCAGATGAAAAATGAAAGTCTATTTTTCTTGAGGAGGGGGGTATAATCTTTTGATGATATCACTAATTTTAAAATTAATTCTCAAAACTGCACCAAATAAACAAGACACATTAAATTAGCGTTATTGTGATGAGGAGAAGATTTTTTTTTGTTTTTTTAAGTATCTTTAGAAGAGAAACGTCAATAGCAATTTAAAAGAAGACATTTCTTGACTTTTAATCGACTTCTTTCAACGTATTATTGTAAAGATTCCAATTTTGCCTTACCGTATTCCAGTTTGTATTTTCATTCGATATGAACAATTTAATTCCTATTGTTATACATACACTTTTAATGGTGGTTGTTCGATATGTGATGAGTGATTTTAATATATATTCTTATGCCCGTTCGCATTTTCATTTTTATTCGAATTATGAAACCTATTATTTTCATTATTGCCATAAAAATTCTTACTTTTATTCTTATTGCCTTTTTATTATTTTTAATCTGCACTAATTGAATTAAAAATTCATTTGTATATTTTCCCATCATATCAGCGTATTGATGAGAATTTTGACGATGTTTCTGAGTTTGGAACGAAATAAAACCTGTTTATCGATTTTCCACTCATTTTCTTACAACGATATATTTTTAATATAATTTATATCATATATATTATAATAAAGTAAATTAATTCTTGTGTTCTTCTCCTTTGTAATTTGTTATACAAAAATTAGTTGTAAGATTTATGCTAAAACAAACATTGCCACTTATCGACATCAGAGTACTTTGTTTCCGTTTCAATATACAGTATCATACAAAATGGTTTTTACATAATCAGTTTAACTAGTAGATTTATATATCATTAAATTTATATCTAACTAGTATTGGTTTGGTGGAAATTGCAGTGTTAGACGTAAAAACACTCGACGCATTTGTTCTAATATAGAGAACTGAGAAATTGCAGTGTTAGACGTAAAAACACTCGACGCATTTGTTCTAATATAGAGAACTGAGAAATTGCAGTGTTAGACGTAAAAACACTCGACGCATTTGTTCTAATATAGAGAACTGAGAAATTGCAGTGTTAGACGTAAAAACACTCGACGCATTTGTTCTAATATAGAGAACTGAGAAATTGCAGTGTTAGACGTAAAAACACTCGACGCATTTGTTCTAATATAGAGAACTGAGAAATTGCAGTGTTAGACGTAAAAACACTCGACGCATTTGTTCTATAATCGACGACCGATTCAAATCGGTGAAAAGTTTGTCATTAAGAAATGATAGAAGGGCAATTGTTACTTTTCACCTCATTATGCATAACTTGTCAGTCAGTTTTCTTCATGCCTTCCTTATTTCTTCCTTTTCTTTCGTTGTTTTATCGAGTATCTTCATGTTACTTCCTATCCTAAGAGTTTTTGTTGTTACTATTATATTTAAAATTAAATTGAACTGCATTTATTCTATAATCATTTGCATGTTATAGTCAGTGACACAGGGCAAGTCAACGATATGGGTTTTTGCTGTTTCCACTTGAAGTAAAAACAGATACCATCAAAAACAAATCCGATAAATCTCTTAGTTGGACATGGGCTACCGCTTGTCAATTTTTTTTGGTGGGGGGGGATTTCCAGAAACGATTGTGTATCATGGATTTTGTTCGTTTTCTTCTTCAGTTCCATTCTTTATTAGAACCAAAGGCTTCAACCAAAAATGAAAATTTAATAAATCTCGAAAATGTGGCATATGGAAACATCAACAATCCCTGTTGTAGTTGGAGCCCTAGGACTGGTTGGAAAAGATTGCAGTAGACTAATTGCAGGGATTCCTGGAAGCCCATGCCTCAAGGATATACAAAAAATTGTTCTGACAAGTACAGCCAACACTTTACGAAGGACTTTATCTATGTAATTTTTATTTTATTTTATTTTTTTTTAATTTTTTTTTTTTGTCAGTGGAAAGTGTCATGATGCCATTTCTAACCTTAGGTCCCTGGGTGGGACCCGGAAAGAAATGTGTAAAAGCCAGAAACCAAAGAAAATAAAAATAAAAATAATAATAATAATAATAATAATAATAATAATAATATTTCCTTTGATTTCTGGTATGTAACATTTCTTTCCGGATCCCGCAGAGAGACCTAAGTTTAGAAATGGCATCATGAAATTTTCTCTATGACAAAAAAAAAAAAAAAAAAAAAAAAAATACATTGTTAAATCCCATTCGTAACGTGTGGGCTGTACTCGTGAGAACAATTTTTATTATTATTTTTATTAGTATTATTATAATTGTTGTTGTTGTTGTTGTTATAATTTTTATTGATTGTCGTGTCTGTGTGTGTTGTGAAGCACCATAAAATTGCTACATGGTCTGGGTGGTATTCATAGAAATTTTTTGCAATTATTATTATTATTATTATTATTATTATTATTATTATTATTATTATTATTATTATTATTATTTTCTTTGATTTCTGCTGTATACCCATTCCTTCTTTAGAGACCTAAGTTCAGAAATAGCATCATGACTTTTCTCATTGATCATTTTCGTAAAAGAAAAACGCAAAAAACTAAGATCACACACACACACACATCTTACATAGATAAAGGCAATCATAATGTTTGGGCTGTACTTGTTTTTGTATTTCATTAAGGCATGGGTTAAAATTATTTTTTAGATTTCCTGAAAAAATAAAATAGGGATTTTCTGAGTTTGTGCTTGAGTTCTCTTCTTTATAAGACCCAAGGCTCCAACCAAAAAAGAAAATTTAATTTCTTCTTCTTCTTCTTCTTCCTTCTTCTTCTTCTTCTTCTTCTTCTTCTTCTTCTTCTTATTATTATTATTATTATTATTTTTATTATTATTATTATTATTATTATTATTATTATTATTATTATTATTATTTCCTTTGATTTCTGGTGAGTACACATTTCTTTCCGGATACCGACCAGAAAACTAAATGGCCTCATGAGATTTTCCACTGAGCAATTAAAAAAAATGAACAACCAGACCAATATTTTACATAGATAAGGCCTTTTTGTAACGTGTGGGCTGTACTCGCGAGAAAAATGTTTTGTATTTTTTTAAGATATGGGCTTTCAGGAATCCATTCAATGAGTTATTTTAATCTTTTCCAATCAATCCGACGGCTTCAACTTCAACAGGCATAGTTGATGTTCCTATGGGTGACATTTTTTAGATTTCGATTTCAAGGTTCTTCTATTTTGATAGCATTTTGAAGATCTTTAAAGATGCATTGCAGTCTGCAGCGACTGCCATATAGATAAGCAGGTAATTTTTTGTTTGCGGTCTCTAAAAGCAATGTCTGAGCGATTAGCTTTGATTGTTCTGTCTGTGTGTTTTATTATTATTATTATTATTATTATTATTATTATTATTATTATTATTATTATTGTTGTTGTTTTGACGTTTTCCTCTGATCATATCTACTATCACTCATATTTTACATAGAAAAAGTTTTTCATAATGTGTGAACTTACTTGGGAGCACAATGCTTTTTTAAAATTTCTTTTTAAGGCATGGATTGCCAGGAATCTCTTCAATGAGTCAGTCGGAATCTTTTCCGGACAATACTAAGGATCCAACTACAACTGGAATTATTGATGTTCTCATGTACCAGAATTTTTAGATTTCCATTTCATGAATCTTTTATTTTGATATTTTTTGAAGAACTTTATAGATACATTACAATCTGCTGCGACTGTCATCTTAATAATATGCACATTCTCTTTTTGTGGTCTTTGATCACGATGTCTGCACCATTAGTTTTGAATGTTCTCTCTGTATATATTATACAATAATTTTGTTACAGATCCTATCTCTGTAACTTGATGTGGCTGATGTTCATACAAGTTTCTTAACGATTGCTTCTCGTAAAATTTGCATATTTTTCAGTGCATGTACTGAACCCCTCTATCATGCTGAGTTTTTTTATTCTTATTCATATTCATTTTATTATTATTATTATTATTATTATTATTGTTGTTGTTGTTGTTGTTGTTGTTGTTGTTCTATCATAATTATGCTTGCCTATCCCTTTTATAATTTGCTCGACCTTTACGCCTTGTCAACCACTCATAAATAACGACCTATTCCATTTGGAAAGGGTGAAAAGACACTACTTGGTTGCAGTGAAAGAAAGAAAGAAAAATGAATGAAAGAAAGAAAGAAAGACACCCAGATGTGGAGAGAAATTTAGTTTAAGCTGATGATAGCAGATACTATTATTATTATTATTATTATTATTATTATTATTATTATTATTATTATTATTATTATTATTATTTCCTTTCATTTCTGTTTTATAATCATTTGCTAAGGACAGAAATTGCATCGTGATATTTTCCCTACATATTTTCTCCCCTGAAAATCAATGAAAAGTCTACAAATGCAAACACATTTTGAATACGTAGATAAAATCCTTCTTAAGTTGTGAGCCGAGCTTTGGAGAAGACGTTTTCTTTATTTATTTAAGACATGCACTGCCAGGGATTCCTTCAGTGAATATAACCAGAACATTTTTTTCCAAATAAACTCAGGGCTCAAAAGCACAATTGAAATTACTGATGTCTTTATCTGCCATATTTTGGTAATTTCCACTTCATGTTACAGGTATTCCGATATCTTTTGAAGATCTTCAAACATGCCTTACAGTCTTCGAGAAACGCCATATCAATAAGAAAGCACATTCTATATTTAAGGTTTTTGATCATCATGTCTAGCGGTTAAAACTGTTAAAGGACCTGTGTCTGTAAACAGGTCTGGGTGCTGTTCATACCAATTTCTTACAGTCTCCTATACTTAGAAGTTTTCCGTGCATAAATTGATCGATCCTCTCGTGCGGTGTTGCATATTCAGTAGGTTATAATGGTATTCGTGATGACAAATGTTTATGGGTATTCAGTACACCGGCATTTGAAGTCAATATAATAATAATAATAATAATAATAATAATAATAATAATAATAATAATAATAAGTATTATTATTATTACTATTATTATTATTATTATTATTATTATTATTATTATTATTATTTATGTATGATATGTATCCTGCTTTGCATCCTGTAGATTCGGATCCAAACTATGGTACATAGGCGCCTATATTATTGTCTTTTAATTAATCTTCTGGCCAACTTGTACATTTATGTTAGCTGGGAAACTGTTAGGGAAATTTTGCATTGCTTTTCTCACGAGGCCCAGTGCTCCGATTACTATTGGTAGAGTCTCAGTCTTCATTCCTCACATCTTGTTAATCTCTATCTCAAGGTCCTTGTATTTGAACAATCTCTCGATTATTATTATTATTATTATTATTATTATTATTATTATTATTATTATTTATGGGAGGATACTATTTTGTTTTGTTTTTTCTTAACAAATTTGTTTCCTTTACCTATGAAGATGAATGCTCTTTTTTTGATCTTCTGGGCAACAAGTTTGTTAGTGTCTCCGAAGACGCTGTTAGTAAAATTTTCCATTCCTTTTCTCGCGATGCCCAGAGCTGCGATGAATATTGGTACAGTGAGAGTCTTTAATTCTCCACATCCTGATAATCTCGATTTCAGATCCTTGTATTTTGACAGTTTCTCGATAATTTTCTTGGAGGATCTTCTCTCAAATGGACAACTATGTCAATAAATATACACTTCCTGAATGTCATGTCTTTTATGATAATAGCAAGCCTGTTATCTTTTAATTCAGTGTCAGTTTGAATTGGCATTTCCCAGGGGATAGTTACACCGGTATTTTGGGTAACCGTGTGTGTTTGTTCTCATACCATCTCTCAGAGGTTTCGATTTTGTGCTTCTTGCATTTCTTCCACATATATCGCTATATTGTTATGACTGTGGCTATATTTTTGGCTAGTTTCTGACATCCTGATATGATATGGTCGAGATTTTCATCATATTTTCCGCAGACCTTCATTTTGGGTTATTTACATACACACCCACATAAAAAAAGCGTCTATGCACACACATATATATATACATATAAAACCTCGTATCGATTATCGTAAGAAAGACCTACCTTATGAGAACCATTTGGACTCGCTCGAAACATAAAAAATAAAACAGTCCATAATTTCTATTTAGTAAATACTTCATAGAAGCTTTATATTATCTTTACATTGATGGCGCTCTACTAAGTTGGTAAGCAGATCAACACCTGGCATGTTTTTAATGTCTTGTAAGCCGTACGGATTGAGGAATCAGAGAGCCGAGTTCGAATTCCAGTTGAATCCATTACATTCACTTACGTGCTAATACCTTGGGAATTTTATAAATCCTCTTTTTCTCCCCTCAGTTATGGGTAAATAGCAGGACGGACCGGTTTCTGTAGACTTGGATGGCAACTTGGTTTACTGCAGAAAGAAATGTCAACCTACTGCAGGAACAAAAATTTTGCCTCGTATATCATGTATCGAAAGATACATGATCGCCTTCGCGTGTATCACGCATGGAATATAACTTACTGAAGCTGGAACTATCAGATATATTGACATTTTGGTTGTCTGTATATTTCTTGAGGACTTATTATTTATTATAAATATAACAAATTTTTTTTCAATTTCGAGATCTTTATATTTAATTATTTTGTCACATACACCCTTGTGCAAATTAATTAAAACAACTGCTTTAGTTTCCTTTCTCTCACCATACGGTCAGCTTTAGACACACTGAAGTGACTGGGTGCAATCGATTTCTATTTTTTCTTCAGATAAGGTCATTTGCAGTTATGTGAATCTATTTTCGGTGTGTGTGAGGAAATTTGTTTGCCCTTGAAATGTATTGCGTCACTCGTGATTGCATCAAATTTTCATCACGCCTAGATAATAGAGTCTCGACTGTCGATTAGTTGTACTACAGGTATTGTCTCCAATCGACGTTACTCCGAGGAATCGTTCGAAATTTGTAACTCTGCACGAACACACTGGCAAGTCTTACCAGTGAGAAAATCAGAGTACTATGGACTTCCCCGGAAACTCTGCTGATTAAAATTCAATCGAGAATCTGTGGTCAATCTGCAAAGAACGACTTCGTAAAATGGGCATACAAAGTAACTAATATGTGTACTGGTCCATGTTTCAGTGGAAAGATACAAAAAATGTAAATAGTAAAAGAATTCATAAAATTTGAACAAGGGTGTACGTTAATAGATATAATTGATGAAACTAAGATATCTACGTATAAGTAAGATTTTATTGCTTTTAATCCTAATTCCTTGTACATTATTTGTCTGTATGAATGATAAAATTCGAAATAACAACAACAACAATAATAATAATAATAATAATAATAATAATAATAATAATAATAATAATAATAATAATAACCTCCTTATTGATATGGCAGGCCCTGTGGACTGCAATTTATCTTTGAAAATCTTCAAAAAGCTATGAAAATACAAGGACATTGAAATCAAAATCTAAAAAATGTGGCACATGGGAACATCAACGATCCCTGTTGTAGTTGGAGCCCTCGGATTGGTTGGAAAAGATTTCAGTAGACTAATTGAAAGGATTCCTGGAAGCCCATGCCTTAAAGAAATACAAAAAAAAATGTTCTCACGAGTACAGCCCACACCTTACGAAGGTATTTATCTACGTATTTTTTTTTCTTTTTTGTGTGTCAGTTGAAAATGTCACGATGCCATTTCTAACCTTAGGTCTCTGGGCTGGACCCGGAAAGAAATGTGTACACACCAGAAATCAAAGGAAATAATAATAATAATAATAATAATAATAATAATAATAATAATAATAAAAAAATTCATTTTTCAATGAAACCTAAATTTATTGCGACTTGCAGTACACCTGAAAATTTGACGATTCTCTTACTTGTATCGTCTGGGGAATCATTAATTGTAATTTATTAATTGGATAATGACGTAGCGAGTTCCAGGGCCATACAATAAAAGTAAGCATTCTCATTTTGCATCGTTAAATATTTGAACTTAACCACCTAAATATTACAATAAAAACAAAACTTGTGAATTTAGGTCATTACGTAAAGAATTAAGACGGTACAAACGAAAAGATTAAATTAGATTAATTCAATTTTTTTTTTACCACTTATTAACCCTTTGCATGTTATTTAAATCAGAAAATATTTTACACTGTAAGAATTTTTTTTAGAGATAATAATGATTTGCTGATACAAATCTTAATACTTAACCAATAGCTAGGGGGAGATGAGCTGGATTCATACCTTTCCGAAGGGGATTGGCACGTAAGTGAATATAATGAACCTAACTAGGATTGAAACTTTATTTTAATGAAGTTCTGATAATTATGCAATGACAATAGTAAAATGAAAGCTTACGTATTTGTTATCAACTGAAATTATTAAAACTTTTTGAGTAGAGAAGATGTCATGAAAAAAGAATTCAGAATGATTAATCGAAAAACATAACCAAAATTATTTTAAGATGCAATACATTTGATTGATTCAGATTTAGCGTTACAAGACTTACTAATTAATCCATAGCTGGGGGGAAGAGATATATTCATCCATTCCTAAGGGTATTTACAGATAAATGATTAATAATTACTGGCCATTATCCTTTACACCACCCGCAAATCCAAGCTTACAGCACCTTGAGTTTCCAAGCGGTCACCATTTAAGTATTGACCAAGATCGGCGTTATTTAACTTCGGTGATAGTATGGAAATTGCTCTTTCAAAGTAATATGTCCGTACTCCTTGAAATCATTGGTTTGCATTATAAAAGGTGTTCAGCGTATAACATAATCTCTCAAACGGGAAATTATTTTTGATTATTGATTATTCATCTACGGACAATGGGAATTACTGTCTGTGAATGGCTTTTCCATCTCACTGAAGCAGACGTTAAACACATTATAGCATTATCGCATCCTCTATCTTTCTTTTCGTTCTTTCTTTCTTCTTTTATATTTATATATTTTCTCACAAAAACCAAACAACTTCTTTGATAATATCTTCCCATCTATTTCCCCTCACATTAAGAACGGAACGATGCATTAGCTATCTGTGGTAGGGCCGGGTTTAAAGCTTCTGCTCACTAACCAACGGAGGAAGAGCAAAATTAAACTATTCTTCTTCTTCTTCTTCTTCTTCTTCTTCTTCTTCTTCTTCTTCTTATTATTATTATTATTATTATTATTATTATTATTATTATTGTTGTTGTTGTTGTTGTTGGTGGTGGTGGTGGTCGGTTTGTTAAATGCCAAACGTAAGCGAGAAAAAAATAATGAGATCTCATTTAAATAATTGAAGAACATTTTGTATCTAATCTGTTCGTATTCACTGATCGATGCGATTACAATGCATTATCCTAAACTTGGAAATTTGGTTTGGTCTGTGACAGTAGATTTAGTGCATTGATAATCACACACGAATATTAATCTGAAAAAAAAAATGACGAATTAAATTCCTGCGAGTAATTTTTATAGCAAAAATAATACAAACAATTTCGAACTTTGAATCAATTGAATACAGAAGACCAACTTCAAAACCATCTTTTGAATATTAACGTTAACATCAATCTGCCGTTACAACCTTAGCAGAAGTTCTCCATATTTCCAGGAGTACTGATAAAAAAAAAAAAATTATAAAAGTATAATAATGTACTTATTAACATGAAAAATGTAGGTAAAGAAAAGAACAATATATAAAATACTACAGAGATTAGCCGGAGCGAACAACAGATGTTGGATTCGGAGTATAAACACATAACAGATCAAATTTGAGGAATTTGGAAGCGATATCAATCCATAAAAGAGTATACAATTGTTAAGTAAAAACGCAGAGATGAAAAATAAACTTAATGCATTATTTACATTACTTACATTCTTCTGACTTGTCCTCATCGTTATTGTCATGTTCACAATGTTTCATCCGTTGTAGGCTCCGGCCTTCTTCAGTTGATTGAAATTTCGAACTGAAACCTTTATTTCGTTCACCGGGGTTGTTTGTACTTCTTTCACGTGCCACGCCTTTTCTCGATGTCTCACTTATCTCCATTTAATTTAAAACCCCAAATTTTTGTTCACCTCAGTAGCCAGATATTGAACTCATAAATCTTTGGCTCAAGTCACTGGATCCAAATAACACTTTTATCAATACCTGGCTACTGCAGTGATAAAAAAAAAACTAAAAAAAAAGAAAAAAACAATACTGGGAGAGTTGAGTTAAAGGAGATAAATGAAACATCCGGAAGAGGCATGGCAAATGGAACTAGAGCAATCTATCCTGGTGCACGAAATAAAGGGTTCAGTTGGATCTTTCAATTATCTGAAGAAGGCTGGAGCGTACAATGACCAAAACGTCGTGAGCATGGCAATATAGATGAGGACAACAGTCCCAACAATGTAAATGATATAAGTACTTATAGTACCTCATCTCAGAAATATAGACAGTACCTTGATGCAACTGAAATGGAGTCCTACAGAATTATGTTCAGAATAACGTGGATTGAACATATAAAGAATGAATTTTTATTTGATAAATGCAAACAAAATATAACTATACTTAAATTCCAAAAGAGACAATTGTAATTTCTAGGTTTCATAATTAGGAAAGAAGGCTTAGAAAATTTGACACTTACGGGAGATTTTGAAGGATAGATGGGCAGATGAAAACATCGTATAACTTAGCTAACAAGAGTGTATAATTGAAAGAACGAGGATTAGGGGAGGGAGAGTAAAAGTAGAAACCATACTAAAACCTACAAATGTCTGGAAATTGTGGAGAGCCATGATCGTGCAGATAATATAGAGATACGACGAATAGAAGAACATTAAACAGGGATGTAAAATGATAATTTGAATAATAAAAGAAATAATTTATGTATCGAATTGTAGAAATTGTAGAAGTGATTTGCGCCCAACTTGAGCAAACATTCATAAATACGAACCTACTGGATAAGACGATCAACTACATCCGCGTCCTGGGTAAGACGATAAACTACATCTGCGTTCTGGGTAAGATGGTAAACTACGTTCACGTCCTGGGTAAGACGATAAACTACATCTGCATCCTGGGTAAGATGGCAAACTACGTCCTTGGTAAGATGGTAAACTAACGTCCGTGTCCTGAGTAAGACGATAAATTACACCTGCGTTCTGGGTAAAATGGTAAACTACGTCCGCGTCCTGGGTAAGACGATAAACTACATCTGCGTCCTTGGTAAGATGGTAAACTATGTCCGCGTTCTGGGTGAGACGATAAACTACATCTGCGTCCTGGGTAAGATGGTAAACAACTTCCGCGTCCTGGGTAAGACGATAAACTACATCTGCATCCTGGGTAAGATGGTAAACTACGTCTGCGTCCTGGGTAAGACGATAAACTACATCTACGTCCTGGGTAAGATGGTAAACTACGTCCAACAGAAAGGCCTCTGAGCAGGAGGTTTTGTAGAGTGTGGGACCACCTGTTAATTGCTGTTGTGACCCTAACAGGCGCTACCACACTGGGATGTAAAATTTATTTGGCCGCTATCCGGAATTTGACACGGGGTGACTGGAAATTTACAAAACCTCTCAGCAAAGGAAGCGAAGGAGAGGGAATTCATGGTCATCAGTAAAAGGATGAGCCCGAAATGCGATTTGCAGTTCGGCGACACTAAAATCAAGCAGGTGCGGAAGTTTAAATATCTGGGGAGTGTTTAGACAGAGGACGGTAAGTTCGACACTGTGATCCGTAGACGTATTGGGAGGGCCAAGGACGCATTCCAAAAGCTGGTCAGAGTATTGCAAGACAAGAAGATTTTTTTGGTAACAAAGTAAAATAAAGAGACGCTATGTTACATCTGCCCTACTTTACGTCAGCGAATGATGGACGGTCACCTCAAAGATGATGAAAAGGCTCGATGCGACGATGTGGTTCTACGGAAGGATGCTAAGGATATCATGGACCAAGCGTGTGAGCAACGATGAGGTCTTGGAGAGGATGCAAAGTAGGAGGAGGCTTATACTTAACATCAGGAAGAGGCAGCTGAAGTTTCTGGGACACGTATTGAGAAAAGAGGACCTGGAGAATCTGATACTCACAGGTCGAATAGAGGGAAAAGAGTAACAAGCGAAAGCAATGCATGGCATAGCTTGTGGGCTTAAGCAAGTTGATGACAGAACGTGTTCTGGGGAAGGTGGCAGACGGACGAAACTTATTGAGAGCTACAAGGGATAGGGAGAAGTGGAGAGCCATGATTGCCTACGTCCTGAAATGACACGGCAAGAAGAAAGAAATTCACTATAAGAAAACAGCTAATATTACCATTACCATTAGCACAAGCATTGGTTTGGGTAATATAATGTTTATTTCGTGTAACGCAATCCCTAATACGGGAAATCTTTATTGATTATTCATCTAGGGACATTGTCAATTACTGTCTCCGAATGGGTGTGTGACTCTAAGATTTTCTTCGAACCTAGATTCTCATTCTCGCAATGCTCACTTACTATTCCATTTATTGTAAGTGCTTTTATATATTTCATCCGGATTGGCCTATATGTGCATAGCTTCAGCACAAGTGTGCCGTAAACCCGTTCACATATCGTGGACAGTCGGTGACATGTAGTAAAAGCATTAATCTTCAACTCGCATCTAGGAGGACCTCTATCGGGTCAGGCCGCAAATGAAACTGTCTTTTCACATGGACACTGAGTGCAATGTGTGTTTTGACGTAAACTAACGTTAGCCATCTACTACAGTTATTTAATCATCAATTGATTATTCCCTTGAATATTTCAACGGACACAAACGAAATCGAGGCTGTCTAAAATGAAATCATATAAAGATATTAAAGTTTTCTATAAAATTAATGAAAGCAAATGCGGTGTTCGCCTTTGAACTAACTTATGTTTATCACTTTTGAAATAAAACGACAAGATAAAAAAAAAAAAAAAAAAAAGAAAAATAGAATTCTCCATGAAATAAATCGTCCAACTACGGCTCTTTCATTGTCAGTCTCACTTCAATTTGTCAATGAAAGGAATGCAAATTTTAATAAATGTATGAAAAAACAGAATGGGCAGACAAGCAAACAAATGTTTAGAAAAATGAATATTCAAAAATAAAATAATTAAAAAGCAACAAAATCAGAATAATTAATACGACCATAGACACATTAAGGATGTTAAAATCGTTAAAAAAATTGTCAAAACACCTATTCATTCGTTTCGTTTTTCTTCCATATGCCACGTCTTTTCTCTCCAC
The DNA here is from genome assembly GCA_963932145.1 of Acanthosepion lycidas. NCBI lineage: Eukaryota > Metazoa > Mollusca > Cephalopoda > Sepiida > Sepiidae > Acanthosepion > Acanthosepion lycidas. Next base: position 96,366,321 of record OZ010583.1, read on the forward strand.
AACTTCCTATCTCGTATAGCTATAGGTAGTGTTTTCTCCCTTTACTAAGGACCCCACCTCGGTTTCGGTAAGTGACTCGCTGCCTACCCTTATCTCTCTTGCCTGTGACTATGCCCCGAGAGGGTTAAATATACCCGTCTTTCCTTTCTCGATATGTCTCCAAGAAATTTCAGCTATCATTTCCTCGCTTCATCAGTTATTTTCAGGCACATAAAACAAGAACAAAAAAAAAACAAAAAAAACAAAACAAAAATAAACGTTAATATTTCCAGATATTTCCAGATGTCTGTTTTCTACATCTCTTTCTATTTTCATGACTTTTCTCGTGGAACAATTACCCAGAGTTCTGTGCACCACCATTACGGAAGTCCCAATACTGTTAATTGCAAGTTTTTTTTTATTTTATTTTATTTTTTTTTTTTATCTATATTCCAACGTAATTATCTACGGTATAATAGTCAACATTCGATTCCAGATAAAAACCAGAATTACGAACGCTGGTTCCCAACTCGTATAAACATTATTAAGAATAGGAGCTAACCCTCCCATGCTACCACGATGTTTCGCTTGATCAGTTCTGCTTCTATATCTTTACAAACAGTGATGTTCCATTGTCTGAACAAAGCTTGGAATGTCTACTTAAATTTATAGGCAATATATCAGCTGTCTATTATTATTACTAATGTACTCATGCCATTAAAATTGACGGCAAGAAGGAATGTATTATAAGTAATATATATTATATTGCAAATAAATTTCATTTTATCCAAGTACAATTTTTTAATTTAAAATAGTTCGTTGTTAACGTTAATAATTGAAGAGTGTACAGTTTATAAACACCTAAGGAAATATATCCGCATATTATCCTCATAAATGTTACATATTTTCAATCAAAATTATGTTTACGGTCATTTTTTATGTAACCTTTGTAAGGTCTGAGTAATTCTTGACAGCGCGTAGATTTATTCTGTAATTTCAGAGTCTGCTTATATCTTGTTCTATTAATCGTATAGTATCATCAGATATTTTTGTTTTATTTTTTTCAACATTATTACCAAATTTTGCAAGGTATTCTTCAAATCGTGACATAAAACTACATCAAAACTATGTAATTATTTATTTGTATAAACTTTTGATTGCCATTATAAAGAATGAAAATAAAGGAAGTAGTGTGAATAAAAAAAATCTCTTTCGATGACTAATGAATTATCCATCCTCTTTTTTTAATTATAATTTTTAAAGTTTATCAGTATGTGTCAAGGTGACCAAATTAGCACGGCACCGGGTGGGTCATCGTCATTTTGCTCACTACCCCTCATTTGTTACACATACACACACACACACATACAAAACGTATCGCGTATATATATATATATATATATATATATATATATATATATATTTAAAATAGTTGTGATACAAAGAATAGCAATAATAATGATATTATATATATATATATATATATATATATATATATATATATATATATAATATCATTATTATTGCTATTCTTTGTATCACAAAATTTTGCACAATTCATTCTCCACAGTTTATAAATCGATACGTATTTTTTGTTCAAACTTCATCAAGTTCCTCACAAATGCGACATCGCAGGTCTATCACTAGTCTATCCATGACAAATGTTCAGAGAAGCTCTATTTTTAGTGCCATCAGTTCGGGGTTTTACCACCTTAACTCGCCTTGCTACGACTATAGAGTTGAATCATCTGCATTACACACTAATTCTTTTGTCAAAAAGGATCTTCTACCCAGAAAATTGTTCCCCCAAAAAGCAAATTTCTGGAATAGTCTTCCCCTTTGATTCTTTCATTTCAATTTTAACCTCTTCAACATCTTTATCGATTATCAATCCGCCATATCCTCGTAACCATCACTTCATATTTCTTACCCTTACGTCCGTGTCACCTTCTTTTTTGTGCAATGTTCCTCCCAGACGTTCATGATCATGACTCTCCATCATGGCGATCATGCCACCTCACAAATTCCTGTTTTAGTGAGTCCTTACTAAATTTTGCTTTTTTTTTTATCTCTCCTAAATTCTGTTCTGTCATACACTTTCACAAGCTCGTTAGGCAAGTTCTGCGTTGTTTTCCATTGCCTCTTTTGGCTCCAATCTGACCTGTTAGTATGAAACCTTCCAAAATCACATTCCTCATTATATGTCCGAGAGATTTCAACTTTCTCTTTCTAATGTAATCTTTTTCATTTCACTTTTCTCCATTTTGTTTCCTTTTTCATGAAAATACTCATTTGTAGACTCAGTCAAGTCTCTTTTTTTTATCTGTGATGAGGTTGTCTAGCATTCATTGCCATATAAGAAGACCGATATTACATAACAGTTATGATACATCTCATGTAGTATAACTCTAGCTTGAGTGGCTGTTGGTCTTTGTATTGATGGTGGCGAATATGGCCTCTGTCCAAAAATAAGGCAACCATTTCGTAAAATGGATGAGCGGGGCTGATGTAGCTTTGACAGAAAATCAGTTGGGTCTGACTGTATATCTATCAGCAAACATTCTATTTCGAGGGTGGTGTGCAAAAAGTGTTGAGAAACCAAAAAATAAAATCATGTAGTTTCAATGACGCAGTCGTCGTCGTCTTTATGTCTCGTGCTCAGCTTCTTTTCTTTTGGGGCCACACACTGTATCGTCCAAACAGTACCATTGACTACAATCCAGATGATTTGTTTCGCTACGTCTTCTGGCTTTAACCACAAGTAAAGTCATTATAAACGCGATAAGGTGAAAAAAAAAAAAAAAGAATTAAGTAATTTTCAGACTATTCTCAAAATTGGAAGAAAAGTCAGGAGGCGAGTAAGTTTACCAGAAAGGATTACTTTGAAAGAAATAAACTAATCCTGCTCGTCAATATCTGTATAATTTCCGGAAATACACTGTGTTTACGGAAGTGGAATCACCGACGGCTCAACATCGGCCAACTGGTGTTGGCTGTTAGTAGAGTGCACATCTCTTAGATCAGCTTTGAGTCGTAGAGATTTAAAGAGTTGTCAGAGTTAACTCCTCCTCAATTGTCTAAATTGTTCACCAGGACACGCTCTCCCTACACAATAAATATTGGGCGATTTATTGCCGCTTTCTCTCTTTTTACTTTGCGTTTCAGCAGATTCATGTAAAAAATGTGATCTCTTGCAGAGATCTGCGTTTTACACACTTCTCGGAAAACGCCAAGAAAGACACACCATATGCACGTACGTAGAACATTCATCGAAATACGAAATCTTTACGTTCACTCACAATTGTTGATGTTTTTGTTCATTGTAAAATTTTATTGTTTAAAAGATATCATTGCTATAAAAATTGGAAAAAAATTAACTTGCACGATGAAAGTGATAATTCAGAAACCATGATGTACATATTCATCACGAGCTCAAAATACCAACTCAAATTTTACGTTTTTTGGCCCGCCGTTCAGGAGACGTCCTAATTTTTTTAAAAGTTTATTTATATTGTGAAATACCAATGAGTTAATGGAACAAGGATTGTAGAATTTTGAAGCAAATACCGTTTTCTTTGATATTCTGATAGTTCTAACCAAATTTAGCTAACTTAATATCCCAGTCATTCTTTTTCTAGCATTCAGTTAGATTATCTCTTTAACTAAGTCATTCCATATGTTCCTCTTGATTTCAATATACCCTGGATGTGTCGCCAATTCCTCTTACTTCATTATATGTCCAAGGAATCTTAACTTGCAGGTACTAGCTACAGGGACTTGTTTTTGCACATTTTCCTTAAAATTTAAAGCTACCTCTTTGCTCTCATATCCCGCCTATGGTATTCTCAGCGCCCTTCCTTAAAACTACATCTCTATTGCCAAAAAACTCTTCTTCAAATTCTGTCTGTTTGATTTTTTATAGTATTTTTCCAATTTTCGAATAAGTTGTTGCACTGCAAAAAAAACAAAAAAAAAACATTGGATAAACTGTCAAAAGTTCATGTTTTTTTTCTTCTGTGGAGTCATAGTGGAGTAATGGATAGCGGCTGGGATTGAGGAATCGGAGAGCCGAGTTCGAATTCCAGTCGAATCCATTACATTCACTTACGTGCTAATAACATTGGGAAAGGTATGAATCAGCTTCTCCCCCCAACTAGGGGTAAATAGCAGAACAGACCTTGGATGGCAACAGGTTTACCGCAAAAAGAAATGGCAACCTACTGCGGGAAAAAATCTACGTCGTCTGTCATGTATCGAAAGATATATGATCGCCTAAACGTGTATCACTGCAACGTTATATTTCGAATTTCAGTTTACGCATATCGGGTTTGAAACTCATCATTGCCGATTTGTCAGGAAGATGTCTTCTTGATGTTATCTCTTTCGTGAGAAGATACCATCATGCGGACACCTTTGGAAAGTGCCTGAAAACTAAGTCTTGTGAGTAGGGTAGACGGGAATGTTGGTTTTGCTAGCACGAAGTCACAAGTCATCGTGACCGAAGGAATTAACGTACTGAGCTTGTTCAAACAGTTAATCACGCAATATAAAGCGTTCTCTTCCACAAGCTTTAATTAAGGTACGCTCAGCGTAGTTACTGTACAAGCATCTCAATTTGTTTAATAATACCAAATATGTCTGAGCAGGCGTCTGTAACAGGGATTATCTAGGCGCCCTAGATGGAAGGGATATTGACATCTCCGGTTACGAGATTTCGTAGGCTTTTCGTCGATTGCCCAATCAGCTAATTTTAATAAATGAAAATAATTAATATTATTTCATCGCTTTAGTCTGACGGCCATTTAACGTTGAAACACCGAAGTTAAGCAACGTCGAAGTTAAGCAACGTCGAACCTTGTCCGTGCCTGAATACCAAGGGCTTTAAGTTTGAATGTGCGGGTGATGTATTTGGATGATTCCTTGGAATTATTAATTGCAGAACCGAATTCCAATTTCAGTTGGTTTCTTTATATTCACTTTTTGCGCAAATAACCTTGGGAAAGGTACAAATTCACCTTTTCTCACTCCATCTATAGGTTATTTAGTATGGCTTGTATCAAGAAATCATTATTATCTAAAAAAACGTCTTACAATGTAAAAATATTTCCTGGCTTTAAGCCCTTCCCCCGCCAAAGATTTTGGGAAAATATTTAATTTCCAGGCGAAGTTTTTTATTTGTTTTTAATATAGCAACTAAGAAACCCGAGAAGTGGCTAAAACCTCCACCAGACGTATGAGCAGACAACTAGATTAGTTTGAAGGTCAGAAAGAAATAAAAATGAATCAAGATGGTGGTCGTTGAATGTTTATTTTGAACGTGTTTATTCGTCCGTGTCTGAAAAAGACACGTTCGGTAAAAACGTATAAAGACGTTTACGGCAGGGAAGGGTTTAAATAACCTTCGAAGGGTTTATAAATAGTAGAAAACAATTAAACAATCAATAAAAAAAGTATTTCATTACTTTTCCTAGTGAGGCTGTACAGTTACCCACTTAGCATAGAGTAAGAATTGCGTTACTGCTTAATGTCGTGAAACAAAAAAAAACAAAAACAAAAAAAAAACGCTGCTTTTAGCTTTGGCTTCCATCGTATCATTCCGAATTAGAAGCACTGATTATATTTGAGGTGTTTGGACATGTCTGATTCGAGGTTTAACCCAATAAAAATGCAATTTCACTTGTTTTGTTACTATTTGAAACAATAAAAGAAACCATGTTGAAATTAAGAAATAAGGAAAATGAAAAGTCAGCGGTTAACAATGATGAATTCGTGCGTACAAGCCATTGGTGTGGCGTATCTGCAGGCAGAAAGTGTCGAATTAGAATGAAATGGCAACAACAGCGGTGAGCGAGATTCAGAAAGGAAAATGTTTATCAAATTAAAAAATAACGGATTTAAATTGTTGCAATCATATTTGGTTGCAGGTTAATTGAGTTCAAAATAGGTCAATATGTTGATTTTTTTTATTATAAATTTTTTTTAATTCTTTTCTTCCTACTTTCACTCTTTAATTATTTCTTTTAATTTCTGCTGACCTCTCTGTAAATCTGTTTCAAAATGCACATTCCTCGTCAATATTTATATCTATAACGCTATTCATATTTGTCTGTCTGTAAGTATTAGAGAAATTCTAATGCACAGTATAGGAATTATACATTGGGGTGATCAGACGCACAAACACATACACACATATGCCCAAACGCGCATACATATATATATATATATATATATATATATATATATATATATATATATATATATATATATATATACTAGTTATAATAAAAAGAAAGAACATTAATATATATAATCCTGTGTTCTTATTGATTTTTTTTTTATTTTTACAAAACATTGCTCAATGTAAATTTGATTTAAAATATGGTTTCTTCGCCACACAGGGATTACCATGTTTCAAAAACCTAACCTAAAAACTTCAGATTTAATTACATAATTAATTTAAAAGCATTAGTTCTGTTTCTTCCTCAAGCGAATTTTGGAATAACTTATTTTTAAATTTACTGAGTTTTAAACAAACATACAATTCATAATTTTTTGTTTCCAAGGATACAGAGAAGGCCAATCAGTTATATAGGAGCGGTAACGTGTTTATTTATATATATATGTTTAAAATTATATATATATATATATATATATATATATATATAATGTATAGTGGGCGCTCCGTTCATTTATTAAACAGCATATTTATTTATTTTCACTTACAGCCTTGAATATTCGATAATTATCATTAATATATATGCTCTTTGCTCACCTACCTAAAGTGATGACCAAATGTCCTGCTCGTTGACTGAAATTCCTTCATTATGTGCCATGCTAATATTATCTTAAAAGATGCTTGTAAAATCCTACCAGCTTCTATAAACTGGTTAATCAATAAGTGAATAGCCTGTCAGAGTATTTAACTAATTTTAGATCTGAAATGTTCACAATATAATGTTAGAGTCATGTATTAAATGTGATAGAGGTTCGTTGGTTTCAGCACATTGTCTAGGATTTCATAGATAAACACAAATAAAGTCATTCGTTTATTACTTGGGTCTAGGCTGTCTGAAACACGACATAAACTTCTGTGTATCTCATTAAATTCATAAACCTTGATGGCAGACACATTATATCTATGGCTATATTCAAGAGCAAATTGTTCTGATATCTCCTTTTCTTCCATTAAACTGAACCAAGTATTTAAAGCAGCGTTGTTTCTTTCTTCGTGTGAGGTTATAATGAACAGCGCTGTCTCATTGTGACAACAATTTGTGACTGCCATTTTCACTTATAATATTTTATTTCCAGAGTCCGCTCACTATGGCCATTACCTCGTCTCTGTTTGCCGAGAAAAATATTGTTGAACAGATAGTGTGATCAGTAGAGAATATTTCCAGCTACTGAATGAAATGAAACCCACTGCTGAAGAGAAACAGGACTAAGTCTTGAATCATTCTGATCTTGTCCTATATTTGTCGAGTTTTTGACTTTCTTACTGAGCACAGTTCTCCTAACGACATTTAATTTCTGTGACATGCTTATGTGAACAGCGTCCATTTTCTTCTACATTTTGCATCGTCTATCCTATAATTCTTTGAAACGCTGGACTTATCTTGTTTTATACTGTTACAATTAAGGCATATAACTAACCTATATCATCGCTTTACACTTACGGCCATATAATAGTGAACCACCGTCTCCCGTACGATCACCGAAGATAAGCAATGTCGATCCTGGTATCTACCTTGATGGGTGACCGCTTGGGAATACCAAGTGCTGCAAACTTGGGTGTTCGGGTGCTGTAATGGATAACAGCTCGGAATTGGAAATATGTGAGACGAGTTCCCGTTCCATTTCTGTAAGTTATCTTTAGTTATGGGCACATACACTTGGTAAAAAATTCTTTATGATATTTGAAGGCGTATTATATATAAGAACCCGCTTCGATAGCGATATAAGTACGCGTCAATGGGACCAAGTTAGGACTGCACCAGGTGGGTCATCGTCATTTTGACCACTACTCACAACATTTATTACACAAACAACAACAACAACAAAAATCTGGCGTATTATATATATATATATATATATATATATATATATATATATATATATATATATATATATATATATTTGAATATAAACAGACCACTTTAAGGCTCCATGTAATAAGTTATTTCGCCACAGCCCTTTTAAAGGGATTTGGATCATCAGACTTTACTTCCAAAGGTTGAAATTAAAAAATTTATTCAAATTTATTTGCTCTGAATTTACATTGAGCTCTCTGGACATCATCCTCCTTGGGTCTACCCATACAGATTACCTAGTTTTGCATATGTGTATATATATATATATATATATATATATATATATATATATATATATATATATATTGATAGATAGATAGATAGAGAGAGACAGAGAGAGAGAGAGAGTGATTATCATTATTGTTATCCTCATAATTTTGCACAGTTCAATCTCCGTGATTTATAAATCGATACGTATTTATTTTTCAAACTGCATCAAATTCCTCGCAGCTGCAACATCACTGACCTATCGCTAGCCTCTCCATGACAAATGTCCAGAGAAATTATATTTTTAGTGTCATCAGTTCATTATCTTCACTTATGTGGACATACCCTTTGGAAAAAGTATGAATCTACCTCCCACCCACCTATATGATGTGTTAATTAGTCAGAGATGTATCAGCAAATTATTATTGTCTCTCCACAAATTATTACGATCTGAAAAGACAAACATTTCAGGTTTTAAATGGCCTGCAAATTTGTAAAACACAGAGCAAACAAACCATAATTATGTCATATCGATGTTAAATTCACTGGGCTTATTATGAGTCCTAGAAACTTCATCAAAGTATTTCTGATTGTAAATAAGTGTTTCCTTGTAGCTTCTATTTTGCTCAAAACTTCCAAGTTGCTCACATATTCTGTCCAAGTTATTCTCGGGTTTCTTCGGTAGAGACAAATCTCTGTCGATTCAAGTATCTTCTCCATGTTTGGGGATATAGTCAAGCATAAACTATCGTATTGAAGATTAGATTATTACATAAATGTTCAACACTGTTTCCTTTTAAATTTTTTTTTATTTCATTTTACAGCGAGGTTCTCCCTTTACGATCCACTCGACGTCGAGGGTTATGTTTGGAGGCCATTTACGTATATAGGCGTGTAAGATAACTGTTAGCCCTAGCTTTGAAAAGCTTAAGATTGTAGTGATCGGGAAAACATCCTCTTGGGAGTCGGTTCCACAGATTGAAGGTTTCTAGAAGACATCCCTCGCTCTTCACATACAGCAATGGATTACTAGTCAGTACCTAGATGGATGACCGCTTGGGAATACCAGATGCTATAAGCTCGGATGTGCGGATGCTGTAATGGATAACACCTCGCAATTGCAAATCTGAGAGCTGAGTTCCAATTCTCGTTGGCTTCGTTATCTTCATTTATGCACACATGCACTTGGAAAAGGTATGAATGTATTTCCCATCCCCGGTTATATCATGTGTTAATTAGTCAGACTTGTATCAGCAAATTATTATCTTCTCGAGACTTATTACAATCTGAAAAGACAAATATTTCTGAATTTAAATAACCAACAAATACGTAAAACACAGTGCAAACAAACTATAAGTATGTCATATCAGTGTTAAATTCACTAGACTCTGCTTACCCATTATGCGTCTGAGAATCTTAATCTGTATCTGATTGAAAATAAGTGTTCCCTTGTAGCTTCTATTTTGCTCAAAACTTCCAAGTTGCTCACATATTCTGTCCAAGGTATTCTGGGGTTTCTTCGGTAGAAACAAATCTCTGTCGGTTCAAGTATCTTGTTCATACTTGAGGATATCGTCAAGTATAAACTGCCATATCGGGGATTAGATTATTACATAAAAGTTCAAGAGAGAGCTTTGCCACATACCGCTTGTGGAAGTAATGTTAGAGGCTGGAGAATAATTCGCCACGCACAAAAACTCGGAGATGATTTTGGACTCTATCAACGCTGGAGAGTGCAGTACTCCATTTTTAGCTTGAACTAGCTCTTCAACACTGTTTTCTCTGTTTCCTTTTTTATCATTTTACAGCGAGGTTCACGCTTTACGATCCACTCGACGTCGGTTCCACAGATCAAGTGTTTCTGGAAAACATCCATCGCTCTTCACATACAGCACTGGATGACTGTGCCTTAAATTTGATCGTCTCTTACCAAATTTTTGTAACCGAGGGAAGGTTACTGAGTAGAATAATTAAACGAAGGTCTGTAATGAAAGATAATACTTATGACAAGAAAAGCACATATAATATTCGCTAGCGGCGCGTGGAAGAAGTAGTCAACTGATAAAAGTGAGCCACAATGAATCTCCAACTGCAGGATATTTACCAAATGTGACACAAAGTCGAATTTATTATGGGGTATCCTAGCCCGTGGGCTGGGCCAAAAGTTCCCTGCAGACACTGTATGAAACAGAGTCGGGTAGCTGTTTCAACATAGCCTCGTCTGGGTATCCTCTCTGCCTGGAGTCAATGTGTTTGACCAGCACAGCTAGAGACGATGTTCAACTGCAGGATATCTAACAACCGCCCCAGGCGGTCAGATGTGGTACAACGTCGAATTTAATGTCGGTAATGTAGGCTGGCCCAAACATTTTCCGTAGATCCTCTATAAAACGGGTTCGGATAGCTGTTTCCCGAGACAAATCTCTGCCCTTTGACAGAGACTCGTCTGGAGATCCTCTCTGCCCGGAGGCAGAGAGTTTGACCAACACAAATGAAGGCGAATCATTGACTGAAGACCAACATACAGTATTTACTACTGTATTTGTGCGAATTGGGGTATACCCAATTTCGTGCGTAGGTATGCTACAACAATGACCTACCCTGGCGGTTATATTTCACTGCCTGCATCATTTTGACATATCTAATACGTAATATAGCCATTGGAGTCTCGTTTTGCTGACAACCATGCGAGTGCCTTTCTGGAGTTACTGGTTAATTCCTTCTTCTACACTTTTTTCTTAGATTTGCTTCGAGATTCCTCCATTCTGAGTCAGTAAGAAAGAGTCATTGTCCTGTCTTCAACTTTTCACAAATATATCTTCCATTAATAAATCTTGCTTTCTTATACTCACAAGAAAATTTGTACCTCAGTAATAATCAAACATTGTAACCATTGCCACACTGTAGGAACCTACTATTTATAATTACTAATGCTCCAATTATATATATATATATATATATATATATATATATATATATATATATATATATATATATATATATGCGCGTTCCCATATATATATATATATATACAAATCTACAACGATTTAAATCTGAATGTCCAGAATGTTGAAAGTTGTCAATGATGTCTTTACACGCAGACTGAGAAAGGTCAGTGGGCTAATGACCGAAATTCTGTGAAAATAACAACAGAGTGGAGAACACTCTGTGAGGATGAGTTTACTAAATTTAATCTCATTAAGCAAATTTTCTTTATGACGTCTTCACGAATGCACAGATAAAATTGACATATATATATATATATTATATATATATATATATATATATATATATATATATATATATATATATATATATATATAATGTAATGAAAAACTAACCATTTTAAGGTACCATTACGAAAATTTATTTCACCTAAATCCTTTTGTAAGGATTCAGGATTTAAACAGTATGTTTTATATTTGAGTATATACTCCAATATAAAACATACTTAAGAGAGATATAAAATTAACCCCTCCCTATACTTTATATTTTCTGTTTAACTTCCACTCTCAACCCCCTCTATTAAATTACAAAAATTACATTACCCACCAATTTCTAATCCTATTTTTCCTCTCAATTCGTTGTTGGAAGTTTTACCTGATGATCCTGAATCCTTAAAAAAGGATTTAGGTGAAATAAATTATCGTAATGGTACCTTAAAGTGGTTTGTTTTTCATTACATATTAGCTCTGTCCTCACATTGAGCTCTCAGGATTTCATCCTCTTTGGATTTACCAATTCGGTTTACCAAGTTCCTTATAACTTAATTATATATATATATATATATATATATATATATATATATATATATATATATATATATATGTGTGTGTGTGTGTGTGTATGTATGTATAACATGTTAACCATTCCGCAGCAGCAAAGATAAAATTACTGCTGATACACACATCCTCGAGGACTTTGCCTCGATAAATCATTTTTGCTTTGAAACGTAACCCAACATAAACAATATGGAGAACGTAAACTTATGGATAAACAGTAATTTGAGCTTTCCTAAACCGGACGTTCTCTGTGACTGAATGGGTAACAGCACGGAAGAAGGCAATGAAGGTTTCCGTATGGGATACAGGTGTCGGACGACTCATATTTCCTAAGAAATATCTCCAATATTCAGACCAGTAAATGTATTTAAGACTGTTTAATTAAAAATGGTCGAATTTAATCCATTTCATATAAGATGTTGTCATTGTTTACTTTAGGTTACGTTTCAGAGCCGAAATGATTTATCGCGAAAAAAGTCGTCGAGAAAATGTTTATAAGCAGTAATTTGAACTTTGCGAAACCGGCACTCCCCTGTGGCTGAATGGTTAGCAGCACATCAGGCGAAATAACGTATGGCATACAGGTTCAATTTCTGTTGGAGAACGCATGTTTTCTACGAAATTTCTCGGATATTCAGCCCGGTAAATATAATCAATACTGTTTAATGAAATACTTAGCATATACCGTCTAAAATGAAACATTTCAATCTTTCTCTCCCCTATCTATCTGTCTTTCTTTCTTTCATTATATATATATATATATATATATATATATATATATATATATATATATATATATATTGCGGTAAAAGTAAGGCTCTTTTCTATTTATTAACTTTTATTGAACAAAATAGATAATAGAGGTTTAAATAAAGTTCATAAGTATTGTTACGTCAAACCAACATATTTTGCTATGATTAACACACTATTTAAGGTGATACAAATGCTTGCTTTCATATTCAGTACAACGCTGATCACTATCAAAAATACTTCTACAAGAAATTTGACACATTCCTACATTAATTTCAGAATATATATTGGAAATTGCTTACTTTTGCCGCTCCCTACACACACACACACACACACACACATATATATATATATATATATATATATATATATATATATATATATATATATGTGTGTGTGTGTGTGTAGGTGTGTGTGAAAATATATAGAAAATATGAAAGTACTCGTTAGGTAAATAATCCAAAGTTCTTTAGGATTTTTTTTTATTTAAAAAAAAAAACAGAGCTCGATACAAAAGTAGAGCCTAAATATAATTATTTATTTAAAAATATGATTCCTCCGCTACATAAGAGTTCTCATGTTTAAAGAACAAGAGCTGAGAACTTCTTTATAATTATTAGAATTAAATTGAATTAAAATTCCAAGCTCTGTTTCATCTTCAACCGAAACAATCTCCATAGACACTTAACGGTGAACCAGACTCGACAGTATGAGTTTAAATGTCATCTTCCGCTTTTTGACACCCCAATCCGAAAGTAACTGAGATATTGATACAAATTATTAACCCTTACGCCCGTTATTTAAAGAATTGTTCTAGACGTTTCCATAGTCATTTAATTTTAATAATGAGTACGCATATAAAGACGCGTAAATTTCAAGATTAGCTATTCCCAAAATTTCGCTTGAAGATGAAACAATTTAATTCTAATAATTATATTGAAGTTTTCAGGTCTTGTTTTTGAAACATGAGAACTCTTATGTAGCGGAGGAATCATATTTTAAATAATTACATATATATATATATATATATATATATATATATATATATATATATATATATATATATATATATATATATAAAGGCTTAAACACTAATATTCCATGGTCATAATTTATTCCATTGGAATCGTAAATACGATCCAATTCATCAGACCTACAAATTCAAAAAGAAAACAGGAAAAACAACTCCGGGAATAAAAAATAAAATTTAGTGAGAGTGATGAGAGTGTGCGACGAATGTTTTAAAAATGAAAGCTATAGGGTGGGGTAACAGACGAGAGAAGAACAGGAAGGTCTAAAGATGAATATATATATATATATATATATATATATATTGTGTGTGAGAGAGAGAAATATGCCAGCCAACGAATATATATATATATATTTATATATATATATATATATATATATATATATATATATATATATATATATATATACAAGATTAATAAAAATGAATTTTGTCGCTTAGCTAATTCATATTATTTTCAGCACCTCCACTCCAGAGTTTTTCTAAAATGTTTCATTTTTATTAAGCTTCATCAGAGAATGAGATAGGGAGAAAAAGACGAAATAAATTGTGGTATTTTTAATTTTGTGTTGTTTGATTTTCTTTGCTCACTCATGTTTCCCGTGCATTAGACTCTTTAAAAAAACGTTAGTCTAATTTGTGGCGTTCCAGATTCAAAGAGAGACGGCACGGAAATCTGAAGTTTGAAATAATTAACGGATTCCATGCCTACTCGAAAAACTATGGCTCTGTGAATGCAAATTTATAAAATTATAGTTTGTCTCTATGGAATTAAGATTATAATATGTATTCGTAAGTGTTTATATGTCTATTAGACATTATGGTTGTTTGTTTTTCGCATGTTAATTTGGGAAACATTTACGTACATACGATTTGTTTAAATAAACAATTTAGATTCTTTAATAACGGATTCAGTGAAGGTTGGCGATGTAAGTATTATAGGCTTTTGGACGTGTGTTTAAAATTGTTTATATTGTTATTAGTATGCTTTCGAAATACATTCTCCACGAAGTACTATGGTCTTTTATACTATTAGGGTAGTATTAATTAAATCAAAATTATGGCCAGGTTTTGTTCCTGTGTATTACGATAGAGTATGAATGATTGTCTAAACTTAAATCTCTATTTTTTTCGTAGACACATGCTTTTAGATCTCGTGATGTCTCTCCGACATAAATTCATTTACATTGTCGATGTTTATTTCATAAGTACCGGTGGCGGAATTTGTATAGAATTTATTTTTCTTCCTAATTATATGACCGAGTGTGTTGGATATGGTGGTAAAGATATAAAGGGATTAATTCCTTAGTTTAGATTAATGTAAAGATATAGTAGGGATTAATTCCTTAGTTTAGTAGAAAGATTGTTATTGTTTAGGATTATGAACTTTGTTGTTAGATGTGCTATTTATACTGTTTAGATTTTTGGATTTGTGGATTTCTGTAATTATTGTATGAACTCGGTTGGATGCCCTTATTATTCAGGTTGATTGTCGTTGTGCGTGTGTGTGTGTGTGTGTGTGTGTGTGTGTGTGTGTGTGTGCGCGCGCGCGCGAACGTGCGTGAATGCACTGGTGCGTTTGTATCCGTGAGCGAGTGCATGTACGTATGTGTCAAATCTCGTGGTTATTTTTCCTTTTCATCATTTTCTCGTTCTCTTTACACTCTCTCTCTCTCTATTCCTTTTCATTCTTTTTTTTTTGTCTTTCGGCTGAGAGTTTTACAGATAGTGTAACAATGTGCATACATATATTCAAACAACGCGTTTCGTCTCTTTGTGGTAAACATCTTCAGGTCAGAACGTGAGCCGAACCTGTGTGTGCGTTGGAACTTGAGGATGAGGTAATAAAAATCTTTATCAGACGCCACGGCGAAGGATTGTTATTTCAACTTTGTTTGTGTGTCTCTCATTCCAACCTGAAGAGGCCTACCGATAAAAAGAGATGAATTGCATCTTTTCAACAGCCTTTATATTTTATCTCCTCGTATAAAAATACAAATAAACAAACAAAAAAAAACATTGAAAACAATATATTGTTTTTTCTTTTGGCGTATTTGAGTGTATCTATCTATCTATGTTTGTGCATGTGTGTTTGTGCGTGTTTGTGTGTGTGTTTGTGTGTGTGTGTGTTTGTATATGAGTGTTTGTGTGATATATGATAAGTTATTCATAGTACGTTATCCCATAGCTCGACTGCACGGGAAAACAATGTATGAAATATTTTTACATATTATTATCATTATCATCAGTATTATTATTATGCTGGTGCAAAAGTAATGACGTTTTTGTCGTATTTATTAACGTAAAAAAAACGTCATTGTTTTTGGACCAACCTAATATTATTATTATTATTATTATTATTATTGTTGTTGTTGTGGTTGTTGTTCTATCATAATTATGCTTGCCTATCCCTTTTATAATTTGCTCGACCTTTACGCCCTGCTAACCACTCATAAATAATGACCTATTCCATTTGGAAAGGGTGAAAAGACACTACTTAGTTGCAGTGAAAGAAAGAAAGAAAGAAAGAAAGACACACATATGTGGAGAGAAATTCAGTTTAAGCTGATGAGAACAGATACTAAACTTTGATCTGGGTCAAAAGGCCGAGAAGCAATTGCATTTTCTTGCCACTCCACGCTGATTAGTTTAATATGGGGGAACCAGCGCGTGTACCAGGGTCAGATTCAAATATAGTCTACTTCCAGCAATTTGTATTTTGATAGTCTTTTGATGATCTTCAAAGATACTTGACAGTCTGCAGAAAACGTCATGTCAATGATAAAGCATATTTTGTTTTTATGCTCTTTGATTAAAATGTGTGAGCAATTAGCTTTGATTGTTCTCTCTGTGTTTATTGTAAAGTTCCATATAATTGTTGCAAGTCCTATATCTTCAACTGGGTCTGGTTGCTGTTCATACCAGTTTCTTACAATTTTCTTGCATATTTTCTAATGCAGATATTGGCCCACTAACATTTCCAATGTCATACTGAATCGGTGTTTACACTGTGCAACCTCATACAAGATGGCTAATTGCTTCTGTATATTTATCACAGAATCTGAATTTTGTGTTAAGATAATTTTTCAGGATGTGTTCTTGGTAATATCTAGTTAGCAAGCATTGGTCCTGTGCAGCAAAGTATAAAATCTTCGGTTACAGCTTTTAACCCTCAGCTACGTAACTACTGATAGGTACTTGGTTTGTCGGCAGCGGCTCGTTTGACACGGTCAGTGTATTGACCGTAACAGACTTATCTTGCCATTTTTTCTATATTATTATTATTATTATTATTATTATTATTATTATTATTATTATTATTATTTTCTTTGATTTCTAGCGTTCACACATTTCTTTCCGGGTCCCGCCCAGGGACCTAAGGTTAGAAATGGCATCATGACACTTTTCACTGACAAAAATAAATAAATAAATTACATAGATAAAGCCGTTCGTAAAGTGTGGGCTGTACTTGTCAGAACAATTTTTTGTATCTCTTTGAGGCATGAACTTCCAGGAATCCCTTCAATTAATCTACTGGAATCTTTTCCAACCAATTCTAGGGCTCCAACTACAACAGGCATTGTTGATGTTCCCATATCCCAAATTTTTGAGATTTCTATTTAAGGTCCTTGTATTTTGGCAGCTTATTTATGATTATTATTATTATTATTATTATTATTATTATTATTATTAGTAGTAGTAGTAGTAGTAGTAGTAGTAGTAGTATATTGAACGTTATATATACATTGCATAAATTCTAAAACTGCATCTTCGGTGGATTTAAATTATAGTGAATAACTAATAATTGCCGACTTATAAGTGGATTTGTACAATCTACAGATGAATCCTTCGCGATACTGGAGTCATTTTCGCACCTGATTATCTTATCTTTAGTGGGGGTTCTGAAGAAACGTGGAAGATATGAGACCACGCCCAAAAATAGCCGCGCAAAGCATTTCGTCCGCTCGACTTGTTTTATTTTCTGCTTTCTGTTCCACCGCTATAATGTAAATATTTTTCTTTTGCAGAACAGAGTCGATTTATTTCCTACGTAGAGAGCATATTCTAACAACGAATTCCTGCATTCTTTCATCGTGAAAATAACCAAGGAAAGCAGGATGAAGATAGTAAAGATGGCCAAGAATATAAACCAGCAAAAAATCGTTATGGAATTTAGTACGTTAAGAAGCAGCATTTCAAAAATCCACTCGAATTTTCAAAACACCGGAAGTGTTGTTACTAAACCAAAGTATGGTCGCCTTCGGAAGTAAGGGCATAGGATAATAAGGACACTGTTTATGACGACCAAAATCTCGTTGTAAGAAGACTGATAAGCAAATGATGGATGAGCGTCACCTGTTTAATTTGGTGGATAATACCATGGGGATCCTTCAAGAAAATTAACTGAAGCGATTCATTTCAACGAATAAACCAGCTTTAAATAAAAATGTTTTAATTTCTGTTTGTAGTTAATATATAAAAAATAGATAAAAATGTTAACTTTGTTCCTGTAGATAGTATATAGAAATAGAGAAAAATGTTTAATTTGTGTCTGTAGATAATATATAAAAAATAGATAAAAATGTTTAATTTGTGCCTGTAGATAATATATAAAAAATAGAGAAAAAAGTTAACTTTTTGACTGTAGATAATATATAAAAAATAGATAAAAACGTTTAATGTGGGCCTCTAGATAGTATATTAAAAAAATACATAAAAAAATGTTTTAATTTGTGCCTGTAGATAATATATAAAAATAGAGAAAAAAGTTTAGTTTGTGCCTGTAGATAATATATTAAAAACAGATAAAAAATTTTAATTTGTGCATTTAGATAATATATAAAAAATAGAGAAAAAATGTTTAAATTGTGCCTGTAGATAATATATAAAAATAGATAAAAACGTTTAATATGGGCCTCTAGATATTATAAAAAAAATAGAGAAAAATGTTTAATTTGTGCCTATAGATATTATATAAAAAATAGATAAAATTATTTAATTTGTGCCTGTGGATAATATATAAAAATATATAAAAGTTATTAATTTGGTGCTTGTAGATAATACCATGTACATCCTTCAAGAAAATTTACTGATGAGATTCATTTCAATGATGAAACCAAATTTAAATAAAAAAAACATTTAATGGAAATATTAAGGGATATGGCTTGTGGGATGCAAGGGTTTCAGAGTAAATCATATTCAGCGATGAAACAAAAAATGGTTCTCACATTCTAACAACTTTAAATTAGTCAATGAAATCTTCGGATTTTGTGGGGCAGGTATCTGATGTTTTAGGGATGTTTAAAAAAACCGGTTAGAATTGACATTAGCTTGAATAGCGCCAAATACACCTTTTGCTAAGGGGACATTTTATACCACATATGGATAAAGGCGAGATTTTCTTTCATTATGGGGCTCCATATCACAGGCTGCGCGTAAAACAGTAAAGACGATGTTCGATGAATATGTCACTGTACTGAATAACTGACCAGACCAAGGCCCTGACGTAAATGCTACATCAACTGCTGTCAGAACTAATGAGTAGAATTCATCAAAAGAATCCTATGGGATCCCAA
Organism: Acanthosepion lycidas; assembly: GCA_963932145.1. Classification (NCBI taxonomy): domain Eukaryota; kingdom Metazoa; phylum Mollusca; class Cephalopoda; order Sepiida; family Sepiidae; genus Acanthosepion; species Acanthosepion lycidas. The sequence goes on from OZ010583.1 coordinate 96,385,735, forward strand.
CAATAGAGAATTGTATCTTGTAGTTAGGAAGATGGCAGAGGAGTTGTACTTATCCTACCGAAGCGTACTGGAAGTATTATTAAGACTATAAGACGATACACTAAATATTAACAATGTACATTAACTTCTTGAAATCAATATTCTATAATAAATCAATATGGTAAACGTTAGTAGAACATATATATGGTTGAATAAATCTATGTATACATTTCTAAATATTTTCTTAAATTTACTTAAAAACGCTACGAACTTTTGTTCCGAGTCAATATTTGACGTGAGAGTAAATCAAGATTATCGAATCAATTTTGAAAAGATGTGAAAGATTAAAAGCGTATAATCGTGATAATCTCTGTAAATTATGTTGGCACGGTCGGCAGGAAACTCTGTTCCAACAATTGTCAGGTAGGAATCTTCTTTTAACAAGAAACAAGTTTTCTGTGCAATATTTCGTTTGGAACCAAACAATAATCCAAAATTCCTATCGCTAAAAAATAAGCAGAAAAACAAAATAGAATGGAGAGACTTTTTTTTAACGAGAATAACAATGTAGTAAATAAACTTATGGAAAAATAAATAATACAATTTCATAAAAATAATGTAAAAGCGTATCCAGAATTAAAGAAAAACGAATATAAATCTAAAACGATGTGATAATAGAAAGTTTACTACAAAGGCAAGATGAAAATTATGAAGTAATATTAGGTTGGTGCAAAAATAACGTCGTTTTTTGACGATTTTTTTGATTATCGTTGACCCATTTATCCAACTTTTTTGACTTCCCTATTTGCTTTAAATGGCGAACGACTGCTGAGTGATCGACCTCGAGTTCAACAGCAACTTCCCGTGTGGTTTTGCGAGGATCGGCTTCAACTAAGGCTTTCAAATGTTCGTTATCAAACGCAGTCAGCCGTCCGCGACCGTCTTCATTTTCGAGGCTCTGGTAACCATTGCGAAATTTCTTGAACCACCGTTGTGCCACACGTTCGTTAGTGGTTTCTGGGCCAAACGCATCATTGATATCACGAGCCGTCTCGGCAGCTTTTCGGCCTAGTTTGAACTGGAACAAGAAAATCGTGCGGATTTGAATGTTGTCCATGCTGTCAAAAAGCCTGCAAAAAAAATGAAGAGATTGAGAACGGTAACGAATAACAAGATTCGATAGAGCGAAAAACGCGCTTTAAAATGATATATAACATGGCTATATATATCAATGAATTAATTCAGAAATCATATATAAATGTAACATATGTGAGAAAACGACATTGATTTTGCACCAACCTAAAACATTAACTTCTTGAAATCAATATTCTATAATAAATCAATATTCTATAATAAATTTTAATTAAAGGTATTTTTCTGTTTTAAAACACAGCATCTGACTCGGTATATCTGAGTTGGCCTAAATTATCTGTGCGGCCATTTTTCTGCGTCGTCTCGTATCTTCTATGTACAGGCTAGATAAAGTATAGGATAATTAGATGTAAAAATGATTCCAATATGATTAGGCAAATATCACATTGAAACTCTGTTCTCGTACAATCACCGTAGTTAACCCATGTCGAACCTGGTCAGTACTAAGATGGGTGACCACTTACTGTAACCTTGGACGTGCGAGTAATGTAGTGGAAAACGGGTTGGGATTGGAGGATCGATTTCTTATTACAGTCATGTTTGTTATATTCACACGCGAAAATACCTTCGAGAAAAGTATGGATCCCTTTGTTATCTTCAAAGCTAGGGGTTAAACAGTAGGGCTTGTATCAGTAATTTATTATTATTAATTGTTTTAATTCTTACAATTTAAATATATTTTCTGGCTGTACATAACCTGTCAAATAAGTGGTAAAAAATCGAATCAGTCAAAAACTAATATGTCCAAAATTTAATCTATAGACATTACAATAAAAAAAAAATCGCTTATGAGATTGCAATTATTAGAAATGTTCAATAGTTTAAAATGGTCGAAATTTTTACGTGATACTGTATATGTCATTGGGAATGGGACACCATGTATCGGTTTTTTTTTTTTGTTTCTTTTTTTCGAAATAATAGAAAGAATCGATTTTAGCGATACTGAGAAAAACTTTCACAAAACTAAACTGGTGTAATTTTCTTTCTATAACCAGCAAAAACGTATTTTTAATGCCTGCTTAATTAAAAGTTATTAAAACCGAAGTCATTAGTAACTTTTCATAATCCATTGACTACTAGCATTTAGATTAATGAAATTAAATGTCTTCAGATAATTTTAATATATCTAGATTATGATATAAACATCTTTCATAAAAATTTAAAAAAATGTTTGAAAATGCTCTCCAGAAAAGTGGTTTTAGAAATCGATTATCTTATCTAACCCCTATTAGTAACACAGAATTGTCTAAAGTGAAGTGTAGACACAGAAAAAGAAAAACTATATGGTTCAGCACCCCACTTCTGCAAACTGTCAAATATTAATATGGGACAGTATTTTTTAAAATTAATAAATAAGCACTTTCAAAAAATAACCCTGAAAGAAAGATTTGAATTAGGAAAAATATTAAGATTAGCTACTTCTGTACCAACATGTATAAAATTATCAACTTACTTAGTAACCATATTTTAAGAAATTTCTATGGGATAAACAACAAACCTGTTCTTAAACCCTCTTGTAATTGTAGATATAAAGAAAATGGTCCAGTAGAAGGCAAATGCAAATCTACAAGGGTTATATATAAAGCGACCACTTCTACCAAAGAAAATATGAAAAATTATAATGTTTACATTGGAATTCACGCGGGGGAATGGAAACAGAGATTTTATACTTATAGTCATTCATTTTCTGAACCTAAACTAAGAAAACAGACAGCTCTTTCCAAAATAATAATAATAATAATTGGGAATGGAAGGAGAAAGTTTTGAGCCCACAAATAGTTTGGAAGATTATAATTTCCGCCTCTTGTCCTAATAGTTTAGGGATATGTGTGACTTATGTTAAAAGAAAAAAATTAGAATAATAAAATACAATAATCAAATCATAATAAAGGTTTAATTTAATTAGCTACTATATCTACATAATATTCCCTCCCCATAACTCTTCAAATATCGAAAGTATATTCAATTCTCTTTTCTATATTCCCCCTCTCTGTAACCTCTTTACACTATATTAATTATAATTTATAAACTTTCTCCTACTCTATGAATTTTCCAAATCTAATTCCATTAATCCATTACATCCTTTTATCTATATATTTTAAAGTTATTTTAACCCCTTCTATTCTTTTAATTTTAAATTAATATTTCATTCTACATATAAACCCAAATTAATGTCATATGGTTAATATTCGAGTTTAATTTTATAAAACTTCTTCTCCTTAAGATAAATACGTTCCGTCATCCACTGGCCATGTTTCGTGCCTTTCGTTTTACTAAAGCATTGAAATGGATAAAATCTGTATTAGTTTTTCGACTGTTTTTATTTTTTATTTTTTTTCATAGCTAAATTTCTTTTTCTAACATGAACTCTGTCCACACCGGGGTTGATAAGACAGATGACCGATATCTTCGTCAGCCGAAATAGGCTATTCTCCATATAAGATGATTTGAGATTTTATTGTTTATTAATTATTTGCTCTGTAATAATAAATACATTGAACTCTTTTTGTGGATCAGCTTTAATATTTTATATTTCTAGGACCTACTTGGATTGGGCACACTGCGGTCGTGTAATGGTTAGCAAGCTTGTCTAGCTAGAACAATTACGACTGAGTAGTGAGTTCGATCCTCACTACTTACCCCATACTATCGGCCTTGTGCCACATCTGAGCTACGCCTGGAAAATCACTATACCAACGGATTTTTTACCTTTACTATATATATATATATATATATATATATATATATATATATATATATATTAAACAGCAATTTCCAACTAATGTGCCAGGTAAACGGCAATGACATTCTATGCTTTCAGCTGCTCGGGCAATTTTCGCCTATTCTTTCGACCCGACACAAATATTGTTTCCATTATCCTAATCCACGAAGCCATTTTAATAAAAACGTTAGCAACACACGGGAAAAATAGCAAACAATGGCGCCAACGTAGCCCTGAAGACCGATAAATGCAGAGACTACGCATGCGCAAATCATGCAATCATTCATCATGTCGCTTGAAGTTAATAGGGAATTTGAAGAGCGCAGCTGCTTATTTATTTGATATCTTCGTTGTGCGCTATTCACATAGATATTCTCCTCAAATGTTTTTTTTTTGCTCCATGAAAGACCTTGTTCTTAGCTCATATTTGAAAAAAAATATCTCGATTAACACTCATTCCACTGTTAAAACTTATTAAACGAAATTGTGTAATATTTGAAAATAAGCTACATTCCAGTTAAATCATCATGTTAGAATGGCTTGTCGCTGTCAAGGTTTCTCATTAAATAAAGCACAGGGTGAATGTAAGTGGAGCTTCCTGTTAACCAGGAGTTTTATGTAACTAGGAAGTGTTTTCAACAACTATTTATTGTGCCATATGTCACTGAATGCTGGGTAGTATCCACGCAGATGAATAGGAGTGTTGGGGCAATTGGGATATGGTTCTAAAAATTATCAACTCTCTATGGGATAAAGACGAAGAATACTTTGGATTCCAAGATAAATTACTTTTTTTTAATAGGAACGAATATTACATTAACAGATTTATTTTAGATATCATTGATATATTCACATACATCTACTGCTAATTAACCCATAGCTGGGGTAAAAGGCATGAATTCATAAATTTCGAAATATGTATTTGCTTGAAAGTGAATGCAACAAGCTTAACAGGAATTCGAACTCGGCTTTTTGATTTCAAAGCCACTATACACCGACCCGAACATCTATTATTCTTTTGTAAATGCCTGTACTGCCACCTTGAGTTCACACTGTTGCCCTTTTAAATTCAGGTCACACAAAGATCTTCGGAAAAGGCATGAATGATCTTTCCTATGTTGACAAAATGTCTTCCCACATTATTTGTTGAAGGAGACATTCGCCCGTCAAACATATGAACAATTCACTACAACCCATATATGTACTGCATGCAAGGTCGTAAAATCAAAATGCTGTTACTTCCATAGTCAACCTTGAGAGGATACCAGAAAAATGTATCTTTTCATGAGGCGTAACCTCGCAATATGCATTTATACAAAATAAAGCAAAATGCATATTCATCTATTTTCAAATACGTTATCCATATAATACGAGGGCCTGACAAAATGCCATTTCTAATTTAATTCTAACAGAATTAATTCAAAATTTACTTTTTCCCGATTTGTAAATGTCTTCTCCCATTATTTGACGGTCTGATAAATGTCTTCCCACATTATTTGAGGTAGAAGCTATTTTCAGATTCTGGGCTGAAAAATAGCTTCAAGCGAACGAAACTACATTTATCTTATATGAGAACAGTAAGGCATTTGAAAACTATTCCCTTTTTCCGCTGTAAGAAAGAAAGAGACTTCATAGAACTTATGTTTTTGGAAGAGAAAACAGATGTAATTCAACGGGGTCTGTTAATATTTATTAAATGCCTGCACTTGATGTAAGCATAGCAATTTCAAAGAACAAGAGTTTATTACTTTTGTCCCACCTTTTCAGAAATTAGCATGTATATAGAACCATTTTCTCAGATCCATGATTGAAAAATGTCTTCAGGCCAACGAAACACGGTGCCAGTTATATGAGAATTGTAAGGCATTTGAAAACGTTTCCCTTTTTCGTCTGTAAACTATAAACTGTCTAGAACGTCCAGAAAGAAATATGATTTTATTTCATCTTACTCAATCTTTCAAAATGGCTTCAACTTTGGGTACACGTAGAAAACAAAGAGACTTCATAGAATTTAGATTTTTGAAAAAGGGAATCCCTGTAATTTAATGCGGTTTATAAATGTTATTAAAAGTGTGAACTTGATCTAAGCATAGCACTGTCAACACACAAGCGTTTGTTACCTTTGTCCAACCTTTTCAGAAACTAGCATGTATATAGAACCGTTTTCTCAGGTGCATGATTGAAAAATGGCGTCAGGCCAACGAAAATCTATGTATGTTATATGAGACTTGTAAGGCATTTGAAAACAATGGGATATATGAACTGCCATTATGTTTGTTTTCACAATTTAACGGTAATCAAGAATTGAAAAATCGAAAGTATCTCTTCTTCTATCAGAAGAAGAAAACGTCAAAATCCAAAGTCTCATTGCAAACGTGGCTTCAATCGGTACAGTTCTATCGGTACAGTTTGGTTGGAATGTACTACAACCGCCACCACCCTCGCTTGAACTTGCACGTTCAGATTGGCATACATTACGCACATGAGGATCTTAAGGAGAATAAAACTATGAGTAAATATAGTTATAATTTAAATAATTTTACATCATAATTGCATACCTAAAAATATTATTAAATTTTAGAATGACATTAAAAACATTTGAAGACGTAAGTAGTTTTATCCTCGCCTTTCATTTTGATTGTATCAGACTTCTACTCTAATTGTTTCTTTTCTCGTACTTCTCGCCTGTAGAACTCCCTTTAATTTACTTCCTTCCCTGAGAACTAATTTTCTTTTTATGTGCCGTGTCCATTCAGGACGTTGGCGATCAAAACTTTCCATTTCCCCTATCCCTTTAAAAAAACAAAAATATTACCAGGTAATAATATGGCTAAGATTTCTCATTCCAGGTTGATTGATGAGAGAACGAGAGGCTTATTTAAGTTTTCTCTATAATCAAGTAAAGAAGCGAATTTGTATGGCCAATTCCAATCGGTTTGTAGTGACGTTAAAACGCCTTAATATCTTCTAACCGATTTGACTAACTTTTCTAAACATTTTAATGATTATTATTACATAATCACACACAAACTTAAAACTTGTGACTTAGATACATGATTTCCGATGATTTGACTATAGGCACACCGAAAGAATTCGATGATGCTCTCTGGTTAATCAGACTATTAAATATATTAATATCAGAAGAACGACTTAGATGAAAAACAATAAACATCTAAGCTGTGGAATGTTTAATCCCAACTCTTATTATAAAAGATATCTTAAAAAAAAACAAAAAAAACTGTTATGATAAAAGAAAATTGACAGTTAGATATTCCTATATATAATTCTAATTTAAAAAAAAAAAAAAAAAAGAATTAGGTTGGCGCAAAAATAATGTCGTTTTCTCTCATATGTTACTATGTGAGAAAACGACATTATTTTTGCAACAACCTAATATATTTCTCAGGTTATGACAGCTGTGAATAACGTTTTCTTATCCATACGGAGCCAGTTAAGCAATAAATTAGAAATCCAGCTTAGAAGCTACGAATTTTCAAATCTAAATGACAAGGTTATAAAAGAGTTTCGGGATATGCTAAATCCGTACTTCCACTTTAAAACATATATTTCGAAATTTTTGTTGACAATCGTTATCGATTAATTTATATATTCCTTATTGTAACACTTCGGGCACAATACACCACATTAATATTAAGGTAAGAATTTAGAAGTAATTCTAATTTAGGAAAAAAAGTTTGGTAATAATTTTTTCACGTTGTTTGAAAACTCTTTTAACATAAGCATTATCATTTATTTTGCACAGCGTGTGCCGTATATATATTTAACAAAAATGCCTCTAAAAATGTTTCTAAAACAAATCAATATTTGCCGTATGTTCATTACAGCTATAAACATTGCAGTTCTGAGAATAATTTCGAAAATAGTTTATTTTTCTTTAAAAGTAAAATTGCTTTTAATTCTGAAGTGAATTATATTTTCAAATTAGTAGCATTTACTGAAAAATCGTAATAAAAAAATGTTGTCTCTAATTTGATTCTTTAACAACGAAATCGTTTTAATGGAATAAATTAATTCCTCAATGCAGACAATAGAGAGAAATTTCCGTTCATTTCCAACAACTGATTCGCTACAGTAGGCTTTTAAATACAGTCGTATCAGCATTTATTTCTATTGATTTTTCGTATTTAAATTTTGAATCAGTTAAATATATATTCAAGTACAAGTATCGACATTTTTGCTGGAAGAAAACAATGATAAAATTAGAATATCATCGCATTCTTCTATCGAGTCGTCTATATGTTCAAGAAACTTGATTAAGACTTAATATATGAGTATTGCTTGGAACACCGTTCAGATGATGATGATTTTTTGTTCAAGATCATTCCCCAACTATTATTTGAAATATGTCTTCGGCATAGCCTCTCTCGTCCTGTATTGGTCTCCAGGGAAATCAGGAACGTCGTTTTCTATCAGTAGTCGTTTGTGATTGGGTATGGAATGCTTAAATGATCAAAATCCATATCTTCACTTTTGTGCTCGTATGTGCAGAGCTGATGTTCGAAAATTGGACACTATTTAGTTAAATTTATAATTTTTAAATAATAATAATAATAATAATAATAATAATATTAATAATAATAATTTTATTCAGAGATCATGTCTCTTCAAGTTTCCCTTGTCTAGATCTTAATAGACCCACACTACAGTTGTAATTCTTTCGTACTTCCTAAAGTGTAAAGTAAATCTCATTGCATATCGTTATTTCACGTGACGTCATTTTTTAGCAAATTCGTGCTGCGGACCAATTTATTACGATAATTATTTCTGTGTAATACGCACTTCTAATTGTACCTATGTAATTCTGGATAAACGTCTTACGCTTAAAATATGCACCGGCTTTTGGGAGTTAAATTTAGCCTACATTTAAGCAACTTTCTCATCCGGTTCGTATCGAGAAAAATTAATAACATATTTAGTTGATTTTATGATCTGAAATATATTTACCCGGTGTTTAGAGCAAACACACAGAAATTTTTACGCAGAATCCACCCAGCTTACGGTGACAATATAGTGACAAGAGAAGGAAACAAAACACCAATTCTAATAGCTTTTTTTTTTATCGAATTCACCCCCCGCCAATGAAAAGCAGTAAAGATACTAGTACACAAGGAATACTGAGTTTAAAAACATTAAAAAAAAAGCATTATTGAGTAGCAAGAACAATAGAAAAATAATCGGGAAGAAAGTAGATAACGATCGATATTGCATTTAAATGTCTGACTGAAAGACTTTGACCAGAAGGCAAGAAGCCGAAAGAGAGGCTTACAAGCAAGAAGTGCAAGAAAAAACACTTTTAGCCTAGAACTTACGGTTACATATAGCCAATTCAACTGTAAATTGAGTATACCTTGTTGCCAATCTAGTACTGCGCTTAAATTAATACAATCTAGATAAGATAGCAAATACCTCATTCAAACGATTGCCATGTAAGTATTTATATAGAAAAGGCACAGGGAAGCAACTTTACAGCGGTGGGTAAAATGATTGCATCCAAGAGGGCAGGTCAGGAGCAATAATAATTGCTGATTCGTCTTTGGATTTTATCAAGAATCTATAAATATTTTGCAGGAGCACTGCGCAATATTCGAGGCATGAACGAATACTAGACTTACAGATATGTAAGAGATTCAGGAGAGAAGAATTGTCTAGCGCCACGTAGTGTTTTCTTAGCAGCAGGCCTAGCTTTGGATTCGATTTTTTTCTTACAACTTCATATCGAGCTGTTACTCCTACAAGGCGCAAAGAATTATTTGCCTTGAGATTAACATCAATCATGCTGAGAAAAGGAATCTCTCCAATGATTAATAGAGAGCAGTCTTGTTTTAACAAGCCATTCTTTACCCCAGTTAACAACAGACAGTGGATCATTTTTGAGATCAGAAGCAAATTTGATCTTATCGATCCGATCACTTTCACTATCAAGACTGGTGAAAACGGCTGTGAGATTGTTGTGGGGCTCTCCCCATTTTCCATAAGATGAACTCGTCCAAAGTATACTTATACTGACAGAGAGAATGCCTGCTGTTGAGATACGTGTAGATACGTCGAGGCAGGTTGAGAGATACGGAGACTGACACAGGGTGTTCTCAGAGAGTTATACAAGAGTCCAGAGAGAGAGATGATTACGGCTTTACTTACAGAGACTTGTACATATACTTTCTACTAACCGGCATTCCTAGACTACTAATCTTCACTTCAAGTCCGTATTCTTACGTTTAATACACTGATTTTTCTATCTCAATTACCGGCGTTGTTTATTTTGTGCACAACAGAGATCACCATAGATATAAAGTTGTGAGCTGAAACCATTAGAAATATCATTGATAGCAATTAAGAACGAAGTAGGTCAAATTTACTACGGAGGGACATTCTAGAAATATTCGCTGACGCCCTGAAAAACAGGGCACATAGAAGAAAATGAAGAATGTATTTAGGTGAGCGATAATTATTCAAAGGAATATCTGTCACTTCATCTTTAATCTACAAATAAGAAACGTCAACGCGTGAAAAATAATTCAAGACCGTTCAAGAGGTTTGTGTTTTCGAAGATCGAAAAATGGAATAGAAACAAAAAAATCAAATGTTCAGTAATTATTATAAATGGTTAAATTGATTGATCGGATACTCTTTACTGAACTTGATCAGTATTCTCACCTAATCAGTATTCGAATCAGACGATAAGGGCTGGAGGTCAAAGCATGTGAGGAATAAAAGCGAGAAGCCATCTCGGACTCAATTAAATGTTCGAGGAGGCGTGTCCGTCACTCCATTCACTGATTGGTCGGCTATCGATCTGAAAAACGATACCGTGTGGCACGGCGACGGTTGGCGGCAGCATCAATAATTCACACAGTATAGAAAGAGACACCAGAAAACCAATTAAACACGCGTATGCATATATAACGGACAACTTTATTTATTAAAAGAGAAAAAAACCGTAAGGCTAGTCAGGCCGCTAAAAGAAAGATTTATTGAATAGGATCAAAGAGAAATCTGGCATAACCCTCAGACATTTTTTTTTTTTTATAGAATCTCTCACTTAAATCAATAATACAGAGGACGAAAATGCGATACTGAAATCCAAATGCGCAGTGGGATAGCGAAAGATGCTTTCTAAAATCTAAGCAGAGTACTAAGAAAAAGGAAAACTTCGTTAGAAACAAATTAAAAGAACTTGATGTTGCCCATCATGCAGGAGATGGCCACATTGAATACTTGTAAGACAGGAAATAAAATTTGATTGTGAGTAGAATTGTGACTTATCTGGACTCTTCTATTGCTTTTCCTTATTAAAATATTGTACAGTGTAACCCGGATATAAGAGAGTTGTCGGAACCGGAGAAGAAGTATCTTATATCCGGGTTTGGTCTATTTTGTTTAAGGAAAGTATGGTTCTAATTTGGGACCGGATAAAATCTCTCTTATATCCGGGTATATCTTATATCAGGGTCTCTTATATCCGGGTTACACTGTATAATGAAATCGGTTCATTCTTTTTTTTAAATAAACCTCTATATTCTTCTGCAGGTTAAATTGTTTCCTACCTAGTAGTAGACGAATCAATAGTCGTGACATTACTTCGATATATTGCGACAATAACAAGTAGATTTGTGAATTGTGTATCAATAAATGCATCCCTAAATATATAACTATACCTAAGATAAGAGGGCATTAGTCCTTGCGGTTGGAGTCCTATCCAGATGATAGCAGCTAGATACGGACAGAAGTTCGGATATTATGTTCAGGTGACAAAATGAAACAAAACAATGCACTCGATTATAGCAAGAGGACTCGGTAAGTAGTGGTTAGCGGCTTGAACAGAGGAATCGGATAGCCGAGTTCGACTTCCAGTCGAGTTCATTACATTCAATTAAGTGTTAATCCTTTTATAATATAAAAATAATTAGAGTAATGGCTTGCTTGGATGGAGGAATCGGAGATCCAAGTTCGAATTCCAGTCGAGTTACTTACATTCACTTGTGTACTAATAACCTTGGGAAAGCTATAGGTATTTCTTCTTTGTCAAACGTGCGTATTCCTTTAGAATTTGTCATATAGATTTTATTAAAAAAATATTTTTGTTTTCTGATAACCCTTGCTACCATTTTTCTAATTGCCTTCTTTCTCCGTCCACGTGAATGTTCCACTGCCTTCACGGACATACGGCGAAACTTTGGGAAAAAACGAGTTTAAATCATTGCAGTTTGTGACTTTTACATCGATTGAGAGTAAGATGACTAGATGTGTAAAGCTGAATCTCTCTTGCTGTCGGTACTGGAGGCATAGCAGGTAAAGCGGCGAGCATGTCAGACATGCGCATAAATATACTGGATTTGGTTCCCAATCGCCATAGAATCTCATTCATTATGTTTCATTCACATGGCTTAATTAACAGTCGTTGAATGTAAAAAGAGCTGAAAGTTGCAACAACAACAACAACAATAATAATAATAATAATAATAATAATAATAATAATAATAAACATGAATATTTACGCTATGACAGTTTTATTACGAAAATCAAATTATGCTGGTAACATAATTTGGAAATGTATATATATATATATATATATATATATATATATATATATTCTTTTATGTAGACGATCATAGTTGTCCACAACTTCCTAGCATTTAACCCATTATAATAACACTTACTTCATATTCTGCCATCGATCCACACGAACTCGTTAATTAGATGACATGATATACCGCATCCTTCCCCTGCTTTCAGTTTGCGAATATGAAACTCTTTAAGACCCCTTTCTCCGTCATGTGACCATGAAATATAGGGACCTAGCTGCCAATGTAGTAAATTTTTGAGGTTGAGGTGCCAAAGAGAAAAGCGCATCAGAGCAATAACCGTGAAAATATTTCTAAATAAATCGTAGAGGGAACCTAAGGAAAATGATTGAAACTGAGATCCTAGTTTAAGACCGAAAATATTGCAGATTCTTTTTTGGATTTTGTCAAGAGCATCTAGATATATAGCAGAACCGACAGACTAGATGTGGCAAAAGACTAGATGTGGAAAGATAGATATTGATGAGAAAAATTGTCTTCTTTCTGTTTCGTTTCTTTCGCGCTAATGATCTTCGGAAGGTTATGAATCCATCGTTCTCCAGCTAAGAGCAGTTTGTTCTGAGTTCTCTTGCTTTGAGTGAAATCCAGTTTAAGGAATTCAGTGAATTCAAACAAGTCCCTCGTTTCTTATTTAAATAAATGGTCTGCGTAATCATTTGATCATTTGTACGTTGATCATTTGTACGTTGATCATTTGTAAAAAAATCTATTCCGATGACAAGACAATATACGAGAGCACTTCTAAAACTTGTGTCTTATACAAAAGCACATTTTCACCTATTCAGCCAGATATGAGTAGGTCATGTGGAAAGAAAAATGTAAAGAAGAAGAGACGAGGAAGAAGACTTGGAGGTGAATAAGAACGAAGAATTTAGAAAGAAGAAAAATGAACAAAAGAAGGAAGAGAATAAAAAAAGGAGGGAAGAAGAAGAAGAAGAAGAAGAAGAAGAAGAAGAAGGAGAGAGTCAGGAATGAAGAAGAAGAAGAGAGTCAGGAATGAAGAAGAAGAAGAAGAGGAAGAGAGTTAGGAATGAAGAAGAAGAAGAAGAAGGTCAGGAATGAAGAAGAAGAAGAAGAAGAAGAAGAAGAAGAAGAAGAATAGAGTCAGGAATGAGGAAGAAGAAGAGAGTCAAGGATGAAGAAGAAGAAGAAGAAGAAGAAGAAGAAGAAGAGAGTTAGGAATGAAGAAAAAGTAGGTCAGGAATGAGGTAGAAGAAGAAGAAGAAGAGTGTCAGGAATGAAGAAGAAGAAGCAGAAGAAGAAGAAGAAGAAGAAGAAGAGAGTCAGAAATGAAGAAGAAGAACATGAGTGTCAGGAATGAAGAAGAAGAAGAAGAAGAGAGTCAGGAATGAAGAAGAAGAAGAAGAAGAAGAAGAAGAAGAAGAAGAAGAAGAAGAAGAAGAAGAGAGTTAGGAATGAAAAAGAAGAAGAAGAAGAAGACGACGAAGAGGGCGGTCCAGGAGAAGAACAAACATAAGAAAGAAAAAAATTGAATAAAATAAGAAGAAGAAAAAGAAGGAGTGAAGAAGAAATTATAAAAATGAATATCAGAGAAAAAAGAAGAAAAATGCACGATTTTGAATCTTTGAAGAACGAACAGAAGTGCAAAGAAAAAATGAGCGGAATTGTACGTATGGTCTCAAGTAGAAATACAAATTGATGTCTCAAGTTTGATTTACTTTCGATCTCTACTTTTGCCCTTGAGGTGGAAACGTAACTGATGTCTACCTATGTTCTCATTAACACGGCTTCTATCTACCTATGGACCTAAGTATAAGAATGACCTATGTCTGACTATGATCTTAAATATGAAGAGAACATGAAAACTGTACGTGAACTTGTAACATTCGTAGTCTAAAATCTTAGTACATATGGTGGGGAGGGGCAGCACTAGCAAAGTAATGGAACTTAGATGATCTGTTTTTTTTTTCCCGGGTTGCTTCGGCAGAAAATTCATAAGAAAAATTCAAGTCACGTTCAACGGCATTCCTCTTCGTAATCCATAAACTTGGCATCGGGGCTTGTCGATTAACGCAAGTTCTTTAGCATTTCCAGATAAAAAAGAAAGGAAGCATTAGAATTATGTCATTCTTCATACCTTAAAACAAGAGATCACCGGGTCAGATCTGTACGATAATTTATCGCTTCTTTTGACAGTAGGCACACCTGCATGAAACTAATATGTTAAAACGTAGATTTGCGCTGTGATAAAAGAGATTACTGATGATTTGTGAAGAAAACACGTTTTAAATCTTCTTCTTCTCAGAGTGAGTGAGAGAGAGAGAGAATATATATCTAATCAGCAAAATGACCATCGAAATATAGATGCTAAGATGATACTAATTCAAGAAATATACAGGGTGTATCAAAAATACTTTTACACAATTTGGGGCGGGGTTTTTCACACCAAAACATGAGCAATAGTCCATATAAACATATGGCCCCATATCCTTTGTTTTTGAGATATTAAGTTCAAAGTTTACGGTAGACGCTGTTAAATGTAAAATCCAAGATACAATCCCAAATTCTTAATAACATAGTTTTTGATTCTGCCTCAGCAACGCGACGACAAACATTAAAAATGGTTGGATAAAGCGTCTACTTTCGATCAGGAAACGCAATCTGATACAGCCGTGCAGCCTCGCACCGATATCCTGCCATTGTTACACGGAACACTTATCAGTTAACTCACTACTGTTACAAGTTAAACTTTGAAGACAGACTAGCCGCAAATGGACACGAATGACAAATGTAAACTCGTCCATATGGC
>OZ010583.1:96403460-96655960 GCA_963932145.1 Acanthosepion lycidas
CCTGAGCACGGCTTTACCGGTGGTAGACAAAAATTACATAATACTCAAACACCAAGTGAACAGTAGTAAAGAAAAAATGACTTAATGGCCAACTACTGCTTCAACGGTAAGCAGACACTTATAACTACTTTTTATATCTCCCTGAAACATTACTTACCAATGATTTGCGAATTTTGACTCAGGAGCTCAGGGTTAAATTTCTTAATGTACGCAGATTTAAATATCGTCTGAAAAAATTATAGAAATACCTAATTTCGGCTTACAAACCGACTTAAAAAAATTATATTTCAGGAACAAATAAAAAAAAGGGTAGGATTTCCTTCAATGAATGGAAAATATATTAAATCCAGAATTATAATTATTGGGTTGGTGCATAATTATCAGGCGTTTTTAAACAATATTATGGAAAAAGAAATATATCAATTCTGCAATAACATTTTTTAAATGATTGTTCCGAATCGTATGATGACCGACATTCATTTTTACAAGCTGAAAATGAAATATTTTTATTAAAAAAGTAAACAAAACTGCAATTTTTATCAACAAATAACTCGCCTACAAAAACGCTTGATAATTATTAACCAACGCAATATAAATCAACACAAGAAAAATATGTAATTTTTTTACTGTATGCAATGAGTAAAAAAAACTGTAAAAAATACAAAAAAGCAGCTTAATGAATAATTCTGTTAGATCATTTGTTAGATAATTTGTTTGATCATAATTAAAAATATATATATATATATATATATATAGATAAAAATGTATGGATAAAAGGAAGACAATTGGAAAATATATACCTTAGTCATTGCCGACGCGTTTCGTCAATCCGACTTCATCAAGGCAAGTTTAAAATCGAAATGTTTTTTTAGTCACATTAATTTCAAACTATTAAAAGGGAAACGC
The DNA here is from genome assembly GCA_963932145.1 of Acanthosepion lycidas. Classification (NCBI taxonomy): domain Eukaryota; kingdom Metazoa; phylum Mollusca; class Cephalopoda; order Sepiida; family Sepiidae; genus Acanthosepion; species Acanthosepion lycidas. Next base: position 96,404,367 of record OZ010583.1, read on the forward strand.
TCCTATGTAAACCTTCTGGATATTGGTAACTTTTTTTTTTTTTTTTTACTAAGAATATGTTTTACTTTTCCATGTCGACATATTATTAGTAAAAAAAAAAAAAGAAAAAGTTACAAATATTCAGAAGGAGACTAACACAGTAGCATTTCCTTTTTAATATTTTGAATTTAATATAACTGAAAAACATTTCGCTTTTAAACTTGCCTTGATAAAGTCGGATTAACGAAACGGCATCGAAAATGACGAAGGAATATATTTTCCAATTGTCTTCCTTTTATCCAAATTGTCTTATCTTCAGAATTTTTCTAAGAAATTTAACAATAAAAATGTATATACCACCATAATGCTGCTGGGTATAAATTATAGGATTACATGTTTTAAATTTGCATTGTTTATGTAAAATTACATTAAATTTTCGGCACTCTTTGACATATTACAATAATTATATAGCTATTTTTTTCAGTATATTTTCCCTTTGAAGTAAATGAAGGTTTCTTTTGATGGCACAATGATTTAGTAATAATGTGCTTGTACCTTGCATCTCGTCCATAAACAATATGTAAAGCTTCAGTTAATTATATCTTTTTTTAGTCTGTGCAATAAGGTTTTCATGGATCACGGGATTAAAATTCCAACGCTAGGGTTTAGAAATTAAATTTAATCGTTAAACTTGTTTCCTCAGAAAACGGTGACGATCTGAAAAAACAATGTGTCGTTAATTATCGTGTCAAATCCCAACTTGTAATACCCCAGTTTTAAAATCGAACTGCCCGGGTGTATACTCGCCAGGAGGGACTTGTGTCACATTTAAATTAGTGGGTTCATATCCACAGAAAGGTAAATAATAAAAAATATAGCTTTTCCTAAGACGGAACGATTTACGCCTGTGAAAATATTGGCGTAACATAATCTTCCTACTTCAGTCGCATCAAATTCAAATTAATTAATAAAAGAATTTGACAAAACGCTTTTGAAAGCAAATTTATAGACAGTTGGAACATCACTAAAACACCAAGCCTTATATGATCACATTTGATCAAACTAGGAATTATTTATAAACACATAGTTTCCCAAACACACACACACACACACACACACACACACACACAAACACAGACACACACACACAAACACGCAAACACAGACACACATCATCGTGAATTCCGCCATTGAATATATATATATATATATATATATATATATATATATATTTACCGGGCATAACACCAAACGTGTTCAAATCGTGAAACAGTAACATTGTACAATTGTTAAATTAAGTATTGAACTGTTTTATCTTAGAAAAGATTAAAAATATTATTAGTAAAACTTATCAGCCATTGATACACTGAATGCAAATATAGAAAGAGGTGATACGCGGCTGTAAGAAACAAAACATCTTATAAGGCAAGCAACTTACACATATTACAAGGATTTACATCTGTTCCAAAACAAATGATTGTTCATACTGTCCAAGAAATGAGAATGTTTACTGCACGGGAATAAAGAAATAATATACTAGCTTTATGACCTTTGACCGTTCGTAACTAAGTAAATAGAAATTACGTTTTTTTTTTCTCCACAGTGGTGATGGAGGAGTCACTGGAGTGTCTATGCTGAGCCAGGTAGTGTTAAAAAAAAAGGCAGGCTTTAATCTGCCCATATGCAATTTTACAACAAATAATGAACAGAAAAAATCTACAAGGAAAACGACAACAAAAAATTAATATAAAATAAACGAGGAAGAAAACTGTGTGAGTTCGAATAGCTCGTAGGTGTACATACGCCGAACGTCAAAAATTCAAACTTTTGGTGGTCAGGAAGCAAAAAAAAAAAAAAAAAAAAAAAAACGGAACCAAAAGCTAAAGGGACAGAAGAATACTCCTCTTTGAAGGGGCCGAACTTCCATGAGTTAAACCCAAGAGAAAACAACTGTGATCACCCTACACCTTCCCTAAGCAGTTTCATTAACCTGCACCGGAGGTACTACTAAGATGTAACAAAACAAAACTAAACGAAATGTATTACTAATTTAAAGAGAAATGGTTTTGTAATCGAATGAAAAAGGAAGAGTTCGATTAGCAGAGAGAAACATCTTCCAGTAATGGTTCCGCCGAAACCAACGCCTGAAAAAAATTATGTCAATAAATGTTTGGGTCACCTAACACGACGGCCAGCTCTGGGGACAGTCTCTTTTACTACCTCCGGCGCGTGTGGTGATGGAGGAATCGCTGGAGAGCCCACGCTTAGCCAGGTAGTCGCCAAAAAGTCAGGCTTTAATCTGTTCTTAGCAATGTTTTGTGGTTGCATTGTTAATGCTCACCATAAAATATTTCGTGTGTCTCTCGAGTTCTTTGAAAGCTCCTCTGTAGGATGGCTGCATTATATGGGACTTGACCAAGTCCCACACGAAGACGAGTGTGCATATTTGCAGTAGTTTAGGCACATATATCGGCCTTTAAACAATGCAGAGGACTTATATGCCAAGTTCGCTATTCTCACAGTTAACCGATCGCCGAACGAGGTCATGTTCAAAACGTTTCTGGTGCTTGCAGGAAAAACTGTCCTGGAAGTCTGAGTGTGGTGCTATACACTATCTCAGCAGATGAACATTTTAGATCGTCTTTAAGTGCAGTGCGGAGTCCCAGAAGAACCAACGGTAGATGTTCCTGCCAATTTGCCTGATACGTCATGACCCTTAAAGCTGACGAGTGTACATTGAAATCGTTCTACTAAGCCATTTGTCTCAGAATGATAAGCAGTGGTTTTGATTCTCTTACTTCACAAGATCCTTATCAGCTGGTTGAACAAGTATGACTTAAATCCCCACCCTTTGTCTATAGTAATTACAGCAGGGACCCTAAAACCAGACACCCACCCTGAAACAAAAGTTTTTGCTATGGTATGTGCACTAATGTTCGAAATGGAAAGAGCTTCACACCAATAGGAAAAACCATCAACACATATCAATAGATATGTCTGTCCTCATTACAGGGGAGTTGGTTTTGTGATGTCTTCGTGCGCAGGTGAAAACTGCTCATCGGGTGCAGGTAAGGATCCAGAAGGTCAGCGGGTATGTCTACCCACTTTGGCCCTTTGATACAGCACAGAGGTTTTTTATCATTGCCGAATGTCAGTTTTCATACGTGGTCAAACATATCTATCAGTGATTAGCCGTATTGAGACATTAGCCCCTGGGTGGGACAAATTGTGCATGGAGGAGAATAATAGCTTTCACATTGATTCAGGCACGAAGGGGCGCAGTCGTCCGGTGCTGGTGTTACATACTACTTCCAATTCCGTGTTTGGAACATGTATTTTCGTCAATGCCAAGGATGTGTGCTTCTCTCGTAGAAGATGCTGTAGTTGCTGATCCTTTTCCTGCCTTTCCACGAATGGTTGATATTCCAAGCACAGGTCAAGCACAAAGCATTGATGCCACGAAACTCGGTGTCTGCAGGTATGTTTTTAGTTCCCTTGATGAAACGGATATCTGAAGTGAATTGTAGCAGATAATCCAAATATAATTAATCATTTCAGGGAATACCTTGTTAGTATCGCGGGTCGGCTTGACGTCCGGTAAATCCTAAATTAAAACCAAATCCTTGACGCACAATAATTCACACTAATTCGACTGGATAGTTCCACTCAATAGTCACTCAATAATCATTCAATAATCACTGCAGTCAGTAGCCTGACACCGATTTTTATACACCTGGCAGAAAACATATATTCATAAATCTGGAGTGTACTGCTCGAACCTCTGTGTCGGCAGTTACTCGTTTTCTTCTTATATGACAGTGTGTGCGTCCCTGTGTCTCTCGGTGTGCTTGTGTGCGTGTGCATGTGTGTGTGTGTATGTGTGTGTGTGTGTGTGTGTATCTTTTTCTTGTTTTTCTATGTGACGTGTCCTTCAGGGCGTCTGCGATCATGGCTCTACACAATTTCCTTTTCAAAGTAGTTTTAAGCAAATTTAGAACCCGCGCTATTTCACTAAGTTCATTATAGCGATCCATTTATACAAGATTGTTAGATAGAGTTTTCAAAATATCGCGCGACAATTGGCCGAAATTATACACTTTTGAAGTAGCAAGCAGGGGCAATTTTGACAAATAAAATTTCTGATATAATACATTGTCACATACAGAAACATGATTCCATTTGGTAAATAAATACAATATTTACAAGGTTATCACTTTTAGAAGACAATGTAGATTACTATCTCTTTACAAGTCGACCTGTGTGTGCCATATTCTACAGGATCTCTTTCCTCATTTTTTAATGACCCAAAGCACAAGTGTTATTTTTCTTTCAATTTTTCTTCAACCTTCCCCGTTTCTCACATGCTAAAGTCATACTGTTATCATTACCATACATGTTAAAATCATCATTACCAGACATGTTAAAGTCATCATTATCCTACATGTTAAAGTCATACTGTTATCATTACCAGACATATCAAAGTCATCATTATCCTACATGTTAAAGTCATACTGTTATCATTACCATACATGTTAAAGTCATCATTATCATACATGTTAAAGTCATCATTATCCTACATGTTAAAGTCATACTGTTACCATTACCATACATGTTAAAGTTATCATTATCCTACATGTTAAAGTCATACTGCTATAATTATCATACATGCTAAAGTCATCATTATCATACATGTTAAAGTTATACTGTTACCATTAACATACATGTTAAAGTCATCATTACCATATATGTTAAAGTCATCATTATCATACATTTTAAAGTCATACTGTTATCATTATCATAAATGGTAAAGTCATACTGTTATCATTACCATACATGTTAAAGTTATCATTATCATACATGTTAAAGTCATGCTGCTATCATTATCCTTCAAAGGACTGAAGTCTCCTCTTCGTATAAGAGGCAATAAAATTAGCATTTGCTGCCGTATCAGAGAATTCCAGCACACTTTTCTTTGTTTATAAGAAAATATTCCCGTTTCTTAATATTTTGCTTAGTTATTGTAATTTCACTATTTTACTGCGGCTTCTAATTTCTTACGTCACCATTTGCCAGGATATTTTATCTTCTGTACTTGATTGAATTTGGCGTCTCTGACTCGTAGCTCGTATTTTCAGCTGCTCCTTTTGCTGGCGACCATATATTTTGTCTTCTTGCCGTTCATGATTGATCCTTTCTTCTTTACTTTTTTTAAGAGACCCTGTAGATTTTGTTTATTGTCTGTCATTAATACGATGTCATCTGTGTATCTTATGCTGTAACGATTGTGTCCACGTATAATAACATTTCTGGTAGAACTTCCATAGCGAAAACTACTTATCCAAAGAAAAACTTAGAACTAGATATTGGATGAAATACAGTGACATTTGAAAGAAGACGATGCACAAATGACAATTGAACTTGGAGCTAAGCGAGATGTATATCTGTCCTATTATATTGAAAGAGAAGAATCGTTTACAAGGAAAAGGAAGTCGACCGGTTGTTTTGCTTCACGATAATTCACGTAGTCAAGTTGCAAATACAATGAAGCAAATTGACTTCAATCGAAATGGGGAGTTCGTTTAGATTCACAATTATCTTCAACCCTTTCATCTGCAGACTATTTTCTCAGCAAAACTAACTTTTGCATATATATATATATATATATATATATATATTAATTGATTCATCGAGTCTGATAGAAACCTCAGGAAACACTGGACGGCCGTTTCGCCCTATATTTGGGACTCATCAGCAGTGCCCATCCACTACCGAGTGAATCGAAACCCCGACAGTTAGGTTGGCAAGCGAACACTATACCAAATGCTCCGCCGGGCCTCGGTGACGAAGAGATTGCAAATCAGACTCTAATATATATATATATATATATATGCTTTATTTCTTATCACTGAATTCACAACGATGTGACAAAATATCTCGGACAATATAGCAATTCCACTTCGGAACAGTTTAATAACAGTATAGTTATGTTAAAATTAACAGTTTCCCTACTAGGAAACATTCCTGATTTATTGACCGAATATTTCACGTTAGTGTCGGCTGAAATGTATAAAATATTCTAAAAACAGATTTTCAGGAAATTAGAGTTTGTTAATAAATGTTTTCTAGCTAGCCAGTCATGAATTTAAAGAGACACGATCGCCCAAGTGTGTATAACGTATGACAATTAACTGACTGACAGCAAATAAAAGGGACACTTTGGTGAACTATTGTCTGAAGAAACATTGACACATATCGAAACATCGGTAAAAAGACTGACAAAAATGGTCAGTTATTTTGACCGGTCCAGAATTAGGCCGAACTGTTCAAATATTCTCTTCCTGTACTAGAGCCAGATCAGGTCCTAAATGGAATATTGTTGTCATATTGTTTACAGGGAAAAGGAAGTCGACCGGTTGTTTTGCTTCACGATAATTCTCGTCGTCAAGTTGCAAATACAATGAAGTAAATTGACTTCAATCGGAATGGGTAGTTCGTTTAGATTGACAATTATCTTCAACCCTTTCATCTCCAGACTATTTTCTCCGCAAAACTAACTTTTGTATATTTTTTTTTTTTTTTTACTTTATTTATTGTCATTGAATTCACAACGATATCACAAAATACCTCGATCAATACAGCAATTCCACGTCGGAACATTTTAATAACGCTATAGTTATGTTAAAATTAACATGTTCCATACAAGGAAACATTCCTAATTTAATGACGGATTATTTCGCGTTAGTGTCGGTTGAAATGTATAAAATATTCTAAAAACAGATTTTCAGGAAATTAGAGTTTTTTAATAAATGTTTTCTGCCTAGCCAGTCATGAATTTAAAGAGACATGATCACCCAAGCGTGTATAACGTATGGCAATTAACTGACTGACAGCAAATAAAAGGGAGACTTTGGTGAACTATTGTCTGAAGAAACATGACACATATCGAAACATCAGTAAAAAGACTGGAAATAATGGTCAGTTCTTTTGACCGCTCCAGAATTAGGCTGAATCGTTCGGATATACTTTTCCTTTACAAGAGCCAGAGCAGATCCTAAATGGAATATTGCTCTCGTATCTGGGCTATAGCTGCCCAAACCACACATTCAAAACTTGAGAGAGTTCAAAAGCGTTTGACCGACATTGACGATGCTGAATTATTTTTCATACTATAGCCGATTTACCAAAGACAGCAATTTGATACTCTTGCTATTCTTGTGGTAGATCTACAGACGAACTACAATCCAAGTCCAGATAATTACAGCTAATACTTACCATTCCTCGTACTTAGATTCGATATTTTTCCTTCGTATTCCAGTGATAAGGAGAAGTTGCCCTCAACCGTATCCTCTCTCTAGAACTATTGCGTTTGCAGAACAGATTCCGAAGATGCTTCCGCCATCATTATAATCTCAAAACTCTTCAATTCTAGTTTTTTATTCTTCACCTCCATAACCGCGTGATAACCGCGCATAATTACCATGAGTGAGAGAAAATGAAACATCATCCTAGTAAGATCACCCATAGAGGAGAACATGATTAAGAACTGTACGTACGCCATCTCGTACAGGTGTGGCAAGAAATATAAAAGAGAAACAGGCGGCCCCTTAAAATAAGACTGCAAGAACAATGCAAGTCTGTAACATGGGATGAAATAGAAACATAGCAGGATTGGGCGACCACATTTAGAGGTAAAAGAAAGATCGCTGCCCTCCGTGAGATGAAGTTGAAATAATAGACGCAAAACATCACTGAAAAATACGAAAACTCAAAGAATCAACAGGTATACTACGGAACATAAATCTTAATAGCCCTCGAAGTATAGACATGAATACAATATGGAAAATACAGACAGCTCGAGAAAAAAAAAACAGCAATAACAAGCAAATTGAAATATGCGCTATGGTAAAAAAAGAAATGATTGCTGAGATATGAGTTTCATAAGTCCCCAAAATTCACTCAGGCAAGGACATATGGCATGGTGGATGAAAGCGTTGGCTGAAGTAATCCAAAAAATCCCTTGATACAAAGACTTATGAGCTCAATACCTGCAGAGCTGAGTTACTAAATTGAATCAACGGGAACTGATATCAAAAAAAAAAAAAAAAAAAGGAAAGAAAAACACATAGCATGTGGAATTATAACAATCTACCCCCGTGCACTAAATAAAGACTTCGGTTGGAAATCCCGGTGTATGTCACCTGGAGACGGCCGGGTCTTCCATCGGCTGACATATTGTAAATATGGCAATAAAGATGAAGAGTTCGAACGACTTAAAATATAAATGAACACTCCGAACGAAGTAAATAGTCTAAATAGTTACGACAAATCATCTCCGAAATATAAACAGATATAGATGTTTACTTCATATTTGTCCATATTTTAACTTAATTGTTTATTCGCCTTCATTCACAGCATCCTTATACAGATTGTGATGTGTTGTCTCTTGTTTTCTGTGACCGTCAGTATCGTTTCTGCTACGATTTGTGTACCATCATAAAATAAATGTTACTACATGCACCGATTAGTTCTGACAATTCTGTATCAATATTTCCATTCGTTAAAAGAAGAAAGCAAAGACAATGATGGAAATAATGAGAACAACCATCTCTATTCAGGAAACATTCGCCATTTATTGACCAAACTTTATAATAATAGAAATAATAGTAATAATAATAATAATAATAATAATGATAATAGAAATAATAATAATAGAAATAATAATAATATAATAATAGAAATAATAATAATATTAAAAGACATTAAAATAATAATAATATTATCAGAAATAATAATAATAGAAATAATAATAATAGAAATAATAATAATATTATAAGACATTAAAATAATAATAATAATAATAATAATAATAATAATAACAACAATAATAATAATAATATTAATAATAATAGAAATAATAATAATAGAATGATAATAACATCTCGTCCTGAAAACTGACCAAAAAAATCTCTTCATTTCTTATCTTCTAACGTGAGTCTATAGGGTCTGGTGAAGCACTGTCTTCATTACGACATCAGGGACTCATTGGCTTGAAGCAATTTCACTGACTCTAGATACGAACAGATCTTCAGACGAATTATATTTTACCAATCCAGGGCTTCACAGCTAAGTATCTGCCATTCCTCGTACTTAAATTCGACTTTCCACATTCACTTCCCATTCCCGTTATCAGGAGGAAGTTCCTCGCAGACCGTATTGCGTTTGGGGAACAGATTCCGGCGAGGATGCTTCCGTCATCATTATAATGTTAAAACTCTTCAATTCTAGAGTTAATCCTTATCATACATAACTACGTGATATGCGCATATATTTACCATGAGTGACTTTTGGTTTTTGCATTTGATGGGCAATGGTAAGCAAAACATAGATCAAGAGGCAATGTGTAAGAAGAAAAGAAAAAAAAAAAGGAAAAGTCTCTCTGCTAAGACCAACCATATTTTAATTGGGTGTCCGTAATCCCGTTGTACACTGATCATAATGTTGACATATCTGAATAGGATTTAACTGAGAATTAATAGAATAACACAAAACCCTTTCACATCCTTTGATAATTTATTAGGTTGGAAAAAAATAATGACGTAATAATGTCGTTTTTTGACGTTAAAAAATACGTCAAAAACGACATTATTACGTCATTATTTTTGCACCAACCTAATAATTATGATTCTTTTAGATTATCTGAATAAAATATTTTACAAAAAACAAACAAAAAAAAAAAAACGAAAATTATAGCATTGCCCTAATAACACATTGAACTTTTTTCTAGTTAAGATAAATATATATTCTTCTTTAATTGGTTACAAGAAACAAACACGGCTTAAGTACGGATTCAGGAAGTTAAAGAATTTTGTTATGTGTACTCTTAATATTAACAACTGAAGATACAATCAGGTTTTTCTGATAAAACTAATGTTTGTTGACTGAAAGATGAAACACTAATGAACACAAAATAAATGTATGACGTTGGTTCATTGTTAATTGTTGGTTTTGTTTATCAACGTTATTCTTAAAAAAATAATTATATTCAATTTATATCTGCACCATCATTTCCAGTGACATGTTTCCCTTTATTGATAGCTTTTGAGTTAAACTCCTGAGGTTTTTATGTGATCCGAGCTCTTGAACTGGATTCTCATTAGAGATTTTCACTCAGTAATGCAATCGAAAAGCGTGATAATAATCGGTTGGTGCAAGGTCAGATGAATATGGCCGTTGGGAGAGAACAGTTCAAACGAGTTCCTAAATATTTCCTCTGTTATTTATGTTGTATGCGGCCTTAAGCAATCATAAGAAGATCTGTATATGTCCTTTAATCCGCTGTGTAATTTGCTACTGTTGTGCAAATGTTAGGATAGGTCAGTATACTAGCTACGTGTAATTAATAGTTAGGATTATATATTTGTCATTACAATTGGTTTCCAGAAATGACAATTATTTATGACACAGATTGATAAATGTAACAAAGCTATCAATCCCCAGGGATGATGACACATGCCTCTCAGTAATGAAGAGGATGAACAGGAAGTACATCAATTAACTGATTCATTATTACGCCTTACAAGAGTTTGCACTTTATTTAAAGCCAGAAAATAATTTTTAGATTTTAAGAATTTTTTTTCTTTTCTTTTTTTAGATAATAAATAGCTTAACGATACAACTATAGTTTAATTAGTAAAGCATAGATAGGAAAGGAAGAGGTGAGCCTATATATTTCTCCAAGAATATTTGTGCCTAAGTGAATATATGGAACCTAACTGGAATTGGAACTCTGCTCTCCGATAAACAACTGTAAACGTTTATTCATTACACCACCCACCCACCTAAGCATACAGCACCTAGTAATTACAAGCGGTCATCCGTCTAGTTACTAACCAAACTCGACATTGCTTAAACCGGTGTTTCAACGGGATATAGCCGTAAGCCGAAAATCAGGAGAAGGAAGAGTTTTGTACAACAATGATTCTTTCTATATGGCAGTGAATGCTGGACAAACTCCACGCAGATGAAGAGGAGACCTAAAGCAACTTAGTCTAAAGATTTGATTGACTAATTTGTATTTGGAAGTGTGGGGCAAATCATTTAGAAGGAAAACCCTTTAATTTAGTGAAAGCAACGGGAAACCATTCAATTATATTTCCGAAGAATAAATGATGGTTCGTAGCACCTGTTAGGGGGTCTCAGCTAGGGGTAAATAGTTATCCCCTCAATCTGCTGTCAAGACAGTATGAAAGTATATAAATAGAGGTTTATAGTAAAAATACCAGCAATACATTTTTGACTATCGACAAAAAGAAAATTCTAACAAAAATACCTCAATGAAAGTTGATCTGATTTCTTACAAAGAATATATATTGTATTCATACGAAGCGATTCTAAAAATCTTGTCGGCATTAAATAACCCATGGATGACGATATGCCATAAAACAAAATTAACCGAATCAAATCAAGAATGCATGGTAATTCACACATAATAATAAAAAAAAGTGCAGAAATATGATTGTCTACGTCCTTAAGATACAATAGGATTCCCCACGAAAAACAATAAGTGACCCAGGCCTAAAAATATCCGGAAATGTCAAAGAGACTTTTCTTAAAAAAAAAAAAAAAAAAAAAAAAAGACAAAAAAAGACTAACGTTCGTGTTGTGAATGTTGAATAGAAAAAATATCGTCTTAAAATCTGAAAGCAATATACTATCCTGCGGAGAGAGCTTTCAATCCTTTTTTTTATATGGAAACAACAAAACCGGGTAGCGACCAAAAATTTCAGTAGTCTCAACAATTATTTTACATTGTCATAGAGCAATCAGTAAAAAGTGATCTTATACGGCATCGTCATTTACTGAGTGTAGATTAGTTTATAGCACAAGGCCACAAGTATGAGAAGCACGGTTAGTATCGAATTTACTACTAATTAGTTATTGTCAAATGGAGTTGTTTGATTACAATTTACAAACAGAACGATGTTTTTATTTTTTCAAAGGATTAGTTTAATTTTGTTCACGAACACAATTATACCGCATCCAGTCAGGATTGTATTACCTAATTAGTCATAAACATTAACCAGACAAACAGGTTAACATTAGGATGTGCGCGTTGTATAAAGGTTAGAGACTCGTAAAGCGAAATCGGAGAACGGAGTTCGAATTCCAGTCATATTTGCACAAATATTATCGAGAGAGATATGAGTCCATCTCTTCTTTTATGGGTTAAATAACTCAGCTGACTGGGGTCTCTTGATTTGAGATGACAACCTCTCTCAAAGAAGGAAAACTGGGAACTCGAAACCATCCTTGAGATAAATGGCTATCTTTCCCTAGACACAACTCTGATATTATGCATAAGATGCCCCAACGGCCATAATGGCTTACGGAACTAGCGCCGAGCATTCTTAGTAGCATTTGCAATAGTAGTTGCAGTAGTAGCATCAGTAATATTGTTTATATGAAAGCAATTGTAATGAATGTTTTCCCCAAGAAACGAAAGTGATAATTAACAAAAGCTCTTTTATTGACAGCGAACAAAAGAAGGCATATTAAATAAAAAGAAACAGCTCGTTCTAAGATAAATGATTCTATTAATATGTAAAATTAGTGCAGGAAACAAGAATCAGATTATTTTCGACTTTGTTACTATTTTAAAAATATGCCAAGTAATTAGTTTTTCACTAATTGTCCGGCTGAATGATAATTCGCTCCCCGTTTAACTATGATTGAATTAGCCGCAAATGTTCGGTATTTTTACCAGGGCAGCGATACAGAACAGACTTTTAATATAATGGAAGTTGATTTCAGTATCTGTCTAAAAAGGTAATTTATAGCAAAAGACAGTTATCTGAAGTCACTGACAAAAGGACCGAACTCATGTGCAGTTATTTGAAAACTAAAACGCTAGCCATCACCCGACAGCAGGCTATCCTCAGTAAGATGATTTAGCAAATTTTTGATTCGTTTCAACTCAAATTTAGTCTGCCCAATATTAATTTTGTACATTTGGATAATATTCCTTAAAAAGACTTTAATATTTAAACATTTTACGAAATTGTACTTAAAACAGTAGCTACGAGAGAGATGCTGAAAATCGAAGATGCTAACTACGAATTGTAGATATGAACATCATATAAGTGCAAAAGTTTTATCTTGGAAGTGATTTAACCGATGGATGGAAAATCCGACACCAAAATTCGAACGCACATTGGGTTAGCGAAAGAGACATTCCTAAACCGAGCAAAGTGTGCAAAAACAGGAAGATTTCGTTATTAAACAAAGAAAAAAAAACACTTACCTAGGATTAAATACCAATCCCCCTCTTCTGAAATCTGGAAAATCTCTACATACAGGAGGCAATAGAAATGTGTTTCTACAGAAGGATGATCAGAATGGAGTAGACGGAGCGCGTAAGCAACGAAAAAGTCACATGAAAAAGATAAATAAAAACAACATTTTTGTTCATAATTTGAAAGGAAAACTTGAAAATTCTTGGACATATCACGAAGAAAGTAGACTTGGAGAATTTAACACTGACAGAAGATTTCTGCCATGTAAATGAATGGCAGACGTTACTGCTAACTACAAATGATAGAATGTTTTCAAGTGCCCTGTTTTCCCAGGTCGAAGAAGAAACTGCAGCATGATTTTCGATGTAGGAAAAAGTACGGAATCATAGAAAGTAGGATTACTGACAATGACAAAATATAACAGAGAAATACAGTCACTACAAGTATCTCTAGATGTAAATTTAGTTCACATAGAATTGTTCAGACTTGTAGTGAAATGGGCTCTTTTCGTAGTTCTCAGTGTAGGTAGATTGAGAGTTTCTTTTTTTATTTTTGTATAAGGAGTGGTAGTAGGAATAACTTACTGGTTGTTGATATTCATATGATTTGGATTCCCCGACTGAAGCTAAATAATGAAATATTTTGTTAGAAGCAAAATATTGAATACCTCTTAAGTGATATCAATCCGTTTGTATTTTTTAATTATTTCGCCCTAAGCAAGGCGATAATGCCACTAAGATGCAAGAGGTTATTGAGAGTGAAAGAAACTGAGAAGGCATTAGTGTGTAGACTGGACAATAAAAAATCAGGAAACAAAAAGACAAAAGATTTGACATTCCAAATTAAAGTTTTGAAGATCCGAGGTGGCATAGAAGCAAGAAACAGGAATAGAATTTTGGAGCGGGGAAGTGCTAGAAAAGAAAATATTTATGGTTATATGTAGGTATTTCAACATTAAAATTATGAGACCTAAGTGCCAATCTAGTAGTATGCTTAAATACACGCAGTCGTTTTACGAAGCTACAGTTTCATTAGATCAATTGCTATGAACATATTCATAGAAAAGACACAGTTTGCCTAATTGCCGGCAGATAGAAAGTTACGGAACTATAGATGCCAAGGTAGGATCGATAACATTCTGAATATCTCGAGCCATATAGCAGAAGAAATAGAAGAAACGAAGACGGCACATAACAGAAAGTATTTCAGCCTATATTTCTGAGATGAGGTATTTTAACAGTTTACGCTATTTACATTGCTCGGACTGTTGTCCTCATCTTTATTTTCATATTCACGACATTTCGGCCGTTTTACTCTCCAGCCTTCTTCATGATCTGTCTATAATTCTTTGATGAGGTATTTTAACTCTTTACGCTATTTACATTGTTCAGACTGTTATGCTTATCTTTATTGTCATATCCATGATATTTCGGCTATAGTACTCTTTTGCATTCTTCACGTTATATACACTGGAATTTCGAACCAAACCCCTTATTTAATACACGGGAGCAGATTGTTGAAGTTCCACATAAAATGGATGTCTCAGTTTCAGTTATTTCATTTTTGTAACTCAACTCTCCAAAGATTTTTTTGTTTTGTCTCACGTCTACTGAGGTTAGGTATTGAACTTAAAACACTTTGGGTCAATTTTAAATTACCGCTTTTATCCACTTTGCCATGATTCTTTGGGTAAAATGATATCACTTGTACAACAGCCGAAACGTTGTGAATAAAGATGAAGATGAGGACGTTCCGAATAATATAAATAGTGCAAGGAGAGTACTATTCTCATGCATAGGAAGGAGGTTCACTTATTTTTCAGGCTTAATATAGAATTAAAAAATAGCGAGTCAATTCTCAAAGAACTGGAAATCCTACCGGGATTTAGCATTGTCGGACACAATCTTAACAGCATAAGATACGCAGATGACACTGTACTGAAAGGAAACACAGAAAAGAAATTACAAAATCTCATACAGAATGTAGCGACGGAGAGTGATAAGAAGGGACTAAGGGAACTACAAGAAGACAGAATGGTCATCTGTAAAAGTATGAGCCCAAAATGCAATTTGCAGGTGGGGCACACTAGAATCAAGCAGACGTGTAAGTTTAAATATCTGAGAAGCGTTTTGACAGACGTTTTGATAGACGTATTGGGATGGCCAAGGACGCATTTTTAAAGCTGGACAGATTATTGCGAAACAGGAGGATTTCTTTGGGAATAAAATAAACGAATACTGAGCTGTTACGTGACATCTGTCCTTCTTTACGGCAGCGAATGTTGAACAATTTTCACAAAGATGAAGAAGAGACTTGAGGCGACAGAGATGTGGTTCTATGGAAGGATGTTATAGTGAAACACACCTTTTCTATAGTTAATAGACTCTCCCACATATAATAAGTAGGGGTAGTAAGAGTAACAAGAAGTCGCTCAATGAGTCAGTCAGACTGACTAGCTGAACTCTCTGCCTTCGGGTGGGGAGGAACCCGAACGAGGCTACTCCGAAGGGCGGAGTCTCTTTCGGGGACGTAAACCGACCCTGAACCGGCTTATCAATGGGAATAGTTTTGGCCGAGCCCACGGGCTCGGAGATCCCACGTTAAACCGGCCTTGTGCCACATGATGCACTCGTGGGGAGATGACTAAATACCGTCGCTCAGTGGGTCAGTCAGTCGATGTCAGTTGACCATTAGTGGGATACTAAAGTATCTGCGACGGCAACTAGATTACTCTGCGTCATTACCTATTATATCAAGTTCCTAACGTTTTGTACGTGGAACCTATTTTAGGACCGACTTAGTACAAATACAAGCCTCCACTGTGAAACCAGTCCATAACAAAGGATGATAAGGATATCTTGGACCGAGCGTGTGACCAACGACGAGGTCTTAGAGAGAATGCAAACAAGGAAGAGACTTATACTTAACATCAGAAATAGACAGCTGAGGTTTCTGGAACACATACTGAGGAAGGAGAGCCTAGAGAATCTGATACTCACGGGTCGAATAGAGAGAAAGAAAGACAAGGGAAAACAACGAATGACGTACCTACAGAGCTTAAGCAAGTGGATGACAGAATGCGGTCTGTGGAAGGTGGCAGAAAGAAGGAACTTGTTGTGAGCTGCAAGGTATAGAGGGAGATGGAGAGCCATGATCGCCTACGTCTGAAATGACATGGCACATAAAAAGAAAGATCTTTTGAATGTTAAGTACATTTCCACTCTGAAACCTCTTCCCATAGACTCTAGATTCTATCATTTTTTCATATTCAAGTTACATGTGACAAACAATATTGTTGTTAGTATCATTGGAAGTGAAATAATTTTTGTTTCTTTTCAAAAAATATCTGGTATTTATTGAGGGAAAAGTTTAAACTAGTGTCGGTTGATATCTATATAATAAACTTTACTCCTAGAGGATGTAGACCAACATATCATACCATTATGCAATCAGGCCGACTCTGTGAGTAAATTAAAATCATTCCAGGCCATATAAGCACCGGCAATCCTGAAATTTCGTATTCCCAAGTTTTAATTACTACGATTGTTTTAGGTGATTTTTGCGACGAATTTTTTGTATGATAACGATTTTTATAACTTGGAAATAAATTTGGGAATAATCGAAATTAATTTCGAAATCTAGTAAAAGTCAAGCCATGAAATAAAAATAATTATTTGTACGTAAATCAAGGACCGGCGTAGATCAAATTGCCTTTAAATTAAGCGGCGGTAGAATAATGATTGTTGAACTTTTAAAAGGTAAGCATAAATTTTAATGCAATACTTATATGAAGGTATCACTTTTGTAGCTTATTGTTGCCTATCTACTCCTTCCTACTTATTGTGATGAAAGTCCAATCAAGAGTCCTCCACAGGAGTTAGGTTAAATGCCACCCGGTCGGGCCTCTTTTAAAATATATATATATTTTTTTATTAAAACTTTAAAAAAAAAAAAAAGAAAAAAAGATTACTCATTCCGATGTTATCGTTCTTACTATTAATGAGTGAAGTTTCCTTTGAAACCTTTTTTTTTAAGATAGTGTGAAACATTAACATCCTGATGAAAACTTTATTTTCACTTCTGGTTTCATGTGTATTAGGTTGGTGCAAAAATAATGACGTAATAATGTCGTTTTTTGACGTTAAAAATACGTCAAAAAACGACATTATTACGTCATTATTTTTGCACCAACCTAATAGTTTGAAGTATACAGGTGTTGCGTATATTGCTATTTGGCATAACTCTTTCTTTATGATTATATAGCGCCTGACTATATTGTTTTGTGAAAGATTACTTTTTTGTGATTTTTGTCATATAAAATTTTTATTCGTCATTAAATAACTAGATAAATGTTTATATTTTAAATTAACAAAATGCTTACGATCATAACAGCAGTTTCCGTCTGATCACCATAGATAAGCAACTTAGGACCTATTTTAAAACTTAGATGGGTGACCGCCTGGAAATACCAGTCGATCTAAGTTTGGAGATGTGCAGATAACGGCAAAAAACGTCTTGTTCGTTATATTCACGAAATTTATTTTGTAAAAATACAAATTATAGCACAAGGCCGAAAAGGTGGGGATTGAGATGAGGTAGGTCATCACTACTATCCTATATCTAGCTAATCCGATTCGCGACTCATACACACGTTACAATTTTATCATATTCACTAAAGAACCTGTCCGTCATCAATCAATTCTACATTCACCATAATACGCTCAGGGGGTCTAAAAAAACGCACCCCATGATATGGAAATTTGAAACTTTTATGATATTTTTTTTCCACAAAAATTTACGAATGGTGAAAGGTGGGCGAAGATTAAAAAAAAAAACAGACGATAATATAAATAAAAAAAAGAAACTAAACTGATGTTAGTTGGACCTATCGACTCCCCAAAAAAGAAAAAAGAGGCTGTTGTATTGTGTCTTTTCGACAAAATTAAGAGGCTGTCTCGCTAAGGGAGAGGTAAAAAAGGATAAAATATGTTCGGCCATGAGGAGAGGGGGAGGGAAATGCTGATCCGGTTGAGATTAAAAGAGGAGGGGCCAAAAACAAACTGGTGAGGTTCGGAATCTCGACATGGATCATAAGAAAATATGCAGCAGGGAACAGCACTTACTCACATTAACTAGGCATACAAAAAGTGGGCTAATCTAAGGAGAAGGCCCCACAGGAAACCACCCCGATTAGACAATGCTCTGAGCCAGCACCCAACTACAAGACGATGAAAAATTAATTCTAGAACGAGTTATGTGAATGGACATTTGCGGTAATAGTGTACTTTGAGTAAAGAATTCTCTGTGATGAGAGACAGTGTGTATGTTGATTTTGTGGGAAGTGTGAAATCACTCGAAATAATAATCATAATCCCTTTATAAACGAGAAAGGTTTGACTTTGTAGGAAATTATATTCGCAGATATACTGTTTACATTATTTTTATTTTTTATTTTTTTTACCCGGCGCTCTCTTTATCTATATTTCCATATAAAAAAACTATAAAGGCATTCTTTCTGAAATATTACTGACAACATTTATGAAAAGTGGACATCATCATTTCATTTGTCACGTTTAGATCGCGTATAATCGATTAGGTTATATTGATTTTCCTTCAGTCTTTTTATCTTCACAGAGTAGTAATATTTTTTGTATCCTATAACTTTCATTATAATATGAAATAAGGGCGCGTTTCGTTTGATGCCTTTTCTTTTTTTGTTAACCAAGGCAAATAAAATTAAGAATCTAGGAAAGGAAAAAAAGACAAAGAGAGAAAAGCAAATCGTGTTTCTAACAAAATAAACGACCTGTAATTTACACATGATAAATAAAAAGTAGATGGAACGCATGCCGTGAAAAAATTACATTGCCGGGCGAAGTTCTCTTCTATTTGGAAAAGAAAGACACTCCTTAATAAAACAAAATGCGTGAAGACTATAGATGATTCGTCAATAAATCTATTGACTGGTAAAAGGCGCCAAAATAAAGAAATCAAATGCATTGTCTATAATTGGGAACTTACTTTTGTCAGTGTTTTAACGGAGTATCTCGATTTCAGGAAACCTGTGAATAAATAAAGCGTTGCTCAGTCGTTTGACAATCCATCTTCTAATATCTCTAACTTTTTTTTTTCTAACTTGTTCTTATCGTCACTTGTGATGACAAACATCAAGCTAACTCAGAAACCACTGCAATTGTTGCGTTAAAGGCAGGGCATAGTAATTTACAGATTTCTCGCTTCCTGAATGTTGCACGGTTGTTTGTCATAAAATTTGTCAAATTATCTGGACGCTGCAGACAGTGATTACAAACAAACGTAAAACACCTGCTAACGGGTCCCAATACCATAAGCACACCCACATTTATACGAAAAGTGAAGAAAATTATCGATAAGTCTTCCGGAAATTCAATGTTATTGCTAGGCAGCTTAAGTTTATATGGCACACTGTCTGAAGAATGGACGTAACGCATGCTGTCCGTATGAAAGTTGAACAAAACTATTCGGGTTCCTAATATGATTCGGGTTCCTAGTTTAAAATTTTAGTTTTGTAGTAACTTGAGACGTTAAAAAATCTACCCCTAGGACAAACTGTCATATATTCAATTTCGTTATCTCCAATACTAAATTTGTTGTAACTTCTTTATCTGCCGACGTAGTCAATGTTTACTATTTATTAATTCAATATGGTGAATGTTTAAATCGGATTCAGGGTATGTTCCATTATTACATTATACCCGCTCATAGTCACTGTATTGGAAAGGTCAATTGTAAGTCTTACTTCTTGGAAAACTTGTTAAAATATTTGTCTATATTTCTGAAAAGAGATATTGTGATACATTGGATAAAAGTGTTACTTAGAGTAAAGAGGTTTGAGTTCAATATCTGGTTAAGGCGCTGGAGAATGTTGAGAGGGGAATTAGCAGGAGATAACTGATAACTGACATCCATTAGATATGGCACCGTGATCAGAACAAGTTAGAAAAAAGTTAGAGCTATTAGATGTGACATGTCTAATAGAAAAGTCTACTCCAGCGAGCGAAATAAAGGGTTTAGTTCGACATTCCAACCACCCGAAGAAGGCCGGCGCATACAACGGCCGAAACGTTGTGATAAATATGGCAACAAAGATGAGGATGATAGTCCGAGGAATGTAAATGCTGTTAAAATATATTGACTTTATGGTCAAGATCAGTCTTATCCCAACTACAAATACTTATGTCATCAGACTAGACCCCACCCTGCCTAACCATCATTGACTTCTGTCTCTTTCAAATTTCTACTCGGTGTTGAATTCGGCAAGATAAAAAAAAACAAAAAAAAACTTGCGAGTCCATCTCTTTCCTTTTATATTTTTGGGCGAAGTTTCCAAAAAAATAGACGATAATATAAAGCAAAAAAAAAGAAACTAAACTGATGTTAGTTGTACCTATCGACTCCCCCCAAAAGAAAGAGAGGCTGTTGTATTGTGTCTTTTCGACAAAATTAAGAGGCTCTCTCGCTAAGGGAGAGGTAAAAAAGGATAAAATATGTTCGGCCATGAGGAGTTTGCAAACAAAATGGAGTAAGTCCCGCCTATTTCTGTAGATTTTTTTTTTGCTATCCCCCAGCCATTTAATGTTCTAAAATTCCATAACTGGTAAGCCTGCCAGAATTATTTAACGGTGGGCGCAACCCTAACTATATTTGATTCGCATTTGATTCTTCGCCGAGGGTTGAGTCGGAAAGAGGACTAGTTGTCTTTCCAGACAAGGTAGTAGTTAACAGCGATACGAGATGATTAACCATTAAATGCAAGAAGAGATAAGTTAGGATCATCACCAAGAGTAAAAGATTTCAGTTAAAAATTGGAGAGATGCTAAAATTAAGGAGCTGCAGAACCTTCTTTCTTGCTTCCCTGATAGTTATAATCGTCACTTATACAAATGCAATGTCAATGGTTATCTCCAGATGCCTTGATCTAATTCTCCGTCCTTCTCTCCATCCAGTCCTCTATATTCTTGTTCCCACTGTCTGTAACCCCTTGTGTGCTAGTGGCACTCCCGGCTTGCTTGGGATGAAAAACTTAGAAAAAATAGTGTTTTAACAGAGGATGATAAATGCGACAGCAATATCCAAGCTATATCCAAATCTAAGTTGCTAGGAAAACGAAATGTTTTATCCATCCTCTTATAAGGCGGTGAACGCACGAAAATATCCCCACGAATAAGAAGAAAACATAGAAGCATAAAAAATGTGGCTCAACAGAAGGATACTGAGAATTACATTGATGGAGCGAGAAATCTACAAGGCGTAATAGTAAAAATGTCATAAAAACTTACACTTCTACTCGGGGTGAGAAAAATACGCCAGATATACATATAACGAGGAAGGAGTGGTTAGAAATCCTAATCCCTACAGGGCATATTGCGGGAAAGGAAAATAAGGGGAAGGCCTTGTGACACTTTCCTGACAAGATTCTGCGAATGAAGAGCAGAACAGAGGAGCAGCCTTAGCCGTAGGAGGAAAACTGCTAAGAGCCAAAAGGGATAAATGTTGTGGAGAGTCATGATCGTCTATATCCTGAAGAGACGTGGACCATAGAAAGAGTGAACACCTAATTTCCATGGTCTATATTTTCTAGTCCATATTGGTTACCCATTAACCAGTGAACCAATATTTGTACTCATGAATACATTTCACACACATTCCATGAACTGTGTTACTGTCTTATCATAAATGACTTATCTAAAGTGTCTTTACATATATATATATATATATATATATATATATATATATATATATATATATATATATATATATATTAGTGCAAAAAACAAAAATTACCTCAACACAGATGATAGACTATCCTCTATGTTGAGGTAAGTTTTGTTTTTTTGCAGTAAAAATTCATATGCTCTGTTATAGTAAATACATCGAGCTCTCTGTTACCTGTACTATATATATATATATATATATATATATATATATATATATATATATATATATATATATATATATATAGGCATCGCCACATGCAAGACAGTAAAGCCGCTAAGACACAAGCGGTTTTCAGGGGTAGAAAAATTAGGAACAGAAAGATTAAGGATGATCAGAAAAGAAAGATAGTAATTAGTGGACAGGAGATAGCGATTGACATTGCATTATTTTTTTTTACAGATTAAATTTGGCTGGAAATCATTGAACCAGTAGGTTTTTTACACAAGCGAGAAGTGCAATGGAAGGAACCGATTGCGTAGAATTTACGTCTACATCTGTAAACCGCTTAGGTCTCGATGCCAGTCAAGTACAGCGCATAAATTAACAAATTCTAGATACAAGAGTTTATCCGAATAATTACCTGTAAAGTATTTAGAGAAAAGGCACAGGGTTGCAACTTTACTGCGGTGGAAAACTTACTGAAGACCAGGATCAATAATCTTGCGGCTGATTCTTCTGTGAATTTTATCAAGGAACTCCATGTAAATACCCTGGGAACTAAGTATATATATATATATATATATATATATATATATATATATATATATATATATATATATATATATGTATATATATATATATATCAGGGCTGGTTGACTTTTCACTTTTTAGAAAATCAAAATTGTACATGGTGGATAAGCTGGAGTTTGATGTGCTAATTTTTGATGCCAAGAATTAGGTTCATAGCTTTTACAAATTTCTAAGCCTTCATTTTAAAAACTGTCAGAAAAAATATAGAAATACCTAATTTCTGCGGGTCTTTGCTTACATACTAACTTCAAACTTTTACTATTTTAAGAATAAATTCAAATGAAGTTGATATCTTTGGTATTTGAAACATTGAATGAAAATATATTCAAGTCAGAATTCTAATTATGAATCACCACAAGAAAAATATGCAAATTATTACTCTATTCGATAAGTAAAAACTGTAAAAAAAAATGAATAAGATTACAAAAAAGTCTACTTGATGAATAAGATTTGTTAGATCATTTAGATAATGTGATAGAGCCTAATTCATAAAAACTAAAAGTAGATAATAGTGTATATAACAACAATATGTTGCTGAGCACCGATTATAAGACAAAACAATTTAAATTTGTATTGTTTATTTAAAATCACACTAAAACCACAGCACTGTGTAATATATTACCTTATAATATAGCAAAATTATTTAGTATAATTTCCCTTTGAATAAATGAAGATCTTATTTTATGACATAATGCTTTAGCAATGATTTATTTGTTTCTTGCATCATTTCTTTATACAATTTGTAAAGCTTCAGTAAATTATAAATTTCATAAGACCTTTCTCTGATCACCGGAGTGTGTGTGTGTGTGTGAAAGTGGGAGAGAGAGAGAGAGGTGGGGAGAGCCTGATAATAATTCCGAACAGATTACTTAAGTAACTGTCTTTCCCTGGAAAGAAAGTGGAATGGATTTTGCAAGCCTGCCCACGATTTGAATCCAGATGGGACATTCTCATAGCGAGGGGTCACCAGTCTGCACTGTTACTTCACTCTAAAGGAGAAGAGATCGATTCAGTCCATTACTAAAAATCCATTAGTGCCGAACAGATGTGGCCGAAATTTTGTTCGCTTCAATGAGTAGACAGGTTCAGTTATCAGCCCTTCCTCAGTCAGGAGTAGAGGTTTATCATTTATTTTTAATTTAGGAGAAACTTTCTGGTTCGTTCTCCTAAAGTGTTCGCATTCACTCCTCTAACACCCTTTCATATTAGTGACATTATCACACCAAGCAAAGTGAAAATCCAACTAAAATCATCCCATAAAACCGGAGCAGTAAGACCATTGCTTAAACATTATTAATATTTGCCTGTTATCTTAATATTCTTTCTTTTATTTAGAACATCACTCGACGGCGTTTAGTATAAAGTGCAGGTCCGATATAATAAATAATGTTTAGGTGGGATGAAAAGCAGCTTACTGTTTGGACTACAAGGACTTTAAGGCCGAGACAAGATCAAAGGTTCTAAAAATTCCCGTCCATATTTTAAATGAGCAAGTTCTTCACTTACAGCCTAGGCCTATACTGAACCCTTATCTCGGCGAATTAAGCCATGAAAATCAGCATCCGAAATTGCAGCTTTCTATCAAAACCTGAACACTGGAACAAACCTAACGACGCAGCTGCATCAACAACAAGCCGTGTTGCAAGCCTTGATATTAATAGACTGAATCAAAGATTAAATACAGGCCGCCTTTGTTTTCTTTTCGTTGAAAGCGCCTTGTATTGATCGTCATCAAATAGCAATATTTGAGAGATAAAAGAATTTAAAGTTTAATATTAAAAGACTCAACTACAAGCCATTTTACGTCTCTCGTGTTTTGCCTACGAAACGATAGGTCTTTGCTTGGGATTATAATTGAAGTCGGTTAGAATGAAGCTCTTGAATGCTGACCGGAGGATCGATAAGTTCGATTAATGTCATTTCTCATACAAAACTATCTTCTTCATAGCCTGTAGATATCGCCTCATCGGGAAAACATTTTCTTTGACACAAAATTAAAAGCGTCTTTATGACCATATTAAGTAGCCGAGGGTACGTTGCTCAGTTGGAAGAACGATCAACCGCTTTATGTCTGAAAATTTCCATAGAGATCGTCAAGGTATTTTTCCATTAACCCGACACTAGAAACGGAAAGAAGTCTTCTGATTGATTTGTTTTTTTAATTTACCTATTAATTTATTTATTTTATGTAAAAATAAACCTGAATTTATTGTTTAAATCAATAAAAACGAAATCCATTGCAATTCGGGGCAAGAAAACGAAAATACTTCAGGTTTATATTTTTCATACTGTTTCCCTTAATACAAAGCGCAAATAATACTTAAAAATTTTTCCTTAATGTATTATATATTTTTAACTTTTAACTTTCTCTACATGATATTAAGTAGATGTTTTTTTAATTTTTTAACATTGTCTCTAGAACTTCGATGTTGCTCACATATTCGGTCCATGGTATTCTCAGCATCTTTCTGTACGTGGTAGAGGGTGTGACGGAATAAGGTGTGTGATATGAATGCAAGAGGAGCTTAAAAATAGTGAGCATTATATTTGGTTGATTGAATGATTGAATCTTTTTTTTTTTTTTTTTTTTTTTTTTACAGCTTAACAAATTTGCAGGTTATCTAAAACCAGAAAATATATTTAGATTGTGAGAATACTTTTGGCGAAGGAGAAATAATAATGATTTAGTGATAACAGTTTTACTAATTAACCCATAGCTTGTGGAGAAAAGGTGGATTCATACCTCATCGAAGGTTATTTGCGCTTGTCGTTATAATGAACCGATCAGCAATTGAAAATCGTCGCTTCGATTAAAACTTGGAATTTTTAAAACTACCTGAATATTTAAGCTTACAACACCTTTTAATCACCAAGAGGATATGGTTTGAAGATCTTCATTCTTGATTTGATAGATTAAAGTATGGTTGATGATTTTAAAAAATGGCGTGATCATGGTTCACCACAGTTACCTGTCTTTTGTAACTCTGAACAACTTTTTTCACTGTAACATCTCTCCAAAACCCTTATTGGTATTTTTTATCAGCCAGTCATAGCTTACCGGCTATTTAGTTTTAGGAAGAATAATGTGTTTTAGCCTTCCAGTAGTATACCGACTACTAATATTAGCATTAGCATAGCTATTGATACCCTAACACTGACTGCGAATACAGAAAGATGAGATACACGAACGTAACAAACAAAACATTTAATAAGGGAAACAACTTACATATATTAAAATGATTTACATATGTCCCAAAACAAATGATTGTTCATACTGTCCAAAGGAACAAAGATGATTACAGAACGAGAAAAGAAATAACATACCAATTTTATGGCCTTTGATCGTCCGTAGATAAGTGAATAGAAATTACTTTTTTTTCCTTCGCTAGGTCGTGCACATGTTGACCAGTTTCCACGTGTTGAACGCCTTGGGGGTCAGGAAGGTAAAGAGGTCATTCCTCAAAGAACGGAAGCAAAAACTAAAAGAGACAGAAGAGTTCTTCTCTCTAAAGGGACTGAATTCCCATCAGCTCAACCCAAGGGAAAACAACTATGGTCTCCCTACAACCTGTTCCGCTAACCATTCACTGAAGGTGGTCAAATCGGTTATTCTCTTTCTTCTATCTCTTTTGCCTTCATTTTGTCTTGTAAGTATAAAATTTACCGTTTACTCTTTTTTATGCGAACCAGAAATTTCAACTGTCTCTACCTGATATTAAGTAGAAGTTTTTAATTTTGTTACCATTATCTCTAGAACTTCGACGTTGCTCACATGTTCAGTCGAAGGTACTCTCAGCATCCTTCTGTCGGACCACATTTCTGTTACTTCAAGTCTCTTCATCTTTTATAAGATGTTCAGCATTCGCTGTCAAACAGGAGGAATGATATTACATAACAGTTCAGTTTTCGTTTCTTGGTTTTCAACGACATTTTTTTCTGTTTCATTATACTTTGCTTAGCTTTTCGAAGTCATATTTCCCTATCCCAATGCACCTTTAAATTTCTGTTTCACATTGTACTTGTTTGCCTTTGCTCTCTTCAATATGTATTTTTTCATTGGTCAGATCCTTTCGCTAACAACCAATGCTTTAAAACTTCTTGATATTAATATTCAGTCGTTTCTCCTTGATTTCCTTCTCTATCATCTGTAGGAATCCTTGTAGCATATTTTCTGTGTATGTGTGTTTTTACCAACATTGTATCATCTTTTTCTGCAATACGTTTCACCCTGTATAAGGCCAGTTAAACAGGTAGATTTATTTGACACCAATGTAAAATCCAGCTCAACTTTAGGGGCTCGCTGAGCTGGCAAAATTTTACAGCAGACAAAAAACATTTTTTCTACTTATCTTATACGTGGAAGGGAAACATGGACAATTGCAATATATATTCTCCACTATTTATTCTCCCTCACCATGACAGTTCCCCCCAGCTTTCTCCCTGTCCAATATCTAGTATCTAGAATCGCCTTGGTCTTAGCCTTGGTCTAAGCCTTGGTCTTAGCCTTGGTCTTAGCCTTGGTCTAAGCCTTGGTCTTAGCCTTGGTCTAAGCCTTGGTCTTAGCCTTGGTCTAGTGTTATCACTGCGTCACTCCAAGACGGGAGTACAGATGTTCTGTTCCCTCAGGACAAAGTTTAAATATCTCAATTTTCGCTTTTGCTGCTCTTTTTTCTTTTCTTCTAAGAGCGAATCATTTAAATTGTTGTCCGGGCTGTTTGTATCGAAAACTAACACAAGAAAACCTTTTAATTAAATATTAACCGTGAAAATTCTTTCTTAAGAGGTAATTATTCGCTGGTTCCAACACTTCATGAGTTCAAGCGCCTTACGAGGCTGGGATCCCGCTCTCACCCTTTCACTGTTGAAACTCCTAAATGTAGCCGTATCTTCTACTCCAATAGCTTCATGTCTCGCACCTCTGGGATGTAGAACTCCCTTCCCTATTCCAGTTTCCCTGAGAGCTATAATCTCCAGCTATTCAAATGTAATGTCAATCGACATCTCCAGTTGCCTTGATCTATCCACTACCCTTCTCCTCATCCTTTCTTCTATCACTCCTATCCGATCTTGCTCCAAATCTTCTGTAACCCCTTGCGTCCTAGTGGCTTCTCGCCTTGCTTGGGGTGAAACGCTTACCCCCCCCCCAAAAAAAACCCCGAACAACTTGGTTCCGATGAAGTAATCGGTAAGAGAATATTCCGATAACATGATCTGTAACTCATTAGAGTCGTAGTACTAACACATGTACAGTAGCTGCAGCAGAAGTTGTGTGCCTTGGGCAAGATTCCCTGATGGAGCCCAAACCTCTCAAGGATGGTTTGAATTTAGATTTTTACTTTCTCTTAGATAGTCTATCCTGCTATTTTCAAATAGCCGGGGAGAGAAGAGATGCATTCGTCTGTCCTGCTTTTTATCTATAGGTGGGGGCAGACGATATAGATTTATATATTTCCCAAGAGTATTAGCACGTAATTTAATGTGATGAATTTGACTAGAATTTGAACTCGTCTCTCCGATCACCGAATCCGAGCCACAATTTATTACTTCGACGGAATATATTTGTCGTTAAGAACACATACTACTAGCGAAACAATTTAAAGGCATCTCACTCCCCTATTGTGTTCGACAAAAAAAGACTTCTTATATAATACATGTGAACCGTCATTTACGACAGGCCAGAACTAATTTGCCAAGTGAGCGAGTGTTTTGGCGGGTGGTTTCCTGAACAAGTGTCAAAAGAAACGTCAAAGAATGTGAGAAAATCGGTAGATTTTTTTTGACAGACTACTATAGAAACTGTCTATATTTCTGAGATGAGGTATTATGTACAGTATTTACATTAGTCGGACTATTGTCCTCATCTTTTTCGCCATATTTATCACAACGTTTCGACCCTTCAGTATCTGTCTATATTTCTGAGATGAGGTATTACGTACAGTATTTAGATTAGTCCTCATCTTTGTCGCCATATTTGTCACAACGTTTCGGCCGTTGTACGCTCCGGCCTTCTTCAGGTGGTTGGAATTTCGAACTGAACCCTTTATTTCGGTCACTGTGCCATTTGTCCTCAAGGCACAGTGGATAAAGGCGTTGGTTAGATCCAGTGTGTGTTCAATACCCGGTTAAGGCAGTGGAGAACTTTCAGAGGGAAAATTAGCAGGAGATAACTGATATCCATCAAACATGGCACGTGGAACTAGAACAGTCTACCCAAGGGATCGAAATAAAGGGTTCAGTTCGACATTGCAACCATCTGAAGAAGGCCGGAGCGTACAACGGCCGAAACGTTGTGACATAGGTTAAGACCCTTAGAAGTGCATTTTTGAGTGATGAATCCGGGAAGGATCTTAGTCATTAACTTAAGAATTATGAGTCATTAAAAATATCAACTCAGAAAGCCGTAAAATTTTCACGTTTTTTTGTATATTTTTCTTCTGTTATTTTTCAGGTGACGGTATAATTCTAGTCCCTAGTGAATATATATTTCGTAATTTGCCAGGTTTCATGACCACAACACACAGTAACTCGAAATATTAATGCCTTTTGAATAGGTGAAAATGCAAAATTTCCCAGTGAATATATAAGAATTTTTGTCTGTTCACCAAAAGAATACCTTATAGAATATTACTTAATACTCAAGGGGTACGTTTTTTCGATAGATGGTTAAGTTAGTCAACTTAATATCAGTACTAATTCGAATCGATCGTTTTCTTCTTGAAAGTGTCTCATAGAAAAAAGATTAAATATCAAATAAACAAAATTATATTTTACGATGAAGAGCGTGTCTTTCAATCTCTCTTTTCCATCGTTTGTTTAATTTATAAACAAAGAAAAAGAATAAAAAAATTAAAAAAAAACGAAGAATTAGAGCAAGAATTAAAAGAAGTAGAAGAAAAAGTAGAAAAAAAAGAATTGGCAGAAAAAAGAATTAGAAAAAAGTAGAAGATTTAGAAGAAGAAAACAAAAAAGATAATAATAATAATAATAATAATAATAATAATAATAATAATAATTGAAAGAAGGAGAAGAACAACAACAAAAAACTATAAAATAAGAAAGAAAAAAGAAGTAGAAGTAGAAATAGAAGACATGATTAAAAGAATAAGAATGAGAAAAGAAGAAGAAAAAGAATTAGAGAAAGAAGTAGGAGGAGGAGGAAGAACTAACACCATAAATAATATACTTAATAATAAGCACATTAAAAAGAAAGATTATTCTTCTTCCATGTACCATGACTCTTCAGAGATTTGGCGACCAATGCTCTCCGCAATGTCCTGTTCTTCCTAGCTATTACAAGATTTTTTTTTTTGTTATCTCTCTAAAAACTTCCCACCATCCATTTACTCAAGCTCCCTACGCAGGCTATTTGCTTTTTTCCTCTATTACACTTTCCTTCAATTTTCCCTGTGAGTATCAAACTTTCCAATCACTCTTTCCTCATTATGTCCCTTTGAAATTTCAACTGCCAACTGTTCAACTTCCTGAGGTTTTCGTTTTATTCCGTAAATCTTCATCGTTGCTTGCATGGTCCGTCCATGATATTCTCAACTTCCTTTTGCAGAACCACATTTAATTTGTTTCAAGGCTCTTCTTCATATCTGACGAGACGGTTCGGCCATATTCTTATATGGCTTTACCATTACAGAACAGTTCAGTCGTCTTTTTTTTAGGTTTCTAAAGGAAATTTTCTGTTTCTTAATACTTTACTTGGCTTTTATAAGGCATGTTTCAATATGTCGCTTCTGTCGACCAATCACGTGGTCAAGATAAACACTCAGTTGTGGAGCAAGCTGAGGTAAAAAGTAATCCAACCTTGAGGAAGAGAGCTATTTATGGTGCAATGGAGCATCTCATTGTGCTAAAGTGGGATAGTCCATTGCTTGGGTTGTGATTGGCTGCTGGTACCTGAGTGGAGGTATTTCTATATAAATACCAGCTTGATTCATCAGTTAGTTTGCAGGGTTTGTATTAAGTTCATCCCCTGGTGTGTTGTTTTTGCTACTGACTTGTTTCCTTTGCGTCGAAAAGATAAGCTTTTAAGTTTACATTTTTGCAACCCTTTTTGACTTTCAGTTTTCCTCGTTCTATTTTTTGTCTAATTTTTTCTCTTTATTTTCCGTTTTATTTTTGCTTTTGTATTATTTTGCCTTTTTCTTTCAGTTTTTGTTTCCTTTTTTAAATTTTCCTTGTTTTCGTAGTCCATTTTTCTTCTTTTGGTTGAGTTGTTTATTACCGTTTGAGTTGTTTATTACCGTTTGAGTTGTTTATTACCGTTTGAGTTTGTACGTTTTTTCTTGTTTATTTTGATTATTATTTTTTTACGTCTCTGAAAACACCAACATACCTTAAAAAAGCAACAAAAGCTTAATTGTTCGGCGTGGTGGGCCGAAAAATCCCATCATGGCCGACAATAACATTGAGGAGAATACACCGCCTTCACAACCGGTGTCACCCCAGAAAACGGCCTGGGGGAAAAACAGGCCCCCGGAAAAAGATGCAGCATATTACTGCGAACAGAGAAAAAAATTCGAGGAATCATTCAAAGGCAATGAATTCCTCACGATTCAAGAAGCGTTGAATGCTGTCGACACGAGAACAATATCTCTCCTAACTTCGGATATAAAAACCCGAAAGTTGATCGGCGTCGGCAGAGAGGTAATGGAGGAGGCCTTAAGAACCTTACAAATTAACCCCAAAGTTCTGGCGCGGAGGACGAATGCTCTGTGGGACATACTCCTCGCCACGGAAGAGCAGGCAAAGGCTCTGGCAGGAAGCCTACTTGCAACAAAGAACCTGCGCATTCAGACGGAATATATGGGAACCCGCAGGACCAAGGTTACGATCCACGGGGTCCCAGTAGATATCAACGAGGACAGGATGGGGGCCTTCTTCGCCAAATATGGCGAGGTGAACGACGTCAAGGCCCTCGTTAGCAAAGGCGGCATCCTGACCGGCGACATGGAGGTGCAAGTAACCGTGAACAGGGAAAACTTCCAAGAGATCCCAAACACCTTGGTGTGCCGCAAAAGAAGAATGCTGGTCGTGGTGGAGGGGAGGAAGCCATGCTGTTGGGCGTGTGGTGCGTCAGGACACATGTCCAAGGAGTGTCCTGGCAAAAATAAAGTCATGCCGATGCCCCCTCCAGCAGCAGCAACAACAACAGTAGTGGTTGAAAAACCATCCGGAAAACCTTCCCAAGAAGACTGGAAAGAGGTGGATAAGGGGCGGAAAAATACAACTGTTTCAGCCCCGCAGGAAACGCCCCCTAAAAAACACCTCGAAAAGAGGCCAAAAGAAGGACAAGCTTCAAAGGAGCAAAAAAAACAGAAGCAGCAGCAGCAGCAACAGCTCCAGCAACAAAACAGCGACATGGAGGTGGAGGAAGTGCCTCCCAAACGGGCTGCCTCCTTGAAAAGGAACCGAGAGGAAGACGAGGAGGAAGAAGAACAACATGCTGAACAAGCAGATCGGATAAATAGACTAATTGGTCATATTAGTGACGATAGGGGCAGGGAGAAAAACAAAGTTACATCCGCCCCCTCTTCACCATTGAAAAAAGAAAAAAACACTTCTGCAGATAGGAGTCTCCCTCCCTCCCTGTCTCGATATCCACTTCCGCCTACCACCCCCACACCCCCGCACACACCTACTCCTACTGCCTCAGACCCTCCAATTCCCCAATCACCCCTCCCTACTCCAACCTCTTCGTCCACTCCCACTCCACCACCCCCAGATAGGGGAAAAAAGAAGAAAAGGATCTTCGGCAAGGTCGAAGAAATTTGTAGAGCAGAGAAAGGGGAGATAGACAAAAACCTCTCCTCTCGCAAGAGAGCATTACTGGGGCCTCTAATTAAACTGTCATCTGTTGATGGTAAATCAGTGGAGGACCCCAGAAATTTTCCTGGTGCCCCGGGAGTTGTCGGACTGATCCGGGATTCCGGTAGGCACTTGAAAGTCTGGACCCATCTCTTCGAAGCCAGAGAAGCCTTCCCAGAGATAAGGATGGTGGAGACTGGGTCGCAAGATCTTAAAAAAATGCACTTGTTTTGTTCAGGGAGGGCCCCCGTACGTCTCCACCCTTCATTATATAGGGCCCTAAAACTAAATTACCCCACGGACGTCGGCGGGATTGTCACAGAAGGACGGATAACGTCAGAGTTAGGCGTGGGGAGCCTGGGACAATCCGTCGGGGTCCTTTCACCCGCAGATTTCCGTCCTGTATGTGAATAGGTTTATTGCACTTCTTCTTTTCTTTCTTTGCAGGCTTAGAAGATGTCTATTAAGATAGCGACTTTGAATGTGAGGGGCTTAAGGGATCGGGGTAAGGCTGCCCGCCTGCTCCGGGACCTTCTGTCCCTGGATGTGGATGTTGCCGCGATCGAGGAGACCCACTTTGTTTGCAGTTCCGATGCGTGTGTGCTGGACGATGACTTTGTCGTCTATTCAGCATATGGGGACCGTTCTGCCAGAGGAGTTTCTTTGCTTGTCAGGCGTACTCTTGATGCGAAGGTGGACCTTGTGCATACCGATGCCGAGGGCCGGTTGATCGTGGCCGATATTGCCGTGAAAAGTGGTTCGTTCCGAGTCGTTGCGGTTTATGCGCCCAACGACCGGGAGGAGCGGGTCTCGTTTTTTCGGCGGTTGGGGCCGTTCCTAGTGGATTCAACGCGCCTAGTTTTAATGGGGGACTGGAATGCCATCCTGGACCCCAAGTTAGACAGGGGGCGGGGAGCTAGCGGGAGAAGGGGCGATCGTAGCCTGGTTGATCTGATCGACGATTATGGTCTCGTCGATAGATACCGGGTCGATCATCCCGGGGGGAAAATGTGGACGTGGGCTCTTAATTGGCCTTTTGACAAGGTAGTTAGCTACCTTGACAGAATGTTAGTTAGAAGAGCCGACATAGATCTATTAGATTGCCCTACGTTCCACTGGGTAGGCTACACGGACCACAAACTCGTTTGTGCCCGGGTGGCGTTAGACCATAGGCCTAGAATGGCTGGCTACTGGAAGTTCAATCTGTCCTTACTGGACAGGGAGGACTTTCGGGAACAGCTAATTAGACTAGTGCAGCGGGAGCTAGTGGGGGCGGTTATCGGGAATAAGTGGTGGGAACGCCTTAAGTGTAGGATTAGGTCCTTCACCACTGATTTCAGCAAACGGCTCGCTCTAGATAGAGCTGATAAGGTGAAGACACTCAAGTCTAGTTATTCCCGGGCGGTGGCTGGGGGGGATCCCCTAGAGATAGCCTTAACTAAGGAGGCCCTGGATCGTTCGAATAGCGAGCGGTACATGGGCCAGGTAATTAGACATAAGTTAAGCAAGATGTCTTCCGAAGCTGTGAACTTGGGCGCAGATCTGCGCAGGGAAGAGGTCCGTCGAGGTGGCGATCGTTACATTCGTGAAGTCGAATCCCCGGAGGGGCGTACTCTTCGGGCCACTGACGACATGTGCGAGGCGTTTCGGCGCCATTTCGAGAGCCGGTTTACCAAGGAGCCTGGTCTCCGTGAGGAGGAGTTTCGTAGCTATTTGGCTGACTTTCCTCGGCTTTTGCCGACTGAAGCGGCTAGCTGCGAGGGAGAGATCACGGAGGGCGAAGTCTACGCGGTTTTGAAGAAGGTCGGCAGAGGCAAGTCGCCCGGTCTGGATGGTTTGCCCTATGAATTGTACTTGAGGCTGTCGCACATCTTTGTTCCGATTTTGACTGCAGTGTTCAACAACTGGTTCCGATCGGGGTCCATCCCCAATCGGATCACCAGGGGCGTGATCACTCTGTTGAAAAAGGGCAAAGGTGGTGGGGGGAAACTAGATGACTACAGGCCCATAACTCTGCTAAACACAGAGTTAAAGATTATGGCCAAGATCCTGCAGGAGCGTTTGCAGTCAGTTGCCGAGTCTCTGTTGGGACCTGAGCAGACTTGTTCTGTGAGGGGCCGAACAATTCAGAGCAACCTGCATCTGATCCGCACGATCATAGAGGGTGTAAAAGACGACGAGCAAGCCGCGCTGATCAATTTGGATCAGTCCAAGGCATTTGATAGGGTCGACCATCGCTACCTTGCTACTGTCCTGCAGGCCGCTGGATTCGCACCCAACTTCTGCCGCTGGATTAGCCTCCTGTATCGCTCCCCCAGTGCTGTGGTACAGGTGAACGGAAGGTTGTCGGACGCGTTCGTGCTGTCTAGGTCGGTTCGTCAGGGTTGTCCGCTGTCGCCTCTCCTTTATGCTTTGGCGTTGGAGCCTCTCCTTCGCCGGCTGAAGGACGAGACCGGCAGTCCGGCCCTACGCGGAATCGCCGTTCCTGGAGGGGCTCGAGCCAGGGTTTCCGCGTACGCCGATGACGTATCTGCTTTCGTGTCGTCCCGGGACGATATCGAGGCGGTACAGAAGGCGCTTGACCGGTACGAGAAGGTGACAGGGGCCAAGATAAACCGCGACAAGTCTTCCGGCTTGCGGTTAGGTGCCTGGAAGGGGGTCGCCCTTCCGGGCCGCTTCGGTTGGACGGATGGACCTGTCCGCATTCTTGGAGTGTGGTTTGGACCGGACCTCCAGCTGGAGAAGAATTGGTCTGAAGTACTTGCAAAGGTCGGTTCTGCCGGCAAGACTTGGAATCGACGGCGGTTGTCCGTGAAGGGCAGGGCGGAGGTGTGTGTTACATACATTTTCCCCCTGATTCTTTATCGATTGTCTGTACTTCCTCTCTGTGGGACCCATTGGAAGGCGCTCGAGCGATCGCTATCCTCCATTTTATGGAGGGGACGCGTGAACAGGGTCGACAGACGAGTCTGCACTAAACGTCCGTGTCATGGGGGGCTGGGAATGCCGCACCTCTTGAGTCACGTCCGTGCCTCTAGGTTGGCTTTCCTACGCCGCGCATTGACTGGGAGAGATCCGATTCTGGAGGGGATTGTTAGGGACGCCTTCCCTAGCCTTACCATCAGTCCCCCCATCTCGAGGGTTGAGCGCCGTCGTAAACCCCGGGACGAGTCGGATTTCATCCGCGAGTGTCGGTCGGCCTTGAGGGCCATTCCCCGGTCCAGTGACCTGTCACGGCCTAGGAAGGTCTTCTATCGTGGATTAGTGGAGGGGCCCGCGAAGGATTCCCTACGTGATACGCTCGGCTTGTCGGAGGAGGAGTTTCGCTCCTACTGGTCTTGGGCGCCAGCGGCGGATTACCTCAGTAACCCTGAGTTTTCGCTTACCTGGCGATTGGCTCGGAATCGGCTGCCTCTCAACGACAAGGCTTTCATATGGGGTTTGGCGGATTTGCCAGACTGTGAACGGTGTGGTCTTGGCTTAGAAGAAACGGCTCCGCACGCCTTCTACCATTGCCCCCGGGTCCGCCCCTTATGGGACCATGTCGGCGAGCTGACGGCTCGTCTCGCTCCCGAACAGCTTGTGTCCATTGATCGCGCATACGCGTGTGACAATGTGTCGCCCCCGTATTCCGGGGTGAAACGAATGGTGTTTCTGACGCTGCTGGCCACGGCTCGAATGGTGATTTGGACGACGCGAAAGGAGGAAGCCTTGCGGGGCAACCGTCTTTCTCATCAGCATCTAATCCTATTCTTTGAGCATCAGCTCAAGATGAAGATTAGATCTGATAGAAAACGATTGCATTCGACAGTCTTTAGCGAAAGGTGGGTAAAAGAGGCGAGCTTGGTTCGTGTGACCGGGGCTAGCCTTGATTTTCTCTTCTAGGTCAACCTATTGCACATCGGGGTGGCTTCCTGTGGAACCCTCCCCTTGGTTAGGATTAGACAAGCTTCAGTGTACCTAGTTAATGTGAGTAAGTGTTGTTCCTGGCCTGTAACCCGGCTACTCTTTGGTTATGATCCAAGTCGAGATTCCCAACCTCCCCAGTTTGTTTCGGCCCCCCCTTTTATCTCGACTGGGTCAGCTTTATATTTTCCCTTTCCCGCATAATATTTTAGCCTTCTTCCCACTCCCTTAGCGAGAGTTGCCTCTTGATTTTGTCCCCTGGGCAGAATACAGCGGCCTCTCTATTTTGAGGGTTGGACGGTCCCCTACTAACATCTGTTATGTTTAGTTTGTATTTTGTGTTTATATTTATTTGATTATTGGGTTCATCTCCCTCCCCTCTCATTCTATCATTATTAAAATTTTATGTATTTTATGTATTATCATCAAATTTTTATGGTGTGGGGCGCGTTTTTGGTAGGTTCCCCTTGAGAGGATGCGGTATTATGGTGGTTGGAGGATTGTTTGGTGACGGACGAGTTCTTTTGGTGAATGGGTAAATTGTAATGTATGAATGGGTCGTGAATCTGATTAGCTAGGTATAGGATAGTTAGTTTGGACCAGCCTTTACCCCTCCCCTTCATCGGCCACGTGCCACAATTATGTATAAAAACATAATAAATCCTCAGGGTTTGTATTAAGTTGGTACATATCCGGCGGACTACGTGTTTTTCTTTTGGTCTTGTACAAGAGCACGAACTGATAAGTGTCTTTATTTAATTGCGTTCTGAATTTTTCTGTTTAACTTTTATTTACTTGATTTTACTGGTTCATTTCATTTTATTTTATTTCAGTTTCTTTCCTTGCTTTGTTGTCTACCCCGCTCCCGGTTTCATTTCAGTTTTGTTGTTTGTTTGTTTATTTTTTGTTTAAAATCGTTTTGATTTTTGTTTGATTTTGACTTTATTTGTGTCCCTTATTTTTTCGTGGAGAAATGAACAAATAACATTTTTATAGAGAGCGTCAATATTTATTCAGCGGTGGTGGTGTTCCACCATGGCTGAAGAACCAAATTCACCGCCGGTGAATGTACAAAACAAGTCACCGGAGAAAAAAAGTGCCTGGCTAGAGAACAGGCCCAAAAAAGATCCAGCATACTATGTGGAGCAATCCAAGAATTATGATAAATTCATAAATGGGAATGAATTTATGACCATTCCAGAAGCCCGGGATGCCATTACTGTAAGAACAATTTCCCTGCTGACCTCCGACGTAAAAAGTCGGAATTTAATTGGGGTCAGCAGGGAAGCCATGGAAGAGGCGATTAAGAGCCTACATATTGCCCCCCAAATTTTGGCCAGACGGACCAATGCGTTGTGGGACATATTGCTGGCCACAGAGCAGGAAGCGAAGGCGCTCGCTGGGAAAAGTCTAACAACGGCGAGCCTGAGATTGCAGACGGAATACATGGGTACCCGTCGCACTAAAATAACAGTGCACGGTGTACCCGTGGATATCTGCGAAGATAGGATGGGAGCATTCTTCACCAAATACGGGACAGTGGACGAAGTTGCTTCTGTAAAGAGTAAGTCCGGAATTGCAACCGGAGACATGGTACTGTACGTGACCCTGAATCGGGAGGCCTTTGCAGAAGTCCCGAATACATTACTATACAGGACAAGACGGATGCTGGTGGTGGTGGAGGGTCGCAAGCCGTACTGTTGGGCTTGTGGTGTGCTGGGGCACATGTCAAAGGCGTGCCCCACAAAGAATTCGAAGGCTCCACCCAAACCAGTGGCACCAGCAGCAGCGGAAACTAAAGCGGCGGCAGGAGCAGCAGCAGCAGCAACAACGAAGGAGGCCCCAGAGGGTGAATGGAAGAAGGTGAAAGGGCGGAAAGCTGCAGAAGTGCCCACAACTTCTGGACGAAAAGAGATGTCCCCCCAAAAGCAGCGTCAGGAGCAGCATTTAAAGGGAGAGAAGAAGCTGCCCGCAAAACAACAGCAGCAGACTCAAAAAGAGCAGAAAAGACCGCAGCAGCAGCCAGAACTGAAACAGGCTCTGCACAAACAAGTACAACAGCAGCCACAGCAAAGGCAGCAGCAGCAGCCCCAACAGAAACATGAAGATCAGCAGCAAGAACAGCAGCAGGGTGAAAAAGATGAGAACCAGCAGCAGCAAGCTGAAGCGGAAATGGAGGTTGAGATCAGGCCTCCCCCTCGTGCTTCATCTCTGAAAAGATCCAGAGAGGAAGACGAGGAGACAAGTCAACCTGAAGAGAAGCAGGCCAGTCAAAGTAAGGAAGAAAAGAATAGGAGCAGAGGCCGGGCCATATCCGTACCGGCTTCACCAGCGAAAAAACAATCAGACAGAGCCAGGAGCTTCCCCACCTCACCAACTAGAGCTCCATCCCCAACCCCCTCTTCTTCCCCTGCTAGTTTATCATCCCCTCCCCCCCACTCTTCTACTTCTTCCCCTCCCCACCGTGATAAGGAAAAGAAAAAGAAGAGGAGGGTGTTCCCGGAACCGGAAAGTATTTGTAAGTTAGATAGCGAGCAGGTGAACAAAAACATCTCGAATCAGAAGAAGAAATCTTTACTTGCTCTGCTACTAAAACTAGACAAAATAGACGGGAAAACTGTCGAGGACCCTAGAAACTTTCCCGGGGCACCCGGGGTGGTCACCTGTGTGAGAGACTCAGGTAAATACCTGAAAGTGTGGGACCACCTGTTTGAAGCCAGAGAGGCTTTCCCCAAAATCAGGATGTTTTCGATGGATGATCCTTATGTGAAAAAGTTCAGACAATTTTGTGCGGGCCGGGTCCCTGTTATACTCCATCCCGCTCTATATAGGTGTGTTAAATTAACATACCCCTCGGACGTTGGCGGAATAGTCCTGGATGGACGGTTGACGTCGGAACTAGGTATAGGGAGCCTAGGACATTCCGTCGGGGTCCTTACCGCTGCAGATTTCCGCCCCGTATGTGAGTAGGTTTTTTGCGCTGACTCTTTTTTCTATTTGCAGGCTTAGAAGATGTCTATTAAGATAGCAACTTTGAATGTGAGGGGCTTAAGGGATCGGGGTAAGGCTGCCCGCCTGCTCCGGGACCTTCTGTCCCTGGATGTGGATGTTGCCGCGATCGAGGAGACCCACTTTGTTTGCAGTTCCGATGCGTGTGTGCTGGACGATGACTTTGTCGTCTATTCAGCATATGGGGACCGTTCTGCCAGAGGAGTTTCTTTGCTTGTCAGGCGTACTCTTGATGCGAAGGTGGACCTTGTGCATACCGATGCCGAGGGCCGGTTGATCGTGGCCGATATTGCCGTGAAAAGTGGTTCGTTCCGAGTCGTTGCGGTTTATGCGCCCAACGACCGGGAGGAGCGGGTCTCGTTTTTTCGGCGGTTGGGGCCCTTCCTAGTGGATTCAACGCGCCTAGTTTTAATGGGGGACTGGAATGCCATCCTGGACCCCAAGTTAGACAGGGGGCGGGGAGCTAGCGGGAGAAGGGGCGATCGTAGCCTGGTTGATCTGATCGACGATTATGGTCTCGTCGATAGATACCGGGTCGATCATCCCGGGGGGAAAATGTGGACGTGGGCTCTTAATTGGCCTTTTGACAAGGTAGTTAGCTACCTTGACAGAATGTTAGTTAGAAGAGCCGACATAGATCTATTAGATTGCCCTACGTTCCACTGGGTAGGCTACACGGACCACAAACTCGTTTGTGCCCGGGTGGCGTTAGACCATAGGCCTAGAATGGCTGGCTACTGGAAGTTCAATCTGTCCTTACTGGACAGGGAGGACTTTCGGGAACAGCTAATTAGACTAGTGCAGCGGGAGCTAGTGGGGGCGGTTATCGGGAATAAGTGGTGGGAACGCCTTAAGTGTAGGATTAGGTCCTTCACCACTGATTTCAGCAAACGGCTCGCTCTAGATAGAGCTGATAAGGTGAAGACACTCAAGTCTAGTTATTCCCGGGCGGTGGCTGGGGGGGATCCCCTAGAGATAGCCTTAGCTAAGGAGGCCCTGGATCGTTCGAATAGCGAGCGGTACATGGGCCAGGTAATTAGACATAAGTTAAGCAAGATGTCTTCCGAAGCTGTGAATTTGGGCGCAGATCTGCGCAGGGAAGAGGTCCGTCGAGGTGGCGATCGTTACATTCGTGAAGTCGAATCCCCGGAGGGGCGTACTCTTCGGGCCACTGACGACATGTGCGAGGCGTTTCGGCGCCATTTCGAGAGCCGGTTTACCAAGGAGCCTGGTCTCCGTGAGGAGGAGTTTCGTAGCTATTTGGCTGACTTTCCTCGGCTTTCGCCGACTGAAGCGGCTAGCTGCGAGGGAGAGATCACGGACGGCGAAGTCTACGCGGTTTTGAAGAAGGTCGGCAGAGGCAAGTCGCCCGGTCTGGATGGTTTGCCCTATGAATTGTACTTGAGGCTGTCGCACATCTTTGTTCCGATTTTGACTGCAGTGTTCAACAACTGGTTTCGGTCGGGGTCCATCCCCAACCGGATCACCAGGGGCGTGATCACTCTGTTGAAAAAGGGCAAAGGTGGTGGGGGGAAACTAGATGACTACAGGCCCATAACTCTGCTAAACACAGAGTTAAAGATTATGGCCAAGATCCTGCAGGAGCGTTTGCAGTCAGTTGCCGAGTCTCTGTTGGGACCTGAGCAGACTTGTTCTGTGAGGGGCCGAACAATTCAGAGCAACCTGCATCTGATCCGCACGATCATAGAGGGTGTAAAAGACGACGAGCAAGCCGCGCTGATCAATTTGGATCAGTCCAAGGCATTTGATAGGGTCGACCATCGCTACCTTGCTACTGTCCTGCAGGCCGCTGGATTCGCACCCAACTTCTGCCGCTGGATTAGCCTCCTGTATCGCTCCCCCAGTGCTGTGGTACAGGTGAACGGAAGGTTGTCGGACGCGTTCGTGCTGTCTAGGTCGGTTCGTCAGGGTTGTCCGCTGTCGCCTCTCCTTTATGCTTTGGCGTTGGAGCCTCTCCTTCGCCGGCTGAAGGACGAGACCGGCAGTCCGGCCCTACGCGGAATCGCCGTTCCTGGAGGGGCTCGAGCCAGGGTTTCCGCGTACGCCGATGACGTATCTGCTTTCGTGTCGTCCCGGGACGATATCGAGGCGGTACAGAAGGCGCTTGACCGGTACGAGAAGGTGACAGGGGCCAAGATAAACCGCGACAAGTCTTCCGGCTTGCGGTTAGGTGCCTGGAAGGGGGTCGCTCTTCCGGGCCGCTTCGGTTGGACGGATGGACCTGTCCGCATTCTTGGAGTGTGGTTTGGACCGGACCTCCAGCTGGAGAAGAATTGGTCTGAAGTACTTGCAAAGGTCGGTTCTGCCGGCAAGACTTGGAATCGACGGCGGTTGTCCGTGAAGGGCAGGGCGGAGGTGTGTGTTACATACATTTTCCCCCTGATTCTTTATCGATTGTCTGTACTTCCTCTCTGTGGGACCCATTGGAAGGCGCTCGAGCGATCGCTATCCTCCATTTTATGGAGGGGACGCGTGAACAGGGTCGACAGACGAGTCTGCACTAAACGTCCGTGTCATGGGGGGCTGGGAATGCCGCACCTCTTGAGTCACGTCCGTGCCTCTAGGTTGGCTTTCCTACGCCGCGCATTGACTGGGAGAGATCCGATTCTGGAGGGGATTGTTAGGGACGCCTTCCCTAGCCTTACCATCAGTCCCCCCATCTCGAGGGTTGAGCGCCGTCGTAAACCCCGGGACGAGTCGGATTTCATCCGCGAGTGTCGGTCGGCCTTGAGGGCCATTCCCCGGTCCAGTGACCTGTCACGGCCTAGGAAGGTCTTCTATCGTGGATTAGTGGAGGGGCCCGCGAAGGATTCCCTACGTGATACGCTCGGCTTGTCGGAGGAGGAGTTTCGCTCCTACTGGTCTTGGGCGCCAGCGGCGGATTACCTCAGTAACCCTGAGTTTTCGCTTACCTGGCGATTGGCTCGGAATCGGCTGCCTCTCAACGACAAGGCTTTCATATGGGGTTTGGCGGATTTGCCAGACTGTGAACGGTGTGGTCTTGGCTTAGAAGAAACGGCTCCGCACGCCTTCTACCATTGCCCCCGGGTCCGCCCCTTATGGGACCATGTCGGCGAGCTGACGGCTCGTCTCGCTCCCGAACAGCTTGTGTCCATTGATCGCGCATACGCGTGTGACAATGTGTCGCCCCCGTATTCCGGGGTGAAACGAATGGTGTTTCTGACGCTGCTGGCCACGGCTCGAATGGTGATTTGGACGACGCGAAAGGAGGAAGTCTTGCGGAGCAACCGTCTTTCTCATCAGCATCTAATCCTATTCTTTGAGCATCAGCTCAAGATGAAGATTAGATCTGATAGAAAACGATTGCATTCGACAGTCTTTAGCGAAAGGTGGGTAAAAGAGGCGAGCTTGGTTCGTGTGACCGGGGCTAGCCTTGATTTTCTCTTCTAGGTCAACCTATTGCACATCGGGGTGGCTTCCTGTGGAACCCTCCCCTTGGTTAGGATTAGACAAGCTTCAGTGTACCTAGTTAATGTGAGTAAGTGTTGTTCCTGGCCTGTAACCCGGCTACTCTTTGGTTATGATCCAAGTCGAGATTCCCAACCTCCCCAGTTTGTTTCGGCCCCCTTTTATCTCGACTGGGTCAGCTTTATATTTTCCCTTTCCCGCATAATATTTTAGCCTTCTTCCCACTCCCTTAGCGAGAGTTGCCTCTTGATTTTGTCCCCTGGCCAGAATACAGCGGCCTCTCTATTTTGAGGGTTGGACGGTCCCCTACTAACATCTGTTATGTTTAGTTTGTATTTTGTGTTTATATTTATTTGATTATTGGGTTCATCTCCCTCCCCTCTCATTCTATCATTATTAAAATTTTATTTATTGTATGTATTATCATCAAATTTTTATGGTGTGGGGCGCGTTTTTGGTAGGTTCCCCTTGAGAGGATGCGGTATTATGGTGGTTGGAGGATTGTTTGGTGACGGACGAGTTCTTGTGGTGAATGGGTAAATTGTAATGTATGAATGGGTCGTGAATCTGATTAGCTAGGTATAGGATAGTTAGTTTGGACCAGCCTTTACCCCTCCCCTTCATCGGCCACGTGCCACAATTATGTATAAAAACATAATAAATCCTCAGGGTTTGTATTAAGTTCATCCCCTGGTGTGTTGTTTTTGCTATTGACTTGTTTCCTTTGCGTCGAAAAGATAAGCTTTAAGTTTACATTTTTGCAACCTTTTTTGACTTTCAGTTTTCCTCGTTCTATTTTTGCATTTGTCTAATTTTTTCTCTTTATTTTCCGTTTTATTTTTGCTTTTTGTATTATTTTGCCTTTTTCTTTCAGTTTTTGTTTTCTTTTTTAAATTTTCCTTGTTTTCGTAGTCCATTC
The DNA here is from genome assembly GCA_963932145.1 of Acanthosepion lycidas. Taxonomy (NCBI): domain Eukaryota; kingdom Metazoa; phylum Mollusca; class Cephalopoda; order Sepiida; family Sepiidae; genus Acanthosepion; species Acanthosepion lycidas. The sequence goes on from OZ010583.1 coordinate 96,448,245, forward strand.
TTTCTTCTTTTGTTTGAGTTGTTTATTACCGTTTGAGTTGTTTATTACCGTTTGAGTTTGTACGTTTTTTCTTGTTTATTTTGATTATTATTTCGTACGTCTCTGAAAACACCTTTAAAAAAGCAACAAAAGCTTAATTGTTCGGCGTGGTGGGCCGAAAAATCCCATCATGGCCGACAATAACATTGAGAAGAATACACCGCCTTCACAACCGGTGTCACCCCAGAAAACGGCCTGGGGGAAAAACAGGCCCCCGGAAAAAGATGCAGCATATTACTGCGAACAGAGAAAAAAATTCGAGGAATCATTCAAAGGCAATGAATTCCTCACGATTCAAGAAGCGCTGAATGCTGTCGACACGAGAACAATATCTCTCCTAACTTCGGATATAAAAACCCGAAAGTTGATCGGCGTCGGCAGAGAGGTAATGGAGGAGGCCTTAAGAACCTTACAAATTAACCCCAAGTTTCTGGCGCGGAGGACGAATGCTCTGTGGGACATACTACTCGCCACGGAAGAGCAGGCAAAGGCTCTGGCAGGAAGCCTACTTGCAACAAAGAACCTGCGCATTCAGACCGAATACATGGGAACCCGCAGGACCAAGGTTACGATCCACGGGGTCCCAGTAGATATCAACGAGGACAGGATGGGGGCCTTCTTCGCCAAATATGGCGAGGTGAACGACGTCAAGGCCCTCGTTAGCAAAGGCGGCATCCTGACCGGCGACATGGAGGTGCAAGTAACCTTGAACAGGGAAAACTTCCAAGAGATCCCAAACACCTTGGTGTGCCGAAAAAGAAGAATGCTGGTCGTGGTGGAGGGGAGGAAGCCATGCTGTTGGGCGTGTGGTGCGTCAGGACACATGTCCAAGGAGTGCCCTGGCAAGAATAAAGTCATGCCGATGCCCCCTCCAGCAGCAGCAACAACAACAGTAGTGGTTGAAAAACCACCCGGAAAACCTTCCCAAGAAGCCTGGAAAGAGGTGGATAAGGGGCGGAAAAATACATCTGTTGCAGCCCCGCAGGAAACGCCCCCTAAAAAACACCTCGAAAAGAGGCCAAAAGAAGGACAAGCTTCAAAGGAGCAAACAAAACAGAAAAAACAAGAGAAGCAGCAGCAGCAACAGCTCCAGCAACAAAACAGCGACATGGAGGTGGAGGAAGTGCCTCCCAAACGGGCTGCCTCCTTGAAAAGGAACCGAGAGGAAGACGAGGAGGAAGAAGAACAACATGCTGAACAAGCAGATCGGATAAATAGACTAATTGGTCATATTAGTGACGATAGGGGCAGGGAGAAAAACAAAGTTACATCCGCCCCCTCTTCACCATTGAAAAAAGAAAAAAACACTTCTGCAGATAGGAGTCTCCCTCCCTCCCTGTCTCGATATCCACTTCCGCCTACCACCCCCACACCCCCGCACACACCTACTCCTACTGCCTCAGACCCTCCAATTCCCCAATCACCCCTCCCTACTCCAACCTCTTCGTCCACTCCCACTCCACCACCCCCAGATAGGGGAAAAAAGAAGAAAAGGATCTTCGGCAAGGTCGAAGAAATTTGTAGAGCAGAGAAAGGGGAGATAGACAAAAACCTCTCCTCTCGCAAGAGAGCATTACTGGGGCCTCTAATTAAACTGTCATCTGTTGATGGTAAATCAGTGGAGGACCCCAGAAATTTTCCTGGTGCCCCGGGAGTTGTCGGACTGATCCGGGATTCCGGCAGGCACTTGAAAGTCTGGACCCATCTCTTCGAAGCCAGAGAAGCCTTCCCAGAGATAAGGATGGTGGAGACTGGGTCGCAAGATCTTAAAAAAATGCACTTGTTTTGTTCAGGGAGGGCCCCCGTACGTCTCCACCCTTCATTATATAGGGCCCTAAAACTAAATTACCCCACGGACGTCGGCGGGATTGTCACAGAAGGACGGATAACGTCAGAGTTAGGCGTGGGGAGCCTGGGACAATCCGTCGGGGTCCTTTCACCCGCAGATTTCCGTCCTGTATGTGAATAGGTTTATTGCACTTCTTCTTTTCTTTCTTTGCAGGCTTAGAAGATGTCTATTAAGATAGCGACTTTGAATGTGAGGGGCTTAAGGGATCGGGGTAAGGCTGCCCGCCTGCTCCGGGACCTTCTGTCCCTGGATGTGGATGTTGCCGCGATCGAGGAGACCCACTTTGTTTGCAGTTCCGATGCGTGTGTGCTGGACGATGACTTTGTCGTCTATTCAGCATATGGGGACCGTTCTGCCAGAGGAGTTTCTTTGCTTGTCAGGCGTACTCTTGATGCGAAGGTGGACCTTGTGCATACCGATGCCGAGGGCCGGTTGATCGTGGCCGATATTGCCGTGAAAAGTGGTTCGTTCCGAGTCGTTGCGGTTTATGCGCCCAACGACCGGGAGGAGCGGGTCTCGTTTTTTCGGCGGTTGGGGCCGTTCCTAGTGGATTCAACGCGCCTAGTTTTAATGGGGGACTGGAATGCCATCCTGGACCCCAAGTTAGACAGGGGGCGGGGAGCTAGCGGGAGAAGGGGCGATCGTAGCCTGGTTGATCTGATCGACGATTATGGTCTCGTCGATAGATACCGGGTCGATCATCCCGGGGGGAAAATGTGGACGTGGGCTCTTAATTGGCCTTGTGACAAGGTAGTTAGCTACCTTGACAGAATGTTAGTTAGAAGAGCCGACATAGATCTACTAGATTGCCCTACGTTCCACTGGGTAGGCTATTCGGACCACAAACTCGTTTGTGCCCGGGTGGCGTTAGACTGTAGGCCTAGAATGGCTGGCTACTGGAAGTTCAATCTGTCCTTACTGGACAGGGAGGACTTTCGGGAACAGCTAATTAGACTAGTGCAGCGGGAGCTAGTGGGGGCGGTTATCGGGAATAAGTGGTGGGAACGCCTTAAATGTAGGATTAGGTCCTTCACCACTGATTTCAGCAAACGGCTCGCTCTAGATAGAGCTGACAAGGTGAAGACACTCAAGTCTAGTTATTCCCGGGCGGTGGCTGGGGGGGATCCCCTAGAGATAGCCTTAGCTAAGGAGGCCCTGGATCGTTCGAATAGCGAGCGGTACATGGGCCAGGTAATTAGACATAAGTTAAGCAAGATGTCTTCCGAAGCTGTGAACTTGGGCGCAGATCTGCGCAGGGAAGAGGTCCGTCGAGGTGGCGATCGTTACATTCGTGAAGTCGAATCCCCGGAGGGGCGTACTCTTCGGGCCACTGACGACATGTGCGAGGCGTTTCGGCGCCATTTCGAGAGCCGGTTTACCAAGGAGCCTGGTCTCCGTGAGGAGGAGTTTCGTAGCTATTTGGCTGACTTTCCTCGGCTTTCGCCGACTGAAGCGGCTAGCTGCGAGGGAGAGATCACGGACGGCGAAGTCTACGCGGTTTTGAAGAAGGTCGGCAGAGGCAAGTCGCCCGGTCTGGATGGTTTGCCCTATGAATTGTACTTGAGGCTGTCGCACATCTTTGTTCCGATTTTGACTGCAGTGTTCAACAACTGGTTTCGGTCGGGGTCCATCCCCAATCGGATCACCAGGGGCGTGATCACTCTGTTGAAAAAGGGCAAAGGTGGTGGGGGGAAACTAGATGACTACAGGCCCATAACTCTGCTAAACACAGAGTTAAAGATTATGGCCAAGATCCTGCAGGAGCGTTTGCAGTCAGTTGCCGAGTCTCTGTTGGGACCTGAGCAGACTTGTTCTGTGAGGGGCCGAACAATTCAGAGCAACCTGCATCTGATCCGCACGATCATAGAGGGTGTAAAAGACGACGAGCAAGCCGCGCTGATCAATTTGGATCAGTCCAAGGCATTTGATAGGGTCGACCATCGCTACCTTGCTACTGTCCTGCAGGCCGCTGGATTCGCACCCAACTTCTGCCGCTGGATTAGCCTCCTGTATCGCTCCCCCAGTGCTGTGGTACAGGTGAACGGAAGGTTGTCGGACGCGTTCGTGCTGTCTAGGTCGGTTCGTCAGGGTTGTCCGCTGTCGCCTCTCCTTTATGCTTTGGCGTTGGAGCCTCTCCTTCGCCGGCTGAAGGACGAGACCGGCAGTCCGGCCCTACGCGGAATCGCCGTTCCTGGAGGGGCTCGAGCCAGGGTTTCCGCGTACGCCGATGACGTATCTGCTTTCGTGTCGTCCCGGGACGATATCGAGGCGGTACAGAAGGCGCTTGACCGGTACGAGAAGGTGACAGGGGCCAAGATAAACCGCGACAAGTCTTCCGGCTTGCGGTTAGGTGCCTGGAAGGGGGTCGCTCTTCCGGGCCGCTTCGGTTGGACGGATGGACCTGTCCGCATTCTTGGAGTGTGGTTTGGACCGGACCTCCAGCTGGAGAAGAATTGGTCTGAAGTACTTGCAAAGGTCGGTTCTGCCGGCAAGACTTGGAATCGACGGCGGTTGTCCGTGAAGGGCAGGGCGGAGGTGTGTGTTACATACATTTTCCCCCTGATTCTTTATCGATTGTCTGTACTTCCTCTCTGTGGGACCCATTGGAAGGCGCTCGAGCGATCGCTATCCTCCATTTTATGGAGGGGACGCGTGAACAGGGTCGACAGACGAGTCTGCACTAAACGTCCGTGTCATGGGGGGCTGGGAATGCCGCACCTCTTGAGTCACGTCCGTGCCTCTAGGTTGGCTTTCCTACGCCGCGCATTGACTGGGAGAGATCCGATTCTGGAGGGGATTGTTAGGGACGCCTTCCCTAGCCTTACCATCAGTCCCCCCATCTCGAGGGTTGAGCGCCGTCGTAAACCCCGGGACGAGTCGGATTTCATCCGCGAGTGTCGGTCGGCCTTGAGGGCCATTCCCCGGTCCAGTGACCTGTCACGGCCTAGGAAGGTCTTCTATCGTGGATTAGTGGAGGGGCCCGCGAAGGATTCCCTACGTGATACGCTCGGCTTGTCGGAGGAGGAGTTTCGCTCCTACTGGTCTTGGGCGCCAGCGGCGGATTACCTCAGTAACCCTGAGTTTTCGCTTACCTGGCGATTGGCTCGGAATCGGCTGCCTCTCAACGACAAGGCTTTCATATGGGGTTTGGCGGATTTGCCAGACTGTGAACGGTGTGGTCTTGGCTTAGAAGAAACGGCTGCGCACGCCTTCTACCATTGCCCCCGGGTCCGCCCCTTATGGGACCATGTCGGCGAGCTGACGGCTCGTCTCGCTCCCGAACAGCTTGTGTCCATTGATCGCGCATACGCGTGTGACAATGTGTCGCCCCCGTATTCCGGGGTGAAACGAATGGTGTTTCTGACGCTGCTGGCCACGGCTCGAATGGTGATTTGGACGACGCGAAAGGAGGAAGTCTTGCGGGGCAACCGTCTTTCTCATCAGCATCTAATCCTATTCTTTGAGCATCAGCTCAAGATGAAGATTAGATCTGATAGAAAACGATTGCATTCGACAGTCTTTAGCGAAAGGTGGGTAAAAGAGGCGAGCTTGGTTCGTGTGACCGGGGCTAGCCTTGATTTTCTCTTCTAGGTCAACCTATTGCACATCGGGGTGGCTTCCTGTGGAACCCTCCCCTTGGTTAGGATTAGACAAGCTTCAGTGTACCTAGTTAATGTGAGTAAGTGTTGTTCCTGGCCTGTAACCCGGCTACTCTTTGGTTATGATCCAAGTCGAGATTCCCAACCTCCCCAGTTTGTTTCGGCCTCCTTTTATCTCGACTGGGTCAGCTTTATATTTTCCCATTCCCGCATAATATTTTAGCCTTCTTCCCACTCCCTTAGCGAGAGTTGCCTCTTGATTTTGTCCCCTGGGCAGAATACAGCGGCCTCTCTATTTTTGAGGGTTGGACGGTCCCTACTAACATGTGTTATGTTTAGTTTGTATTTTGTGTTTATTTTTATTTATTATTGGGTTCACCTCCCGCCCCTTGCATTCTATCATTATTAGAATTTTATGTATATCATTTATGTATCATCAAATTTTTATGGATTGGGGCGCGTTTTGGTAGGTTCCCTTGGAGTGGATGTGGTATTATGGTGGTTGGAGGATTGAACGGTGATGGATGAGTTCTTGTGGTGAATGAGTAAATTGTAATGTATGAATGGGTCGTGAGTCAGATTAGCTAGGTATAAGATAGTAAGTGTTGACCAGCCTTTTCCCCCTCCCCTTTTTGGCCTTGTGCCACAATTGTAACCTTTGTTACAATAAATCCTCAGGGTTTGTATTAAGTTCATCCCCTGGTGTGTTGTTTTTGCTATTGACTTGTTTCCTTTGCGTCGAAAAGATAAGCTTTAAGTTTACATTTTTGCAACCTTTTTTGACTTTCAGTTTTCCTCGTTCTATTTTTGCATTTGTCTAATTTTTTCTCTTTATTTTCCGTTTTATTTTTGCTTTTTGTATTATTTTGCCTTTTTCTTTCAGTTTTTGTTTTCTTTTTTAAATTTTCCTTGTTTTCGTAGTCCATTCTTTCTTCTTTTGTTTGAGTTGTTTATTACCGTTTGAGTTGTTTATTACCGTTTGAGTTTGTACGTTTTTTCTTGTTTATTTTGATTATTATTTCGTACGTCTCTGAAAACACCTTTAAAAAAGCAACAAAAGCTTAATTGTTCGGCGTGGTGGGCCGAAAAATCCCATCATGGCCGACAATAACATTGAGAAGAATACACCGCCTTCACAACCGGTGTCACCCCAGAAAACGGCCTGGGGGAAAAACAGGCCCCCGGAAAAAGATGCAGCATATTACTGCGAACAGAGAAAAAAATTCGAGGAATCATTCAAAGGCAATGAATTCCTCACGATTCAAGAAGCGCTGAATGCTGTCGACACGAGAACAATATCTCTCCTAACTTCGGATATAAAAACCCGAAAGTTGATCGGCGTCGGCAGAGAGGTAATGGAGGAGGCCTTAAGAACCTTACAAATTAACCCCAAGTTTCTGGCGCGGAGGACGAATGCTCTGTGGGACATACTACTCGCCACGGAAGAGCAGGCAAAGGCTCTGGCAGGAAGCCTACTTGCAACAAAGAACCTGCGCATTCAGACCGAATACATGGGAACCCGCAGGACCAAGGTTACGATCCACGGGGTCCCAGTAGATATCAACGAGGACAGGATGGGGGCCTTCTTCGCCAAATATGGCGAGGTGAACGACGTCAAGGCCCTCGTTAGCAAAGGCGGCATCCTGACCGGCGACATGGAGGTGCAAGTAACCTTGAACAGGGAAAACTTCCAAGAGATCCCAAACACCTTGGTGTGCCGAAAAAGAAGAATGCTGGTCGTGGTGGAGGGGAGGAAGCCATGCTGTTGGGCGTGTGGTGCGTCAGGACACATGTCCAAGGAGTGCCCTGGCAAGAATAAAGTCATGCCGATGCCCCCTCCAGCAGCAGCAACAACAACAGTAGTGGTTGAAAAACCACCCGGAAAACCTTCCCAAGAAGCCTGGAAAGAGGTGGATAAGGGGCGGAAAAATACATCTGTTGCAGCCCCGCAGGAAACGCCCCCTAAAAAACACCTCGAAAAGAGGCCAAAAGAAGGACAAGCTTCAAAGGAGCAAACAAAACAGAAAAAACAAGAGAAGCAGCAGCAGCAACAGCTCCAGCAACAAAACAGCGACATGGAGGTGGAGGAAGTGCCTCCCAAACGGGCTGCCTCCTTGAAAAGGAACCGAGAGGAAGACGAGGAGGAAGAAGAACAACATGCTGAACAAGCAGATCGGATAAATAGACTAATTGGTCATATTAGTGACGATAGGGGCAGGGAGAAAAACAAAGTTACATCCGCCCCCTCTTCACCATTGAAAAAAGAAAAAAACACTTCTGCAGATAGGAGTCTCCCTCCCTCCCTGTCTCGATATCCACTTCCGCCTACCACCCCCACACCCCCGCACACACCTACTCCTACTGCCTCAGACCCTCCAATTCCCCAATCACCCCTCCCTACTCCAACCTCTTCGTCCACTCCCACTCCACCACCCCCAGATAGGGGAAAAAAGAAGAAAAGGATCTTCGGCAAGGTCGAAGAAATTTGTAGAGCAGAGAAAGGGGAGATAGACAAAAACCTCTCCTCTCGCAAGAGAGCATTACTGGGGCCTCTAATTAAACTGTCATCTGTTGATGGTAAATCAGTGGAGGACCCCAGAAATTTTCCTGGTGCCCCGGGAGTTGTCGGACTGATCCGGGATTCCGGCAGGCACTTGAAAGTCTGGACCCATCTCTTCGAAGCCAGAGAAGCCTTCCCAGAGATAAGGATGGTGGAGACTGGGTCGCAAGATCTTAAAAAAATGCACTTGTTTTGTTCAGGGAGGGCCCCCGTACGTCTCCACCCTTCATTATATAGGGCCCTAAAACTAAATTACCCCACGGACGTCGGCGGGATTGTCACAGAAGGACGGATAACGTCAGAGTTAGGCGTGGGGAGCCTGGGACAATCCGTCGGGGTCCTTTCACCCGCAGATTTCCGTCCTGTATGTGAATAGGTTTATTGCACTTCTTCTTTTCTTTCTTTGCAGGCTTAGAAGATGTCTATTAAGATAGCGACTTTGAATGTGAGGGGCTTAAGGGATCGGGGTAAGGCTGCCCGCCTGCTCCGGGACCTTCTGTCCCTGGATGTGGATGTTGCCGCGATCGAGGAGACCCACTTTGTTTGCAGTTCCGATGCGTGTGTGCTGGACGATGACTTTGTCGTCTATTCAGCATATGGGGACCGTTCTGCCAGAGGAGTTTCTTTGCTTGTCAGGCGTACTCTTGATGCGAAGGTGGACCTTGTGCATACCGATGCCGAGGGCCGGTTGATCGTGGCCGATATTGCCGTGAAAAGTGGTTCGTTCCGAGTCGTTGCGGTTTATGCGCCCAACGACCGGGAGGAGCGGGTCTCGTTTTTTCGGCGGTTGGGGCCGTTCCTAGTGGATTCAACGCGCCTAGTTTTAATGGGGGACTGGAATGCCATCCTGGACCCCAAGTTAGACAGGGGGCGGGGAGCTAGCGGGAGAAGGGGCGATCGTAGCCTGGTTGATCTGATCGACGATTATGGTCTCGTCGATAGATACCGGGTCGATCATCCCGGGGGGAAAATGTGGACGTGGGCTCTTAATTGGCCTTGTGACAAGGTAGTTAGCTACCTTGACAGAATGTTAGTTAGAAGAGCCGACATAGATCTACTAGATTGCCCTACGTTCCACTGGGTAGGCTATTCGGACCACAAACTCGTTTGTGCCCGGGTGGCGTTAGACTGTAGGCCTAGAATGGCTGGCTACTGGAAGTTCAATCTGTCCTTACTGGACAGGGAGGACTTTCGGGAACAGCTAATTAGACTAGTGCAGCGGGAGCTAGTGGGGGCGGTTATCGGGAATAAGTGGTGGGAACGCCTTAAATGTAGGATTAGGTCCTTCACCACTGATTTCAGCAAACGGCTCGCTCTAGATAGAGCTGACAAGGTGAAGACACTCAAGTCTAGTTATTCCCGGGCGGTGGCTGGGGGGGATCCCCTAGAGATAGCCTTAGCTAAGGAGGCCCTGGATCGTTCGAATAGCGAGCGGTACATGGGCCAGGTAATTAGACATAAGTTAAGCAAGATGTCTTCCGAAGCTGTGAACTTGGGCGCAGATCTGCGCAGGGAAGAGGTCCGTCGAGGTGGCGATCGTTACATTCGTGAAGTCGAATCCCCGGAGGGGCGTACTCTTCGGGCCACTGACGACATGTGCGAGGCGTTTCGGCGCCATTTCGAGAGCCGGTTTACCAAGGAGCCTGGTCTCCGTGAGGAGGAGTTTCGTAGCTATTTGGCTGACTTTCCTCGGCTTTCGCCGACTGAAGCGGCTAGCTGCGAGGGAGAGATCACGGACGGCGAAGTCTACGCGGTTTTGAAGAAGGTCGGCAGAGGCAAGTCGCCCGGTCTGGATGGTTTGCCCTATGAATTGTACTTGAGGCTGTCGCACATCTTTGTTCCGATTTTGACTGCAGTGTTCAACAACTGGTTTCGGTCGGGGTCCATCCCCAATCGGATCACCAGGGGCGTGATCACTCTGTTGAAAAAGGGCAAAGGTGGTGGGGGGAAACTAGATGACTACAGGCCCATAACTCTGCTAAACACAGAGTTAAAGATTATGGCCAAGATCCTGCAGGAGCGTTTGCAGTCAGTTGCCGAGTCTCTGTTGGGACCTGAGCAGACTTGTTCTGTGAGGGGCCGAACAATTCAGAGCAACCTGCATCTGATCCGCACGATCATAGAGGGTGTAAAAGACGACGAGCAAGCCGCGCTGATCAATTTGGATCAGTCCAAGGCATTTGATAGGGTCGACCATCGCTACCTTGCTACTGTCCTGCAGGCCGCTGGATTCGCACCCAACTTCTGCCGCTGGATTAGCCTCCTGTATCGCTCCCCCAGTGCTGTGGTACAGGTGAACGGAAGGTTGTCGGACGCGTTCGTGCTGTCTAGGTCGGTTCGTCAGGGTTGTCCGCTGTCGCCTCTCCTTTATGCTTTGGCGTTGGAGCCTCTCCTTCGCCGGCTGAAGGACGAGACCGGCAGTCCGGCCCTACGCGGAATCGCCGTTCCTGGAGGGGCTCGAGCCAGGGTTTCCGCGTACGCCGATGACGTATCTGCTTTCGTGTCGTCCCGGGACGATATCGAGGCGGTACAGAAGGCGCTTGACCGGTACGAGAAGGTGACAGGGGCCAAGATAAACCGCGACAAGTCTTCCGGCTTGCGGTTAGGTGCCTGGAAGGGGGTCGCTCTTCCGGGCCGCTTCGGTTGGACGGATGGACCTGTCCGCATTCTTGGAGTGTGGTTTGGACCGGACCTCCAGCTGGAGAAGAATTGGTCTGAAGTACTTGCAAAGGTCGGTTCTGCCGGCAAGACTTGGAATCGACGGCGGTTGTCCGTGAAGGGCAGGGCGGAGGTGTGTGTTACATACATTTTCCCCCTGATTCTTTATCGATTGTCTGTACTTCCTCTCTGTGGGACCCATTGGAAGGCGCTCGAGCGATCGCTATCCTCCATTTTATGGAGGGGACGCGTGAACAGGGTCGACAGACGAGTCTGCACTAAACGTCCGTGTCATGGGGGGCTGGGAATGCCGCACCTCTTGAGTCACGTCCGTGCCTCTAGGTTGGCTTTCCTACGCCGCGCATTGACTGGGAGAGATCCGATTCTGGAGGGGATTGTTAGGGACGCCTTCCCTAGCCTTACCATCAGTCCCCCCATCTCGAGGGTTGAGCGCCGTCGTAAACCCCGGGACGAGTCGGATTTCATCCGCGAGTGTCGGTCGGCCTTGAGGGCCATTCCCCGGTCCAGTGACCTGTCACGGCCTAGGAAGGTCTTCTATCGTGGATTAGTGGAGGGGCCCGCGAAGGATTCCCTACGTGATACGCTCGGCTTGTCGGAGGAGGAGTTTCGCTCCTACTGGTCTTGGGCGCCAGCGGCGGATTACCTCAGTAACCCTGAGTTTTCGCTTACCTGGCGATTGGCTCGGAATCGGCTGCCTCTCAACGACAAGGCTTTCATATGGGGTTTGGCGGATTTGCCAGACTGTGAACGGTGTGGTCTTGGCTTAGAAGAAACGGCTGCGCACGCCTTCTACCATTGCCCCCGGGTCCGCCCCTTATGGGACCATGTCGGCGAGCTGACGGCTCGTCTCGCTCCCGAACAGCTTGTGTCCATTGATCGCGCATACGCGTGTGACAATGTGTCGCCCCCGTATTCCGGGGTGAAACGAATGGTGTTTCTGACGCTGCTGGCCACGGCTCGAATGGTGATTTGGACGACGCGAAAGGAGGAAGTCTTGCGGGGCAACCGTCTTTCTCATCAGCATCTAATCCTATTCTTTGAGCATCAGCTCAAGATGAAGATTAGATCTGATAGAAAACGATTGCATTCGACAGTCTTTAGCGAAAGGTGGGTAAAAGAGGCGAGCTTGGTTCGTGTGACCGGGGCTAGCCTTGATTTTCTCTTCTAGGTCAACCTATTGCACATCGGGGTGGCTTCCTGTGGAACCCTCCCCTTGGTTAGGATTAGACAAGCTTCAGTGTACCTAGTTAATGTGAGTAAGTGTTGTTCCTGGCCTGTAACCCGGCTACTCTTTGGTTATGATCCAAGTCGAGATTCCCAACCTCCCCAGTTTGTTTCGGCCTCCTTTTATCTCGACTGGGTCAGCTTTATATTTTCCCATTCCCGCATAATATTTTAGCCTTCTTCCCACTCCCTTAGCGAGAGTTGCCTCTTGATTTTGTCCCCTGGGCAGAATACAGCGGCCTCTCTATTTTTGAGGGTTGGACGGTCCCTACTAACATGTGTTATGTTTAGTTTGTATTTTGTGTTTATTTTTATTTATTATTGGGTTCACCTCCCGCCCCTTGCATTCTATCATTATTAGAATTTTATGTATATCATTTATGTATCATCAAATTTTTATGGATTGGGGCGCGTTTTGGTAGGTTCCCTTGGAGTGGATGTGGTATTATGGTGGTTGGAGGATTGAACGGTGATGGATGAGTTCTTGTGGTGAATGAGTAAATTGTAATGTATGAATGGGTCGTGAGTCAGATTAGCTAGGTATAAGATAGTAAGTGTTGACCAGCCTTTTCCCCCTCCCCTTTTTGGCCTTGTGCCACAATTGTAACCTTTGTTACAATAAATCCTCAGGGTTTGTATTAAGTTCATCCCCTGGTGTGTTGTTTTTGCTATTGACTTGTTTCCTTTGCGTCGAAAAGATAAGCTTTAAGTTTACATTTTTGCAACCTTTTTTGACTTTCAGTTTTCCTCGTTCTATTTTTGCATTTGTCTAATTTTTTCTCTTTATTTTCCGTTTTATTTTTGCTTTTTGTATTATTTTGCCTTTTTCTTTCAGTTTTTGTTTTCTTTTTTAAATTTTCCTTGTTTTCGTAGTCCATTCTTTCTTCTTTTGTTTGAGTTGTTTATTACCGTTTGAGTTGTTTATTACCGTTTGAGTTTGTACGTTTTTTCTTGTTTATTTTGATTATTATTTCGTACGTCTCTGAAAACACCTTTAAAAAAGCAACAAAAGCTTAATTGTTCGGCGTGGTGGGCCGAAAAATCCCATCATGGCCGACAATAACATTGAGAAGAATACACCGCCTTCACAACCGGTGTCACCCCAGAAAACGGCCTGGGGGAAAAACAGGCCCCCGGAAAAAGATGCAGCATATTACTGCGAACAGAGAAAAAAATTCGAGGAATCATTCAAAGGCAATGAATTCCTCACGATTCAAGAAGCGCTGAATGCTGTCGACACGAGAACAATATCTCTCCTAACTTCGGATATAAAAACCCGAAAGTTGATCGGCGTCGGCAGAGAGGTAATGGAGGAGGCCTTAAGAACCTTACAAATTAACCCCAAGTTTCTGGCGCGGAGGACGAATGCTCTGTGGGACATACTACTCGCCACGGAAGAGCAGGCAAAGGCTCTGGCAGGAAGCCTACTTGCAACAAAGAACCTGCGCATTCAGACCGAATACATGGGAACCCGCAGGACCAAGGTTACGATCCACGGGGTCCCAGTAGATATCAACGAGGACAGGATGGGGGCCTTCTTCGCCAAATATGGCGAGGTGAACGACGTCAAGGCCCTCGTTAGCAAAGGCGGCATCCTGACCGGCGACATGGAGGTGCAAGTAACCTTGAACAGGGAAAACTTCCAAGAGATCCCAAACACCTTGGTGTGCCGAAAAAGAAGAATGCTGGTCGTGGTGGAGGGGAGGAAGCCATGCTGTTGGGCGTGTGGTGCGTCAGGACACATGTCCAAGGAGTGCCCTGGCAAGAATAAAGTCATGCCGATGCCCCCTCCAGCAGCAGCAACAACAACAGTAGTGGTTGAAAAACCACCCGGAAAACCTTCCCAAGAAGCCTGGAAAGAGGTGGATAAGGGGCGGAAAAATACATCTGTTGCAGCCCCGCAGGAAACGCCCCCTAAAAAACACCTCGAAAAGAGGCCAAAAGAAGGACAAGCTTCAAAGGAGCAAACAAAACAGAAAAAACAAGAGAAGCAGCAGCAGCAACAGCTCCAGCAACAAAACAGCGACATGGAGGTGGAGGAAGTGCCTCCCAAACGGGCTGCCTCCTTGAAAAGGAACCGAGAGGAAGACGAGGAGGAAGAAGAACAACATGCTGAACAAGCAGATCGGATAAATAGACTAATTGGTCATATTAGTGACGATAGGGGCAGGGAGAAAAACAAAGTTACATCCGCCCCCTCTTCACCATTGAAAAAAGAAAAAAACACTTCTGCAGATAGGAGTCTCCCTCCCTCCCTGTCTCGATATCCACTTCCGCCTACCACCCCCACACCCCCGCACACACCTACTCCTACTGCTTCAGACCCTCCAATTCCCCAATCACCCCTCCCTACTCCAACCTCTTCGTCCACTCCCACTCCACCACCCCCAGATAGGGGAAAAAAGAAGAAAAGGATCTTCGGCAAGGTCGAAGAAATTTGTAGAGCAGAGAAAGGGGAGATAGACAAAAACCTCTCCTCTCGCAAGAGAGCATTACTGGGGCCGCTAATTAAACTGTCATCTGTTGATGGTAAATCAGTGGAGGACCCCAGAAATTTTCCTGGTGCCCCGGGAGTTGTCGGACTGATCCGGGATTCCGGCAGGCACTTGAAAGTCTGGACCCATCTCTTCGAAGCCAGAGAAGCCTTCCCAGAGATAAGGATGGTGGAGACTGGGTCGCAAGATCTTAAAAAAATGCACTTGTTTTGTTCAGGGAGGGCCCCCGTACGTCTCCACCCTTCATTATATAGGGCCCTAAAACTAAATTACCCCACGGACGTCGGCGGGATTGTCACAGAAGGACGGATAACGTCAGAGTTAGGCGTGGGGAGCCTGGGACAATCCGTCGGGGTCCTTTCACCCGCAGATTTCCGTCCTGTATGTGAGTAGGTTTATTGCACTTCTTCTTTTCTTTCTTTGCAGGCTTAGAAGATGTCTATTAAGATAGCGACTTTGAATGTGAGGGGCTTAAGGGATCGGGGTAAGGCTGCCCGCCTGCTCCGGGACCTTCTGTCCCTGGATGTGGATGTTGCCGCGATCGAGGAGACCCACTTTGTTTGCAGTTCCGATGCGTGTGTGCTGGACGATGACTTTGTCGTCTATTCAGCATATGGGGACCGTTCTGCCAGAGGAGTTTCTTTGCTTGTCAGGCGTACTCTTGATGCGAAGGTGGACCTTGTGCATACCGATGCCGAGGGCCGGTTGATCGTGGCCGATATTGCCGTGAAAAGTGGTTCGTTCCGAGTCGTTGCGGTTTATGCGCCCAACGACCGGGAGGAGCGGGTCTCGTTTTTTCGGCGGTTGGGGCCGTTCCTAGTGGATTCAACGCGCCTAGTTTTAATGGGGGACTGGAATGCCATCCTGGACCCCAAGTTAGACAGGGGGCGGGGAGCTAGCGGGAGAAGGGGCGATCGTAGCCTGGTTGATCTGATCGACGATTATGGTCTCGTCGATAGATACCGGGTCGATCATCCCGGGGGGAAAATGTGGACGTGGGCTCTTAATTGGCCTTTTGACAAGGTAGTTAGCTACCTTGACAGAATGTTAGTTAGAAGAGCCGACATAGATCTACTAGATTGCCCTACGTTCCACTGGGTAGGCTATTCGGACCACAAACTCGTTTGTGCCCGGGTGGCGTTAGACTGTAGGCCTAGAATGGCTGGGTACTGGAAGTTCAATCTGTCCTTACTGGACAGGGAGGACTTTCGGGAACAGCTAATTAGACTAGTGCAGCGGGAGCTAGTGGGGGCGGTTATCGGGAATAAGTGGTGGGAACGCCTTAAGTGTAGGATTAGGTCCTTCACCACTGATTTCAGCAAACGGCTCGCTCTAGATAGAGCTGATAAGGTGAAGACACTCAAGTCTAGTTATTCCCGGGCGGTGGCTGGGGGGGATCCCCTAGAGATAGCCTTAGCTAAGGAGGCCCTGGATCGTTCGAATAGCGAGCGGTACATGGGCCAGGTAATTAGACATAAGTTAAGCAAGATGTCTTCCGAAGCTGTGAACTTGGGCGCAGATCTGCGCAGGGAAGAGGTCCGTCGAGGTGGCGATCGTTACATTCGTGAAGTCGAATCCCCGGAGGGGCGTACTCTTCGGGCCACTGACGACATGTGCGAGGCGTTTCGGCGCCATTTCGAGAGCCGGTTTACCAAGGAGCCTGGTCTCCGTGAGGTGGAGTTTCGTAGCTATTTGGCTGACTTTCCTCGGCTTTCGCCGACTGAAGCGGCTAGCTGCGAGGGAGAGATCACGGACGGCGAAGTCTACGCGGTTTTGAAGAAGGTCGGCAGAGGCAAGTCGCCCGGTCTGGATGGTTTGCCCTATGAATTGTACTTGAGGCTGTCGCACATCTTTGTTCCGATTTTGACTGCAGTGTTCAACAACTGGTTTCGGTCGGGGTCCATCCCCAATCGGATCACCAGGGGCGTGATCACTCTGTTGAAAAAGGGCAAAGGTGGTGGGGGGAAACTAGATGACTACAGGCCCATAACTCTGCTAAACACAGAGTTAAAGATTATGGCCAAGATCCTGCAGGAGCGTTTGCAGTCAGTTGCCGAGTCTCTGTTGGGACCTGAGCAGACTTGTTCTGTGAGGGGCCGAACAATTCAGAGCAACCTGCATCTGATCCGCACGATCATAGAGGGTGTAAAAGACGACGAGCAAGCCGCGCTGATCAATTTGGATCAGTCCAAGGCATTTGATAGGGTCGACCATCGCTACCTTGCTACTGTCCTGCAGGCCGCTGGATTCGCACCCAACTTCTGCCGCTGGATTAGCCTCCTGTATCGCTCCCCCAGTGCTGTGGTACAGGTGAACGGAAGGTTGTCGGACGCGTTCGTGCTGTCTAGGTCGGTTCGTCAGGGTTGTCCGCTGTCGCCTCTCCTTTATGCTTTGGCGTTGGAGCCTCTCCTTCGCCGGCTGAAGGACGAGACCGGCAGTCCGGCCCTACGCGGAATCGCCGTTCCTGGAGGGGCTCGAGCCAGGGTTTCCGCGTACGCCGATGACGTATCTGCTTTCGTGTCGTCCCGGGACGATATCGAGGCGGTACAGAAGGCGCTTGACCGGTACGAGAAGGTGACAGGGGCCAAGATAAACCGCGACAAGTCTTCCGGCTTGCGGTTAGGTGCCTGGAAGGGGGTCGCTCTTCCGGGCCGCTTCGGTTGGACGGATGGACCTGTCCGCATTCTTGGAGTGTGGTTTGGACCGGACCTCCAGCTGGAGAAGAATTGGTCTGAAGTACTTGCAAAGGTCGGTTCTGCCGGCAAGACTTGGAATCGACGGCGGTTGTCCGTGAAGGGCAGGGCGGAGGTGTGTGTTACATACATTTTCCCCCTGATTCTTTATCGATTGTCTGTACTTCCTCTCTGTGGGACCCATTGGAAGGCGCTCGAGCGATCGCTATCCTCCATTTTATGGAGGGGACGCGTGAACAGGGTCGACAGACGAGTCTGCACTAAACGTCCGTGTCATGGGGGGCTGGGAATGCCGCACCTCTTGAGTCACGTCCGTGCCTCTAGGTTGGCTTTCCTACGCCGCGCATTGACTGGGAGAGATCCGATTCTGGAGGGGATTGTTAGGGACGCCTTCCCTAGCCTTACCATCAGTCCCCCCATCTCGAGGGTTGAGCGCCGTCGTAAACCCCGGGACGAGTCGGATTTCATCCGCGAGTGTCGGTCGGCCTTGAGGGCCATTCCCCGGTCCAGTGACCTGTCACGGCCTAGGAAGGTCTTCTATCGTGGATTAGTGGAGGGGCCCGCGAAGGATTCCCTACGTGATACGCTCGGCTTGTCGGAGGAGGAGTTTCGCTCCTACTG
The DNA here is from genome assembly GCA_963932145.1 of Acanthosepion lycidas. NCBI lineage: Eukaryota > Metazoa > Mollusca > Cephalopoda > Sepiida > Sepiidae > Acanthosepion > Acanthosepion lycidas. Next base: position 96,466,004 of record OZ010583.1, read on the forward strand.
GTCTTGGGCGCCAGCGGCGGATTACCTCAGTAACCCTGAGTTTTCGCTTACCTGGCGATTGGCTCGGAATCGGCTGCCTCTCAACGACAAGGCTTTCATATGGGGTTTGGCGGATTTGCCAGACTGTGAACGGTGTGGTCTTGGCTTAGAAGAAACGGCTGCGCACGCCTTCTACCATTGCCCCCGGGTCCGCCCCTTATGGGACCATGTCGGCGAGCTGACGGCTCGTCTCGCTCCCGAACAGCTTGTGTCCATTGATCGCGCATACGCGTGTGACAATGTGTCGCCCCCGTATTCCGGGGTGAAACGAATGGTGTTTCTGACGCTGCTGGCCACGGCTCGAATGGTGATTTGGACGACGCGAAAGGAGGAAGTCTTGCGGGGCAACCGTCTTTCTCATCAGCATCTAATCCTATTCTTTGAGCATCAGCTCAAGATGAAGATTAGATCTGATAGAAAACGATTGCATTCGACAGTCTTTAGCGAAAGGTGGGTAAAAGAGGCGAGCTTGGTTCGTGTGACCGGGGCTAGCCTTGATTTTCTCTTCTAGGTCAACCTATTGCACATCGGGGTGGCTTCCTGTGGAACCCTCCCCTTGGTTAGGATTAGACAAGCTTCAGTGTACCTAGTTAATGTGAGTAAGTGTTGTTCCTGGCCTGTAACCCGGCTACTCTTTGGTTATGATCCAAGTCGAGATTCCCAACCTCCCCAGTTTGTTTCGGCCTCCTTTTATCTCGACTGGGTCAGCTTTATATTTTCCCATTCCCGCATAATATTTTAGCCTTCTTCCCACTCCCTTAGCGAGAGTTGCCTCTTGATTTTGTCCCCTGGGCAGAATACAGCGGCCTCTCTATTTTTGAGGGTTGGACGGTCCCTACTAACATGTGTTATGTTTAGTTTGTATTTTGTGTTTATTTTTATTTATTATTGGGTTCACCTCCCTCCCCTTGCATTCTATCATTATTAGAATTTTATGTATATCATTTATGTATCATCAAATTTTTATGGATTGGGGCGCGTTTTGGTAGGTTCCCTTGGAGTGGATGTGGTATTATGGTGGTTGGAGGATTGAACGGTGATGGATGAGTTCTTGTGGTGAATGAGTAAATTGTAATGTATGAATGGGTCGTGAGTCAGATTAGCTAGGTATAAGATAGTAAGTGTTGACCAGCCTTTTCCCCCTCCCCTTTTTGGCCTTGTGCCACAATTGTAACCTTTGTTGCAATAAATCCTCAGGGTTTGTATTAAGTTCATCCCCTGGTGTGTTGTTTTTGCTATTGACTTGTTTCCTTTGCGTCGAAAAGATAAGCTTTAAGTTTACATTTTTGCAACCTTTTTTGACTTTCAGTTTTCCTCGTTCTATTTTTGCATTTGTCTAATTTTTTCTCTTTATTTTCCGTTTTATTTTTGCTTTTTGTATTATTTTGCCTTTTTCTTTCAGTTTTTGTTTTCTTTTTTAAATTTTCCTTGTTTTCGTAGTCCATTCTTTCTTCTTTTGTTTGAGTTGTTTATTACCGTTTGAGTTGTTTATTACCGTTTGAGTTTGTACGTTTTTTCTTGTTTATTTTGATTATTATTTCGTACGTCTCTGAAAACACCTTTAAAAAAGCAACAAAAGCTTAATTGTTCGGCGTGGTGGGCCGAAAAATCCCATCATGGCCGACAATAACATTGAGAAGAATACACCGCCTTCACAACCGGTGTCACCCCAGAAAACGGCCTGGGGGAAAAACAGGCCCCCGGAAAAAGATGCAGCATATTACTGCGAACAGAGAAAAAAATTCGAGGAATCATTCAAAGGCAATGAATTCCTCACGATTCAAGAAGCGCTGAATGCTGTCGACACGAGAACAATATCTCTCCTAACTTCGGATATAAAAACCCGAAAGTTGATCGGCGTCGGCAGAGAGGTAATGGAGGAGGCCTTAAGAACCTTACAAATTAACCCCAAGTTTCTGGCGCGGAGGACGAATGCTCTGTGGGACATACTACTCGCCACGGAAGAGCAGGCAAAGGCTCTGGCAGGAAGCCTACTTGCAACAAAGAACCTGCGCATTCAGACCGAATACATGGGAACCCGCAGGACCAAGGTTACGATCCACGGGGTCCCAGTAGATATCAACGAGGACAGGATGGGGGCCTTCTTCGCCAAATATGGCGAGGTGAACGACGTCAAGGCCCTCGTTAGCAAAGGCGGCATCCTGACCGGCGACATGGAGGTGCAAGTAACCTTGAACAGGGAAAACTTCCAAGAGATCCCAAACACCTTGGTGTGCCGAAAAAGAAGAATGCTGGTCGTGGTGGAGGGGAGGAAGCCATGCTGTTGGGCGTGTGGTGCGTCAGGACACATGTCCAAGGAGTGCCCTGGCAAGAATAAAGTCATGCCGATGCCCCCTCCAGCAGCAGCAACAACAACAGTAGTGGTTGAAAAACCACCCGGAAAACCTTCCCAAGAAGCCTGGAAAGAGGTGGATAAGGGGCGGAAAAATACATCTGTTGCAGCCCCGCAGGAAACGCCCCCTAAAAAACACCTCGAAAAGAGGCCAAAAGAAGGACAAGCTTCAAAGGAGCAAACAAAACAGAAAAAACAAGAGAAGCAGCAGCAGCAACAGCTCCAGCAACAAAACAGCGACATGGAGGTGGAGGAAGTGCCTCCCAAACGGGCTGCCTCCTTGAAAAGGAACCGAGAGGAAGACGAGGAGGAAGAAGAACAACATGCTGAACAAGCAGATCGGATAAATAGACTAATTGGTCATATTAGTGACGATAGGGGCAGGGAGAAAAACAAAGTTACATCCGCCCCCTCTTCACCATTGAAAAAAGAAAAAAACACTTCTGCAGATAGGAGTCTCCCTCCCTCCCTGTCTCGATATCCACTTCCGCCTACCACCCCCACACCCCCGCACACACCTACTCCTACTGCCTCAGACCCTCCAATTCCCCAATCACCCCTCCCTACTCCAACCTCTTCGTCCACTCCCACTCCACCACCCCCAGATAGGGGAAAAAAGAAGAAAAGGATCTTCGGCAAGGTCGAAGAAATTTGTAGAGCAGAGAAAGGGGAGATAGACAAAAACCTCTCCTCTCGCAAGAGAGCATTACTGGGGCCTCTAATTAAACTGTCATCTGTTGATGGTAAATCAGTGGAGGACCCCAGAAATTTTCCTGGTGCCCCGGGAGTTGTCGGACTGATCCGGGATTCCGGCAGGCACTTGAAAGTCTGGACCCATCTCTTCGAAGCCAGAGAAGCCTTCCCAGAGATAAGGATGGTGGAGACTGGGTCGCAAGATCTTAAAAAAATGCACTTGTTTTGTTCAGGGAGGGCCCCCGTACGTCTCCACCCTTCATTATATAGGGCCCTAAAACTAAATTACCCCACGGACGTCGGCGGGATTGTCACAGAAGGACGGATAACGTCAGAGTTAGGCGTGGGGAGCCTGGGACAATCCGTCGGGGTCCTTTCACCCGCAGATTTCCGTCCTGTATGTGAATAGGTTTATTGCACTTCTTCTTTTCTTTCTTTGCAGGCTTAGAAGATGTCTATTAAGATAGCGACTTTGAATGTGAGGGGCTTAAGGGATCGGGGTAAGGCTGCCCGCCTGCTCCGGGACCTTCTGTCCCTGGATGTGGATGTTGCCGCGATCGAGGAGACCCACTTTGTTTGCAGTTCCGATGCGTGTGTGCTGGACGATGACTTTGTCGTCTATTCAGCATATGGGGACCGTTCTGCCAGAGGAGTTTCTTTGCTTGTCAGGCGTACTCTTGATGCGAAGGTGGACCTTGTGCATACCGATGCCGAGGGCCGGTTGATCGTGGCCGATATTGCCGTGAAAAGTGGTTCGTTCCGAGTCGTTGCGGTTTATGCGCCCAACGACCGGGAGGAGCGGGTCTCGTTTTTTCGGCGGTTGGGGCCGTTCCTAGTGGATTCAACGCGCCTAGTTTTAATGGGGGACTGGAATGCCATCCTGGACCCCAAGTTAGACAGGGGGCGGGGAGCTAGCGGGAGAAGGGGCGATCGTAGCCTGGTTGATCTGATCGACGATTATGGTCTCGTCGATAGATACCGGGTCGATCATCCCGGGGGGAAAATGTGGACGTGGGCTCTTAATTGGCCTTGTGACAAGGTAGTTAGCTACCTTGACAGAATGTTAGTTAGAAGAGCCGACATAGATCTACTAGATTGCCCTACGTTCCACTGGGTAGGCTATTCGGACCACAAACTCGTTTGTGCCCGGGTGGCGTTAGACTGTAGGCCTAGAATGGCTGGGTACTGGAAGTTCAATCTGTCCTTACTGGACAGGGAGGACTTTCGGGAACAGCTAATTAGACTAGTGCAGCGGGAGCTAGTGGGGGCGGTTATCGGGAATAAGTGGTGGGAAAGCCTTAAGTGTAGGATTAGGTCCTTCACCACTAATTTCAGCAAACGGCTCGCTCTAGATAGAGCTGATAAGGTGAAGACACTCAAGTCTAGTTATTCCCGGGCGGTGGCTGGGGGGGATCCCCTAGAGATAGCCTTAGCTAAGGAGGCCCTGGATCGTTCGAATAGCGAGCGGTACATGGGCCAGGTAATTAGACATAAGTTAAGCAAGATGTCTTCCGAAGCTGTGAACTTGGGCGCAGATCTGCGCAGGGAAGAGGTCCGTCGAGGTGGCGATCGTTACATTCGTGAAGTCGAATCCCCGGAGGGGCGTACTCTTCGGGCCACTGACGACATGTGCGAGGCGTTTCGGCGCCATTTCGAGAGCCGGTTTACCAAGGAGCCTGGTCTCCGTGAGGAGGAGTTTCGTAGCTATTTGGCTGACTTTCCTCGGCTTTTGCCGACTGAAGCGGCTAGCTGCGAGGGAGAGATCACGGAGGGCGAAGTCTACGCGGTTTTGAAGAAGGTCGGCAGAGGCAAGTCGCCCGGTCTGGATGGTTTGCCCTATGAATTGTACTTGAGGCTGTCGCACATCTTTGTTCCGATTTTGACTGCAGTGTTCAACAACTGGTTTCGGTCGGGGTCCATCCCCAATCGGATCACCAGGGGCGTGATCACTCTGTTGAAAAAGGGCAAAGGTGGTGGGGGGAAACTAGATGACTACAGGCCCATAACTCTGCTAAACACAGAGTTAAAGATTATGGCCAAGATCCTGCAGGAGCGTTTGCAGTCAGTTGCCGAGTCTCTGTTGGGACCTGAGCAGACTTGTTCTGTGAGGGGCCGAACAATTCAGAGCAACCTGCATCTGATCCGCACGATCATAGAGGGTGTAAAAGACGACGAGCAAGCCGCGCTGATCAATTTGGATCAGTCCAAGGCATTTGATAGGGTCGACCATCGCTACCTTGCTACTGTCCTGCAGGCCGCTGGATTCGCACCCAACTTCTGCCGCTGGATTAGCCTCCTGTATCGCTCCCCCAGTGCTGTGGTACAGGTGAACGGAAGGTTGTCGGACGCGTTCGTGCTGTCTAGGTCGGTTCGTCAGGGTTGTCCGCTGTCGCCTCTCCTTTATGCTTTGGCGTTGGAGCCTCTCCTTCGCCGGCTGAAGGACGAGACCGGCAGTCCGGCCCTACGCGGAATCGCCGTTCCTGGAGGGGCTCGAGCCAGGGTTTCCGCGTACGCCGATGACGTATCTGCTTTCGTGTCGTCCCGGGACGATATCGAGGCGGTACAGAAGGCGCTTGACCGGTACGAGAAGGTGACAGGGGCCAAGATAAACCGCGACAAGTCTTCCGGCTTGCGGTTAGGTGCCTGGAAGGGGGTCGCTCTTCCGGGCCGCTTCGGTTGGACGGATGGACCTGTCCGCATTCTTGGAGTGTGGTTTGGACCGGACCTCCAGCTGGAGAAGAATTGGTCTGAAGTACTTGCAAAGGTCGGTTCTGCCGGCAAGACTTGGAATCGACGGCGGTTGTCCGTGAAGGGCAGGGCGGAGGTGTGTGTTACATACATTTTCCCCCTGATTCTTTATCGATTGTCTGTACTTCCTCTCTGTGGGACCCATTGGAAGGCGCTCGAGCGATCGCTATCCTCCATTTTATGGAGGGGACGCGTGAACAGGGTCGACAGACGAGTCTGCACTAAACGTCCGTGTCATGGGGGGCTGGGAATGCCGCACCTCTTGAGTCACGTCCGTGCCTCTAGGTTGGCTTTCCTACGCCGCGCATTGACTGGGAGAGATCCGATTCTGGAGGGGATTGTTAGGGACGCCTTCCCTAGCCTTACCATCAGTCCCCCCATCTCGAGGGTTGAGCGCCGTCGTAAACCCCGGGACGAGTCGGATTTCATCCGCGAGTGTCGGTCGGCCTTGAGGGCCATTCCCCGGTCCAGTGACCTGTCACGGCCTAGGAAGGTCTTCTATCGTGGATTAGTGGAGGGGCCCGCGAAGGATTCCCTACGTGATACGCTCGGCTTGTCGGAGGAGGAGTTTCGCTCCTACTGGTCTTGGGCGCCAGCGGCGGATTACCTCAGTAACCCTGAGTTTTCGCTTACCTGGCGATTGGCTCGGAATCGGCTGCCTCTCAACGACAAGGCTTTCATATGGGGTTTGGCGGATTTGCCAGACTGTGAACGGTGTGGTCTTGGCTTAGAAGAAACGGCTGCGCACGCCTTCTACCATTGCCCCCGGGTCCGCCCCTTATGGGACCATGTCGGCGAGCTGACGGCTCGTCTCGCTCCCGAACAGCTTGTGTCCATTGATCGCGCATACGCGTGTGACAATGTGTCGCCCCCGTATTCCGGGGTGAAACGAATGGTGTTTCTGACGCTGCTGGCCACGGCTCGAATGGTGATTTGGACGACGCGAAAGGAGGAAGCCTTGCGGGGCAACCGTCTTTCTCATCAGCATCTAATCCTATTCTTTGAGCATCAGCTCAAGATGAAGATTAGATCTGATAGAAAACGATTGCATTCGACAGTCTTTAGCGAAAGGTGGGTAAAAGAGGCGAGCTTGGTTCGTGTGACCGGGGCTAGCCTTGATTTTCTCTTCTAGGTCAACCTATTGCACATCGGGGTGGCTTCCTGTGGAACCCTCCCCTTGGTTAGGATTAGACAAGCTTCAGTGTACCTAGTTAATGTGAGTAAGTGTTGTTCCTGGCCTGTAACCCGGCTACTCTTTGGTTATGATCCAAGTCGAGATTCCCAACCTCCCCAGTTTGTTTCGGCCCCCCCTTTTATCTCGACTGGGTCAGCTTTATATTTTCCCTTTCCCGCATAATATTTTAGCCTTCTTCCCACTCCCTTAGCGAGAGTTGCCTCTTGATTTTGTCCCCTGGCCAGAATACAGCGGCCTCTCTATTTTGAGGGTTGGACGGTCCCCTACTAACATCTGTTATGTTTAGTTTGTATTTTGTGTTTATATTTATTTGATTATTGGGTTCATCTCCCTCCCCTCTCATTCTATCATTATTAAAATTTTATGTATTTTATGTATTATCATCAAATTTTTATGGTGTGGGGCGCGTTTTTGGTAGGTTCCCCTTGAGAGGATGCGGTATTATGGTGGTTGGAGGATTGTTTGGTGACGGACGAGTTCTTTTGGTGAATGGGTAAATTGTAATGTATGAATGGGTCGTGAATCTGATTAGCTAGGTATAGGATAGTTAGTTTGGACCAGCCTTTACCCCTCCCCTTCATCGGCCACGTGCCACAATTATGTATAAAAACATAATAAATCCTCAGGGTTTGTATTAAGTTCATCCCCTGGTGTGTTGTTTTTGCTATTGACTTGTTTCCTTTGCGTCGAAAAGATAAGCTTTAAGTTTACATTTTTGCAACCTTTTTTGACTTTCAGTTTTCCTCGTTCTATTTTTGCATTTGTCTAATTTTTTCTCTTTATTTTCCGTTTTATTTTTGCTTTTTGTATTATTTTGCCTTTTTCTTTCAGTTTTTGTTTTCTTTTTTAAATTTTCCTTGTTTTCGTAGTCCATTCTTTCTTCTTTTGTTTGAGTTGTTTATTACCGTTTGAGTTGTTTATTACCGTTTGAGTTGTTTATTACCGTTTGAGTTTGTACGTTTTTTCTTGTTTATTTTGATTATTATTTCTTACGTCTCTGAAAACACCTTTAAAAAAGCAACAAAAGCTTAATTGTTCGGCGTGGTGGGCCGAAAAATCCCATCATGGCCGACAATAACATTGAGAAGAATACACCGCCTTCACAACCGGTGTCACCCCAGAAAACGGCCTGGGGGAAAAACAGGCCCCCGGAAAAAGATGCAGCATATTACTGCGAACAGAGAAAAAAATTCGAGGAATCATTCAAAGGCAATGAATTCCTCACGATTCAAGAAGCGCTGAATGCTGTCGACACGAGAACAATATCTCTCCTAACTTCGGATATAAAAACCCGAAAGTTGATCGGCGTCGGCAGAGAGGTAATGGAGGAGGCCTTAAGAACCTTACAAATTAGCCCCAAAGTTCTGGCGCGGAGGACGAATGCTCTGTGGGACATACTCCTCGCCACGGAAGAGCAGGCAAAGGCTCTGGCAGGAAGCCTACTTGCAACAAAGAACCTGCGCATTCAGACCGAGTATATGGGAACCCGCAGGACCAAGGTTACGATCCACGGGGTCCCAGTAGATATCAACGAGGACAGGATGGGGGCCTTCTTCGCCAAATATGGCGAGGTGAATGACGTCAAGGCCCTCGTTAGCAAAGGCGGCATCCTGACCGGCGACATGGAGGTGCAAGTAACCGTGAACAGGGAAAACTTCCAAGAGATCCCAAACACCTTGGTGTGCCGCAAAAGAAGAATGCTGGTCGTGGTGGAGGGGAGGAAGCCATACTGTTGGGCGTGTGGTGCGTCAGGACACATGTCCAAGGAGTGCCCTGGCAAGAATAAAGTCATGCCGATGCCCCCTCCAGCAGCAGCAACAACAACAGTAGTGGTTGAAAAACCACCTGGAAAACCTTCCCAAGAAGCCTGGAAAGAGGTGGATAAGGGGCGGAAAAATACATCTGTTGCAGCCCCGCAGGAAACGCCCCCTAAAAAACACCTCGAAAAGAGGCCAAAAGAAGGACAAGCTTCAAAGGAGCAAAAAAAACAGAAGCAGCAGCAGCAGCAACAGCTCCAGCAACAAAACAGCGACATGGAGGTGGAGGAAGTGCCTCCCAAACGGGCTGCCTCCTTGAAAAGGAACCGAGAGGAAGACGAGGAGGAAGAAGAACAACATGTCGAACAAGCAGACCGGATACATAGACTAATTGGTCATATTAGTGACGATAGGGGCAGGGAGAAAAACAAAGTTACATCCGCCCCCTCTTCACCATTGAAAAAAGGAAAAAACACTGCTGCAGATAGGAGTCTCCCTCCCTCCCTGTCTCGATATCCACTTCCGCCTACCACCCCCACACCCCCGCACACACCTACTCCTACTGCCTCAGACCCTCCAATTCCCCAATCACCCCTCCCTACTCCAACCTCTTCGTCCACTCCCACTCCACCACCCCCAGATAGGGGAAAAAAGAAGAAAAGGATCTTCGGCAAGGTCGAAGAAATTTGTAGAGCAGAGAAAGGGGAGATAGACAAAAACCTCTCCTCTCGCAAGAGAGCATTACTGGGGCCTCTAATTAAACTGTCATCTGTTGATGGTAAATCAGTGGAGGACCCCAGAAATTTTCCTGGTGCCCCGGGAGTTGTCGGACTGATCCGGGATTCCGGCAGGCACTTGAAAGTCTGGACCCATCTCTTCGAAGCCAGAGAAGCCTTCCCAGAGATAAGGATGGTGGAGACTGGGTCGCAAGATCTTAAAAAAATGCACTTGTTTTGTTCAGGGAGGGCCCCCGTACGTCTCCACCCTTCATTATATAGGGCCCTAAAACTAAATTACCCCACGGACGTCGGCGGGATTGTCACAGAAGGACGGATAACGTCAGAGTTAGGCGTGGGGAGCCTGGGACAATCCGTCGGGGTCCTTACACCCGCAGATTTCCGGCCCGTATGTGAGTAGGTTTTTGCTCTGACTCTTTTTTTTCTCTTTGCAGGCCTAGAAAATGGAAACCAAGTTAGCGACGTTAAATGTGAAGGGCTTAAGGGATCGGGGTAAGGCTGCCCGCCTGCTCCGGGACCTTCTGTCCCTGGATGTGGATGTTGCCGCGATCGAAGAGACACACTTTGTTTGCAGTGCCGATGCGTGTGTGCTGGAGAACGACTTTGTCGTCTATTCAGCATATGGGGACCGGTTTGCCAGAGGGGTTTCTTTGCTTGTCAGACGGACTCTTGATGCGAAGGTGGACCTTGTGCATACCGATGCCGAGGGCCGGTTGATCGTGGCCGATATTGCCGTGAAAAGTGGTTCGTTCCGAGTCGTTGCGGTTTATGCGCCCAACGACCGGGAGGAGCGGGTCTCGTTTTTTCGGCGGTTGGGGCCGTTCCTAGTGGATTCAACGCGCCTAGTTTTAATGGGGGACTGGAATGCCATCCTGGACCCCAAGTTAGACAGGGGGCGGGGAGCTAGCGGGAGAAGGGGCGATCGTAGCCTGGTTGATCTGATCGACGATTATGGTCTCGTCGATAGATACCGGGTCGATCATCCCGGGGGGAAAATGTGGACGTGGGCTCTTAATTGGCCTTTTGACAAGGTAGTTAGCTACCTTGACAGAATGTTAGTTAGAAGAGCCGACATAGATCTATTAGATTGCCCTACGTTCCACTGGGTAGGCTACACGGACCACAAACTCGTTTGTGCCCGGGTGGCGTTAGACCATAGGCCTAGAATGGCTGGCTACTGGAAGTTCAATCTGTCCTTACTGGACAGGGAGGACTTTCGGGAACAGCTAATTAGACTAGTGCAGCGGGAGCTAGTGGGGGCGGTTATCGGGAATAAGTGGTGGGAACGCCTTAAGTGTAGGATTAGGTCCTTCACCACTAATTTCAGCAAACGGCTCGCTCTAGATAGAGCTGACAAGGTGAAGACGCTTAAAACTAGTTACACCCGGGCGGTGGCTGGGGGGGATCCCCTAGAGATAGCCTTAGCTAAGGAGGCCCTGGATCGTTCGAATAGCGAGCGGTACATGGGCCAGGTAATTAGACATAAGTTAAGCAAGATGTCTTCCGAAGCTGTGAACTTGGGCGCAGATCTGCGCAGGGAAGAGGTCCGTCGAGGTGGCGATCGTTACATTCGTGAAGTCGAATCCCCGGAGGGGCGTACTCTTCGGGCCACTGACGACATGTGCGAGGCGTTTCGGCGCCATTTCGAGAGCCGGTTTACCAAGGAGCCTGGTCTCCGTGAGGAGGAGTTTCGTAGCTATTTGGCTGACTTTCCTCGGCTTTCGCCGACTGAAGCGGCTAGCTGCGAGGGAGAGATCACGGACGGCGAAGTCTACGCGGTTTTGAAGAAGGTCGGCAGAGGCAAGTCGCCCGGTCTGGATGGTTTGCCCTATGAATTGTACTTGAGGCTGTCGCACATCTTTGTTCCGATTTTGACTGCAGTGTTCAACAACTGGTTTCGGTCGGGGTCCATCCCCAATCGGATCACCAGGGGCGTGATCACTCTGTTGAAAAAGGGCAAAGGTGGTGGGGGGAAACTAGATGACTACAGGCCCATAACTCTGCTAAACACAGAGTTAAAGATTATGGCCAAGATCCTGCAGGAGCGTTTGCAGTCAGTTGCCGAGTCTCTGTTGGGACCTGAGCAGACTTGTTCTGTGAGGGGCCGAACAATTCAGAGCAACCTGCATCTGATCCGCACGATCATAGAGGGTGTAAAAGACGACGAGCAAGCCGCGCTGATCAATTTGGATCAGTCCAAGGCATTTGATAGGGTCGACCATCGCTACCTTGCTACTGTCCTGCAGGCCGCTGGATTCGCACCCAACTTCTGCCGCTGGATTAGCCTCCTGTATCGCTCCCCCAGTGCTGTGGTACAGGTGAACGGAAGGTTGTCGGACGCGTTCGTGCTGTCTAGGTCGGTTCGTCAGGGTTGTCCGCTGTCGCCTCTCCTTTATGCTTTGGCGTTGGAGCCTCTCCTTCGCCGGCTGAAGGACGAGACCGGCAGTCCGGCCCTACGCGGAATCGCCGTTCCTGGAGGGGCTCGAGCCAGGGTTTCCGCGTACGCCGATGACGTATCTGCTTTCGTGTCGTCCCGGGACGATATCGAGGCGGTACAGAAGGCGCTTGACCGGTACGAGAAGGTGACAGGGGCCAAGATAAACCGCGACAAGTCTTCCGGCTTGCGGTTAGGTGCCTGGAAGGGGGTCGCTCTTCCGGGCCGCTTCGGTTGGACGGATGGACCTGTCCGCATTCTTGGAGTGTGGTTTGGACCGGACCTCCAGCTGGAGAAGAATTGGTCTGAAGTACTTGCAAAGGTCGGTTCTGCCGGCAAGACTTGGAATCGACGGCGGTTGTCCGTGAAGGGCAGGGCGGAGGTGTGTGTTACATACATTTTCCCCCTGATTCTTTATCGATTGTCTGTACTTCCTCTCTGTGGGGCCCATTGGAAGGCGCTCGAGCGATCGCTATCCTCCATTTTATGGAGGGGACGCGTGAACAGGGTCGACAGACGAGTCTGCACTAAACGTCCGTGTCATGGGGGGCTGGGAATGCCGCACCTCTTGAGTCACGTCCGTGCCTCTAGGTTGGCTTTCCTACGCCGCGCATTGACTGGGAGAGATCCGATTCTGGAGGGGATTGTTAGGGACGCCTTCCCTAGCCTTACCATCAGTCCCCCCATCTCGAGGGTTGAGCGCCGTCGTAAACCCCGGGACGAGTCGGATTTCATCCGCGAGTGTCGGTCGGCCTTGAGGGCCATTCCCCGGTCCAGTGACCTGTCACGGCCTAGGAAGGTCTTCTATCGTGGATTAGTGGAGGGGCCCGCGAAGGATTCCCTACGTGATACGCTCGGCTTGTCGGAGGAGGAGTTTCGCTCCTACTGGTCTTGGGCGCCAGCGGCGGATTACCTCAGTAACCCTGAGTTTTCGCTTACCTGGCGATTGGCTCGGAATCGGCTGCCTCTCAACGACAAGGCTTTCATATGGGGTTTGGCGGATTTGCCAGACTGTGAACGGTGTGGTCTTGGCTTAGAAGAAACGGCTCCGCACGCCTTCTACCATTGCCCCCGGGTCCGCCCCTTATGGGACCATGTCGGCGAGCTGACGGCTCGTCTCGCTCCCGAACAGCTTGTGTCCATTGATCGCGCATACGCGTGTGACAATGTGTCGCCCCCGTATTCCGGGGTGAAACGAATGGTGTTTCTGACGCTGCTGGCCACGGCTCGAATGGTGATTTGGACGACGCGAAAGGAGGAAGTCTTGCGGGGCAACCGTCTTTCTCATCGGCATCTAATCCTATTCTTTGAGCATCAGCTCAAGATGAAGATTAGATCTGATAGAAAACGATTGCATTCGACAGTCTTTAGCGAAAGGTGGGTAAAAGAGGCGAGCTTGGTTCGTGTGACCGGGGCTAGCCTTGATTTTCTCTTCTAGGTCAACCTATTGCACATCGGGGTGGCTTCCTGTGGAACCCTCCCCTTGGTTAGGATTAGACAAGCTTCAGTGTACCTAGTTAATGTGAGTAAATGTTGTTCCTGGCCTGTATCCCGGCTGCTCTTTGGTTATGGTCCAAGTCGAGATTCCCAACCTCCCCAGTTTGTTTTGGCCCCCCCCTTTTTTATCTCGACTGGGTCAGCTTTACATTTTCCCATTCCGGCATAATATTTTCTCCGCTTTCCCTCTCGCTTAGCGAGAGCGTCTCTTGATTCTGTCCCCTGGGCAGAATACAGCGGCCTCTCTGTTTTTGAGGGTTGGACGGTCCCTACTAACATGTGTTATGTTTAGTTTGTATTTTGTGTTTATTTTTATTTATTATTGGGTTCACCTCCCTCCCCTTGCATTCTATCATTATTAGAATTTTATGTATATCATTTATGTATCATCAAATTTTTATGGATTGGGGCGCGTTTTGGTAGGTTCCCTTGGAGTGGATGTGGTATTATGGTGGTTGGAGGATTGAACGGTGATGGATGAGTTCTTGTGGTGAATGAGTAAATTGTAATGTATGAATGGGTCGTGAGTCAGATTAGCTAGGTATAAGATAGTAAGTGTTGACCAGCCTTTTCCCCCTCCCCTTTTTGGCCTTGTGCCACAATTGTAACCTTTGTTACAATAAATCCTCAGGGTTTGTATTAAGTTCATCCCCTGGTGTGTTGTTTTTGCTATTGACTTGTTTCCTTTGCGTCGAAAAGATAAGCTTTAAGTTTACATTTTTGCAACCTTTTTTGACTTTCAGTTTTCCTCGTTCTATTTTTGCATTTGTCTAATTTTTTCTCTTTATTTTCCGTTTTATTTTTGCTTTTTGTATTATTTTGCCTTTTTCTTTCAGTTTTTGTTTTCTTTTTTAAATTTTCCTTGTTTTCGTAGTCCATTCTTTCTTCTTTTGTTTGAGTTGTTTATTACCGTTTGAGTTGTTTATTACCGTTTGAGTTTGTACGTTTTTTCTTGTTTATTTTGATTATTATTTCGTACGTCTCTGAAAACACCTTTAAAAAAGCAACAAAAGCTTAATTGTTCGGCGTGGTGGGCCGAAAAATCCCATCATGGCCGACAATAACATTGAGAAGAATACACCGCCTTCACAACCGGTGTCACCCCAGAAAACGGCCTGGGGGAAAAACAGGCCCCCGGAAAAAGATGCAGCATATTACTGCGAACAGAGAAAAAAATTCGAGGAATCATTCAAAGGCAATGAATTCCTCACGATTCAAGAAGCGCTGAATGCTGTCGACACGAGAACAATATCTCTCCTAACTTCGGATATAAAAACCCGAAAGTTGATCGGCGTCGGCAGAGAGGTAATGGAGGAGGCCTTAAGAACCTTACAAATTAACCCCAAGTTTCTGGCGCGGAGGACGAATGCTCTGTGGGACATACTACTCGCCACGGAAGAGCAGGCAAAGGCTCTGGCAGGAAGCCTACTTGCAACAAAGAACCTGCGCATTCAGACCGAATACATGGGAACCCGCAGGACCAAGGTTACGATCCACGGGGTCCCAGTAGATATCAACGAGGACAGGATGGGGGCCTTCTTCGCCAAATATGGCGAGGTGAACGACGTCAAGGCCCTCGTTAGCAAAGGCGGCATCCTGACCGGCGACATGGAGGTGCAAGTAACCTTGAACAGGGAAAACTTCCAAGAGATCCCAAACACCTTGGTGTGCCGAAAAAGAAGAATGCTGGTCGTGGTGGAGGGGAGGAAGCCATGCTGTTGGGCGTGTGGTGCGTCAGGACACATGTCCAAGGAGTGCCCTGGCAAGAATAAAGTCATGCCGATGCCCCCTCCAGCAGCAGCAACAACAACAGTAGTGGTTGAAAAACCACCCGGAAAACCTTCCCAAGAAGCCTGGAAAGAGGTGGATAAGGGGCGGAAAAATACATCTGTTGCAGCCCCGCAGGAAACGCCCCCTAAAAAACACCTCGAAAAGAGGCCAAAAGAAGGACAAGCTTCAAAGGAGCAAACAAAACAGAAAAAACAAGAGAAGCAGCAGCAGCAACAGCTCCAGCAACAAAACAGCGACATGGAGGTGGAGGAAGTGCCTCCCAAACGGGCTGCCTCCTTGAAAAGGAACCGAGAGGAAGACGAGGAGGAAGAAGAACAACATGCTGAACAAGCAGATCGGATAAATAGACTAATTGGTCATATTAGTGACGATAGGGGCAGGGAGAAAAACAAAGTTACATCCGCCCCCTCTTCACCATTGAAAAAAGAAAAAAACACTTCTGCAGATAGGAGTCTCCCTCCCTCCCTGTCTCGATATCCACTTCCGCCTACCACCCCCACACCCCCGCACACACCTACTCCTACTGCCTCAGACCCTCCAATTCCCCAATCACCCCTCCCTACTCCAACCTCTTCGTCCACTCCCACTCCACCACCCCCAGATAGGGGAAAAAAGAAGAAAAGGATCTTCGGCAAGGTCGAAGAAATTTGTAGAGCAGAGAAAGGGGAGATAGACAAAAACCTCTCCTCTCGCAAGAGAGCATTACTGGGGCCTCTAATTAAACTGTCATCTGTTGATGGTAAATCAGTGGAGGACCCCAGAAATTTTCCTGGTGCCCCGGGAGTTGTCGGACTGATCCGGGATTCCGGCAGGCACTTGAAAGTCTGGACCCATCTCTTCGAAGCCAGAGAAGCCTTCCCAGAGATAAGGATGGTGGAGACTGGGTCGCAAGATCTTAAAAAAATGCACTTGTTTTGTTCAGGGAGGGCCCCCGTACGTCTCCACCCTTCATTATATAGGGCCCTAAAACTAAATTACCCCACGGACGTCGGCGGGATTGTCACAGAAGGACGGATAACGTCAGAGTTAGGCGTGGGGAGCCTGGGACAATCCGTCGGGGTCCTTTCACCCGCAGATTTCCGTCCTGTATGTGAATAGGTTTATTGCACTTCTTCTTTTCTTTCTTTGCAGGCTTAGAAGATGTCTATTAAGATAGCGACTTTGAATGTGAGGGGCTTAAGGGATCGGGGTAAGGCTGCCCGCCTGCTCCGGGACCTTCTGTCCCTGGATGTGGATGTTGCCGCGATCGAGGAGACCCACTTTGTTTGCAGTTCCGATGCGTGTGTGCTGGACGATGACTTTGTCGTCTATTCAGCATATGGGGACCGTTCTGCCAGAGGAGTTTCTTTGCTTGTCAGGCGTACTCTTGATGCGAAGGTGGACCTTGTGCATACCGATGCCGAGGGCCGGTTGATCGTGGCCGATATTGCCGTGAAAAGTGGTTCGTTCCGAGTCGTTGCGGTTTATGCGCCCAACGACCGGGAGGAGCGGGTCTCGTTTTTTCGGCGGTTGGGGCCGTTCCTAGTGGATTCAACGCGCCTAGTTTTAATGGGGGACTGGAATGCCATCCTGGACCCCAAGTTAGACAGGGGGCGGGGAGCTAGCGGGAGAAGGGGCGATCGTAGCCTGGTTGATCTGATCGACGATTATGGTCTCGTCGATAGATACCGGGTCGATCATCCCGGGGGGAAAATGTGGACGTGGGCTCTTAATTGGCCTTGTGACAAGGTAGTTAGCTACCTTGACAGAATGTTAGTTAGAAGAGCCGACATAGATCTACTAGATTGCCCTACGTTCCACTGGGTAGGCTATTCGGACCACAAACTCGTTTGTGCCCGGGTGGCGTTAGACTGTAGGCCTAGAATGGCTGGGTACTGGAAGTTCAATCTGTCCTTACTGGACAGGGAGGACTTTCGGGAACAGCTAATTAGACTAGTGCAGCGGGAGCTAGTGGGGGCGGTTATCGGGAATAAGTGGTGGGAAAGCCTTAAGTGTAGGATTAGGTCCTTCACCACTAATTTCAGCAAACGGCTCGCTCTAGATAGAGCTGATAAGGTGAAGACACTCAAGTCTAGTTATTCCCGGGCGGTGGCTGGGGGGGATCCCCTAGAGATAGCCTTAGCTAAGGAGGCCCTGGATCGTTCGAATAGCGAGCGGTACATGGGCCAGGTAATTAGACATAAGTTAAGCAAGATGTCTTCCGAAGCTGTGAACTTGGGCGCAGATCTGCGCAGGGAAGAGGTCCGTCGAGGTGGCGATCGTTACATTCGTGAAGTCGAATCCCCGGAGGGGCGTACTCTTCGGGCCACTGACGACATGTGCGAGGCGTTTCGGCGCCATTTCGAGAGCCGGTTTACCAAGGAGCCTGGTCTCCGTGAGGAGGAGTTTCGTAGCTATTTGGCTGACTTTCCTCGGCTTTTGCCGACTGAAGCGGCTAGCTGCGAGGGAGAGATCACGGAGGGCGAAGTCTACGCGGTTTTGAAGAAGGTCGGCAGAGGCAAGTCGCCCGGTCTGGATGGTTTGCCCTATGAATTGTACTTGAGGCTGTCGCACATCTTTGTTCCGATTTTGACTGCAGTGTTCAACAACTGGTTTCGGTCGGGGTCCATCCCCAATCGGATCACCAGGGGCGTGATCACTCTGTTGAAAAAGGGCAAAGGTGGTGGGGGGAAACTAGATGACTACAGGCCCATAACTCTGCTAAACACAGAGTTAAAGATTATGGCCAAGATCCTGCAGGAGCGTTTGCAGTCAGTTGCCGAGTCTCTGTTGGGACCTGAGCAGACTTGTTCTGTGAGGGGCCGAACAATTCAGAGCAACCTGCATCTGATCCGCACGATCATAGAGGGTGTAAAAGACGACGAGCAAGCCGCGCTGATCAATTTGGATCAGTCCAAGGCATTTGATAGGGTCGACCATCGCTACCTTGCTACTGTCCTGCAGGCCGCTGGATTCGCACCCAACTTCTGCCGCTGGATTAGCCTCCTGTATCGCTCCCCCAGTGCTGTGGTACAGGTGAACGGAAGGTTGTCGGACGCGTTCGTGCTGTCTAGGTCGGTTCGTCAGGGTTGTCCGCTGTCGCCTCTCCTTTATGCTTTGGCGTTGGAGCCTCTCCTTCGCCGGCTGAAGGACGAGACCGGCAGTCCGGCCCTACGCGGAATCGCCGTTCCTGGAGGGGCTCGAGCCAGGGTTTCCGCGTACGCCGATGACGTATCTGCTTTCGTGTCGTCCCGGGACGATATCGAGGCGGTACAGAAGGCGCTTGACCGGTACGAGAAGGTGACAGGGGCCAAGATAAACCGCGACAAGTCTTCCGGCTTGCGGTTAGGTGCCTGGAAGGGGGTCGCTCTTCCGGGCCGCTTCGGTTGGACGGATGGACCTGTCCGCATTCTTGGAGTGTGGTTTGGACCGGACCTCCAGCTGGAGAAGAATTGGTCTGAAGTACTTGCAAAGGTCGGTTCTGCCGGCAAGACTTGGAATCGACGGCGGTTGTCCGTGAAGGGCAGGGCGGAGGTGTGTGTTACATACATTTTCCCCCTGATTCTTTATCGATTGTCTGTACTTCCTCTCTGTGGGACCCATTGGAAGGCGCTCGAGCGATCGCTATCCTCCATTTTATGGAGGGGACGCGTGAACAGGGTCGACAGACGAGTCTGCACTAAACGTCCGTGTCATGGGGGGCTGGGAATGCCGCACCTCTTGAGTCACGTCCGTGCCTCTAGGTTGGCTTTCCTACGCCGCGCATTGACTGGGAGAGATCCGATTCTGGAGGGGATTGTTAGGGACGCCTTCCCTAGCCTTACCATCAGTCCCCCCATCTCGAGGGTTGAGCGCCGTCGTAAACCCCGGGACGAGTCGGATTTCATCCGCGAGTGTCGGTCGGCCTTGAGGGCCATTCCCCGGTCCAGTGACCTGTCACGGCCTAGGAAGGTCTTCTATCGTGGATTAGTGGAGGGGCCCGCGAAGGATTCCCTACGTGATACGCTCGGCTTGTCGGAGGAGGAGTTTCGCTCCTACTGGTCTTGGGCGCCAGCGGCGGATTACCTCAGTAACCCTGAGTTTTCGCTTACCTGGCGATTGGCTCGGAATCGGCTGCCTCTCAACGACAAGGCTTTCATATGGGGTTTGGCGGATTTGCCAGACTGTGAACGGTGTGGTCTTGGCTTAGAAGAAACGGCTGCGCACGCCTTCTACCATTGCCCCCGGGTCCGCCCCTTATGGGACCATGTCGGCGAGCTGACGGCTCGTCTCGCTCCCGAACAGCTTGTGTCCATTGATCGCGCATACGCGTGTGACAATGTGTCGCCCCCGTATTCCGGGGTGAAACGAATGGTGTTTCTGACGCTGCTGGCCACGGCTCGAATGGTGATTTGGACGACGCGAAAGGAGGAAGCCTTGCGGGGCAACCGTCTTTCTCATCAGCATCTAATCCTATTCTTTGAGCATCAGCTCAAGATGAAGATTAGATCTGATAGAAAACGATTGCATTCGACAGTCTTTAGCGAAAGGTGGGTAAAAGAGGCGAGCTTGGTTCGTGTGACCGGGGCTAGCCTTGATTTTCTCTTCTAGGTCAACCTATTGCACATCGGGGTGGCTTCCTGTGGAACCCTCCCCTTGGTTAGGATTAGACAAGCTTCAGTGTACCTAGTTAATGTGAGTAAGTGTTGTTCCTGGCCTGTAACCCGGCTACTCTTTGGTTATGATCCAAGTCGAGATTCCCAACCTCCCCAGTTTGTTTCGGCCCCCCCTTTTATCTCGACTGGGTCAGCTTTATATTTTCCCTTTCCCGCATAATATTTTAGCCTTCTTCCCACTCCCTTAGCGAGAGTTGCCTCTTGATTTTGTCCCCTGGCCAGAATACAGCGGCCTCTCTATTTTGAGGGTTGGACGGTCCCCTACTAACATCTGTTATGTTTAGTTTGTATTTTGTGTTTATATTTATTTGATTATTGGGTTCATCTCCCTCCCCTCTCATTCTATCATTATTAAAATTTTATGTATTTTATGTATTATCATCAAATTTTTATGGTGTGGGGCGCGTTTTTGGTAGGTTCCCCTTGAGAGGATGCGGTATTATGGTGGTTGGAGGATTGTTTGGTGACGGACGAGTTCTTTTGGTGAATGGGTAAATTGTAATGTATGAATGGGTCGTGAATCTGATTAGCTAGGTATAGGATAGTTAGTTTGGACCAGCCTTTACCCCTCCCCTTCATCGGCCACGTGCCACAATTATGTATAAAAACATAATAAATCCTCAGGGTTTGTATTAAGTTCATCCCCTGGTGTGTTGTTTTTGCTATTGACTTGTTTCCTTTGCGTCGAAAAGATAAGCTTTAAGTTTACATTTTTGCAACCTTTTTTGACTTTCAGTTTTCCTCGTTCTATTTTTGCATTTGTCTAATTTTTTCTCTTTATTTTCCGTTTTATTTTTGCTTTTTGTATTATTTTGCCTTTTTCTTTCAGTTTTTGTTTTCTTTTTTAAATTTTCCTTGTTTTCGTAGTCCATTCTTTCTTCTTTTGTTTGAGTTGTTTATTACCGTTTGAGTTGTTTATTACCGTTTGAGTTTGTACGTTTTTTCTTGTTTATTTTGATTATTATTTCGTACGTCTCTGAAAACACCTTTAAAAAAGCAACAAAAGCTTAATTGTTCGGCGTGGTGGGCCGAAAAATCCCATCATGGCCGACAATAACATTGAGAAGAATACACCGCCTTCACAACCGGTGTCACCCCAGAAAACGGCCTGGGGGAAAAACAGGCCCCCGGAAAAAGATGCAGCATATTACTGCGAACAGAGAAAAAAATTCGAGGAATCATTCAAAGGCAATGAATTCCTCACGATTCAAGAAGCGCTGAATGCTGTCGACACGAGAACAATATCTCTCCTAACTTCGGATATAAAAACCCGAAAGTTGATCGGCGTCGGCAGAGAGGTAATGGAGGAGGCCTTAAGAACCTTACAAATTAACCCCAAGTTTCTGGCGCGGAGGACGAATGCTCTGTGGGACATACTACTCGCCACGGAAGAGCAGGCAAAGGCTCTGGCAGGAAGCCTACTTGCAACAAAGAACCTGCGCATTCAGACCGAATACATGGGAACCCGCAGGACCAAGGTTACGATCCACGGGGTCCCAGTAGATATCAACGAGGACAGGATGGGGGCCTTCTTCGCCAAATATGGCGAGGTGAACGACGTCAAGGCCCTCGTTAGCAAAGGCGGCATCCTGACCGGCGACATGGAGGTGCAAGTAACCTTGAACAGGGAAAACTTCCAAGAGATCCCAAACACCTTGGTGTGCCGAAAAAGAAGAATGCTGGTCGTGGTGGAGGGGAGGAAGCCATGCTGTTGGGCGTGTGGTGCGTCAGGACACATGTCCAAGGAGTGCCCTGGCAAGAATAAAGTCATGCCGATGCCCCCTCCAGCAGCAGCAACAACAACAGTAGTGGTTGAAAAACCACCCGGAAAACCTTCCCAAGAAGCCTGGAAAGAGGTGGATAAGGGGCGGAAAAATACATCTGTTGCAGCCCCGCAGGAAACGCCCCCTAAAAAACACCTCGAAAAGAGGCCAAAAGAAGGACAAGCTTCAAAGGAGCAAACAAAACAGAAAAAACAAGAGAAGCAGCAGCAGCAACAGCTCCAGCAACAAAACAGCGACATGGAGGTGGAGGAAGTGCCTCCCAAACGGGCTGCCTCCTTGAAAAGGAACCGAGAGGAAGACGAGGAGGAAGAAGAACAACATGCTGAACAAGCAGATCGGATAAATAGACTAATTGGTCATATTAGTGACGATAGGGGCAGGGAGAAAAACAAAGTTACATCCGCCCCCTCTTCACCATTGAAAAAAGAAAAAAACACTTCTGCAGATAGGAGTCTCCCTCCCTCCCTGTCTCGATATCCACTTCCGCCTACCACCCCCACACCCCCGCACACACCTACTCCTACTGCCTCAGACCCTCCAATTCCCCAATCACCCCTCCCTACTCCAACCTCTTCGTCCACTCCCACTCCACCACCCCCAGATAGGGGAAAAAAGAAGAAAAGGATCTTCGGCAAGGTCGAAGAAATTTGTAGAGCAGAGAAAGGGGAGATAGACAAAAACCTCTCCTCTCGCAAGAGAGCATTACTGGGGCCTCTAATTAAACTGTCATCTGTTGATGGTAAATCAGTGGAGGACCCCAGAAATTTTCCTGGTGCCCCGGGAGTTGTCGGACTGATCCGGGATTCCGGCAGGCACTTGAAAGTCTGGACCCATCTCTTCGAAGCCAGAGAAGCCTTCCCAGAGATAAGGATGGTGGAGACTGGGTCGCAAGATCTTAAAAAAATGCACTTGTTTTGTTCAGGGAGGGCCCCCGTACGTCTCCACCCTTCATTATATAGGGCCCTAAAACTAAATTACCCCACGGACGTCGGCGGGATTGTCACAGAAGGACGGATAACGTCAGAGTTAGGCGTGGGGAGCCTGGGACAATCCGTCGGGGTCCTTTCACCCGCAGATTTCCGTCCTGTATGTGAATAGGTTTATTGCACTTCTTCTTTTCTTTCTTTGCAGGCTTAGAAGATGTCTATTAAGATAGCGACTTTGAATGTGAGGGGCTTAAGGGATCGGGGTAAGGCTGCCCGCCTGCTCCGGGACCTTCTGTCCCTGGATGTGGATGTTGCCGCGATCGAGGAGACCCACTTTGTTTGCAGTTCCGATGCGTGTGTGCTGGACGATGACTTTGTCGTCTATTCAGCATATGGGGACCGTTCTGCCAGAGGAGTTTCTTTGCTTGTCAGGCGTACTCTTGATGCGAAGGTGGACCTTGTGCATACCGATGCCGAGGGCCGGTTGATCGTGGCCGATATTGCCGTGAAAAGTGGTTCGTTCCGAGTCGTTGCGGTTTATGCGCCCAACGACCGGGAGGAGCGGGTCTCGTTTTTTCGGCGGTTGGGGCCGTTCCTAGTGGATTCAACGCGCCTAGTTTTAATGGGGGACTGGAATGCCATCCTGGACCCCAAGTTAGACAGGGGGCGGGGAGCTAGCGGGAGAAGGGGCGATCGTAGCCTGGTTGATCTGATCGACGATTATGGTCTCGTCGATAGATACCGGGTCGATCATCCCGGGGGGAAAATGTGGACGTGGGCTCTTAATTGGCCTTGTGACAAGGTAGTTAGCTACCTTGACAGAATGTTAGTTAGAAGAGCCGACATAGATCTACTAGATTGCCCTACGTTCCACTGGGTAGGCTATTCGGACCACAAACTCGTTTGTGCCCGGGTGGCGTTAGACTGTAGGCCTAGAATGGCTGGGTACTGGAAGTTCAATCTGTCCTTACTGGACAGGGAGGACTTTCGGGAACAGCTAATTAGACTAGTGCAGCGGGAGCTAGTGGGGGCGGTTATCGGGAATAAGTGGTGGGAAAGCCTTAAGTGTAGGATTAGGTCCTTCACCACTAATTTCAGCAAACGGCTCGCTCTAGATAGAGCTGATAAGGTGAAGACACTCAAGTCTAGTTATTCCCGGGCGGTGGCTGGGGGGGATCCCCTAGAGATAGCCTTAGCTAAGGAGGCCCTGGATCGTTCGAATAGCGAGCGGTACATGGGCCAGGTAATTAGACATAAGTTAAGCAAGATGTCTTCCGAAGCTGTGAACTTGGGCGCAGATCTGCGCAGGGAAGAGGTCCGTCGAGGTGGCGATCGTTACATTCGTGAAGTCGAATCCCCGGAGGGGCGTACTCTTCGGGCCACTGACGACATGTGCGAGGCGTTTCGGCGCCATTTCGAGAGCCGGTTTACCAAGGAGCCTGGTCTCCGTGAGGAGGAGTTTCGTAGCTATTTGGCTGACTTTCCTCGGCTTTTGCCGACTGAAGCGGCTAGCTGCGAGGGAGAGATCACGGAGGGCGAAGTCTACGCGGTTTTGAAGAAGGTCGGCAGAGGCAAGTCGCCCGGTCTGGATGGTTTGCCCTATGAATTGTACTTGAGGCTGTCGCACATCTTTGTTCCGATTTTGACTGCAGTGTTCAACAACTGGTTTCGGTCGGGGTCCATCCCCAATCGGATCACCAGGGGCGTGATCACTCTGTTGAAAAAGGGCAAAGGTGGTGGGGGGAAACTAGATGACTACAGGCCCATAACTCTGCTAAACACAGAGTTAAAGATTATGGCCAAGATCCTGCAGGAGCGTTTGCAGTCAGTTGCCGAGTCTCTGTTGGGACCTGAGCAGACTTGTTCTGTGAGGGGCCGAACAATTCAGAGCAACCTGCATCTGATCCGCACGATCATAGAGGGTGTAAAAGACGACGAGCAAGCCGCGCTGATCAATTTGGATCAGTCCAAGGCATTTGATAGGGTCGACCATCGCTACCTTGCTACTGTCCTGCAGGCCGCTGGATTCGCACCCAACTTCTGCCGCTGGATTAGCCTCCTGTATCGCTCCCCCAGTGCTGTGGTACAGGTGAACGGAAGGTTGTCGGACGCGTTCGTGCTGTCTAGGTCGGTTCGTCAGGGTTGTCCGCTGTCGCCTCTCCTTTATGCTTTGGCGTTGGAGCCTCTCCTTCGCCGGCTGAAGGACGAGACCGGCAGTCCGGCCCTACGCGGAATCGCCGTTCCTGGAGGGGCTCGAGCCAGGGTTTCCGCGTACGCCGATGACGTATCTGCTTTCGTGTCGTCCCGGGACGATATCGAGGCGGTACAGAAGGCGCTTGACCGGTACGAGAAGGTGACAGGGGCCAAGATAAACCGCGACAAGTCTTCCGGCTTGCGGTTAGGTGCCTGGAAGGGGGTCGCTCTTCCGGGCCGCTTCGGTTGGACGGATGGACCTGTCCGCATTCTTGGAGTGTGGTTTGGACCGGACCTCCAGCTGGAGAAGAATTGGTCTGAAGTACTTGCAAAGGTCGGTTCTGCCGGCAAGACTTGGAATCGACGGCGGTTGTCCGTGAAGGGCAGGGCGGAGGTGTGTGTTACATACATTTTCCCCCTGATTCTTTATCGATTGTCTGTACTTCCTCTCTGTGGGACCCATTGGAAGGCGCTCGAGCGATCGCTATCCTCCATTTTATGGAGGGGACGCGTGAACAGGGTCGACAGACGAGTCTGCACTAAACGTCCGTGTCATGGGGGGCTGGGAATGCCGCACCTCTTGAGTCACGTCCGTGCCTCTAGGTTGGCTTTCCTACGCCGCGCATTGACTGGGAGAGATCCGATTCTGGAGGGGATTGTTAGGGACGCCTTCCCTAGCCTTACCATCAGTCCCCCCATCTCGAGGGTTGAGCGCCGTCGTAAACCCCGGGACGAGTCGGATTTCATCCGCGAGTGTCGGTCGGCCTTGAGGGCCATTCCCCGGTCCAGTGACCTGTCACGGCCTAGGAAGGTCTTCTATCGTGGATTAGTGGAGGGGCCCGCGAAGGATTCCCTACGTGATACGCTCGGCTTGTCGGAGGAGGAGTTTCGCTCCTACTGGTCTTGGGCGCCAGCGGCGGATTACCTCAGTAACCCTGAGTTTTCGCTTACCTGGCGATTGGCTCGGAATCGGCTGCCTCTCAACGACAAGGCTTTCATATGGGGTTTGGCGGATTTGCCAGACTGTGAACGGTGTGGTCTTGGCTTAGAAGAAACGGCTGCGCACGCCTTCTACCATTGCCCCCGGGTCCGCCCCTTATGGGACCATGTCGGCGAGCTGACGGCTCGTCTCGCTCCCGAACAGCTTGTGTCCATTGATCGCGCATACGCGTGTGACAATGTGTCGCCCCCGTATTCCGGGGTGAAACGAATGGTGTTTCTGACGCTGCTGGCCACGGCTCGAATGGTGATTTGGACGACGCGAAAGGAGGAAGCCTTGCGGGGCAACCGTCTTTCTCATCAGCATCTAATCCTATTCTTTGAGCATCAGCTCAAGATGAAGATTAGATCTGATAGAAAACGATTGCATTCGACAGTCTTTAGCGAAAGGTGGGTAAAAGAGGCGAGCTTGGTTCGTGTGACCGGGGCTAGCCTTGATTTTCTCTTCTAGGTCAACCTATTGCACATCGGGGTGGCTTCCTGTGGAACCCTCCCCTTGGTTAGGATTAGACAAGCTTCAGTGTACCTAGTTAATGTGAGTAAGTGTTGTTCCTGGCCTGTAACCCGGCTACTCTTTGGTTATGATCCAAGTCGAGATTCCCAACCTCCCCAGTTTGTTTCGGCCCCCCCTTTTATCTCGACTGGGTCAGCTTTATATTTTCCCTTTCCCGCATAATATTTTAGCCTTCTTCCCACTCCCTTAGCGAGAGTTGCCTCTTGATTTTGTCCCCTGGCCAGAATACAGCGGCCTCTCTATTTTGAGGGTTGGACGGTCCCCTACTAACATCTGTTATGTTTAGTTTGTATTTTGTGTTTATATTTATTTGATTATTGGGTTCATCTCCCTCCCCTCTCATTCTATCATTATTAAAATTTTATGTATTTTATGTATTATCATCAAATTTTTATGGTGTGGGGCGCGTTTTTGGTAGGTTCCCCTTGAGAGGATGCGGTATTATGGTGGTTGGAGGATTGTTTGGTGACGGACGAGTTCTTTTGGTGAATGGGTAAATTGTAATGTATGAATGGGTCGTGAATCTGATTAGCTAGGTATAGGATAGTTAGTTTGGACCAGCCTTTACCCCTCCCCTTCATCGGCCACGTGCCACAATTATGTATAAAAACATAATAAATCCTCAGGGTTTGTATTAAGTTCATCCCCTGGTGTGTTGTTTTTGCTATTGACTTGTTTCCTTTGCGTCGAAAAGATAAGCTTTAAGTTTACATTTTTGCAACCTTTTTTGACTTTCAGTTTTCCTCGTTCTATTTTTGCATTTGTCTAATTTTTTCTCTTTATTTTCCGTTTTATTTTTGCTTTTTGTATTATTTTGCCTTTTTCTTTCAGTTTTTGTTTTCTTTTTTAAATTTTCCTTGTTTTCGTAGTCCATTCTTTCTTCTTTTGTTTGAGTTGTTTATTACCGTTTGAGTTGTTTATTACCGTTTGAGTTTGTACGTTTTTTCTTGTTTATTTTGATTATTATTTCGTACGTCTCTGAAAACACCTTTAAAAAAGCAACAAAAGCTTAATTGTTCGGCGTGGTGGGCCGAAAAATCCCATCATGGCCGACAATAACATTGAGAAGAATACACCGCCTTCACAACCGGTGTCACCCCAGAAAACGGCCTGGGGGAAAAACAGGCCCCCGGAAAAAGATGCAGCATATTACTGCGAACAGAGAAAAAAATTCGAGGAATCATTCAAAGGCAATGAATTCCTCACGATTCAAGAAGCGCTGAATGCTGTCGACACGAGAACAATATCTCTCCTAACTTCGGATATAAAAACCCGAAAGTTGATCGGCGTCGGCAGAGAGGTAATGGAGGAGGCCTTAAGAACCTTACAAATTAACCCCAAGTTTCTGGCGCGGAGGACGAATGCTCTGTGGGACATACTACTCGCCACGGAAGAGCAGGCAAAGGCTCTGGCAGGAAGCCTACTTGCAACAAAGAACCTGCGCATTCAGACCGAATACATGGGAACCCGCAGGACCAAGGTTACGATCCACGGGGTCCCAGTAGATATCAACGAGGACAGGATGGGGGCCTTCTTCGCCAAATATGGCGAGGTGAACGACGTCAAGGCCCTCGTTAGCAAAGGCGGCATCCTGACCGGCGACATGGAGGTGCAAGTAACCTTGAACAGGGAAAACTTCCAAGAGATCCCAAACACCTTGGTGTGCCGAAAAAGAAGAATGCTGGTCGTGGTGGAGGGGAGGAAGCCATGCTGTTGGGCGTGTGGTGCGTCAGGACACATGTCCAAGGAGTGCCCTGGCAAGAATAAAGTCATGCCGATGCCCCCTCCAGCAGCAGCAACAACAACAGTAGTGGTTGAAAAACCACCCGGAAAACCTTCCCAAGAAGC
This sequence comes from Acanthosepion lycidas, assembly GCA_963932145.1. Classification (NCBI taxonomy): domain Eukaryota; kingdom Metazoa; phylum Mollusca; class Cephalopoda; order Sepiida; family Sepiidae; genus Acanthosepion; species Acanthosepion lycidas. Next base: position 96,494,146 of record OZ010583.1, read on the forward strand.
CTGGAAAGAGGTGGATAAGGGGCGGAAAAATACATCTGTTGCAGCCCCGCAGGAAACGCCCCCTAAAAAACACCTCGAAAAGAGGCCAAAAGAAGGACAAGCTTCAAAGGAGCAAACAAAACAGAAAAAACAAGAGAAGCAGCAGCAGCAACAGCTCCAGCAACAAAACAGCGACATGGAGGTGGAGGAAGTGCCTCCCAAACGGGCTGCCTCCTTGAAAAGGAACCGAGAGGAAGACGAGGAGGAAGAAGAACAACATGCTGAACAAGCAGATCGGATAAATAGACTAATTGGTCATATTAGTGACGATAGGGGCAGGGAGAAAAACAAAGTTACATCCGCCCCCTCTTCACCATTGAAAAAAGAAAAAAACACTTCTGCAGATAGGAGTCTCCCTCCCTCCCTGTCTCGATATCCACTTCCGCCTACCACCCCCACACCCCCGCACACACCTACTCCTACTGCCTCAGACCCTCCAATTCCCCAATCACCCCTCCCTACTCCAACCTCTTCGTCCACTCCCACTCCACCACCCCCAGATAGGGGAAAAAAGAAGAAAAGGATCTTCGGCAAGGTCGAAGAAATTTGTAGAGCAGAGAAAGGGGAGATAGACAAAAACCTCTCCTCTCGCAAGAGAGCATTACTGGGGCCTCTAATTAAACTGTCATCTGTTGATGGTAAATCAGTGGAGGACCCCAGAAATTTTCCTGGTGCCCCGGGAGTTGTCGGACTGATCCGGGATTCCGGCAGGCACTTGAAAGTCTGGACCCATCTCTTCGAAGCCAGAGAAGCCTTCCCAGAGATAAGGATGGTGGAGACTGGGTCGCAAGATCTTAAAAAAATGCACTTGTTTTGTTCAGGGAGGGCCCCCGTACGTCTCCACCCTTCATTATATAGGGCCCTAAAACTAAATTACCCCACGGACGTCGGCGGGATTGTCACAGAAGGACGGATAACGTCAGAGTTAGGCGTGGGGAGCCTGGGACAATCCGTCGGGGTCCTTTCACCCGCAGATTTCCGTCCTGTATGTGAATAGGTTTATTGCACTTCTTCTTTTCTTTCTTTGCAGGCTTAGAAGATGTCTATTAAGATAGCGACTTTGAATGTGAGGGGCTTAAGGGATCGGGGTAAGGCTGCCCGCCTGCTCCGGGACCTTCTGTCCCTGGATGTGGATGTTGCCGCGATCGAGGAGACCCACTTTGTTTGCAGTTCCGATGCGTGTGTGCTGGACGATGACTTTGTCGTCTATTCAGCATATGGGGACCGTTCTGCCAGAGGAGTTTCTTTGCTTGTCAGGCGTACTCTTGATGCGAAGGTGGACCTTGTGCATACCGATGCCGAGGGCCGGTTGATCGTGGCCGATATTGCCGTGAAAAGTGGTTCGTTCCGAGTCGTTGCGGTTTATGCGCCCAACGACCGGGAGGAGCGGGTCTCGTTTTTTCGGCGGTTGGGGCCGTTCCTAGTGGATTCAACGCGCCTAGTTTTAATGGGGGACTGGAATGCCATCCTGGACCCCAAGTTAGACAGGGGGCGGGGAGCTAGCGGGAGAAGGGGCGATCGTAGCCTGGTTGATCTGATCGACGATTATGGTCTCGTCGATAGATACCGGGTCGATCATCCCGGGGGGAAAATGTGGACGTGGGCTCTTAATTGGCCTTGTGACAAGGTAGTTAGCTACCTTGACAGAATGTTAGTTAGAAGAGCCGACATAGATCTACTAGATTGCCCTACGTTCCACTGGGTAGGCTATTCGGACCACAAACTCGTTTGTGCCCGGGTGGCGTTAGACTGTAGGCCTAGAATGGCTGGGTACTGGAAGTTCAATCTGTCCTTACTGGACAGGGAGGACTTTCGGGAACAGCTAATTAGACTAGTGCAGCGGGAGCTAGTGGGGGCGGTTATCGGGAATAAGTGGTGGGAAAGCCTTAAGTGTAGGATTAGGTCCTTCACCACTAATTTCAGCAAACGGCTCGCTCTAGATAGAGCTGATAAGGTGAAGACACTCAAGTCTAGTTATTCCCGGCGGTGGCTGGGGGGGATCCCCTAGAGATAGCCTTAGCTAAGGAGGCCCTGGATCGTTCGAATAGCGAGCGGTACATGGGCCAGGTAATTAGACATAAGTTAAGCAAGATGTCTTCCGAAGCTGTGAACTTGGGCGCAGATCTGCGCAGGGAAGAGGTCCGTCGAGGTGGCGATCGTTACATTCGTGAAGTCGAATCCCCGGAGGGGCGTACTCTTCGGGCCACTGACGACATGTGCGAGGCGTTTCGGCGCCATTTCGAGAGCCGGTTTACCAAGGAGCCTGGTCTCCGTGAGGAGGAGTTTCGTAGCTATTTGGCTGACTTTCCTCGGCTTTTGCCGACTGAAGCGGCTAGCTGCGAGGGAGAGATCACGGAGGGCGAAGTCTACGCGGTTTTGAAGAAGGTCGGCAGAGGCAAGTCGCCCGGTCTGGATGGTTTGCCCTATGAATTGTACTTGAGGCTGTCGCACATCTTTGTTCCGATTTTGACTGCAGTGTTCAACAACTGGTTTCGGTCGGGGTCCATCCCCAATCGGATCACCAGGGGCGTGATCACTCTGTTGAAAAAGGGCAAAGGTGGTGGGGGGAAACTAGATGACTACAGGCCCATAACTCTGCTAAACACAGAGTTAAAGATTATGGCCAAGATCCTGCAGGAGCGTTTGCAGTCAGTTGCCGAGTCTCTGTTGGGACCTGAGCAGACTTGTTCTGTGAGGGGCCGAACAATTCAGAGCAACCTGCATCTGATCCGCACGATCATAGAGGGTGTAAAAGACGACGAGCAAGCCGCGCTGATCAATTTGGATCAGTCCAAGGCATTTGATAGGGTCGACCATCGCTACCTTGCTACTGTCCTGCAGGCCGCTGGATTCGCACCCAACTTCTGCCGCTGGATTAGCCTCCTGTATCGCTCCCCCAGTGCTGTGGTACAGGTGAACGGAAGGTTGTCGGACGCGTTCGTGCTGTCTAGGTCGGTTCGTCAGGGTTGTCCGCTGTCGCCTCTCCTTTATGCTTTGGCGTTGGAGCCTCTCCTTCGCCGGCTGAAGGACGAGACCGGCAGTCCGGCCCTACGCGGAATCGCCGTTCCTGGAGGGGCTCGAGCCAGGGTTTCCGCGTACGCCGATGACGTATCTGCTTTCGTGTCGTCCCGGGACGATATCGAGGCGGTACAGAAGGCGCTTGACCGGTACGAGAAGGTGACAGGGGCCAAGATAAACCGCGACAAGTCTTCCGGCTTGCGGTTAGGTGCCTGGAAGGGGGTCGCTCTTCCGGGCCGCTTCGGTTGGACGGATGGACCTGTCCGCATTCTTGGAGTGTGGTTTGGACCGGACCTCCAGCTGGAGAAGAATTGGTCTGAAGTACTTGCAAAGGTCGGTTCTGCCGGCAAGACTTGGAATCGACGGCGGTTGTCCGTGAAGGGCAGGGCGGAGGTGTGTGTTACATACATTTTCCCCCTGATTCTTTATCGATTGTCTGTACTTCCTCTCTGTGGGACCCATTGGAAGGCGCTCGAGCGATCGCTATCCTCCATTTTATGGAGGGGACGCGTGAACAGGGTCGACAGACGAGTCTGCACTAAACGTCCGTGTCATGGGGGGCTGGGAATGCCGCACCTCTTGAGTCACGTCCGTGCCTCTAGGTTGGCTTTCCTACGCCGCGCATTGACTGGGAGAGATCCGATTCTGGAGGGGATTGTTAGGGACGCCTTCCCTAGCCTTACCATCAGTCCCCCCATCTCGAGGGTTGAGCGCCGTCGTAAACCCCGGGACGAGTCGGATTTCATCCGCGAGTGTCGGTCGGCCTTGAGGGCCATTCCCCGGTCCAGTGACCTGTCACGGCCTAGGAAGGTCTTCTATCGTGGATTAGTGGAGGGGCCCGCGAAGGATTCCCTACGTGATACGCTCGGCTTGTCGGAGGAGGAGTTTCGCTCCTACTGGTCTTGGGCGCCAGCGGCGGATTACCTCAGTAACCCTGAGTTTTCGCTTACCTGGCGATTGGCTCGGAATCGGCTGCCTCTCAACGACAAGGCTTTCATATGGGGTTTGGCGGATTTGCCAGACTGTGAACGGTGTGGTCTTGGCTTAGAAGAAACGGCTGCGCACGCCTTCTACCATTGCCCCCGGGTCCGCCCCTTATGGGACCATGTCGGCGAGCTGACGGCTCGTCTCGCTCCCGAACAGCTTGTGTCCATTGATCGCGCATACGCGTGTGACAATGTGTCGCCCCCGTATTCCGGGGTGAAACGAATGGTGTTTCTGACGCTGCTGGCCACGGCTCGAATGGTGATTTGGACGACGCGAAAGGAGGAAGGCTTGCGGGGCAACCGTCTTTCTCATCAGCATCTAATCCTATTCTTTGAGCATCAGCTCAAGATGAAGATTAGATCTGATAGAAAACGATTGCATTCGACAGTCTTTAGCGAAAGGTGGGTAAAAGAGGCGAGCTTGGTTCGTGTGACCGGGGCTAGCCTTGATTTTCTCTTCTAGGTCAACCTATTGCACATCGGGGTGGCTTCCTGTGGAACCCTCCCCTTGGTTAGGTTAGACAAGCTTCAGTGTACCTAGTTAATGTGAGTAAATGTTGTTCCTGGCCTGTATCCCGGCTGCTCTTTGGTTATGGTCCAAGTCGAGATTCCCAACCTCCCCAGTTTGTTTTGGCCCCCCCCTTTTTTATCTCGACTGGGTCAGCTTTACATTTTCCCATTCCGGCATAATATTTTCTCCGCTTTCCCACTCCCTTAGCGAGAGCGTCTCTTGATTCTGTCCCCTGGGCAGAATACAGCGGCCTCTCTGTTTTTGAGGGTTGGACGGTCCCTACTAACATGTGTTATGTTTAGTTTGTATTTTGTGTTTATTTTTATTTATTATTGGGTTCACCTCCCTCCCCTTGCATTCTATCATTATTAGAATTTTATGTATATCATTTATGTATCATCAAATTTTTATGGATTGGGGCGCGTTTTGGTAGGTTCCCTTGGAGTGGATGTGGTATTATGGTGGTTGGAGGATTGAACGGTGATGGATGAGTTCTTGTGGTGAATGAGTAAATTGTAATGTATGAATGGGTCGTGAGTCAGATTAGCTAGGTATAAGATAGTAAGTGTTGACCAGCCTTTCCCCCCCCCTTTTTGGCCTTGTGCCACAATTGTAACCTTTGTTGCAATAAATCCTCAGGGTTTGTATTAAGTTCATCCCCTGGTGTGTTGTTTTTGCTATTGACTTGTTTCCTTTGCGTCGAAAAGATAAGCTTTAAGTTTACATTTTTGCAACCTTTTTTGACTTTCAGTTTTCCTCGTTCTATTTTTGCATTTGTCTAATTTTTTCTCTTTATTTTCCGTTTTATTTTTGCTTTTTGTATTATTTTGCCTTTTTCTTTCAGTTTTTGTTTTCTTTTTTAAATTTTCCTTGTTTTCGTAGTCCATTCTTTCTTCTTTTGTTTGAGTTGTTTATTACCGTTTGAGTTGTTTATTACCGTTTGAGTTTGTACGTTTTTTCTTGTTTATTTTGATTATTATTTCGTACGTCTCTGAAAACACCTTTAAAAAAGCAACAAAAGCTTAATTGTTCGGCGTGGTGGGCCGAAAAATCCCATCATGGCCGACAATAACATTGAGAAGAATACACCGCCTTCACAACCGGTGTCACCCCAGAAAACGGCCTGGGGGAAAAACAGGCCCCCGGAAAAAGATGCAGCATATTACTGCGAACAGAGAAAAAAATTCGAGGAATCATTCAAAGGCAATGAATTCCTCACGATTCAAGAAGCGCTGAATGCTGTCGACACGAGAACAATATCTCTCCTAACTTCGGATATAAAAACCCGAAAGTTGATCGGCGTCGGCAGAGAGGTAATGGAGGAGGCCTTAAGAACCTTACAAATTAACCCCAAGTTTCTGGCGCGGAGGACGAATGCTCTGTGGGACATACTACTCGCCACGGAAGAGCAGGCAAAGGCTCTGGCAGGAAGCCTACTTGCAACAAAGAACCTGCGCATTCAGACCGAATACATGGGAACCCGCAGGACCAAGGTTACGATCCACGGGGTCCCAGTAGATATCAACGAGGACAGGATGGGGGCCTTCTTCGCCAAATATGGCGAGGTGAACGACGTCAAGGCCCTCGTTAGCAAAGGCGGCATCCTGACCGGCGACATGGAGGTGCAAGTAACCTTGAACAGGGAAAACTTCCAAGAGATCCCAAACACCTTGGTGTGCCGAAAAAGAAGAATGCTGGTCGTGGTGGAGGGGAGGAAGCCATGCTGTTGGGCGTGTGGTGCGTCAGGACACATGTCCAAGGAGTGCCCTGGCAAGAATAAAGTCATGCCGATGCCCCCTCCAGCAGCAGCAACAACAACAGTAGTGGTTGAAAAACCACCCGGAAAACCTTCCCAAGAAGCCTGGAAAGAGGTGGATAAGGGGCGGAAAAATACATCTGTTGCAGCCCCGCAGGAAACGCCCCCTAAAAAACACCTCGAAAAGAGGCCAAAAGAAGGACAAGCTTCAAAGGAGCAAACAAAACAGAAAAAACAAGAGAAGCAGCAGCAGCAACAGCTCCAGCAACAAAACAGCGACATGGAGGTGGAGGAAGTGCCTCCCAAACGGGCTGCCTCCTTGAAAAGGAACCGAGAGGAAGACGAGGAGGAAGAAGAACAACATGCTGAACAAGCAGATCGGATAAATAGACTAATTGGTCATATTAGTGACGATAGGGGCAGGGAGAAAAACAAAGTTACATCCGCCCCCTCTTCACCATTGAAAAAAGAAAAAAACACTTCTGCAGATAGGAGTCTCCCTCCCTCCCTGTCTCGATATCCACTTCCGCCTACCACCCCCACACCCCCGCACACACCTACTCCTACTGCCTCAGACCCTCCAATTCCCCAATCACCCCTCCCTACTCCAACCTCTTCGTCCACTCCCACTCCACCACCCCCAGATAGGGGAAAAAAGAAGAAAAGGATCTTCGGCAAGGTCGAAGAAATTTGTAGAGCAGAGAAAGGGGAGATAGACAAAAACCTCTCCTCTCGCAAGAGAGCATTACTGGGGCCTCTAATTAAACTGTCATCTGTTGATGGTAAATCAGTGGAGGACCCCAGAAATTTTCCTGGTGCCCCGGGAGTTGTCGGACTGATCCGGGATTCCGGCAGGCACTTGAAAGTCTGGACCCATCTCTTCGAAGCCAGAGAAGCCTTCCCAGAGATAAGGATGGTGGAGACTGGGTCGCAAGATCTTAAAAAAATGCACTTGTTTTGTTCAGGGAGGGCCCCCGTACGTCTCCACCCTTCATTATATAGGGCCCTAAAACTAAATTACCCCACGGACGTCGGCGGGATTGTCACAGAAGGACGGATAACGTCAGAGTTAGGCGTGGGGAGCCTGGGACAATCCGTCGGGGTCCTTTCACCCGCAGATTTCCGTCCTGTATGTGAATAGGTTTATTGCACTTCTTCTTTTCTTTCTTTGCAGGCTTAGAAGATGTCTATTAAGATAGCGACTTTGAATGTGAGGGGCTTAAGGGATCGGGGTAAGGCTGCCCGCCTGCTCCGGGACCTTCTGTCCCTGGATGTGGATGTTGCCGCGATCGAGGAGACCCACTTTGTTTGCAGTTCCGATGCGTGTGTGCTGGACGATGACTTTGTCGTCTATTCAGCATATGGGGACCGTTCTGCCAGAGGAGTTTCTTTGCTTGTCAGGCGTACTCTTGATGCGAAGGTGGACCTTGTGCATACCGATGCCGAGGGCCGGTTGATCGTGGCCGATATTGCCGTGAAAAGTGGTTCGTTCCGAGTCGTTGCGGTTTATGCGCCCAACGACCGGGAGGAGCGGGTCTCGTTTTTTCGGCGGTTGGGGCCGTTCCTAGTGGATTCAACGCGCCTAGTTTTAATGGGGGACTGGAATGCCATCCTGGACCCCAAGTTAGACAGGGGGCGGGGAGCTAGCGGGAGAAGGGGCGATCGTAGCCTGGTTGATCTGATCGACGATTATGGTCTCGTCGATAGATACCGGGTCGATCATCCCGGGGGGAAAATGTGGACGTGGGCTCTTAATTGGCCTTGTGACAAGGTAGTTAGCTACCTTGACAGAATGTTAGTTAGAAGAGCCGACATAGATCTACTAGATTGCCCTACGTTCCACTGGGTAGGCTATTCGGACCACAAACTCGTTTGTGCCCGGGTGGCGTTAGACTGTAGGCCTAGAATGGCTGGGTACTGGAAGTTCAATCTGTCCTTACTGGACAGGGAGGACTTTCGGGAACAGCTAATTAGACTAGTGCAGCGGGAGCTAGTGGGGGCGGTTATCGGGAATAAGTGGTGGGAAAGCCTTAAGTGTAGGATTAGGTCCTTCACCACTAATTTCAGCAAACGGCTCGCTCTAGATAGAGCTGATAAGGTGAAGACACTCAAGTCTAGTTATTCCCGGGCGGTGGCTGGGGGGGATCCCCTAGAGATAGCCTTAGCTAAGGAGGCCCTGGATCGTTCGAATAGCGAGCGGTACATGGGCCAGGTAATTAGACATAAGTTAAGCAAGATGTCTTCCGAAGCTGTGAACTTGGGCGCAGATCTGCGCAGGGAAGAGGTCCGTCGAGGTGGCGATCGTTACATTCGTGAAGTCGAATCCCCGGAGGGGCGTACTCTTCGGGCCACTGACGACATGTGCGAGGCGTTTCGGCGCCATTTCGAGAGCCGGTTTACCAAGGAGCCTGGTCTCCGTGAGGAGGAGTTTCGTAGCTATTTGGCTGACTTTCCTCGGCTTTTGCCGACTGAAGCGGCTAGCTGCGAGGGAGAGATCACGGAGGGCGAAGTCTACGCGGTTTTGAAGAAGGTCGGCAGAGGCAAGTCGCCCGGTCTGGATGGTTTGCCCTATGAATTGTACTTGAGGCTGTCGCACATCTTTGTTCCGATTTTGACTGCAGTGTTCAACAACTGGTTTCGGTCGGGGTACATCCCCAATCGGATCACCAGGGGCGTGATCACTCTGTTGAAAAAGGGCAAAGGTGGTGGGGGGAAACTAGATGACTACAGGCCCATAACTCTGCTAAACACAGAGTTAAAGATTATGGCCAAGATCCTGCAGGAGCGTTTGCAGTCAGTTGCCGAGTCTCTGTTGGGACCTGAGCAGACTTGTTCTGTGAGGGGCCGAACAATTCAGAGCAACCTGCATCTGATCCGCACGATCATAGAGGGTGTAAAAGACGACGAGCAAGCCGCGCTGATCAATTTGGATCAGTCCAAGGCATTTGATAGGGTCGACCATCGCTACCTTGCTACTGTCCTGCAGGCCGCTGGATTCGCACCCAACTTCTGCCGCTGGATTAGCCTCCTGTATCGCTCCCCCAGTGCTGTGGTACAGGTGAACGGAAGGTTGTCGGACGCGTTCGTGCTGTCTAGGTCGGTTCGTCAGGGTTGTCCGCTGTCGCCTCTCCTTTATGCTTTGGCGTTGGAGCCTCTCCTTCGCCGGCTGAAGGACGAGACCGGCAGTCCGGCCCTACGCGGAATCGCCGTTCCTGGAGGGGCTCGAGCCAGGGTTTCCGCGTACGCCGATGACGTATCTGCTTTCGTGTCGTCCCGGGACGATATCGAGGCGGTACAGAAGGCGCTTGACCGGTACGAGAAGGTGACAGGGGCCAAGATAAACCGCGACAAGTCTTCCGGCTTGCGGTTAGGTGCCTGGAAGGGGGTCGCTCTTCCGGGCCGCTTCGGTTGGACGGATGGACCTGTCCGCATTCTTGGAGTGTGGTTTGGACCGGACCTCCAGCTGGAGAAGAATTGGTCTGAAGTACTTGCAAAGGTCGGTTCTGCCGGCAAGACTTGGAATCGACGGCGGTTGTCCGTGAAGGGCAGGGCGGAGGTGTGTGTTACATACATTTTCCCCCTGATTCTTTATCGATTGTCTGTACTTCCTCTCTGTGGGACCCATTGGAAGGCGCTCGAGCGATCGCTATCCTCCATTTTATGGAGGGGACGCGTGAACAGGGTCGACAGACGAGTCTGCACTAAACGTCCGTGTCATGGGGGGCTGGGAATGCCGCACCTCTTGAGTCACGTCCGTGCCTCTAGGTTGGCTTTCCTACGCCGCGCATTGACTGGGAGAGATCCGATTCTGGAGGGGATTGTTAGGGACGCCTTCCCTAGCCTTACCATCAGTCCCCCCATCTCGAGGGTTGAGCGCCGTCGTAAACCCCGGGACGAGTCGGATTTCATCCGCGAGTGTCGGTCGGCCTTGAGGGCCATTCCCCGGTCCAGTGACCTGTCACGGCCTAGGAAGGTCTTCTATCGTGGATTAGTGGAGGGGCCCGCGAAGGATTCCCTACGTGATACGCTCGGCTTGTCGGAGGAGGAGTTTCGCTCCTACTGGTCTTGGGCGCCAGCGGCGGATTACCTCAGTAACCCTGAGTTTTCGCTTACCTGGCGATTGGCTCGGAATCGGCTGCCTCTCAACGACAAGGCTTTCATATGGGGTTTGGCGGATTTGCCAGACTGTGAACGGTGTGGTCTTGGCTTAGAAGAAACGGCTGCGCACGCCTTCTACCATTGCCCCCGGGTCCGCCCCTTATGGGACCATGTCGGCGAGCTGACGGCTCGTCTCGCTCCCGAACAGCTTGTGTCCATTGATCGCGCATACGCGTGTGACAATGTGTCGCCCCCGTATTCCGGGGTGAAACGAATGGTGTTTCTGACGCTGCTGGCCACGGCTCGAATGGTGATTTGGACGACGCGAAAGGAGGAAGGCTTGCGGGGCAACCGTCTTTCTCATCAGCATCTAATCCTATTCTTTGAGCATCAGCTCAAGATGAAGATTAGATCTGATAGAAAACGATTGCATTCGACAGTCTTTAGCGAAAGGTGGGTAAAAGAGGCGAGCTTGGTTCGTGTGACCGGGGCTAGCCTTGATTTTCTCTTCTAGGTCAACCTATTGCACATCGGGGTGGCTTCCTGTGGAACCCTCCCCTTGGTTAGGTTAGACAAGCTTCAGTGTACCTAGTTAATGTGAGTAAATGTTGTTCCTGGCCTGTATCCCGGCTGCTCTTTGGTTATGGTCCAAGTCGAGATTCCCAACCTCCCCAGTTTGTTTTGGCCCCCCCCTTTTTTATCTCGACTGGGTCAGCTTTACATTTTCCCATTCCGGCATAATATTTTCTCCGCTTTCCCACTCCCTTAGCGAGAGCGTCTCTTGATTCTGTCCCCTGGGCAGAATACAGCGGCCTCTCTGTTTTTGAGGGTTGGACGGTCCCTACTAACATGTGTTATGTTTAGTTTGTATTTTGTGTTTATTTTTATTTATTATTGGGTTCACCTCCCTCCCCTTGCATTCTATCATTATTAGAATTTTATGTATATCATTTATGTATCATCAAATTTTTATGGATTGGGGCGCGTTTTGGTAGGTTCCCTTGGAGTGGATGTGGTATTATGGTGGTTGGAGGATTGAACGGTGATGGATGAGTTCTTGTGGTGAATGAGTAAATTGTAATGTATGAATGGGTCGTGAGTCAGATTAGCTAGGTATAAGATAGTAAGTGTTGACCAGCCTTTCCCCCCCCCTTTTTGGCCTTGTGCCACAATTGTAACCTTTGTTGCAATAAATCCTCAGGGTTTGTATTAAGTTCATCCCCTGGTGTGTTGTTTTTGCTATTGACTTGTTTCCTTTGCGTCGAAAAGATAAGCTTTAAGTTTACATTTTTGCAACCTTTTTTGACTTTCAGTTTTCCTCGTTCTATTTTTGCATTTGTCTAATTTTTTCTCTTTATTTTCCGTTTTATTTTTGCTTTTTGTATTATTTTGCCTTTTTCTTTCAGTTTTTGTTTTCTTTTTTAAATTTTCCTTGTTTTCGTAGTCCATTCTTTCTTCTTTTGTTTGAGTTGTTTATTACCGTTTGAGTTGTTTATTACCGTTTGAGTTTGTACGTTTTTTCTTGTTTATTTTGATTATTATTTCGTACGTCTCTGAAAACACCTTTAAAAAAGCAACAAAAGCTTAATTGTTCGGCGTGGTGGGCCGAAAAATCCCATCATGGCCGACAATAACATTGAGAAGAATACACCGCCTTCACAACCGGTGTCACCCCAGAAAACGGCCTGGGGGAAAAACAGGCCCCCGGAAAAAGATGCAGCATATTACTGCGAACAGAGAAAAAAATTCGAGGAATCATTCAAAGGCAATGAATTCCTCACGATTCAAGAAGCGCTGAATGCTGTCGACACGAGAACAATATCTCTCCTAACTTCGGATATAAAAACCCGAAAGTTGATCGGCGTCGGCAGAGAGGTAATGGAGGAGGCCTTAAGAACCTTACAAATTAACCCCAAGTTTCTGGCGCGGAGGACGAATGCTCTGTGGGACATACTACTCGCCACGGAAGAGCAGGCAAAGGCTCTGGCAGGAAGCCTACTTGCAACAAAGAACCTGCGCATTCAGACCGAATACATGGGAACCCGCAGGACCAAGGTTACGATCCACGGGGTCCCAGTAGATATCAACGAGGACAGGATGGGGGCCTTCTTCGCCAAATATGGCGAGGTGAACGACGTCAAGGCCCTCGTTAGCAAAGGCGGCATCCTGACCGGCGACATGGAGGTGCAAGTAACCTTGAACAGGGAAAACTTCCAAGAGATCCCAAACACCTTGGTGTGCCGAAAAAGAAGAATGCTGGTCGTGGTGGAGGGGAGGAAGCCATGCTGTTGGGCGTGTGGTGCGTCAGGACACATGTCCAAGGAGTGCCCTGGCAAGAATAAAGTCATGCCGATGCCCCCTCCAGCAGCAGCAACAACAACAGTAGTGGTTGAAAAACCACCCGGAAAACCTTCCCAAGAAGCCTGGAAAGAGGTGGATAAGGGGCGGAAAAATACATCTGTTGCAGCCCCGCAGGAAACGCCCCCTAAAAAACACCTCGAAAAGAGGCCAAAAGAAGGACAAGCTTCAAAGGAGCAAACAAAACAGAAAAAACAAGAGAAGCAGCAGCAGCAACAGCTCCAGCAACAAAACAGCGACATGGAGGTGGAGGAAGTGCCTCCCAAACGGGCTGCCTCCTTGAAAAGGAACCGAGAGGAAGACGAGGAGGAAGAAGAACAACATGCTGAACAAGCAGATCGGATAAATAGACTAATTGGTCATATTAGTGACGATAGGGGCAGGGAGAAAAACAAAGTTACATCCGCCCCCTCTTCACCATTGAAAAAAGAAAAAAACACTTCTGCAGATAGGAGTCTCCCTCCCTCCCTGTCTCGATATCCACTTCCGCCTACCACCCCCACACCCCCGCACACACCTACTCCTACTGCCTCAGACCCTCCAATTCCCCAATCACCCCTCCCTACTCCAACCTCTTCGTCCACTCCCACTCCACCACCCCCAGATAGGGGAAAAAAGAAGAAAAGGATCTTCGGCAAGGTCGAAGAAATTTGTAGAGCAGAGAAAGGGGAGATAGACAAAAACCTCTCCTCTCGCAAGAGAGCATTACTGGGGCCTCTAATTAAACTGTCATCTGTTGATGGTAAATCAGTGGAGGACCCCAGAAATTTTCCTGGTGCCCCGGGAGTTGTCGGACTGATCCGGGATTCCGGCAGGCACTTGAAAGTCTGGACCCATCTCTTCGAAGCCAGAGAAGCCTTCCCAGAGATAAGGATGGTGGAGACTGGGTCGCAAGATCTTAAAAAAATGCACTTGTTTTGTTCAGGGAGGGCCCCCGTACGTCTCCACCCTTCATTATATAGGGCCCTAAAACTAAATTACCCCACGGACGTCGGCGGGATTGTCACAGAAGGACGGATAACGTCAGAGTTAGGCGTGGGGAGCCTGGGACAATCCGTCGGGGTCCTTTCACCCGCAGATTTCCGTCCTGTATGTGAATAGGTTTATTGCACTTCTTCTTTTCTTTCTTTGCAGGCTTAGAAGATGTCTATTAAGATAGCGACTTTGAATGTGAGGGGCTTAAGGGATCGGGGTAAGGCTGCCCGCCTGCTCCGGGACCTTCTGTCCCTGGATGTGGATGTTGCCGCGATCGAGGAGACCCACTTTGTTTGCAGTTCCGATGCGTGTGTGCTGGACGATGACTTTGTCGTCTATTCAGCATATGGGGACCGTTCTGCCAGAGGAGTTTCTTTGCTTGTCAGGCGTACTCTTGATGCGAAGGTGGACCTTGTGCATACCGATGCCGAGGGCCGGTTGATCGTGGCCGATATTGCCGTGAAAAGTGGTTCGTTCCGAGTCGTTGCGGTTTATGCGCCCAACGACCGGGAGGAGCGGGTCTCGTTTTTTCGGCGGTTGGGGCCGTTCCTAGTGGATTCAACGCGCCTAGTTTTAATGGGGGACTGGAATGCCATCCTGGACCCCAAGTTAGACAGGGGGCGGGGAGCTAGCGGGAGAAGGGGCGATCGTAGCCTGGTTGATCTGATCGACGATTATGGTCTCGTCGATAGATACCGGGTCGATCATCCCGGGGGGAAAATGTGGACGTGGGCTCTTAATTGGCCTTGTGACAAGGTAGTTAGCTACCTTGACAGAATGTTAGTTAGAAGAGCCGACATAGATCTACTAGATTGCCCTACGTTCCACTGGGTAGGCTATTCGGACCACAAACTCGTTTGTGCCCGGGTGGCGTTAGACTGTAGGCCTAGAATGGCTGGGTACTGGAAGTTCAATCTGTCCTTACTGGACAGGGAGGACTTTCGGGAACAGCTAATTAGACTAGTGCAGCGGGAGCTAGTGGGGGCGGTTATCGGGAATAAGTGGTGGGAAAGCCTTAAGTGTAGGATTAGGTCCTTCACCACTAATTTCAGCAAACGGCTCGCTCTAGATAGAGCTGATAAGGTGAAGACACTCAAGTCTAGTTATTCCCGGGCGGTGGCTGGGGGGGATCCCCTAGAGATAGCCTTAGCTAAGGAGGCCCTGGATCGTTCGAATAGCGAGCGGTACATGGGCCAGGTAATTAGACATAAGTTAAGCAAGATGTCTTCCGAAGCTGTGAACTTGGGCGCAGATCTGCGCAGGGAAGAGGTCCGTCGAGGTGGCGATCGTTACATTCGTGAAGTCGAATCCCCGGAGGGGCGTACTCTTCGGGCCACTGACGACATGTGCGAGGCGTTTCGGCGCCATTTCGAGAGCCGGTTTACCAAGGAGCCTGGTCTCCGTGAGGAGGAGTTTCGTAGCTATTTGGCTGACTTTCCTCGGCTTTTGCCGACTGAAGCGGCTAGCTGCGAGGGAGAGATCACGGAGGGCGAAGTCTACGCGGTTTTGAAGAAGGTCGGCAGAGGCAAGTCGCCCGGTCTGGATGGTTTGCCCTATGAATTGTACTTGAGGCTGTCGCACATCTTTGTTCCGATTTTGACTGCAGTGTTCAACAACTGGTTTCGGTCGGGGTCCATCCCCAATCGGATCACCAGGGGCGTGATCACTCTGTTGAAAAAGGGCAAAGGTGGTGGGGGGAAACTAGATGACTACAGGCCCATAACTCTGCTAAACACAGAGTTAAAGATTATGGCCAAGATCCTGCAGGAGCGTTTGCAGTCAGTTGCCGAGTCTCTGTTGGGACCTGAGCAGACTTGTTCTGTGAGGGGCCGAACAATTCAGAGCAACCTGCATCTGATCCGCACGATCATAGAGGGTGTAAAAGACGACGAGCAAGCCGCGCTGATCAATTTGGATCAGTCCAAGGCATTTGATAGGGTCGACCATCGCTACCTTGCTACTGTCCTGCAGGCCGCTGGATTCGCACCCAACTTCTGCCGCTGGATTAGCCTCCTGTATCGCTCCCCCAGTGCTGTGGTACAGGTGAACGGAAGGTTGTCGGACGCGTTCGTGCTGTCTAGGTCGGTTCGTCAGGGTTGTCCGCTGTCGCCTCTCCTTTATGCTTTGGCGTTGGAGCCTCTCCTTCGCCGGCTGAAGGACGAGACCGGCAGTCCGGCCCTACGCGGAATCGCCGTTCCTGGAGGGGCTCGAGCCAGGGTTTCCGCGTACGCCGATGACGTATCTGCTTTCGTGTCGTCCCGGGACGATATCGAGGCGGTACAGAAGGCGCTTGACCGGTACGAGAAGGTGACAGGGGCCAAGATAAACCGCGACAAGTCTTCCGGCTTGCGGTTAGGTGCCTGGAAGGGGGTCGCTCTTCCGGGCCGCTTCGGTTGGACGGATGGACCTGTCCGCATTCTTGGAGTGTGGTTTGGACCGGACCTCCAGCTGGAGAAGAATTGGTCTGAAGTACTTGCAAAGGTCGGTTCTGCCGGCAAGACTTGGAATCGACGGCGGTTGTCCGTGAAGGGCAGGGCGGAGGTGTGTGTTACATACATTTTCCCCCTGATTCTTTATCGATTGTCTGTACTTCCTCTCTGTGGGACCCATTGGAAGGCGCTCGAGCGATCGCTATCCTCCATTTTATGGAGGGGACGCGTGAACAGGGTCGACAGACGAGTCTGCACTAAACGTCCGTGTCATGGGGGGCTGGGAATGCCGCACCTCTTGAGTCACGTCCGTGCCTCTAGGTTGGCTTTCCTACGCCGCGCATTGACTGGGAGAGATCCGATTCTGGAGGGGATTGTTAGGGACGCCTTCCCTAGCCTTACCATCAGTCCCCCCATCTCGAGGGTTGAGCGCCGTCGTAAACCCCGGGACGAGTCGGATTTCATCCGCGAGTGTCGGTCGGCCTTGAGGGCCATTCCCCGGTCCAGTGACCTGTCACGGCCTAGGAAGGTCTTCTATCGTGGATTAGTGGAGGGGCCCGCGAAGGATTCCCTACGTGATACGCTCGGCTTGTCGGAGGAGGAGTTTCGCTCCTACTGGTCTTGGGCGCCAGCGGCGGATTACCTCAGTAACCCTGAGTTTTCGCTTACCTGGCGATTGGCTCGGAATCGGCTGCCTCTCAACGACAAGGCTTTCATATGGGGTTTGGCGGATTTGCCAGACTGTGAACGGTGTGGTCTTGGCTTAGAAGAAACGGCTGCGCACGCCTTCTACCATTGCCCCCGGGTCCGCCCCTTATGGGACCATGTCGGCGAGCTGACGGCTCGTCTCGCTCCCGAACAGCTTGTGTCCATTGATCGCGCATACGCGTGTGACAATGTGTCGCCCCCGTATTCCGGGGTGAAACGAATGGTGTTTCTGACGCTGCTGGCCACGGCTCGAATGGTGATTTGGACGACGCGAAAGGAGGAAGCCTTGCGGGGCAACCGTCTTTCTCATCAGCATCTAATCCTATTCTTTGAGCATCAGCTCAAGATGAAGATTAGATCTGATAGAAAACGATTGCATTCGACAGTCTTTAGCGAAAGGTGGGTAAAAGAGGCGAGCTTGGTTCGTGTGACCGGGGCTAGCCTTGATTTTCTCTTCTAGGTCAACCTATTGCACATCGGGGTGGCTTCCTGTGGAACCCTCCCCTTGGTTAGGATTAGACAAGCTTCAGTGTACCTAGTTAATGTGAGTAAGTGTTGTTCCTGGCCTGTAACCCGGCTACTCTTTGGTTATGATCCAAGTCGAGATTCCCAACCTCCCCAGTTTGTTTCGGCCCCCCCTTTTATCTCGACTGGGTCAGCTTTATATTTTCCCTTTCCCGCATAATATTTTAGCCTTCTTCCCACTCCCTTAGCGAGAGTTGCCTCTTGATTTTGTCCCCTGGCCAGAATACAGCGGCCTCTCTATTTTGAGGGTTGGACGGTCCCCTACTAACATCTGTTATGTTTAGTTTGTATTTTGTGTTTATATTTATTTGATTATTGGGTTCATCTCCCTCCCCTCTCATTCTATCATTATTAAAATTTTATGTATTTTATGTATTATCATCAAATTTTTATGGTGTGGGGCGCGTTTTTGGTAGGTTCCCCTTGAGAGGATGCGGTATTATGGTGGTTGGAGGATTGTTTGGTGACGGACGAGTTCTTTTGGTGAATGGGTAAATTGTAATGTATGAATGGGTCGTGAATCTGATTAGCTAGGTATAGGATAGTTAGTTTGGACCAGCCTTTACCCCTCCCCTTCATCGGCCACGTGCCACAATTATGTATAAAAACATAATAAATCCTCAGGGTTTGTATTAAGTTCATCCCCTGGTGTGTTGTTTTTGCTATTGACTTGTTTCCTTTGCGTCGAAAAGATAAGCTTTAAGTTTACATTTTTGCAACCTTTTTTGACTTTCAGTTTTCCTCGTTCTATTTTTGCATTTGTCTAATTTTTTCTCTTTATTTTCCGTTTTATTTTTGCTTTTTGTATTATTTTGCCTTTTTCTTTCAGTTTTTGTTTTCTTTTTTAAATTTTCCTTGTTTTCGTAGTCCATTCTTTCTTCTTTTGTTTGAGTTGTTTATTACCGTTTGAGTTGTTTATTACCGTTTGAGTTTGTACGTTTTTTCTTGTTTATTTTGATTATTATTTCGTACGTCTCTGAAAACACCTTTAAAAAAGCAACAAAAGCTTAATTGTTCGGCGTGGTGGGCCGAAAAATCCCATCATGGCCGACAATAACATTGAGAAGAATACACCGCCTTCACAACCGGTGTCACCCCAGAAAACGGCCTGGGGGAAAAACAGGCCCCCGGAAAAAGATGCAGCATATTACTGCGAACAGAGAAAAAAATTCGAGGAATCATTCAAAGGCAATGAATTCCTCACGATTCAAGAAGCGCTGAATGCTGTCGACACGAGAACAATATCTCTCCTAACTTCGGATATAAAAACCCGAAAGTTGATCGGCGTCGGCAGAGAGGTAATGGAGGAGGCCTTAAGAACCTTACAAATTAACCCCAAGTTTCTGGCGCGGAGGACGAATGCTCTGTGGGACATACTACTCGCCACGGAAGAGCAGGCAAAGGCTCTGGCAGGAAGCCTACTTGCAACAAAGAACCTGCGCATTCAGACCGAATACATGGGAACCCGCAGGACCAAGGTTACGATCCACGGGGTCCCAGTAGATATCAACGAGGACAGGATGGGGGCCTTCTTCGCCAAATATGGCGAGGTGAACGACGTCAAGGCCCTCGTTAGCAAAGGCGGCATCCTGACCGGCGACATGGAGGTGCAAGTAACCTTGAACAGGGAAAACTTCCAAGAGATCCCAAACACCTTGGTGTGCCGAAAAAGAAGAATGCTGGTCGTGGTGGAGGGGAGGAAGCCATGCTGTTGGGCGTGTGGTGCGTCAGGACACATGTCCAAGGAGTGCCCTGGCAAGAATAAAGTCATGCCGATGCCCCCTCCAGCAGCAGCAACAACAACAGTAGTGGTTGAAAAACCACCCGGAAAACCTTCCCAAGAAGCCTGGAAAGAGGTGGATAAGGGGCGGAAAAATACATCTGTTGCAGCCCCGCAGGAAACGCCCCCTAAAAAACACCTCGAAAAGAGGCCAAAAGAAGGACAAGCTTCAAAGGAGCAAACAAAACAGAAAAAACAAGAGAAGCAGCAGCAGCAACAGCTCCAGCAACAAAACAGCGACATGGAGGTGGAGGAAGTGCCTCCCAAACGGGCTGCCTCCTTGAAAAGGAACCGAGAGGAAGACGAGGAGGAAGAAGAACAACATGCTGAACAAGCAGATCGGATAAATAGACTAATTGGTCATATTAGTGACGATAGGGGCAGGGAGAAAAACAAAGTTACATCCGCCCCCTCTTCACCATTGAAAAAAGAAAAAAACACTTCTGCAGATAGGAGTCTCCCTCCCTCCCTGTCTCGATATCCACTTCCGCCTACCACCCCCACACCCCCGCACACACCTACTCCTACTGCCTCAGACCCTCCAATTCCCCAATCACCCCTCCCTACTCCAACCTCTTCGTCCACTCCCACTCCACCACCCCCAGATAGGGGAAAAAAGAAGAAAAGGATCTTCGGCAAGGTCGAAGAAATTTGTAGAGCAGAGAAAGGGGAGATAGACAAAAACCTCTCCTCTCGCAAGAGAGCATTACTGGGGCCTCTAATTAAACTGTCATCTGTTGATGGTAAATCAGTGGAGGACCCCAGAAATTTTCCTGGTGCCCCGGGAGTTGTCGGACTGATCCGGGATTCCGGCAGGCACTTGAAAGTCTGGACCCATCTCTTCGAAGCCAGAGAAGCCTTCCCAGAGATAAGGATGGTGGAGACTGGGTCGCAAGATCTTAAAAAAATGCACTTGTTTTGTTCAGGGAGGGCCCCCGTACGTCTCCACCCTTCATTATATAGGGCCCTAAAACTAAATTACCCCACGGACGTCGGCGGGATTGTCACAGAAGGACGGATAACGTCAGAGTTAGGCGTGGGGAGCCTGGGACAATCCGTCGGGGTCCTTTCACCCGCAGATTTCCGTCCTGTATGTGAATAGGTTTATTGCACTTCTTCTTTTCTTTCTTTGCAGGCTTAGAAGATGTCTATTAAGATAGCGACTTTGAATGTGAGGGGCTTAAGGGATCGGGGTAAGGCTGCCCGCCTGCTCCGGGACCTTCTGTCCCTGGATGTGGATGTTGCCGCGATCGAGGAGACCCACTTTGTTTGCAGTTCCGATGCGTGTGTGCTGGACGATGACTTTGTCGTCTATTCAGCATATGGGGACCGTTCTGCCAGAGGAGTTTCTTTGCTTGTCAGGCGTACTCTTGATGCGAAGGTGGACCTTGTGCATACCGATGCCGAGGGCCGGTTGATCGTGGCCGATATTGCCGTGAAAAGTGGTTCGTTCCGAGTCGTTGCGGTTTATGCGCCCAACGACCGGGAGGAGCGGGTCTCGTTTTTTCGGCGGTTGGGGCCGTTCCTAGTGGATTCAACGCGCCTAGTTTTAATGGGGGACTGGAATGCCATCCTGGACCCCAAGTTAGACAGGGGGCGGGGAGCTAGCGGGAGAAGGGGCGATCGTAGCCTGGTTGATCTGATCGACGATTATGGTCTCGTCGATAGATACCGGGTCGATCATCCCGGGGGGAAAATGTGGACGTGGGCTCTTAATTGGCCTTGTGACAAGGTAGTTAGCTACCTTGACAGAATGTTAGTTAGAAGAGCCGACATAGATCTACTAGATTGCCCTACGTTCCACTGGGTAGGCTATTCGGACCACAAACTCGTTTGTGCCCGGGTGGCGTTAGACTGTAGGCCTAGAATGGCTGGGTACTGGAAGTTCAATCTGTCCTTACTGGACAGGGAGGACTTTCGGGAACAGCTAATTAGACTAGTGCAGCGGGAGCTAGTGGGGGCGGTTATCGGGAATAAGTGGTGGGAAAGCCTTAAGTGTAGGATTAGGTCCTTCACCACTAATTTCAGCAAACGGCTCGCTCTAGATAGAGCTGATAAGGTGAAGACACTCAAGTCTAGTTATTCCCGGGCGGTGGCTGGGGGGGATCCCCTAGAGATAGCCTTAGCTAAGGAGGCCCTGGATCGTTCGAATAGCGAGCGGTACATGGGCCAGGTAATTAGACATAAGTTAAGCAAGATGTCTTCCGAAGCTGTGAACTTGGGCGCAGATCTGCGCAGGGAAGAGGTCCGTCGAGGTGGCGATCGTTACATTCGTGAAGTCGAATCCCCGGAGGGGCGTACTCTTCGGGCCACTGACGACATGTGCGAGGCGTTTCGGCGCCATTTCGAGAGCCGGTTTACCAAGGAGCCTGGTCTCCGTGAGGAGGAGTTTCGTAGCTATTTGGCTGACTTTCCTCGGCTTTTGCCGACTGAAGCGGCTAGCTGCGAGGGAGAGATCACGGAGGGCGAAGTCTACGCGGTTTTGAAGAAGGTCGGCAGAGGCAAGTCGCCCGGTCTGGATGGTTTGCCCTATGAATTGTACTTGAGGCTGTCGCACATCTTTGTTCCGATTTTGACTGCAGTGTTCAACAACTGGTTTCGGTCGGGGTCCATCCCCAATCGGATCACCAGGGGCGTGATCACTCTGTTGAAAAAGGGCAAAGGTGGTGGGGGGAAACTAGATGACTACAGGCCCATAACTCTGCTAAACACAGAGTTAAAGATTATGGCCAAGATCCTGCAGGAGCGTTTGCAGTCAGTTGCCGAGTCTCTGTTGGGACCTGAGCAGACTTGTTCTGTGAGGGGCCGAACAATTCAGAGCAACCTGCATCTGATCCGCACGATCATAGAGGGTGTAAAAGACGACGAGCAAGCCGCGCTGATCAATTTGGATCAGTCCAAGGCATTTGATAGGGTCGACCATCGCTACCTTGCTACTGTCCTGCAGGCCGCTGGATTCGCACCCAACTTCTGCCGCTGGATTAGCCTCCTGTATCGCTCCCCCAGTGCTGTGGTACAGGTGAACGGAAGGTTGTCGGACGCGTTCGTGCTGTCTAGGTCGGTTCGTCAGGGTTGTCCGCTGTCGCCTCTCCTTTATGCTTTGGCGTTGGAGCCTCTCCTTCGCCGGCTGAAGGACGAGACCGGCAGTCCGGCCCTACGCGGAATCGCCGTTCCTGGAGGGGCTCGAGCCAGGGTTTCCGCGTACGCCGATGACGTATCTGCTTTCGTGTCGTCCCGGGACGATATCGAGGCGGTACAGAAGGCGCTTGACCGGTACGAGAAGGTGACAGGGGCCAAGATAAACCGCGACAAGTCTTCCGGCTTGCGGTTAGGTGCCTGGAAGGGGGTCGCTCTTCCGGGCCGCTTCGGTTGGACGGATGGACCTGTCCGCATTCTTGGAGTGTGGTTTGGACCGGACCTCCAGCTGGAGAAGAATTGGTCTGAAGTACTTGCAAAGGTCGGTTCTGCCGGCAAGACTTGGAATCGACGGCGGTTGTCCGTGAAGGGCAGGGCGGAGGTGTGTGTTACATACATTTTCCCCCTGATTCTTTATCGATTGTCTGTACTTCCTCTCTGTGGGACCCATTGGAAGGCGCTCGAGCGATCGCTATCCTCCATTTTATGGAGGGGACGCGTGAACAGGGTCGACAGACGAGTCTGCACTAAACGTCCGTGTCATGGGGGGCTGGGAATGCCGCACCTCTTGAGTCACGTCCGTGCCTCTAGGTTGGCTTTCCTACGCCGCGCATTGACTGGGAGAGATCCGATTCTGGAGGGGATTGTTAGGGACGCCTTCCCTAGCCTTACCATCAGTCCCCCCATCTCGAGGGTTGAGCGCCGTCGTAAACCCCGGGACGAGTCGGATTTCATCCGCGAGTGTCGGTCGGCCTTGAGGGCCATTCCCCGGTCCAGTGACCTGTCACGGCCTAGGAAGGTCTTCTATCGTGGATTAGTGGAGGGGCCCGCGAAGGATTCCCTACGTGATACGCTCGGCTTGTCGGAGGAGGAGTTTCGCTCCTACTGGTCTTGGGCGCCAGCGGCGGATTACCTCAGTAACCCTGAGTTTTCGCTTACCTGGCGATTGGCTCGGAATCGGCTGCCTCTCAACGACAAGGCTTTCATATGGGGTTTGGCGGATTTGCCAGACTGTGAACGGTGTGGTCTTGGCTTAGAAGAAACGGCTGCGCACGCCTTCTACCATTGCCCCCGGGTCCGCCCCTTATGGGACCATGTCGGCGAGCTGACGGCTCGTCTCGCTCCCGAACAGCTTGTGTCCATTGATCGCGCATACGCGTGTGACAATGTGTCGCCCCCGTATTCCGGGGTGAAACGAATGGTGTTTCTGACGCTGCTGGCCACGGCTCGAATGGTGATTTGGACGACGCGAAAGGAGGAAGCCTTGCGGGGCAACCGTCTTTCTCATCAGCATCTAATCCTATTCTTTGAGCATCAGCTCAAGATGAAGATTAGATCTGATAGAAAACGATTGCATTCGACAGTCTTTAGCGAAAGGTGGGTAAAAGAGGCGAGCTTGGTTCGTGTGACCGGGGCTAGCCTTGATTTTCTCTTCTAGGTCAACCTATTGCACATCGGGGTGGCTTCCTGTGGAACCCTCCCCTTGGTTAGGATTAGACAAGCTTCAGTGTACCTAGTTAATGTGAGTAAGTGTTGTTCCTGGCCTGTAACCCGGCTACTCTTTGGTTATGATCCAAGTCGAGATTCCCAACCTCCCCAGTTTGTTTCGGCCCCCCCTTTTATCTCGACTGGGTCAGCTTTATATTTTCCCTTTCCCGCATAATATTTTAGCCTTCTTCCCACTCCCTTAGCGAGAGTTGCCTCTTGATTTTGTCCCCTGGCCAGAATACAGCGGCCTCTCTATTTTGAGGGTTGGACGGTCCCCTACTAACATCTGTTATGTTTAGTTTGTATTTTGTGTTTATATTTATTTGATTATTGGGTTCATCTCCCTCCCCTCTCATTCTATCATTATTAAAATTTTATGTATTTTATGTATTATCATCAAATTTTTATGGTGTGGGGCGCGTTTTTGGTAGGTTCCCCTTGAGAGGATGCGGTATTATGGTGGTTGGAGGATTGTTTGGTGACGGACGAGTTCTTTTGGTGAATGGGTAAATTGTAATGTATGAATGGGTCGTGAATCTGATTAGCTAGGTATAGGATAGTTAGTTTGGACCAGCCTTTACCCCTCCCCTTCATCGGCCACGTGCCACAATTATGTATAAAAACATAATAAATCCTCAGGGTTTGTATTAAGTTCATCCCCTGGTGTGTTGTTTTTGCTATTGACTTGTTTCCTTTGCGTCGAAAAGATAAGCTTTAAGTTTACATTTTTGCAACCTTTTTTGACTTTCAGTTTTCCTCGTTCTATTTTTGCATTTGTCTAATTTTTTCTCTTTATTTTCCGTTTTATTTTTGCTTTTTGTATTATTTTGCCTTTTTCTTTCAGTTTTTGTTTTCTTTTTTAAATTTTCCTTGTTTTCGTAGTCCATTCTTTCTTCTTTTGTTTGAGTTGTTTATTACCGTTTGAGTTGTTTATTACCGTTTGAGTTGTTTATTACCGTTTGAGTTTGTACGTTTTTTCTTGTTTATTTTGATTATTATTTCTTACGTCTCTGAAAACACCTTTAAAAAAGCAACAAAAGCTTAATTGTTCGGCGTGGTGGGCCGAAAAATCCCATCATGGCCGACAATAACATTGAGAAGAATACACCGCCTTCACAACCGGTGTCACCCCAGAAAACGGCCTGGGGGAAAAACAGGCCCCCGGAAAAAGATGCAGCATATTACTGCGAACAGAGAAAAAAATTCGAGGAATCATTCAAAGGCAATGAATTCCTCACGATTCAAGAAGCGCTGAATGCTGTCGACACGAGAACAATATCTCTCCTAACTTCGGATATAAAAACCCGAAAGTTGATCGGCGTCGGCAGAGAGGTAATGGAGGAGGCCTTAAGAACCTTACAAATTAGCCCCAAAGTTCTGGCGCGGAGGACGAATGCTCTGTGGGACATACTCCTCGCCACGGAAGAGCAGGCAAAGGCTCTGGCAGGAAGCCTACTTGCAACAAAGAACCTGCGCATTCAGACCGAGTATATGGGAACCCGCAGGACCAAGGTTACGATCCACGGGGTCCCAGTAGATATCAACGAGGACAGGATGGGGGCCTTCTTCGCCAAATATGGCGAGGTGAATGACGTCAAGGCCCTCGTTAGCAAAGGCGGCATCCTGACCGGCGACATGGAGGTGCAAGTAACCGTGAACAGGGAAAACTTCCAAGAGATCCCAAACACCTTGGTGTGCCGCAAAAGAAGAATGCTGGTCGTGGTGGAGGGGAGGAAGCCATACTGTTGGGCGTGTGGTGCGTCAGGACACATGTCCAAGGAGTGCCCTGGCAAGAATAAAGTCATGCCGATGCCCCCTCCAGCAGCAGCAACAACAACAGTAGTGGTTGAAAAACCACCTGGAAAACCTTCCCAAGAAGCCTGGAAAGAGGTGGATAAGGGGCGGAAAAATACATCTGTTGCAGCCCCGCAGGAAACGCCCCCTAAAAAACACCTCGAAAAGAGGCCAAAAGAAGGACAAGCTTCAAAGGAGCAAAAAAAACAGAAGCAGCAGCAGCAGCAACAGCTCCAGCAACAAAACAGCGACATGGAGGTGGAGGAAGTGCCTCCCAAACGGGCTGCCTCCTTGAAAAGGAACCGAGAGGAAGACGAGGAGGAAGAAGAACAACATGTCGAACAAGCAGACCGGATACATAGACTAATTGGTCATATTAGTGACGATAGGGGCAGGGAGAAAAACAAAGTTACATCCGCCCCCTCTTCACCATTGAAAAAAGGAAAAAACACTGCTGCAGATAGGAGTCTCCCTCCCTCCCTGTCTCGATATCCACTTCCGCCTACCACCCCCACACCCCCGCACACACCTACTCCTACTGCCTCAGACCCTCCAATTCCCCAATCACCCCTCCCTACTCCAACCTCTTCGTCCACTCCCACTCCACCACCCCCAGATAGGGGAAAAAAGAAGAAAAGGATCTTCGGCAAGGTCGAAGAAATTTGTAGAGCAGAGAAAGGGGAGATAGACAAAAACCTCTCCTCTCGCAAGAGAGCATTACTGGGGCCTCTAATTAAACTGTCATCTGTTGATGGTAAATCAGTGGAGGACCCCAGAAATTTTCCTGGTGCCCCGGGAGTTGTCGGACTGATCCGGGATTCCGGCAGGCACTTGAAAGTCTGGACCCATCTCTTCGAAGCCAGAGAAGCCTTCCCAGAGATAAGGATGGTGGAGACTGGGTCGCAAGATCTTAAAAAAATGCACTTGTTTTGTTCAGGGAGGGCCCCCGTACGTCTCCACCCTTCATTATATAGGGCCCTAAAACTAAATTACCCCACGGACGTCGGCGGGATTGTCACAGAAGGACGGATAACGTCAGAGTTAGGCGTGGGGAGCCTGGGACAATCCGTCGGGGTCCTTACACCCGCAGATTTCCGGCCCGTATGTGAGTAGGTTTTTGCTCTGACTCTTTTTTTCTCTTTGCAGGCCTAGAAAATGGAAACCAAGTTAGCGACGTTAAATGTGAAGGGCTTAAGGGATCGGGGTAAGGCTGCCCGCCTGCTCCGGGACCTTCTGTCCCTGGATGTGGATGTTGCCGCGATCGAGGAGACCCACTTTGTTTGCAGTTCCGATGCGTGTGTGCTGGACGATGACTTTGTCGTCTATTCAGCATATGGGGACCGTTCTGCCAGAGGAGTTTCTTTGCTTGTCAGGCGTACTCTTGATGCGAAGGTGGACCTTGTGCATACCGATGCCGAGGGCCGGTTGATCGTGGCCGATATTGCCGTGAAAAGTGGTTCGTTCCGAGTCGTTGCGGTTTATGCGCCCAACGACCGGGAGGAGCGGGTCTCGTTTTTTCGGCGGTTGGGGCCGTTCCTAGTGGATTCAACGCGCCTAGTTTTAATGGGGGACTGGAATGCCATCCTGGACCCCAAGTTAGACAGGGGGCGGGGAGCTAGCGGGAGAAGGGGCGATCGTAGCCTGGTTGATCTGATCGACGATTATGGTCTCGTCGATAGATACCGGGTCGATCATCCCGGGGGGAAAATGTGGACGTGGGCTCTTAATTGGCCTTTTGACAAGGTAGTTAGCTACCTTGACAGAATGTTAGTTAGAAGAGCCGACATAGATCTACTAGATTGCCCTACGTTCCACTGGGTAGGCTATTCGGACCACAAACTCGTTTGTGCCCGGGTGGCGTTAGACTGTAGGCCTAGAATGGCTGGGTACTGGAAGTTCAATCTGTCCTTACTGGACAGGGAGGACTTTCGGGAACAGCTAATTAGACTAGTGCAGCGGGAGCTAGTGGGGGCGGTTATCGGGAATAAGTGGTGGGAACGCCTTAAGTGTAGGATTAGGTCCTTCACCACTGATTTCAGCAAACGGCTCGCTCTAGATAGAGCTGACAAGGTGAAGACG
The DNA here is from genome assembly GCA_963932145.1 of Acanthosepion lycidas. Lineage (NCBI taxonomy): Eukaryota > Metazoa > Mollusca > Cephalopoda > Sepiida > Sepiidae > Acanthosepion > Acanthosepion lycidas. The sequence goes on from OZ010583.1 coordinate 96,521,825, forward strand.
CTTAAAACTAGTTACACCCGGGCGGTGGCTGGGGGGGATCCCCTAGAGATAGCCTTAGCTAAGGAGGCCCTGGATCGTTCGAATAGCGAGCGGTACATGGGCCAGGTAATTAGACATAAGTTAAGCAAGATGTCTTCCGAAGCTGTGAACTTGGGCGCAGATCTGCGCAGGGAAGAGGTCCGTCGAGGTGGCGATCGTTACATTCGTGAAGTCGAATCCCCGGAGGGGCGTACTCTTCGGGCCACTGACGACATGTGCGAGGCGTTTCGGCGCCATTTCGAGAGCCGGTTTACCAAGGAGCCTGGTCTCCGTGAGGAGGAGTTTCGTAGCTATTTGGCTGACTTTCCTCGGCTTTCGCCGACTGAAGCGGCTAGCTGCGAGGGAGAGATCACGGAGGGCGAAGTCTACGCGGTTTTGAAGAAGGTCGGCAGAGGCAAGTCGCCCGGTCTGGATGGTTTGCCCTATGAATTGTACTTGAGGCTGTCGCACATCTTTGTTCCGATTTTGACTGCAGTGTTCAACAACTGGTTTCGGTCGGGGTCCATCCCCAATCGGATCACCAGGGGCGTGATCACTCTGTTGAAAAAGGGCAAAGGTGGTGGGGGGAAACTAGATGACTACAGGCCCATAACTCTGCTAAACACAGAGTTAAAGATTATGGCCAAGATCCTGCAGGAGCGTTTGCAGTCAGTTGCCGAGTCTCTGTTGGGACCTGAGCAGACTTGTTCTGTGAGGGGCCGAACAATTCAGAGCAACCTGCATCTGATCCGCACGATCATAGAGGGTGTAAAAGACGACGAGCAAGCCGCGCTGATCAATTTGGATCAGTCCAAGGCATTTGATAGGGTCGACCATCGCTACCTTGCTACTGTCCTGCAGGCCGCTGGATTCGCACCCAACTTCTGCCGCTGGATTAGCCTCCTGTATCGCTCCCCCAGTGCTGTGGTACAGGTGAATGGAAGGTTGTCGGACGCGTTCGTGCTGTCTAGGTCGGTTCGTCAGGGTTGTCCGCTGTCGCCTCTCCTTTATGCTTTGGCGTTGGAGCCTCTCCTTCGCCGGCTGAAGGACGAGACCGGCAGTCCGGCCCTACGCGGAATCGCCGTTCCTGGAGGGGCTCGAGCCAGGGTTTCCGCGTACGCCGATGACGTATCTGCTTTCGTGTCGTCCCGGGACGATATCGAGGCGGTACAGAAGGCGCTTGACCGGTACGAGAAGGTGACAGGGGCCAAGATAAACCGCGACAAGTCTTCCGGCTTGCGGTTAGGTGCCTGGAAGGGGGTCGCTCTTCCGGGCCGCTTCGGTTGGACGGATGGACCTGTCCGCATTCTTGGAGTGTGGTTTGGACCGGACCTCCAGCTGGAGAAGAATTGGTCTGAAGTACTTGCAAAGGTCGGTTCTGCCGGCAAGACTTGGAATCGACGGCGGTTGTCCGTGAAGGGCAGGGCGGAGGTGTGTGTTACATACATTTTCCCCCTGATTCTTTATCGATTGTCTGTACTTCCTCTCTGTGGGACCCATTGGAAAGCGCTCGAGCGATCGCTATCCTCCATTTTATGGAGGGGACGCGTGAACAGGGTCGACAGACGAGTCTGCACTAAACGTCCGTGTCATGGGGGGCTGGGAATGCCGCACCTCTTGAGTCACGTCCGTGCCTCTAGGTTGGCTTTCCTACGCCGCGCATTGACTGGGAGAGATCCGATTCTGGAGGGGATTGTTAGGGACGCCTTCCCTAGCCTTACCATCAGTCCCCCCATCTCGAGGGTTGAGCGCCGTCGTAAACCCCGGGACGAGTCGGATTTCATCCGCGAGTGTCGGTCGGCCTTGAGGGCCATTCCCCGGTCCAGTGACCTGTCACGGCCTAGGAAGGTCTTCTATCGTGGATTAGTGGAGGGGCCCGCGAAGGATTCCCTACGTGATACGCTCGGCTTGTCGGAGGAGGAGTTTCGCTCCTACTGGTCTTGGGCGCCAGCGGCGGATTACCTCAGTAACCCTGAGTTTTCGCTTACCTGGCGATTGGCTCGGAATCGGCTGCCTCTCAACGACAAGGCTTTCATATGGGGTTTGGCGGATTTGCCAGACTGTGAACGGTGTGGTCTTGGCTTAGAAGAAACGGCTGCGCACGCCTTCTACCATTGCCCCCGGGTCCGCCCCTTATGGGACCATGTCGGCGAGCTGACGGCTCGTCTCGCTCCCGAACAGCTTGTGTCCATTGATCGCGCATACGCGTGTGACAATGTGTCGCCCCCGTATTCCGGGGTGAAACGAATGGTGTTTCTGACGCTGCTGGCCACGGCTCGAATGGTGATTTGGACGACGCGAAAGGAGGAAGTCTTGCGGGGCAACCGTCTTTCTCATCAGCATCTAATCCTATTCTTTGAGCATCAGCTCAAGATGAAGATTAGATCTGATAGAAAACGATTGCATTCGACAGTCTTTAGCGAAAGGTGGGTAAAAGAGGCGAGCTTGGTTCGTGTGACCGGGGCTAGCCTTGATTTTCTCTTCTAGGTCAACCTATTGCACATCGGGGTGGCTTCCTGTGGAACCCTCCCCTTGGTTAGGATTAGACAAGCTTCAGTGTACCTAGTTAATGTGAGTAAGTGTTGTTCCTGGCCTGTAACCCGGCTACTCTTTGGTTATGATCCAAGTCGAGATTCCCAACCTCCCCAGTTTGTTTCGGCCCCCTTTTATCTCGACTGGGTCAGCTTTATATTTTCCCTTTCCCGCATAATATTTTAGCCTTCTTCCCACTCCCTTAGCGAGAGTTGCCTCTTGATTTTGTCCCCTGGGCAGAATACAGCGGCCTCTCTATTTTGAGGGTTGGACGGTCCCCTACTAACATCTGTTATGTTTAGTTTGTATTTTGTGTTTATATTTATTTGATTATTGGGTTCATCTCCCTCCCCTCTCATTCTATCATTATTAAAATTTTATGTATTTTATGTATTATCATCAAATTTTTATGGTGTGGGGCGCGTTTTTGGTAGGTTCCCCTTGAGAGGATGCGGTATTATGGTGGTTGGAGGATTGTTTGGTGACGGACGAGTTCTTGTGGTGAATGGGTAAATTGTAATGTATGAATGGGTCATGAATCTGATTAGCTAGGTATAGGATAGTTAGTTTGGACCAGCCTTTACCCCTCCCCTTCATCGGCCACGTGCCACAATTATGTATAAAAACATAATAAATCCTCAGGGTTTGTATTAAGTTCATCCCCTGGTGTGTTGTTTTTGCTATTGACTTGTTTCCTTTGCGTCGAAAAGATAAGCTTTAAGTTTACATTTTTGCAACCTTTTTTGACTTTCAGTTTTCCTCGTTCTATTTTTGCATTTGTCTAATTTTTTCTCTTTATTTTCCGTTTTATTTTTGCTTTTTGTATTATTTTGCCTTTTTCTTTCAGTTTTTGTTTTCTTTTTTAAATTTTCCTTGTTTTCGTAGTCCATTCTTTCTTCTTTTGTTTGAGTTGTTTATTACCGTTTGAGTTGTTTATTACCGTTTGAGTTGTTTATTACCGTTTGAGTTTGTACGTTTTTTCTTGTTTATTTTGATTATTATTTCTTACGTCTCTGAAAACACCTTTAAAAAAGCAACAAAAGCTTAATTGTTCGGCGTGGTGGGCCGAAAAATCCCATCATGGCCGACAATAACATTGAGAAGAATACACCGCCTTCACAACCGGTGTCACCCCAGAAAACGGCCTGGGGGAAAAACAGGCCCCCGGAAAAAGATGCAGCATATTACTGCGAACAGAGAAAAAAATTCGAGGAATCATTCAAAGGCAATGAATTCCTCACGATTCAAGAAGCGCTGAATGCTGTCGACACGAGAACAATATCTCTCCTAACTTCGGATATAAAAACCCGAAAGTTGATCGGCGTCGGCAGAGAGGTAATGGAGGAGGCCTTAAGAACCTTACAAATTAGCCCCAAAGTTCTGGCGCGGAGGACGAATGCTCTGTGGGACATACTCCTCGCCACGGAAGAGCAGGCAAAGGCTCTGGCAGGAAGCCTACTTGCAACAAAGAACCTGCGCATTCAGACCGAGTATATGGGAACCCGCAGGACCAAGGTTACGATCCACGGGGTCCCAGTAGATATCAACGAGGACAGGATGGGGGCCTTCTTCGCCAAATATGGCGAGGTGAATGACGTCAAGGCCCTCGTTAGCAAAGGCGGCATCCTGACCGGCGACATGGAGGTGCAAGTAACCGTGAACAGGGAAAACTTCCAAGAGATCCCAAACACCTTGGTGTGCCGCAAAAGAAGAATGCTGGTCGTGGTGGAGGGGAGGAAGCCATACTGTTGGGCGTGTGGTGCGTCAGGACACATGTCCAAGGAGTGCCCTGGCAAGAATAAAGTCATGCCGATGCCCCCTCCAGCAGCAGCAACAACAACAGTAGTGGTTGAAAAACCACCTGGAAAACCTTCCCAAGAAGCCTGGAAAGAGGTGGATAAGGGGCGGAAAAATACATCTGTTGCAGCCCCGCAGGAAACGCCCCCTAAAAAACACCTCGAAAAGAGGCCAAAAGAAGGACAAGCTTCAAAGGAGCAAAAAAAACAGAAGCAGCAGCAGCAGCAACAGCTCCAGCAACAAAACAGCGACATGGAGGTGGAGGAAGTGCCTCCCAAACGGGCTGCCTCCTTGAAAAGGAACCGAGAGGAAGACGAGGAGGAAGAAGAACAACATGTCGAACAAGCAGACCGGATACATAGACTAATTGGTCATATTAGTGACGATAGGGGCAGGGAGAAAAACAAAGTTACATCCGCCCCCTCTTCACCATTGAAAAAAGGAAAAAACACTGCTGCAGATAGGAGTCTCCCTCCCTCCCTGTCTCGATATCCACTTCCGCCTACCACCCCCACACCCCCGCACACACCTACTCCTACTGCCTCAGACCCTCCAATTCCCCAATCACCCCTCCCTACTCCAACCTCTTCGTCCACTCCCACTCCACCACCCCCAGATAGGGGAAAAAAGAAGAAAAGGATCTTCGGCAAGGTCGAAGAAATTTGTAGAGCAGAGAAAGGGGAGATAGACAAAAACCTCTCCTCTCGCAAGAGAGCATTACTGGGGCCTCTAATTAAACTGTCATCTGTTGATGGTAAATCAGTGGAGGACCCCAGAAATTTTCCTGGTGCCCCGGGAGTTGTCGGACTGATCCGGGATTCCGGCAGGCACTTGAAAGTCTGGACCCATCTCTTCGAAGCCAGAGAAGCCTTCCCAGAGATAAGGATGGTGGAGACTGGGTCGCAAGATCTTAAAAAAATGCACTTGTTTTGTTCAGGGAGGGCCCCCGTACGTCTCCACCCTTCATTATATAGGGCCCTAAAACTAAATTACCCCACGGACGTCGGCGGGATTGTCACAGAAGGACGGATAACGTCAGAGTTAGGCGTGGGGAGCCTGGGACAATCCGTCGGGGTCCTTACACCCGCAGATTTCCGGCCCGTATGTGAGTAGGTTTTTGCTCTGACTCTTTTTTTCTCTTTGCAGGCCTAGAAAATGGAAACCAAGTTAGCGACGTTAAATGTGAAGGGCTTAAGGGATCGGGGTAAGGCTGCCCGCCTGCTCCGGGACCTTCTGTCCCTGGATGTGGATGTTGCCGCGATCGAGGAGACCCACTTTGTTTGCAGTTCCGATGCGTGTGTGCTGGACGATGACTTTGTCGTCTATTCAGCATATGGGGACCGTTCTGCCAGAGGAGTTTCTTTGCTTGTCAGGCGTACTCTTGATGCGAAGGTGGACCTTGTGCATACCGATGCCGAGGGCCGGTTGATCGTGGCCGATATTGCCGTGAAAAGTGGTTCGTTCCGAGTCGTTGCGGTTTATGCGCCCAACGACCGGGAGGAGCGGGTCTCGTTTTTTCGGCGGTTGGGGCCGTTCCTAGTGGATTCAACGCGCCTAGTTTTAATGGGGGACTGGAATGCCATCCTGGACCCCAAGTTAGACAGGGGGCGGGGAGCTAGCGGGAGAAGGGGCGATCGTAGCCTGGTTGATCTGATCGACGATTATGGTCTCGTCGATAGATACCGGGTCGATCATCCCGGGGGGAAAATGTGGACGTGGGCTCTTAATTGGCCTTTTGACAAGGTAGTTAGCTACCTTGACAGAATGTTAGTTAGAAGAGCCGACATAGATCTACTAGATTGCCCTACGTTCCACTGGGTAGGCTATTCGGACCACAAACTCGTTTGTGCCCGGGTGGCGTTAGACTGTAGGCCTAGAATGGCTGGGTACTGGAAGTTCAATCTGTCCTTACTGGACAGGGAGGACTTTCGGGAACAGCTAATTAGACTAGTGCAGCGGGAGCTAGTGGGGGCGGTTATCGGGAATAAGTGGTGGGAACGCCTTAAGTGTAGGATTAGGTCCTTCACCACTGATTTCAGCAAACGGCTCGCTCTAGATAGAGCTGACAAGGTGAAGACGCTTAAAACTAGTTACACCCGGGCGGTGGCTGGGGGGGATCCCCTAGAGATAGCCTTAGCTAAGGAGGCCCTGGATCGTTCGAATAGCGAGCGGTACATGGGCCAGGTAATTAGACATAAGTTAAGCAAGATGTCTTCCGAAGCTGTGAACTTGGGCGCAGATCTGCGCAGGGAAGAGGTCCGTCGAGGTGGCGATCGTTACATTCGTGAAGTCGAATCCCCGGAGGGGCGTACTCTTCGGGCCACTGACGACATGTGCGAGGCGTTTCGGCGCCATTTCGAGAGCCGGTTTACCAAGGAGCCTGGTCTCCGTGAGGAGGAGTTTCGTAGCTATTTGGCTGACTTTCCTCGGCTTTCGCCGACTGAAGCGGCTAGCTGCGAGGGAGAGATCACGGAGGGCGAAGTCTACGCGGTTTTGAAGAAGGTCGGCAGAGGCAAGTCGCCCGGTCTGGATGGTTTGCCCTATGAATTGTACTTGAGGCTGTCGCACATCTTTGTTCCGATTTTGACTGCAGTGTTCAACAACTGGTTTCGGTCGGGGTCCATCCCCAATCGGATCACCAGGGGCGTGATCACTCTGTTGAAAAAGGGCAAAGGTGGTGGGGGGAAACTAGATGACTACAGGCCCATAACTCTGCTAAACACAGAGTTAAAGATTATGGCCAAGATCCTGCAGGAGCGTTTGCAGTCAGTTGCCGAGTCTCTGTTGGGACCTGAGCAGACTTGTTCTGTGAGGGGCCGAACAATTCAGAGCAACCTGCATCTGATCCGCACGATCATAGAGGGTGTAAAAGACGACGAGCAAGCCGCGCTGATCAATTTGGATCAGTCCAAGGCATTTGATAGGGTCGACCATCGCTACCTTGCTACTGTCCTGCAGGCCGCTGGATTCGCACCCAACTTCTGCCGCTGGATTAGCCTCCTGTATCGCTCCCCCAGTGCTGTGGTACAGGTGAACGGAAGGTTGTCGGACGCGTTCGTGCTGTCTAGGTCGGTTCGTCAGGGTTGTCCGCTGTCGCCTCTCCTTTATGCTTTGGCGTTGGAGCCTCTCCTTCGCCGGCTGAAGGACGAGACCGGCAGTCCGGCCCTACGCGGAATCGCCGTTCCTGGAGGGGCTCGAGCCAGGGTTTCCGCGTACGCCGATGACGTATCTGCTTTCGTGTCGTCCCGGGACGATATCGAGGCGGTACAGAAGGCGCTTGACCGGTACGAGAAGGTGACAGGGGCCAAGATAAACCGCGACAAGTCTTCCGGCTTGCGGTTAGGTGCCTGGAAGGGGGTCGCTCTTCCGGGCCGCTTCGGTTGGACGGATGGACCTGTCCGCATTCTTGGAGTGTGGTTTGGACCGGACCTCCAGCTGGAGAAGAATTGGTCTGAAGTACTTGCAAAGGTCGGTTCTGCCGGCAAGACTTGGAATCGACGGCGGTTGTCCGTGAAGGGCAGGGCGGAGGTGTGTGTTACATACATTTTCCCCCTGATTCTTTATCGATTGTCTGTACTTCCTCTCTGTGGGACCCATTGGAAGGCGCTCGAGCGATCGCTATCCTCCATTTTATGGAGGGGACGCGTGAACAGGGTCGACAGACGAGTCTGCACTAAACGTCCGTGTCATGGGGGGCTGGGAATGCCGCACCTCTTGAGTCACGTCCGTGCCTCTAGGTTGGCTTTCCTACGCCGCGCATTGACTGGGAGAGATCCGATTCTGGAGGGGATTGTTAGGGACGCCTTCCCTAGCCTTACCATCAGTCCCCCCATCTCGAGGGTTGAGCGCCGTCGTAAACCCCGGGACGAGTCGGATTTCATCCGCGAGTGTCGGTCGGCCTTGAGGGCCATTCCCCGGTCCAGTGACCTGTCACGGCCTAGGAAGGTCTTCTATCGTGGATTAGTGGAGGGGCCCGCGAAGGATTCCCTACGTGATACGCTCGGCTTGTCGGAGGAGGAGTTTCGCTCCTACTGGTCTTGGGCGCCAGCGGCGGATTACCTCAGTAACCCTGAGTTTTCGCTTACCTGGCGATTGGCTCGGAATCGGCTGCCTCTCAACGACAAGGCTTTCATATGGGGTTTGGCGGATTTGCCAGACTGTGAACGGTGTGGTCTTGGCTTAGAAGAAACGGCTCCGCACGCCTTCTACCATTGCCCCCGGGTCCGCCCCTTATGGGACCATGTCGGCGAGCTGACGGCTCGTCTCGCTCCCGAACAGCTTGTGTCCATTGATCGCGCATACGCGTGTGACAATGTGTCGCCCCCGTATTCCGGGGTGAAACGAATGGTGTTTCTGACGCTGCTGGCCACGGCTCGAATGGTGATTTGGACGACGCGAATGGAGGAAGTCTTGCGGGGCAACCGTCTTTCTCATCAGCATCTAATCCTATTCTTTGAGCATCAGCTCAAGATGAAGATTAGATCTGATAGAAAACGATTGCATTCGACAGTCTTTAGCGAAAGGTGGGTAAAAGAGGCGAGCTTGGTTCGTGTGACCGGGGCTAGCCTTGATTTTCTCTTCTAGGTCAACCTATTGCACATCGGGGTGGCTTCCTGTGGAACCCTCCCCTTGGTTAGGATTAGACAAGCTTCAGTGTACCTAGTTAATGTGAGTAAGTGTTGTTCCTGGCCTGTAACCCGGCTACTCTTTGGTTATGATCCAAGTCGAGATTCCCAACCTCCCCAGTTTGTTTCGGCCCCCTTTTATCTCGACTGGGTCAGCTTTATATTTTCCCTTTCCCGCATAATATTTTAGCCTTCTTCCCACTCCCTTAGCGAGAGTTGCCTCTTGATTTTGTCCCCTGGGCAGAATACAGCGGCCTCTCTATTTTGAGGGTTGGACGGTCCCCTACTAACATCTGTTATGTTTAGTTTGTATTTTGTGTTTATATTTATTTGATTATTGGGTTCATCTCCCTCCCCTCTCATTCTATCATTATTAAAATTTTATGTAGTTTATGTATTATCATCAAATTTTTATGGTGTGGGGAGCGTTTTTGGTAGGTTCCCCTTGAGAGGATGCGGTATTATGGTGCTTGGAGGATTGTTTGGTGACGGACGAGTTCTTGTGGTGAATGGGTAAATTGTAATGTATGAATGGGTCGTGAGTCAGATTAGCTAGGTATAAGATAGTAAGTGTTGACCAGCCTTTTCCCCCTCCCCTTTTTGGCCTTGTGCCACAATTGTAACCTTTGTTGCAATAAATCCTCAGGGTTTGTATTAAGTTCATCCCCTGGTGTGTTGTTTTTGCTACTGACTTGTTTCCTTTGCGTCGAAAAGATAAGCTTTAAGTTTACATTTTTGCAACCTTTTTTTGACTTTCAGTTTTCCTCGTTCTATTTTTGCATTTGTCTAATTTTTTCTCTTTATTTTCCGTTTTATTTTGCTTTTTGTATTATTTTGCCTTTTTCTTTCAGTTTTTGTTTTCTTTTTTAAATTTTCCTTGTTTTCGTAGTCCATTCTTTCTTCTTTTGTTTGAGTTGTTTATTACCGTTTGAGTTGTTTATTACCGTTTGAGTTGTTTATTACCGTTTGAGTTTGTACGTTTTTTCTTGTTTATTTTGATTATTATTTCTTACGTCTCTAAAAAACACCTTTAAAAAAGCAACAAAAGCTTAATTGTTCGGCGTGGTGGGCCGAAAAATCCCATCATGGCCGACAATAACATTGAGGAAAATACACCGCCTTCACAACCGGTGTCACCCCAGAAAACGGCCTGGGGGAAAAACAGGCCCCCGGAAAAAGATGCAGCATATTACTGCGAACAGAGAAAAAAATTCGAGGAATCATTCAAAGGCAATGAATTCCTCACGATTCAAGAATCGCTGAATGCTGTCGACACGAGAACAATATCTCTCCTAACTTCGGATATAAAAACCCGAAAGTTGATCGGCGTCGGCAGAGAGGTAATGGAGGAGGCCTTAAGAACCTTACAAATTAACCCCAAGTTTCTGGCGCGGAGGACGAATGCTCTGTGGGACATACTCCTCGCCACGGAAGAGCAGGCAAAGGCTCTGGCAGGAAGCCTACTTGCAACAAAGAACCTGCGCATTCAGACCGAATACATGGGAACCCGCAGGACCAAGGTTACGATCCACGGGGTCCCAGTAGATATCAACGAGGACAGGATGGGGGCCTTCTTCGCCAAATATGGCGAGGTGAACGACGTCAAGGCCCTCGTTAGCAAAGGCGGCATCCTGACCGGCGACATGGAGGTGCAAGTAACCTTGAACAGGGAAAACTTCCAAGAGATCCCAAACACCTTGGTGTGCCGAAAAAGAAGAATGCTGGTCGTGGTGGAGGGGAGGAAGCCATGCTGTTGGGCGTGTGGTGCGTCAGGACACATGTCCAAGGAGTGCCCTGGCAAAAATAAAGTCATGCCGATGCCCCCTCCAGCAGCAGCAACAACAACAGTAGTGGTTGAAAAACCATCCGGAAAACCTTCCCAAGAAGCCTGGAAAGAGGTGGATAAGGGGCGGAAAAATACATCTGTTGCAGCCCCGCAGGAAACGCCCCCTAAAAAACACCTCGAAAAGAGGCCAAAAGAAGGACAAGCTTCAAAGGAGCAAAAAAAACAGAAGCAGCAGCAGCAGCAACAGCTCCAGCAACAAAACAGCGACATGGAGGTGGAGGAAGTGCCTCCCAAACGGGCTGCCTCCTTGAAAAGGAACCGAGAGGAAGACGAGGAGGAAGAAGAACAACATGTCGAACAAGCAGACCGGATACATAGACTAATTGGTCATATTAGTGACGATAGGGGCAGGGAGAAAAACAAAGTTACATCCGCCCCCTCTTCACCATTGAAAAAAGAAAAAAACACTGCTGCAGATAGGAGTCTCCCTCCCTCCCTGTCTCGATATCCACTTCCGCCTACCACCCCCACACCCCCGCACACACCTACTCCTACTGCCTCAGACCCTCCAATTCCCCAATCACCCCTCCCTACTCCAACCTCTTCGTCCACTCCCACTCCACCACCCCCAGATAGGGGAAAAAAGAAGAAAAGGATCTTCGGCAAGGTCGAAGAAATTTGTAGAGCAGAGAAAGGGGAGATAGACAAAAACCTCTCCTCTCGCAAGAGAGCATTACTGGGGCCTCTAATTAAACTGTCATCTGTTGATGGTAAATCAGTGGAGGACCCCAGAAATTTTCCTGGTGCCCCGGGAGTCGTCGGACTGATCCGGGATTCCGGCAGGCACTTGAAAGTCTGGACCCATCTCTTCGAAGCCAGAGAAGCCTTCCCAGAGATAAGGATGGTGGAGACTGGGTCGCAAGATCTTAAAAAAATGCACTTGTTTTGTTCAGGGAGGGCCCCCGTACGTCTCCACCCTTCATTATATAGGGCCCTAAAACTAAATTACCCCACGGACGTCGGCGGGATTGTCACAGAAGGACGGATAACGTCAGAGTTAGGCGTGGGGAGCCTGGGACAATCCGTCGGGGTCCTTACACCCGCAGATTTCCGGCCCGTATGTGAGTAGGTTTTTGCTCTGACTCTTTTTTTCTCTTTGCAGGCCTAGAAAATGGAAACCAAGTTAGCGACGTTAAATGTGAAGGGCTTAAGGGATCGGGGTAAGGCTGCCCGCCTGCTCCGGGACCTTCTGTCCCTGGATGTGGATGTTGCCGCGATCGAGGAGACCCACTTTGTTTGCAGTTCCGATGCGTGTGTGCTGGACGATGACTTTGTCGTCTATTCAGCATATGGGGACCGTTCTGCCAGAGGAGTTTCTTTGCTTGTCAGGCGTACTCTTGATGCGAAGGTGGACCTTGTGCATACCGATGCCGAGGGCCGGTTGATCGTGGCCGATATTGCCGTGAAAAGTGGTTCGTTCCGAGTCGTTGCGGTTTATGCGCCCAACGACCGGGAGGAGCGGGTCTCGTTTTTTCGGCGGTTGGGGCCGTTCCTAGTGGATTCAACGCGCCTAGTTTTAATGGGGGACTGGAATGCCATCCTGGACCCCAAGTTAGACAGGGGGCGGGGAGCTAGCGGGAGAAGGGGCGATCGTAGCCTGGTTGATCTGATCGACGATTATGGTCTCGTCGATAGATACCGGGTCGATCATCCCGGGGGGAAAATGTGGACGTGGGCTCTTAATTGGCCTTGTGACAAGGTAGTTAGCTACCTTGACAGAATGTTAGTTAGAAGAGCCGACATAGATCTACTAGATTGCCCTACGTTCCACTGGGTAGGCTATTCGGACCACAAACTCGTTTGTGCCCGGGTGGCGTTAGACTGTAGGCCTAGAATGGCTGGGTACTGGAAGTTCAATCTGTCCTTACTGGACAGGGAGGACTTTCGGGAACAGCTAATTAGACTAGTGCAGCGGGAGCTAGTGGGGGCGGTTATCGGGAATAAGTGGTGGGAACGCCTTAAGTGTAGGATTAGGTCCTTCACCACTGATTTCAGCAAACGGCTCGCTCTAGATAGAGCTGATAAGGTGAAGACACTCAAGTCTAGTTATTCCCGGGCGGTGGCTGGGGGGGATCCCCTAGAGATAGCCTTAGCTAAGGAGGCCCTGGATCGTTCGAATAGCGAGCGGTACATGGGCCAGGTAATTAGACATAAGTTAAGCAAGATGTCTTCCGAAGCTGTGAACTTGGGCGCAGATCTGCGCAGGGAAGAGGTCCGTCGAGGTGGCGATCGTTACATTCGTGAAGTCGAATCCCCGGAGGGGCGTACTCTTCGGGCCACTGACGACATGTGCGAGGCGTTTCGGCGCCATTTCGAGAGCCGGTTTACCAAGGAGCCTGGTCTCCGTGAGGAGGAGTTTCGTAGCTATTTGGCTGACTTTCCTCGGCTTTTGCCGACTGAAGCGGCTAGCTGCGAGGGAGAGATCACGGAGGGCGAAGTCTACGCGGTTTTGAAGAAGGTCGGCAGAGGCAAGTCGCCCGGTCTGGATGGTTTGCCCTATGAATTGTACTTGAGGCTGTCGCACATCTTTGTTCCGATTTTGACTGCAGTGTTCAACAACTGGTTTCGGTCGGGGTCCATCCCCAATCGGATCACCAGGGGCGTGATCACTCTGTTGAAAAAGGGCAAAGGTGGTGGGGGGAAACTAGATGACTACAGGCCCATAACTCTGCTAAACACAGAGTTAAAGATTATGGCCAAGATCCTGCAGGAGCGTTTGCAGTCAGTTGCCGAGTCTCTGTTGGGACCTGAGCAGACTTGTTCTGTGAGGGGCCGAACAATTCAGAGCAACCTGCATCTGATCCGCACGATCATAGAGGGTGTAAAAGACGACGAGCAAGCCGCGCTGATCAATTTGGATCAGTCCAAGGCATTTGATAGGGTCGACCATCGCTACCTTGCTACTGTCCTGCAGGCCGCTGGATTCGCACCCAACTTCTGCCGCTGGATTAGCCTCCTGTATCGCTCCCCCAGTGCTGTGGTACAGGTGAACGGAAGGTTGTCGGACGCGTTCGTGCTGTCTAGGTCGGTTCGTCAGGGTTGTCCGCTGTCGCCTCTCCTTTATGCTTTGGCGTTGGAGCCTCTCCTTCGCCGGCTGAAGGACGAGACCGGCAGTCCGGCCCTACGCGGAATCGCCGTTCCTGGAGGGGCTCGAGCCAGGGTTTCCGCGTACGCCGATGACGTATCTGCTTTCGTGTCGTCCCGGGACGATATCGAGGCGGTACAGAAGGCGCTTGACCGGTACGAGAAGGTGACAGGGGCCAAGATAAACCGCGACAAGTCTTCCGGCTTGCGGTTAGGTGCCTGGAAGGGGGTCGCTCTTCCGGGCCGCTTCGGTTGGACGGATGGACCTGTCCGCATTCTTGGAGTGTGGTTTGGACCGGACCTCCAGCTGGAGAAGAATTGGTCTGAAGTACTTGCAAAGGTCGGTTCTGCCGGCAAGACTTGGAATCGACGGCGGTTGTCCGTGAAGGGCAGGGCGGAGGTGTGTGTTACATACATTTTCCCCCTGATTCTTTATCGATTGTCTGTACTTCCTCTCTGTGGGACCCATTGGAAGGCGCTCGAGCGATCGCTATCCTCCATTTTATGGAGGGGACGCGTGAACAGGGTCGACAGACGAGTCTGCACTAAACGTCCGTGTCATGGGGGGCTGGGAATGCCGCACCTTTTGAGTCACGTCCGTGCCTCTAGGTTGGCTTTCCTACGCCGCGCATTGACTGGGAGAGATCCGATTCTGGAGGGGATTGTTAGGGACGCCTTCCCTAGCCTTACCATCAGTCCCCCCATCTCGAGGGTTGAGCGCCGTCGTAAACCCCGGGACGAGTCGGATTTCATCCGCGAGTGTCGGTCGGCCTTGAGGGCCATTCCCCGGTCCAGTGACCTGTCACGGCCTAGGAAGGTCTTCTATCGTGGATTAGTGGAGGGGCCCGCGAAGGATTCCCTACGTGATACGCTCGGCTTGTCGGAGGAGGAGTTTCGCTCCTACTGGTCTTGGGCGCCAGCGGCGGATTACCTCAGTAACCCTGAGTTTTCGCTTACCTGGCGATTGGCTCGGAATCGGCTGTCTCTCAACGACAAGGCTTTCATATGGGGTTTGGCGGATTTGCCAGACTGTGAACGGTGTGGTCTTGGCTTAGAGGAAACGGCTGCGCACGCCTTCTACCATTGCCCCCGGGTCCGCCCCTTATGGGACCATGTCGGCGAGCTGACGGCTCGTCTCGCTCCCGAACAGCTTGTGTCCATTGATCGCGCATACGCGTGTGACAATGTGTCGCCCCCGTATTCCGGGGTGAAACGAATGGTGTTTCTGACGCTGCTGGCCACGGCTCGAATGGTGATTTGGACGACGCGAAAGGAGGAAGGCTTGCGGGGCAACCGTCTTTCTCATCAGCATCTAATCCTATTCTTTGAGCATCAGCTCAAGATGAAGATTAGATCTGATAGAAAACGATTGCATTCGACAGTCTTTAGCGAAAGGTGGGTAAAAGAGGCGAGCTTGGTTCGTGTGACCGGGGCTAGCCTTGATTTTCTCTTCTAGGTCAACCTATTGCACATCGGGGTGGCTTCCTGTGGAACCCTCCCCTTGGTTAGGTTAGACAAGCTTCAGTGTACCTAGTTAATGTGAGTAAATGTTGTTCCTGGCCTGTATCCCGGCTGCTCTTTGGTTATGGTCCAAGTCGAGATTCCCAACCTCCCCAGTTTGTTTTGGCCCCCCCTTTTTTATCTCGACTGGGTCAGCTTTACATTTTCCCATTCCGGCATAATATTTTCTCCGCTTTCCCACTCCCTTAGCGAGAGCGTCTCTTGATTCTGTCCCCTGGGCAGAATACAGCGGCCTCTCTTTTTGAGGGTTGGACGGTCCCTACTAACATGTGTTATGTTTAGTTTGTATTTTGTGTTTATTTTTATTTATTATTGGGTTCACCTCCCTCCCCTTGCATTCTATCATTATTAGAATTTTATGTATATCATTTATGTATCATCAAATTTTTATGGATTGGGGCGCGTTTTGGTAGGTTCCCTTGGAGTGGATGTGGTATTATGGTGGTTGGAGGATTGAACGGTGATGGATGAGTTCTTGTGGTGAATGAGTAAATTGTAATGTATGAATGGGTCGTGAGTCAGATTAGCTAGGTATAAGATAGTAAGTGTTGACCAGCCTTTCCCCCCCCCCTTTTTGGCCTTGTGCCACAATTGTAACCTTTGTTGCAATAAATCCTCAGGGTTTGTATTAAGTTCATCCCCTGGTGTGTTGTTTTTGCTACTGACTTGTTTCCTTTGCGTCGAAAAGATAAGCTTTAAGTTTACATTTTTGCAACCTTTTTTTGACTTTCAGTTTTCCTCGTTCTATTTTTGCATTTGTCTAATTTTTTCTCTTTATTTTCCGTTTTATTTTGCTTTTTGTATTATTTTGCCTTTTTCTTTCAGTTTTTGTTTTCTTTTTTAAATTTTCCTTGTTTTCGTAGTCCATTCTTTCTTCTTTTGTTTGAGTTGTTTATTACCGTTTGAGTTGTTTATTACCGTTTGAGTTTGTACGTTTTTTTCTTTTGATTATTATTTTTTACGTATGTGAAACACCAATATAAGTTAAAGAAAGCAACAAAAGCTTAATTGTTCGGCGTGGTGGGCCGAAAAATCCCATCATGGCCGACAACAATATTGACAAAGACAATACACCGCCTTCACAACCGGTGTCACCCCCAAAAACGGCCTGGGGTAAAAACAGGCCGCCAGAAAAAGATCCAGCCTTTTACTGCGAGCAAAGGAAAAAGTTTGAGGATTCATTCCAAGGGAATGAATTCATTACTATTCAAGAAGCCTTGGATGCAGTCGACACCAGGACAATCTCTCTTCTAACTTCGGAGGTAAAGACCCGGAAGTTGATCGGTGTCGGCAGAGAAGTGATGGAGGAGGCCTTGAAGTCTCTACAAATTTACCCAAAACTCCTGGCTCGAAGGACAAACGCTCTGTGGGATATACTCCTAGCTACAGAGGAGCAGGCAAAGGCACTGGCTGGAAGTCTGCTCTCAACTAAGAACCTGCGCATGCAGACAGAGTACATGGGAACTCGCAGAACCAAGGTGACAATTCACGGTGTCCCAGCAGATATCAGTGAGGACAGGATGGGGGCCTTTTTCGTTAAATATGGTGAAGTGAACGAAGTTAAGGCCCTTGTCAGTAAAAGCGGCATCCAAACAGGAGACATAGAAGTCCAAATAACGGTCAACAGGGAAAACTTTCGGGAAATTCCAAACACCCTGGTGTGCCGAAAGAGAAGAATGCTGGTTGTTGTCGAGGGAAGAAAGCCGTGCTGCTGGGCGTGTGGTGCGTCAGGGCACATGTCCAAGGAGTGCCCTGGCAAAAATGTTAAACCAATGCCCCCTCCAGCAGCAACAACAGCAGCAGTGGTTGCGAAAGAGACAACCGGAAATCCTCCCGTAGAAGCCTGGAAAGAGGTGGATAGGGGGCGAAAAAATATTAGCGATCCAGCTCCGAAGGAGACGCCCCAAAAGAAACAGCCCGAAAAGAGGCAAAAAGAAGTACAGCCTTCAAAGGTGTACGGAAAAGAGAAACAACAACAGCAACAACAACAACAGAAACAAAAACAGCAGAAGAGTCCAAAAAGTCCGGAAAAAAGTCCGGAAAAGCAAAACAGTGACATGGAGGTGGAGGAAGTGCCTCCCAAACGGGCCACCTCCTTGAAAAGAAACCGGGAGGAAGATGAGGAGGAACAAGAGGAACAAGTGAAGCAGATTCATAGGTTAATTGGACAGATTAGTGAAGAGAGGGGTAGGGAAACAAACAGATGTACATCCGTCCCCTCTTCACCAGCTAAAAAGGAAAAAAACACTCCAGCTGATAGGAGTCTCCCTCCTTCCCTGTCTCGATTTCCACTCCCTGCTAGCAACCCCACACCCCCGCACACACCTACTCCTACTGCATCAGACCCTCCAACTCCCCAACCATCCCTCCCTACTCCAGCCCGTTCATCCACTCCCACTCCACCACCCCCAGATAGGGGAAAAAAGAAAAAAAGAATCTTCGGCAAAGTCGAGGAAATTTGCAGAGCGGATAAGGGGGAGATAGATAAGAACCTCTCCTCCCGCAAGAGAGCACTGTTGGGTCCTCTAATCAAGCTGTCATCCGTTGACGGCAAATCAGTTGAGGATCCTAGAAATTTTCCTCGTGCCCCGGGAGTGGTTGGACTTATCCGGGACACAGGCAAACATATGAAAGTGTGGGCCCATCTCTTTGAGGCCAGAGAGGCCTTCCCAGAGATAAGGATGATTGAGATGGGCGCACAAGATTTAAAAAAAATGCAGATATTTTGTGCAGGGAGGGCCCCCGTACGTCTCCATCCATCACTATATAGGGCCCTAAAACTAAATTACCCCACGGACGTCGGCGGGATTGTCACAGAAGGACGGATAACGTCAGAGTTAGGCGTGGGGAGCCTGGGACAATCCGTCGGGGTCCTTTCACCCGCAGATTTCCGTCCTGTATGTGAGTAGGTTTATTGCACTTCTTCTTTTCTTTCTTTGCAGGCTTAGAAGATGTCTATTAAGATAGCGACTTTGAATGTGAGGGGCTTAAGGGATCGGGGTAAGGCTGCCCGCCTGCTCCGGGACCTTCTGTCCCTGGATGTGGATGTTGCCGCGATCGAGGAGACCCACTTTGTTTGCAGTTCCGATGCGTGTGTGCTGGACGATGACTTTGTCGTCTATTCAGCATATGGGGACCGTTCTGCCAGAGGAGTTTCTTTGCTTGTCAGGCGTACTCTTGATGCGAAGGTGGACCTTGTGCATACCGATGCCGAGGGCCGGTTGATCGTGGCCGATATTGCCGTGAAAAGTGGTTCGTTCCGAGTCGTTGCGGTTTATGCGCCCAACGACCGGGAGGAGCGGGTCTCGTTTTTTCGGCAGTTGGGGCCGTTCCTAGTGGATTCAACGCGCCTAGTTTTAATGGGGGACTGGAATGCCATCCTGGACCCCAAGTTAGACAGGGGGCGGGGAGCTAGCGGGAGAAGGGGCGATCGTAGCCTGGTTGATCTGATCGACGATTATGGTCTCGTCGATAGATACCGGGTCGATCATCCCGGGGGGAAAATGTGGACGTGGGCTCTTAATTGGCCTTTTGACAAGGTAGTTAGCTACCTTGACAGAATGTTAGTTAGAAGAGCCGACATAGATCTACTAGATTGCCCTACGTTCCACTGGGTAGGCTATTCGGACCACAAACTCGTTTGTGCCCGGGTGGCGTTAGACTGTAGGCCTAGAATGGCTGGGTACTGGAAGTTCAATCTGTCCTTACTGGACAGGGAGGACTTTCGGGAACAGCTAATTAGACTAGTGCAGCGGGAGCTAGTGGGGGCGGTTATCGGGAATAAGTGGTGGGAACGCCTTAAGTGTAGGATTAGGTCCTTCACCACTGATTTCAGCAAACGGCTCGCTCTAGATAGAGCTGATAAGGTGAAGACACTCAAGTCTAGTTATTCCCGGGCGGTGGCTGGGGGGGATCCCCTAGAGATAGCCTTAGCTAAGGAGGCCCTGGATCGTTCGAATAGCGAGCGGTACATGGGCCAGGTAATTAGACATAAGTTAAGCAAGATGTCTTCCGAAGCTGTGAATTTGGGCGCAGATCTGCGCAGGGAAGAGGTCCGTCGAGGTGGCGATCGTTACATTCGTGAAGTCGAATCCCCGGAGGGGCGTACTCTTCGGGCCACTGACGACATGTGCGAGGCGTTTCGGCGCCATTTCGAGAGCCGGTTTACCAAGGAGCCTGGTCTCCGTGAGGAGGAGTTTCGTAGCTATTTGGCTGACTTTCCTCGGCTTTTGCCGACTGAAGCGGCTAGCTGCGAGGGAGAGATCACGGAGGGCGAAGTCTACGCGGTTTTGAAGAAGGTCGGCAGAGGCAAGTCGCCCGGTCTGGATGGTTTGCCCTATGAATTGTACTTGAGGCTGTCGCACATCTTTGTTCCGATTTTGACTGCAGTGTTCAACAACTGGTTTCGGTCGGGGTCCATCCCCAATCGGATCACCAGGGGCGTGATCACTCTGTTGAAAAAGGGCAAAGGTGGTGGGGGGAAACTAGATGACTACAGGCCCATAACTCTGCTAAACACAGAGTTAAAGATTATGGCCAAGATCCTGCAGGAGCGTTTGCAGTCAGTTGCCGAGTCTCTGTTGGGACCTGAGCAGACTTGTTCTGTGAGGGGCCGAACAATTCAGAGCAACCTGCATCTGATCCGCACGATCATAGAGGGTGTAAAAGACGACGAGCAAGCCGCGCTGATCAATTTGGATCAGTCCAAGGCATTTGATAGGGTCGACCATCGCTACCTTGCTACTGTCCTGCAGGCCGCTGGATTCGCACCCAACTTCTGCCGCTGGATTAGCCTCCTGTATCGCTCCCCCAGTGCTGTGGTACAGGTGAACGGAAGGTTGTCGGACGCGTTCGTGCTGTCTAGGTCGGTTCGTCAGGGTTGTCCGCTGTCGCCTCTCCTTTATGCTTTGGCGTTGGAGCCTCTCCTTCGCCGGCTGAAGGACGAGACCGGCAGTCCGGCCCTACGCGGAATCGCCGTTCCTGGAGGGGCTCGAGCCAGGGTTTCCGCGTACGCCGATGACGTATCTGCTTTCGTGTCGTCCCGGGACGATATCGAGGCGGTACAGAAGGCGCTTGACCGGTACGAGAAGGTGACAGGGGCCAAGATAAACCGCGACAAGTCTTCCGGCTTGCGGTTAGGTGCCTGGAAGGGGGTCGCTCTTCCGGGCCGCTTCGGTTGGACGGATGGACCTGTCCGCATTCTTGGAGTGTGGTTTGGACCGGACCTCCAGCTGGAGAAGAATTGGTCTGAAGTACTTGCAAAGGTCGGTTCTGCCGGCAAGACTTGGAATCGACGGCGGTTGTCCGTGAAGGGCAGGGCGGAGGTGTGTGTTACATACATTTTCCCCCTGATTCTTTATCGATTGTCTGTACTTCCTCTCTGTGGGACCCATTGGAAGGCGCTCGAGCGATCGCTATCCTCCATTTTATGGAGGGGACGCGTGAACAGGGTCGACAGACGAGTCTGCACTAAACGTCCGTGTCATGGGGGGCTGGGAATGCCGCACCTCTTGAGTCACGTCCGTGCCTCTAGGTTGGCTTTCCTACGCCGCGCATTGACTGGGAGAGATCCGATTCTGGAGGGGATTGTTAGGGACGCCTTCCCTAGCCTTACCATCAGTCCCCCCATCTCGAGGGTTGAGCGCCGTCGTAAACCCCGGGACGAGTCGGATTTCATCCGCGAGTGTCGGTCGGCCTTGAGGGCCATTCCCCGGTCCAGTGACCTGTCACGGCCTAGGAAGGTCTTCTATCGTGGATTAGTGGAGGGGCCCGCGAAGGATTCCCTACGTGATACGCTCGGCTTGTCGGAGGAGGAGTTTCGCTCCTACTGGTCTTGGGCGCCAGCGGCGGATTACCTCAGTAACCCTGAGTTTTCGCTTACCTGGCGATTGGCTCGGAATCGGCTGCCTCTCAACGACAAGGCTTTCATATGGGGTTTGGCGGATTTGCCAGACTGTGAACGGTGTGGTCTTGGCTTAGAAGAAACGGCTCCGCACGCCTTCTACCATTGCCCCCGGGTCCGCCCCTTATGGGACCATGTCGGCGAGCTGACGGCTCGTCTCGCTCCCGAACAGCTTGTGTCCATTGATCGCGCATACGCGTGTGACAATGTGTCGCCCCCGTATTCCGGGGTGAAACGAATGGTGTTTCTGACGCTACTGGCCACGGCTCGAATGGTGATTTGGACGACGCGAATGGAGGAAGTCTTGCGGGGCAACCGTCTTTCTCATCAGCATCTAATCCTATTCTTTGAGCATCAGCTCAAGATGAAGATTAGATCTGATAGAAAACGATTGCATTCGACAGTCTTTAGCGAAAGGTGGGTAAAAGAGGCGAGCTTGGTTCGTGTGACCGGGGCTAGCCTTGATTTTCTCTTCTAGGTCAACCTATTGCACATCGGGGTGGCTTCCTGTGGAACCCTCCCCTTGGTTAGGATTAGACAAGCTTCAGTGTACCTAGTTAATGTGAGTAAGTGTTGTTCCTGGCCTGTAACCCGGCTACTCTTTGGTTATGATCCAAGTCGAGATTCCCAACCTCCCCAGTTTGTTTCGGCCTCCTTTTATCTCGACTGGGTCAGCTTTATATTTTCCCATTCCCGCATAATATTTTAGCCTTCTTCCCACTCCCTTAGCGAGAGTTGCCTCTTGATTTTGTCCCCTGGGCAGAATACAGCGGCCTCTCTATTTTTGAGGGTTGGACGGTCCCTACTAACATGTGTTATGTTTAGTTTGTATTTTGTGTTTATTTTTATTTATTATTGGGTTCACCTCCCTCCCCTTGCATTCTATCATTATTAGAATTTTATGTATATCATTTATGTATCATCAAATTTTTATGGATTGGGGCGCGTTTTGGTAGGTTCCCTTGGAGTGGATGTGGTATTATGGTGGTTGGAGGATTGAACGGTGATGGATGAGTTCTTGTGGTGTATGAATAAATTGTAATGTATGAATGGGTCGTGAGTCAGATTAGCTAGGTATAAGATAGTAAGTGTTGACCAGCCTTTTCCCCCTCCCCTTTTTGGCCTTGTGCCACAATTGTAACCTTTGTTGCAATAAATCCTCAGGGTTTGTATTAAGTTCATCCCCTATTGTTGTATTTTCGATTGACGTGTGCATCGTGATTGGGGAAAAAAAAAAGTGAACGGTTAGATTTTGTTTTTGTTTGAAAATTTTTATTTTTCACACCTTTTTGTTGTACGTTTTTGAGTTTGTGCATTGCTTTTTGATTTCTTTATTTTTGACCCTCCCCTCGTTTTCGTTTAAATTATTTTTCGTTTTGAACTGTTGATTTGATTTTGTTTTTTTTTCACGTGTTGTTTTTACACACAGTTTCTATTTTATTTTATTTTCGTTTCTCCCCGTTTTACTTGGTTTTAGTTTGTCTGTTAATTATTGCTCTTAACAAAGAAAAAAAAAAAGAAGAACGTAAAGGCGAACCTTTTTTTTTTCGTGCAACTGCCGTGGGGAGAAATCCCCATGGCGGACATTCTTCAAGCTACACCGTCTCCTACGGTGCAAACTGACACACCGTCGCCACCAAAAACATCGGCCTGGACGGGAGACAGTCCGAAAAGGAAGAACGCCGCTTACTATCAGGAACAAAGAGAGAAATATGGTGAATTCGTCAAAGGAAATGAATTCCTGACGATCCAAGAAGCATTCGATGGAGTAAAAACAAAAACCATCTCTCTTCTGACAGCAGATGTGAAGAGCCGGAAATTGGCTGGCTTCAGTAGGGAAAGTATGGAGGAGGCACTCAGAAGCCTGAAAATTGCTCCCAAATTATTGGCCAGAAGATCAAATGCCATGTGGGACATCCTCCTAGCTACAGAGCAGGAAGCCAAGCAACTGTCAGCAAGCATACTGCAAACAACTTCAATTCGTATGCAGACGGAGTATATGGGCACCCGCCGAACAAAGATCACGGTGCATGGGGTGCCTATAGACATTGGAGCAGATAGGATAGGAGGATTCTTTGCCAAGTATGGTCAGGTAGAGGATGTGTCGCCTGTGACTAGCAAATCTGGCATAGCCACGGGTGACATGGCCCTGCAAGTCATTCTGGACAGGGAGGCTTTTAGGGACATTCCCAATACTCTCATATGCCGTGAAAAGAGGATGCTGGTGGTGGTGGAGGGACGTAAGCCATTTTGTTGGTCATGCGGTGTTCTGGGACACATGGCCAAGGTGTGCCCAGGTAAAAAGGTACAGCCTCCACCCCCTCCAGCTACAAAACCAACAACTGCAGTAGCAACAGCATCAGAAACAGTAACATCATCAGGAAAGGCCTCGGATGGGGAATGGGTGAAGGTAAAGGGGAAAAAGACGGCACCTTCTCCCCTGAAGCGGAACGAGCAGCCGCCCAAACAGCAGCAGCCACAACAAGAGAAGGGCAGCCACAAGAAGCCACAACAAGAGAAGGGCAGCCCCAAGAAGCCACAACAAGAGAAGGGCAGCCCCAAGAAGCTGCCGGAAAAGCAACAACAAACCCAAAAAATGGAACAGCAGGCAAAAGTAGCGAAACAAGCAAATCGAGAGGGGGAGATGGAAGTGGAGGAAATGCCCCCACCACGCTCTTCCTCGTCAAAAAGAGGGAGAGATGAAGAGGACGAGGAGATCCCGACCAAAAAAGAGAAAGTGACAGGGAGAAGCAGGAGAGAGAGAGAAACAACAGCATCAAGATCACCATCTCGTCCTACTACATCAGAAGAAGCGGAAGTAACGAAGTCCCGCTCTAGAAGCGCATCGGCATCTCCAGCAAGGTCACAATCCCCCTCACTGTGTACGCCCCCCCAACCCTCTACCCAACCCACTACCCAACTTCCTACTCAGTCACCTTCTACTACTCCCCCACCGTCAACTTCAACCCCGCCACACCCTTCCAGGAAAAAGAAGGTGAAAATACACTTTGACAGGGTGGAAGACATTTGTAGAGTGGACAGGAAGGAGGCGGAGAGGGATCTTTCGACACAGAGAAAGACACTCTTGGGGCCTCTCTTCAAAGTTACGTCTGTGGACGGGAAGTCTACGGAAGATCCAAGAAACTTTCCCCGAGCACCAGGGGTGATTACATGTATACGAGATACAGGGAAGCACCTGAAGGTTTGGGCCCACTTGCAAGAGGCCAAGGATGCCTTCCCTGAGATCCGGATGGCGCAGACAGGCACACCAAACTTAAAAAAATTATTCACCTACTGTGCAGGGAGGGTCCCAGTATGTCTCCACCCCTCTCTTTACAGGGTTTTAAAATTAACGTACCCCATGGATGTCGGCGGGATTGTCTCGGATGGACGGATGACGTCAGAGATGGGTACAGGGAGCCTGGGACAATCCGTCGGGGTCCTTACACCCGCAGATTTCCGGCCCGTATGTGAGTAGGTTTTTGCTCTGACTCTTTTTTTCTCTTTGCAGGCCTAGAAAATGGAAACCAAGTTAGCGACGTTAAATGTGAAGGGCTTAAGGGATCGGGGTAAGGCTGCCCGCCTGCTCCGGGACCTTCTGTCCCTGGATGTGGATGTTGCCGCGATCGAAGAGACACACTTTGTTTGCAGTGCCGATGCGTGTGTGCTGGAGAACGACTTTGTCGTCTATTCAGCATATGGGGACCGGTTTGCCAGAGGGGTTTCTTTGCTTGTCAGACGGACTCTTGATGCGAAGGTGGACCTTGTGCATACCGATGCCGAGGGCCGGTTGATCGTGGCCGATATTGCCGTGAAAAGTGGTTCGTTCCGAGTCGTTGCGGTTTATGCGCCCAACGACCGGGAGGAGCGGGTCTCGTTTTTTCGGCGGTTGGGGCCGTTCCTAGTGGATTCAACGCGCCTAGTTTTAATGGGGGACTGGAATGCCATCCTGGACCCCAAGTTAGACAGGGGGCGGGGAGCTAGCGGGAGAAGGGGCGATCGTAGCCTGGTTGATCTGATCGACGATTATGGTCTCGTCGATAGATACCGGGTCGATCATCCCGGGGGGAAAATGTGGACGTGGGCTCTTAATTGGCCTTTTGACAAGGTAGTTAGCTACCTTGACAGAATGTTAGTTAGAAGAGCCG
The DNA here is from genome assembly GCA_963932145.1 of Acanthosepion lycidas. Lineage (NCBI taxonomy): Eukaryota > Metazoa > Mollusca > Cephalopoda > Sepiida > Sepiidae > Acanthosepion > Acanthosepion lycidas. Next base: position 96,547,298 of record OZ010583.1, read on the forward strand.
ACATAGATCTATTAGATTGCCCTACGTTCCACTGGGTAGGCTACACGGACCACAAACTCGTTTGTGCCCGGGTGGCGTTAGACCATAGGCCTAGAATGGCTGGCTACTGGAAGTTCAATCTGTCCTTACTGGACAGGGAGGACTTTCGGGAACAGCTAATTAGACTAGTGCAGCGGGAGCTAGTGGGGGCGGTTATCGGGAATAAGTGGTGGGAACGCCTTAAGTGTAGGATTAGGTCCTTCACCACTGATTTCAGCAAACGGCTCGCTCTAGATAGAGCTGACAAGGTGAAGACGCTTAAAACTAGTTACACCCGGGCGGTGGCTGGGGGGGATCCCCTAGAGATAGCCTTAGCTAAGGAGGCCCTGGATCGTTCGAATAGCGAGCGGTACATGGGCCAGGTAATTAGACATAAGTTAAGCAAGATGTCTTCCGAAGCTGTGAACTTGGGCGCAGATCTGCGCAGGGAAGAGGTCCGTCGAGGTGGCGATCGTTACATTCGTGAAGTCGAATCCCCGGAGGGGCGTACTCTTCGGGCCACTGACGACATGTGCGAGGCGTTTCGGCGCCATTTCGAGAGCCGGTTTACCAAGGAGCCTGGTCTCCGTGAGGAGGAGTTTCGTAGCTATTTGGCTGACTTTCCTCGGCTTTTGCCGACTGAAGCGGCTAGCTGCGAGGGAGAGATCACGGAGGGCGAAGTCTACGCGGTTTTGAAGAAGGTCGGCAGAGGCAAGTCGCCCGGTCTGGATGGTTTGCCCTATGAATTGTACTTGAGGCTGTCGCACATCTTTGTTCCGATTTTGACTGCAGTGTTCAACAACTGGTTTCGGTCGGGGTCCATCCCCAATCGGATCACCAGGGGCGTGATCACTCTGTTGAAAAAGGGCAAAGGTGGTGGGGGGAAACTAGATGACTACAGGCCCATAACTCTGCTAAACACAGAGTTAAAGATTATGGCCAAGATCCTGCAGGAGCGTTTGCAGTCAGTTGCCGAGTCTCTGTTGGGACCTGAGCAGACTTGTTCTGTGAGGGGCCGAACAATTCAGAGCAACCTGCATCTGATCCGCACGATCATAGAGGGTGTAAAAGACGACGAGCAAGCCGCGCTGATCAATTTGGATCAGTCCAAGGCATTTGATAGGGTCGACCATCGCTACCTTGCTACTGTCCTGCAGGCCGCTGGATTCGCACCCAACTTCTGCCGCTGGATTAGCCTCCTGTATCGCTCCCCCAGTGCTGTGGTACAGGTGAACGGAAGGTTGTCGGACGCGTTCGTGCTGTCTAGGTCGGTTCGTCAGGGTTGTCCGCTGTCGCCTCTCCTTTATGCTTTGGCGTTGGAGCCTCTCCTTCGCCGGCTGAAGGACGAGACCGGCAGTCCGGCCCTACGCGGAATCGCCGTTCCTGGAGGGGCTCGAGCCAGGGTTTCCGCGTACGCCGATGACGTATCTGCTTTCGTGTCGTCCCGGGACGATATCGAGGCGGTACAGAAGGCGCTTGACCGGTACGAGAAGGTGACAGGGGCCAAGATAAACCGCGACAAGTCTTCCGGCTTGCGGTTAGGTGCCTGGAAGGGGGTCGCTCTTCCGGGCCGCTTCGGTTGGACGGATGGACCTGTCCGCATTCTTGGAGTGTGGTTTGGACCGGACCTCCAGCTGGAGAAGAATTGGTCTGAAGTACTTGCAAAGGTCGGTTCTGCCGGCAAGACTTGGAATCGACGGCGGTTGTCCGTGAAGGGCAGGGCGGAGGTGTGTGTTACATATATTTTCCCCCTGATTCTTTATCGATTGTCTGTACTTCCTCTCTGTGGGACCCAGTGGAAGGCGCTCGAGCGATCGCTATCCTCCATTTTATGGAGGGGACGCGTGAACAGGGTCGACAGACGAGTCTGCACTAAACGTCCGTGTCATGGGGGGCTGGGAATGCCGCACCTCTTGAGTCACGTCCGTGCCTCTAGGTTGGCTTTCCTACGCCGCGCATTGACTGGGAGAGATCCGATTCTGGAGGGGATTGTTAGGGACGCCTTCCCTAGCCTTACCATCAGTCCCCCCATCTCGAGGGTTGAGCGCCGTCGTAAACCCCGGGACGAGTCGGATTTCATCCGCGAGTGTCGGTCGGCCTTGAGGGCCATTCCCCGGTCCAGTGACCTGTCACGGCCTAGGAAGGTCTTCTATCGTGGATTAGTGGAGGGGCCCGCGAAGGATTCCCTACGTGATACGCTCGGCTTGTCGGAGGAGGAGTTTCGCTCCTACTGGTCTTGGGCGCCAGCGGCGGATTACCTCAGTAACCCTGAGTTTTCGCTTACCTGGCGATTGGCTCGGAATCGGCTGCCTCTCAACGACAAGGCTTTCATATGGGGTTTGGCGGATTTGCCAGACTGTGAACGGTGTGGTCTTGGCTTAGAAGAAACGGCTGCGCACGCCTTCTACCATTGCCCCCGGGTCCGCCCCTTATGGGACCATGTCGGCGAGCTGACGGCTCGTCTCGCTCCCGAACAGCTTGTGTCCATTGATCGCGCATACGCGTGTGACAATGTGTCGCCCCCGTATTCCGGGGTGAAACGAATGGTGTTTCTGACGCTGCTGGCCACGGCTCGAATGGTGATTTGGACGACGCGAAAGGAGGAAGTCTTGCGGGGCAACCGTCTTTCTCATCGGCATCTAATCCTATTCTTTGAGCATCAGCTCAAGATGAAGATTAGATCTGATAGAAAACGATTGCATTCGACAGTCTTTAGCGAAAGGTGGGTAAAAGAGGCGAGCTTGGTTCGTGTGACCGGGGCTAGCCTTGATTTTCTCTTCTAGGTCAACCTATTGCACATCGGGGTGGCTTCCTGTGGAACCCTCCCCTTGGTTAGGATTAGACAAGCTTCAGTGTACCTAGTTAATGTGAGTAAGTGTTGTTCCTGGCCTGTAACCCGGCTACTCTTTGGTTATGATCCAAGTCGAGATTCCCAACCTCCCCAGTTTGTTTCGGCCCCCTTTTATCTCGACTGGGTCAGCTTTATATTTTCCCTTTCCCGCATAATATTTTAGCCTTCTTCCCACTCCCTTAGCGAGAGTTGCCTCTTGATTTTGTCCCCTGGGCAGAATACAGCGGCCTCTCTATTTTGAGGGTTGGACGGTCCCCTACTAACATCTGTTATGTTTAGTTTGTATTTTGTGTTTATATTTATTTGATTATTGGGTTCATCTCCCTCCCCTCTCATTCTATCATTATTAAAATTTTATGTATTTTATGTATTATCATCAAATTTTTATGGTGTGGGGCGCGTTTTTGGTAGGTTCCCCTTGAGAGGATGCGGTATTATGGTGGTTGGAGGATTGTTTGGTGACGGACGAGTTCTTGTGGTGAATGGGTAAATTGTAATGTATGAATGGGTCGTGAATCTGATTAGCTAGGTATAGGATAGTTAGTTTGGACCAGCCTTTACCCCTCCCCTTCATCGGCCACGTGCCACAATTATGTATAAAAACATAATAAATCCTCAGGGTTTGTATTAAGTTGGTACATATCCGGCGGACTACGTGTTTTTCTTTTGGTCTTGTACAAGAGCACGAACTGATAAGTGTCTTTATTTAATTGCGTTCTGAATTTTTCTGTTTAACTTTTATTTACTTGATTTTACTGGTTCATTTCATTTTATTTTATTTCAGTTTCTTTCCTTGCTTTGTTGTCTACCCCGCTCCCGGTTTCATTTCAGTTTTGTTGTTTGTTTGTTTATTTTTTGTTTAAAATCGTTTTGATTTTTGTTTGATTTTGACTTTATTTGTGTCCCTTATTTTTTCGTGGAGAAATGAACAAATAACATTTTTATAGAGAGCGTCAATATTTATTCAGCGGTGGTGGTGTTCCACCATGGCTGAAGAACCAAATTCACCGCCGGTGAATGTACAAAACAAGTCACCGGAGAAAAAAAGTGCCTGGCTAGAGAACAGGCCCAAAAAAGATCCAGCATACTATGTGGAGCAATCCAAGAATTATGATAAATTCATAAATGGGAATGAATTTATGACCATTCCAGAAGCCCGGGATGCCATTACTGTAAGAACAATTTCCCTGCTGACCTCCGACGTAAAAAGTCGGAATTTAATTGGGGTCAGCAGGGAAGCCATGGAAGAGGCGATTAAGAGCCTACATATTGCCCCCCAAATTTTGGCCAGACGGACCAATGCGTTGTGGGACATATTGCTGGCCACAGAGCAGGAAGCGAAGGCGCTCGCTGGGAAAAGTCTAACAACGGCGAGCCTGAGATTGCAGACGGAATACATGGGTACCCGTCGCACTAAAATAACAGTGCACGGTGTACCCGTGGATATCTGCGAAGATAGGATGGGAGCATTCTTCACCAAATACGGGACAGTGGACGAAGTTGCTTCTGTAAAGAGTAAGTCCGGAATTGCAACCGGAGACATGGTACTATACGTGACCCTGAATCGGGAGGCCTTTGCAGAAGTCCCGAATACATTACTATACAGGACAAGACGGATGCTGGTGGTGGTGGAGGGTCGCAAGCCGTACTGTTGGGCTTGTGGTGTGCTGGGGCACATGTCAAAGGCGTGCCCCACAAAGAATTCGAAGGCTCCACCCAAACCAGTGGCACCAGCAGCAGCGGAAACTAAAGCGGCGGCAGGAGCAGCAGCAGCAGCAACAACGAAGGAGGCCCCAGAGGGTGAATGGAAGAAGGTGAAAGGGCGGAAAGCTGCAGAAGTGCCCACAACTTCTGGACGAAAAGAGATGTCCCCCCAAAAGCAGCGTCAGGAGCAGCATTTAAAGGGAGAGAAGAAGCTGCCCGCAAAACAACTGCAGCAGACTCAAAAAGAGCAGAAAAGACCGCAGCAGCAGCCAGAACTGAAACAGGCTCTGCACAAACAAGTACAACAGCAGCCACAGCAAAGGCAGCAGCAGCAGCCCCAACAGAAACATGAAGATCAGCAGCAAGAACAGCAGCAGGGTGAAAAAGATGAGAACCAGCAGCAGCAAGCTGAAGCGGAAATGGAGGTTGAGATCATGCCTCCCCCTCGTGCTTCATCTCTGAAAAGATCCAGAGAGGAAGACGAGGAGACAAGTCAACCTGAAGAGAAGCAGGCCAGTCAAAGTAAGGAAGAAAAGAATAGGAGCAGAGGCCGGGCCATATCCGTACCGGCTTCACCAGCGAAAAAACAATCAGACAGAGCCAGGAGCTTCCCCACCTCACCAACTAGAGCTTCATCCCCAACCCCCTCTTCTTCCCCTGCTAGTTTATCATCCCCTCCCCCCCACTCTTCTACTTCTTCCCCTCCCCACCGTGATAAGGAAAAGAAAAAGAAGAGGAGGGTGTTCCCGGAACCGGAAAGTATTTGTAAGTTAGATAGCGAGCAGGTGAACAAAAACATCTCGAATCAGAAGAAGAAATCTTTACTTGCTCTGCTACTAAAACTAGACAAAATAGACGGGAAAACTGTCGAGGACCCTAGAAACTTTCCCGGGGCACCCGGGGTGGTCACCTGTGTGAGAGACTCAGGTAAATACCTGAAAGTGTGGGACCACCTGTTTGAAGCCAGAGAGGCTTTCCCCAAAATTAGGATGTTTTCGATGGATGATCCTTATGTGAAAAAGTTCAGACAATTTTGTGCGGGCCGGGTCCCTGTTATACTCCATCCCGCTCTATATAGGTGTGTTAAATTAACATACCCCTCGGACGTTGGCGGAATAGTCCTGGATGGACGGATGACGTCGGAACTAGGTATAGGGAGCCTAGGACATTCCGTCGGGGTCCTTACCGCTGCAGATTTCCGCCCCGTATGTGAGTAGGTTTTTTGCGCTGACTCTTTTTTCTATTTGCAGGCTTAGAAGATGTCTATTAAGATAGCAACTTTGAATGTGAGGGGCTTAAGGGATCGGGGTAAGGCTGCCCGCCTGCTCCGGGACCTTCTGTCCCTGGATGTGGATGTTGCCGCGATCGAAGAGACACACTTTGTTTGCAGTGCCGATGCGTGTGTGCTGGAGAACGACTTTGTCGTCTATTCAGCATATGGGGACCGGTTTGCCAGAGGGGTTTCTTTGCTTGTCAGACGGACTCTTGATGCGAAGGTGGACCTTGTGCATACCGATGCCGAGGGCCGGTTGATCGTGGCCGATATTGCCGTGAAAAGTGGTTCGTTCCGAGTCGTTGCGGTTTATGCGCCCAACGACCGGGAGGAGCGGGTCTCGTTTTTTCGGCGGTTGGGGCCGTTCCTAGTGGATTCAACGCGCCTAGTTTTAATGGGGGACTGGAATGCCATCCTGGACCCCAAGTTAGACAGGGGGCGGGGAGCTAGCGGGAGAAGGGGCGATCGTAGCCTGGTTGATCTGATCGACGATTATGGTCTCGTCGATAGATACCGGGTCGATCATCCCGGGGGGAAAATGTGGACGTGGGCTCTTAATTGGCCTTTTGACAAGGTAGTTAGCTACCTTGACAGAATGTTAGTTAGAAGAGCCGACATAGATCTACTAGATTGCCCTACGTTCCACTGGGTAGGCTACTCGGACCACAAACTCGTTTGTGCCCGGGTGGCGTTAGACTGTAGGCCTAGAATGGCTGGGTACTGGAAGTTCAATCTGTCCTTACTGGACAGGGAGGACTTTCGGGAACAGCTAATTAGACTAGTGCAGCGGGAGCTAGTGGGGGCGGTTATCGGGAATAAGTGGTGGGAACGCCTTAAGTGTAGGATTAGGTCCTTCACCACTGATTTCAGCAAACGGCTCGCTCTAGATAGAGCTGATAAGGTGAAGACACTCAAGTCTAGTTATTCCCGGGCGGTGGCTGGGGGGGATCCCCTAGAGATAGCCTTAGCTAAGGAGGCCCTGGATCGTTCGAATAGCGAGCGGTACATGGGCCAGGTAATTAGACATAAGTTAAGCAAGATGTCTTCCGAAGCTGTGAACTTGGGCGCAGATCTGCGCAGGGAAGAGGTCCGTCGAGGTGGCGATCGTTACATTCGTGAAGTCGAATCCCCGGAGGGGCGTACTCTTCGGGCCACTGACGACATGTGCGAGGCGTTTCGGCGCCATTTCGAGAGCCGGTTTACCAAGGAGCCTGGTCTCCGTGAGGAGGAGTTTCGTAGTTATTTGGCTGACTTTCCTCGGCTTTTGCCGACTGAAGCGGCTAGCTGCGAGGGAGAGATCACGGACGGCGAAGTCTATGCGGTTTTGAAGAAGGTCGGCAGAGGCAAGTCGCCCGGTCTGGATGGTTTGCCCTATGAATTGTACTTGAGGCTGTCGCACATCTTTGTCCCGATTTTGACTGCAGTGTTCAACAACTGGTTTCGGTCGGGGTCCATCCCCAATCGGATCACCAGGGGCGTGATCACTCTGTTGAAAAAGGGCAAAGGTGGTGGGGGGAAACTAGATGACTACAGGCCCATAACTCTGCTAAACACAGAGTTAAAGATTATGGCCAAGATCCTGCAGGAGCGTTTGCAGTCAGTTGCCGAGTCTCTGTTGGGACCTGAGCAGACTTGTTCTGTGAGGGGCCGAACAATTCAGAGCAACCTGCATCTGATCCGCACGATCATAGAGGGTGTAAAAGACGACGAGCAAGCCGCGCTGATCAATTTGGATCAGTCCAAGGCATTTGATAGGGTCGACCATCGCTACCTTGCTACTGTCCTGCAGGCCGCTGGATTCGCACCCAACTTCTGCCGCTGGATTAGCCTCCTGTATCGCTCCCCCAGTGCTGTGGTACAGGTGAACGGAAGGTTGTCGGACGCGTTCGTGCTGTCTAGGTCGGTTCGTCAGGGTTGTCCGCTGTCGCCTCTCCTTTATGCTTTGGCGTTGGAGCCTCTCCTTCGCCGGCTGAAGGACGAGACCGGCAGTCCGGCCCTACGCGGAATCGCCGTTCCTGGAGGGGCTCGAGCCAGGGTTTCCGCGTACGCCGATGACGTATCTGCTTTCGTGTCGTCCCGGGACGATATCGAGGCGGTACAGAAGGCGCTTGACCGGTACGAGAAGGTGACAGGGGCCAAGATAAACCGCGACAAGTCTTCCGGCTTGCGGTTAGGTGCCTGGAAGGGGGTCGCTCTTCCGGGCCGCTTCGGTTGGACGGATGGACCTGTCCGCATTCTTGGAGTGTGGTTTGGACCGGACCTCCAGCTGGAGAAGAATTGGTCTGAAGTACTTGCAAAGGTCGGTTCTGCCGGCAAGACTTGGAATCGACGGCGGTTGTCCGTGAAGGGCAGGGCGGAGGTGTGTGTTACATACATTTTCCCCCTGATTCTTTATCGATTGTCTGTACTTCCTCTCTGTGGGACCCAGTGGAAGGCGCTCGAGCGATCGCTATCCTCCATTTTATGGAGGGGACGCGTGAACAGGGTCGACAGACGAGTCTGCACTAAACGTCCGTGTCATGGGGGGCTGGGAATGCCGCACCTCTTGAGTCACGTCCGTGCCTCTAGGTTGGCTTTCCTACGCCGCGCATTGACTGGGAGAGATCCGATTCTGGAGGGGATTGTTAGGGACGCCTTCCCTAGCCTTACCATCAGTCCCCCCATCTCGAGGGTTGAGCGCCGTCGTAAACCCCGGGACGAGTCGGATTTCATCCGCGAGTGTCGGTCGGCCTTGAGGGCCGTTCCCCGGTCCAGTGACCTGTCACGGCCTAGGAAGGTCTTCTATCGTGGATTAGTGGAGGGGCCCGCGAAGGATTCCCTACGTGATACGCTCGGCTTGTCGGAGGAGGAGTTTCGCTCCTACTGGTCTTGGGCGCCAGCGGCGGATTACCTCAGTAACCCTGAGTTTTCGCTTACCTGGCGATTGGCTCGGAATCGGCTGCCTCTCAACGACAAGGCTTTCATATGGGGTTTGGCGGATTTGCCAGACTGTGAACGGTGTGGTCTTGGCTTAGAAGAAACGGCTGCGCACGCCTTCTACCATTGCCCCCGGGTCCGCCCCTTATGGGACCATGTCGGCGAGCTGACGGCTCGTCTCGCTCCCGAACAGCTTGTGTCCATTGATCGCGCATACGCGTGTGACAATGTGTCGCCCCCGTATTCTGGGGAGAAACGAATGGTGTTTCTGATGCTGATGGCCACGGCTCGAATGGTGATTTGGACGACGCGAATGGAGGAAGTCTTGCGGGGCAACCGTCTTTCTTATCAGCATCTAATCCAATTCTTTGAGCATCAGCTCAAGATGAAGATTAGATCTGATAGAAAACGATTGCATTCGACAGTCTTCAGCGAAAGGTGGGTAAAAGTAGCAAGCCTGGTTCGTGTGACCGGGGCTAGCCTTGATTTTCTCTTCTAGGTCAACCTATTGCACATCGGGGTGGCTTCCTGTGGAACCCTCCCCTTGGTTAGGATTAGACAAGCTTCAGTGTACCTAGTTAATGTGAGTAAGTGTTGTTCCTGGCCTGTAACCCGGCTACTCTTTGGTTATGATCCAAGTCGAGATTCCCAACCTCCCCAGTTTGTTTCGGCCTCCTTTTATCTCGACTGGGTCAGCTTTATATTTTCCCATTCCCGCATAATATTTTAGCCTTCTTCCCACTCCCTTAGCGAGAGTTGCCTCTTGATTTTGTCCCCTGGGCAGAATACAGCGGCCTCTCTATTTTTGAGGGTTGGACGGTCCCTACTAACATGTGTTATGTTTAGTTTGTATTTTGTGTTTATTTTTATTTATTATTGGGTTCACCTCCCTCCCCTTGCATTCTATCATTATTAGAATTTTATGTATATCATTTATGTATCATCAAATTTTTATGGATTGGGGCGCGTTTTGGTAGGTTCCCTTGGATTGGATGTGGTATTATGGTGGTTGGAGGATTGAACGGTGATGGATGAGTTCTTGTGGTGAATGAGTAAATTGTAATGTATGAATGGGTCGTGAGTCAGATTAGCTAGGTATAAGATAGTAAGTGTTGACCAGCCTTTTCCCCCTCCCCTTTTTTGGCCTTGTGCCACAATTGTAACCTTTGTTGCAATAAATCCTCAGGGTTTGTATTAAGTTACAACCTGCTTTATTTTTGTCTGCCAGCTGGACGCTAGCTGGGACTCTTACGCCGGTAAGTGCTGTTTATTGTCTTGTTATTCTACAGCTTCATGTTCGGATATCATTTTACCCTTTCCCTTTAAATCAGTGTACATATTTGAATTTTTTTATCTGCAATTCGTAATTTACAATTTGCGTGTTATACTCTTCCTTTTACGAATAACCATGTATTCCGTCTTTCTATTGAGGTTTTATTCCTTTCCTGCTCGTTTACCCTTACTACATTCTGTGTTTTAGCCTCCTTCCCTGATTTATTTTTCTCAAGATTGTAGGCACCAATAATGAATTCGTTTATGATGTCTAATTCTCTCAGAATCGTCTCATTTTATAGCTTGAACAATTCCAGTGAGCGAACATACCATTGGCTTACAACCCTTTCTATTCTACATTACACTAGTAGCATGGACCGGCGTTGCCCGTGCTTGATTCCAAAATCGAACGACTCATACAGCAATCGCTATCACTTGACTTAAAATATTTTTGCCCTTCCTTGCCTTTAAAGGAATGCCTTTTGCCATGCTGACGTTGCTACTTGCCTTACTTCTTGCCTATCTGCAAATTTTTTCAAAGGTCTATACTAAACATTAAATCTGTTACGAAAAAAGAACTAAACAAAATGAACACAAAACGATCAGATTTAAAAAAGGACTCGTAACTGGAAAAACCGAATGAAAAAAAAGGATGTTAACAAATACTTTTTCACACCCAACCCAGTTCTGCGGAATCAGAATCAACGTTGAGTTTAAGGCTGCGAATCAGCCAATTGGAGTAAAGTGCCATGCAGAATTAAAATTTTCCCACTTGTGACGAATCGATTTTTTTTTTTGCATGCTAGTTAACATTCAGTCAGCTGCTGGCTCTCACGCTGGCCAATAGAATCTTCTTGCCTATTCGTGGCAGCTAGCTATTGGCTCTCACTCAGGCCGTACAAAATGTCCGCAAACTACATGAAAACTGCCGTAGAAGGACGAAAAATCGATTATTTCCACTATCGATGGGAGTTGGGAAATGCAAAGTCTGTTTTGGGCTTCCTACTAACTTGGAGCATGTGCATGTAAATTTTGGTGTAAATCCGTCGAAAATTGCGGCTGTGGATTCGTTACACACACACACACACACACACACACATCCTACCTTTTATAGATAGAGATTCTACATTTACTGAATTCATTTTCTATCCGTAAGTATTTTCTAATATCATTATCTTAATATCATTCGCAAATATGTCACGGTTACCTAGCAATCCAAACAGTCCTTCGTCTAATGCTTTAACTTTAACAGCTTTTTTACCGCAGTAGTTTGCCATTTCTTTTTGCTGTAGACCAGTTGTCATCCAAGGCAATAGAACCCGGTCCGTCCTGCTATTTACTTCTGGCTGGAGGAAGAGACTTCATACCTTTTCCAAGGATATTAGCACGTAAGTGAATGTAATGGATTCGACTGTAATTCGAACGTGGCTCTCCCATTCCGCAATCCATTACTCCAGCGTGCCTCCTGCATTATACAGAACTCGTAATTCTAAAGTAGTGACTTTATTTGATCACTTGAATTCTAATTCACAAACATGCCGTATTGCTCAGTGAAAGTTTTTCTTTTGGCTTCTAACTTGTTCATTTAAATTCGTGGTGCATGACAAAACGATTATATTCTTAAAAATCTGGGAGTAACCGAGGTAGGAACTTTATGGAAATGGGTTTCGTTATGGAAACAATTTCCATATTTTTTTCAACTCAACGCGCACTGATATGACACTAAAATACATTCAAATTTCATAAATAACCTTTACGCTACCCACAGTTCTTCTTGTTGTATGTGTCGTGTCCATTGACTTGGACGATCATAGCACTTGACGACTTCCTGTTCTTGTAGCTCTATGGTAAATTTTGTTTTTATCGCTATATCTGCTATTCCCTGTTGTCAGTTATCTGTACAAGCTCATTAGGTCGGTTATCCGTTTTTTTCCTCTGTCCCTGTGAGTGTCAAATTTTATAAATCTTCTTTCCTCGTTATGAACTCTATAAATTTAAAGTGTTTATTTCTGATGTTAAGCATAAGTTTCATTTTTGTTTCCATTCTCTCTAAAACTTCGTCGTTGCTCACATGTCAAGTCCATGGTATTCTCATCAGATTCCTGTAGAACCTGATTTCTGTTGCCCCAAGACATTTCTTTGTCCAGCTTCAACTGAAATATAGGACAGCCATTTCAGTGGTCTTTTTTCTTGGATTCTAACAACATTTTCTAAATTCTTTGTTTGCTTTTTGGAAGTTATATTTCGCTCTCCCACTGGGCTTTCTGATTTTCCGCCCCCTGTCCCAACATTTCGTCAATATTTAAATTTTTGTAATTGTTTGATTTTGGCAACTGAAATTTCTTATTCTCATGTTTGGCTCTGTCAGTGACAACCATATATTCGGTCATCTTTATTCTTTCTTTCCTTTACCTACTTCTGTAAGAGTTTTTGTATTTTTCTTTCTGTGTCATGGAAAACAGTGCATATTTAATGTTATTAATTTTAGTGCCAATAATGGATCCTGTTAAGAATTTTAATACCGTCGGAATCATCTTACGATAGAGGCTGAATAAATTTAATGGCAAGACACTTCCTTATTTTACACTACTTTTCTACTTTGTATATTTTTATATTTGCATTCTTTATTTATCCGTATGTATGTTCCCATTATAAGTTTCCCAAATGAATAAAAATCACCTGGCAGTTCTAGCATTTGTCTTTATCTCTGAGATGAGGTATTATGATTAATTGCATTTTTTACATTATTCGGACTGTTATCCTCATTTTCATTGCCATATTAACAACGTTTTGGCCGTTGTACGCTCTTGCATTCGTCGGGTGATTTGTGAGAGTCGTGAGATCAATACCAGACCAGAGCAGTGATGAGCCAAAACTGAGTGAGTTGAGTTAAAATCTGAAATAAATGAGACGTGTGAAACAGTCATGACACGTGGAACTAGAACCCCAGTGGACTAAATAAAGTGTTCGGTTCGAAATTCCATTCACCTGAAGAAGGCCGGAGAGTACAACGGCCGAAACGTTTTGAATATCGCAACGAATAATGTACATAATGCAAGTAGCTCAAACATTTCTATATCAAATGCTTTACGATAATGAACTTAAAGAAATTCCATTTATAATTGTTGAAATTTGTGTCTAACAGCTAATCGGTATGTTTTAATTGTAACTATATCATTTACTAGACTTGATACTTGAACACAACGTCTGTGATTATGAAGACAGCTTTTAAGCTGGAACATTTATTTTTATCCGTCAATATATTATTATTTGTCAGAATCCCACACATCGCAGACAAAATGTAAGGTCCACATATTTGACGCTGGTGGAAAGGTTTCGCAATATACACTGATTGACAGTAACTGACCAAATACTGACGATAATAATATGTTAAGTAATAAAGATTCAAGTCTTTTTTTTATCATTTCAAGGGCAACCGCACAATATTCTTGTTAAGTATATTGGGGATTATGGCTCTCCACAATTATCGATAACTTGGAGCTTTTAATAACTTTTGTCATTCTTCCACATCTGTCGTACACTGCTCCGCATTCACCCGCCATGTAGATTATGCGTAGCTTTCCTGTGTCCTATTTACTTTCTACCTGGTCTGAGAGTATCAAACTTTTCAAGTCATCCTTCCTCATTATGTGACCCAGAAACCTGAACTGTCTATTCCTGTTAAGTATAATTGTTCTTTTACCTTTTTTATGTTGCTAATATTTTTAATATAATAATACTATAGCTCAGTCGGCTGGTGGAATGAATTTGAAGGAAGACTGTTTAGCACCAAGTATAGAATAGGACCAATTGCTTAGATATTATCAACACTTGAAATTCAGATATATGGTGATTTTCAAAGGGCAGCAATAGACCGAAAGTATGGGCCACTCAGTCATAATAGTCTTATCGAGACAAGCTTGCTAACCATTACACTGTAGTGGGAACACTGAGCGTTCATACTGTTGTGGGAGGAAATACGTTATTTTATGAGAGCCATATACAGCCAAAACCTCAGTTGGGACTCATATATATGATCCATCCACTAAGATTGCTGGAAATGATCAGCTTCTTGTGCTGCTTCTTCGATCGTGCTTGATCTTTCCCAGAATCAGATTACACCAAAATTGGAGCATTGCTGCCATATCGCTTCTGCATCATCTCCATCACCATTCTCCTGCCTTGACAGTAAAAAATCTCTTATGTGGCCATGTTGGGCTTGGGGGATTTGTTTCTCAACCTAAAGCTCCTTTAACACAAATTCAAAATTGCAAGCCTTTTGCTAATTCCATAGTTAAATGTTCTGACAATCTGCTTTCATTTGTGGTCCCAGTTCAGACCTCTACAGCCAATACTCACTTTGCTGCATTACATTGATTCTCCTTGTAAGGAAGGCATTCCACTCTAAAAGCTTCGATGCTACTATAATATGATAGCGCTATCGAGGCATTTACCAACTACTGGTCTCTAGAACTTCGTCCTTGCTTACGTGTTCGGTCGATAGTATACTCGGCAGTCTTCTGTATAATCAAATGTCTGATGCGCCATGCGAGGAAATTGTCCAATATTTACTGCCATGTAAAGGGACTGATACTAGATAACAGTTCAGCAATCTTTTCTTTGTTTCTAACGATATGCTTTTAGTTTCTTAATACTTTGCTTAGCTTTTTGATGACAACTTTCGCTGTCCAAATGAGAATTTGGATTTCTGTATCATGTTTTCTGTTTTCTCCTTATAAGCTTCATTGATATCTACACTTGTAACTTTGACTAAATTAAGCTATTCATTTTGCTAATAACCATGAATTCTCATACAATTGATATTTCTTCTTTTATTCTCTCTTTCCTTCAATACCTTACCTTTTGTAGGAGTTCTTGTAGCTACTTTTCTGTGGCGGCTATCAATATTGTCATCTGCATTTCATGTTTTTTTTAAGATTGTGGCAACCCCACAGCATTAGAGAAAATTAATTAAATTCAAGGATGCATTACTCACTCTTTGTCCGTCAATATCTGTGATAAGCGGACAAGCATCGTTTTAACTTAGATACATTATATGTACTTTGCACGTCGACGTCTTTGACATGTGTCCAAGCTTAATTAAAAGCGACGATATATTAGTCGCAATATGCTTGTCAATGTCTTTGACAAATATTCAAGCTTAATTAAAAGCTAGGATATATTAGTCGCAATTTGCTCGTCAGTCTCTTTGACATAAGTTCAAGCATCATTAAAACTTTAATACATTATATGCACTTTGTACGTCAACGTCTTTGACATGTGTTACACCTTAATTAAAAGCAACGATATATTAGACGTTGTTCACTCGTCAACGTCTGGATGCTTTAATTGTTATCATTTCATTTCTCAGACTTAATACGTGATCAGAAGCCCAAAGCATGCAATTATAATGACGGGTTGTAAACTATAACATTTTTTTCAACTAGACGCTCCAAATTACTTTCTTAGAAATCAATACTAATAGCCGATATTGATTTTTAAGATCCTATCCAATTATCGAAAGAAGTAGCTCTATCGTCTCTATTCCTTATATAAATTTTTTTTTTCTTTTCTGGCAATTTTATAACTGCTTTTAACACAGGTGACGACACAGTTTAAAACTGAGCGCTTCTGTTGATCAATGTACCAAATCATTGTTATTTTGCAGAGCCGTTATACGATATTTTGGTCATAACGAAAACCTGATCTTGTTTAAATTCTTTTTATTCTATTTCTCTCTAAACGGCAAATTCAGTCATACATTCACATATTATCGATCTATTTTCAATGGACGCCAGCGTTCGACGATCGATGAGTAAAATGGCCACCGATTGTTCAGTTATCAATGCAAAACAAAAAGAAAGAAATAAAAGACGAAAGATTACAGCGCATCCTATACTCATCGATATTCGAAATTGATCGATTTATTTTTCGATATCGATCTAGTTTCCACCTTGAACGCATTTAGAATCAAACAAGACATCAGATCGATTATCTAATATAGTCTTTTAAAACGAGGACCAACAGAAAATATTATGTCAAAACTGAATCAAAAACCGAGGAAAAATTCGATTGTCTTATGTCGAGTGTAATTTTAAAAATATAATTAATGCATGAATAATAGATAAAAAAAAAAAATAACTTGGATTTATGGGCTTCGATAACCTCAGTTTGCATATGAAATGTTCAAGTTTAATTAAAATCTAGAAGGTATTAATCAGGCTTTACACGTTATCGTATTCAAATGCAGCATAATGCCAGAATAGGTATTCTGCGCAAAAAGAGAACATTTATTTTATTAAGACTATCGACTGCTCTGGCCGGTAGACGTAATTCAGACTACTTAAAAACGGGGCTTCTTCATAAACATGGTGAACCACAAAAGGATATATATATATATATATATATATGGTTGGATTGATGTGAGTTTGTGACCCTGGGTTTCACGGTTTCGCGATCGTCAGACAATTGAGCGCTTTCTAATAAGTACCGCGCACATAATATATAAATAATTATATATATTTATTTATATACACACTTTTCACACATACATACATATATATATATATATATATATATATATATATATATATATATATATATGTGTGTTTGTGTGTGTATGTATGTATTTGTGTAATTAAGCAGCAATCCTTCATTCATGCACATTACATTGAATACGACAGACAAGGTGCTTTGATTTAGCTTTTTTTTTTCATACAATTTCTCATGTGATCTAATATTTTTTTTTCCTTTTCGGATGATAAATTATATAAAAACTGTCCGAATGTTCTTTTTCTCCTAGCGCTTTCGGCTATACATTTAGCTATATTCAAGAAATGTTCAAGAATACTTTCTATAAAACACACATACAACAAACTCTTCTTTATATAACAGTTAAATTATTTAA
Source organism: Acanthosepion lycidas (assembly GCA_963932145.1). Classification (NCBI taxonomy): domain Eukaryota; kingdom Metazoa; phylum Mollusca; class Cephalopoda; order Sepiida; family Sepiidae; genus Acanthosepion; species Acanthosepion lycidas. The sequence continues at coordinate 96,564,239 of OZ010583.1, forward strand.
TCCTTGAAAATGGCTAAATGTATAGCCGAAAACGCTCGGATAAAAAGAACATTCGGACAGTTATTATATAATTTATCATGCGAAAAAAAAAATTAGATCGCATGAGAAATTGTATTAAAAATAAAATAAAAAAAACATTGTCTCTCGTATTCAATGAAATATTTGTGTGTCTCTCTCTCTCTCTCTCTCTCTCTCTCTCTATATATATATATATATATATATATATATATATATATATATATATATTAATGTGTGTGTGTGTGTGTGCTTGTGTTTAGGAATTAGGTTGGTGCAGAAATAATGACGTAATAATGTCGGTTTTGACGTATTTTTTAATGTCAAAAAACGACATTATTATGACATTAGTTTTGCACCAACGTAATAGTAAAAATCCATTCACATGTTGTTTTTTTTTTTTTTTAATTCCACAAACATAGTGTTTCTATTCTACTTTGTAATTCTGGGTACGGAGGTATACATTGAGATTGAAGTTGTTAATAAATTGTCCAAAGTTGTGTCTATGTTTTTGTTTTTTTGTTTTTTAGATTCAAATACATACCACAATCATTGTCTAGAATTGGTGTTATCAGTATGGTAAGAAAGATTTATTTTTAAATACAGTTTTTTTTTGTTTTTCGATTGATTCGAATCATTTCAACGTGACATCATTTGTTATAATCAAACGGAATTAGTTTGGGATGAATTAGACCGCGGAGTCTAAAAGCGGCAACCATGTAGTATAGAAACTTTGTGGACACTATTAAAAGAGGAATGGCAAAACATTACAAGGGAATGTTTTCTTTCATTGATCGAAAGAATGCCAAAAGGATGCTCAGCAGTTATGAAGGCGAAGGGCGGAAATTTTGATAAATCTCATGTTTAGAATTTTTCATATATTTTGTTACAGAGTAAAAATAAGTTACGTAATGAATATAGTTATAGATTTAATAAAAAATGAATTAATCATTATGAGTTATTTCCTTTCTATAGATTTATTAAAAATATGAGGTGGTCTTAAATTTTTGGAGTGTAGTATATATAAACCTTTATCTCTGAAATGTATTAGCAGGTTATATATATATATATATATAGTTTCAAGTTGTGCTAGTGTGCTATATTTATGGGATAAAGTGCTCAATATCAGAACGTATGTAAATATAAATATAAAAGTGAACATTGAAGTCAACACAGAGAGGCGACAGGCTGTTTCATGCTGGACCCAATCGTCAGGCCACCAAGATTGTGTCAAGCCTGAATCAGTCTGTCTCCTCTGAGTTTTGACTTCAATGTTCACTTTTATATTTATATTTACATACGCTCTCTCTCTCTCTCTCTCTCTCTCTCTGAACTGAGCACTTTATCTCATAAATATAGCACAATAGCAAAACTTAAAAACTATATTTCTTCATATATATATATATATATATATATATATATATATATATATATATATGAGAGAGAGAGAGGGCATACTAATATTTAAAAGATATAGTGGATTTTTATTTATTAAGCAGATTACATTTTAGCACGTTGGGTGAGTCTAATGGTGATTACCAAAGTACGGCAGTTCGGTAAACTCACTCTGATCATTCGGACAAGAAAAAGAAGTTTTTGATGAGGGTGTCATAATCAACAGTGAGCCCTACATTAAGTGCCTTGTGGAGATCGTACTGCCGTGGGTCAAGAGGGTGGCTGATGGAAGGACCTATGTTTGGCAACAGGACTCTGCACCATACTACATAAACAGGAGAACGTAGTCATAGCTGTCAGACAATTTCTCTGACCACATCACCCCTTACATCTGACCAACTAACTCCACAGACTCTAACCCCTTTAATTAACATGTGTAGAGAGAGTTGCGCGAGAGACCAACAAAACTCTTTGTAATACGAAAGATAAACCGAAGGCATTAATTATGGCAGTATTCACCTGTTTAAAGAAGCCCGTCCAGAAGATTTACAAGAGGATCCCTAAGTTGTCTGGAGGTTGGCTATTTTATTGAATAAACTGATTTTAAAAAAATAATTAACTTCAAAATATTTTTGTTACTTTGGTAAATATATCTTTTGAAAGGAGAGGCCAGTGCTATTAACATTTTTGCGTAATTTAGCCGACACTTTATCCGTCGCACACTCTATATATGTAAATTATTCTCAGATAATGTTTGTGTAAGGGACAAAAACGAATAAAAAGAGACGAAGAAAACAATTGTTAGCCGACGCGTTTCGATCTCCAAGGGACTTTATCAAAGCAAATGTAGGATTTATTTTGTTGCACGTGTTTATATACACGCGCAAGGATGTCACTGGTTCATATATACATATAGATACACACACACATACACATACATACATACACACACACATACATATATACATATATACATATATATATATATGTGTGTGTGTGTGTGTGAATATATACACTGAAACCCAGATATAAGAGTTCTCGGGACCGGAGACTAAATCTCTTATATCCGGGTTTCTCTTATATCCGGGTTTGGTCTATTATATATACATTAACACAGGCTCTAATTTGGGACTAGAGAAAATATCTCTTATATCTGGGTTTCTCTTATATCAGGGTCTCTTATATCCGGGTTACACTGTATATGTACAGGCATGATATATATATATATATATATATATATATATATGTATGTATGTATGTACGTATTAATACCTTGCACAAATAAAGGACTTTTTAAGCCTTGAACTGACCCATTTTTTTTAATTTTTGGGTGCAATGATGAAAATAACAATAAACAAAAAACCTTCACTTATCAGCTCGCGAACTCGAAATCGAACCTTTTGAAGAGAATACGCAAGATCAGCATCAGAGAACTGACCATTCTTCAACACTAATGCATTTCCTTGTAAATCTTACGCCTTGCCGCAGTTTCCGCTTAATTAAACCTCTTTAATCAAGCGGCTATTGTCACATCAAAGAATGGGCCAATGCACTGTACTGGTCCGACACGGAAACAATTGAGTGTAATTAGTGACAGTCTCTTTTGGCAACACAAGTGCAGCGACGGCCCCATGTTCAGCTGACGACATCGTCACGTGGCGCCAAAAAGACACCTCCGTTTAGTCAGAAGTCATTCCAGGAAAAGGTCACTAGGGCAAAGCACGCTTAAGTGAAGTATAAGAGTATCCAGAACAATTAACGGATACGTAAACGAAAAAGAAAAAAAAAATCGGTCAGGGTTCAAGCACAGTTAAAGAAACAAAAAAGTACACAAGAAAAAAGTATTAATATTGACGATTTTCAAGAATGGAGAATTACTTTTTTCCGACAAGCATTTCCATCTAGCCTTATTCAGCCAATTTTCTTCATGTTCAAGGAAGATTGACTGGATTTCTTGGATGAGGATTTATCATTGTATACATTATTTGCTTGCCGGCTATTGTCCTCATCTTTATCGTTGTTATCACGTTTCGACTGTTGTGTCCTTCAGACTTCATCAGATGCTTGTCTAACCGTGTAAACTTCAATGAATCTAGGATTCAACACTTTATTTAATATACAGTCCAAGATTGTTCTCATGTCAATGAGCATATCGCGGGTTATCTCCTCTTGGTTTTAATACTTATTGTTTTAAACACTTATTTATTTTTACTTTGTTTCCACTGATTCAAATTACACACTGTCCAGCCCTGTGATTGAATTCATAATTATGTTACTAAAATCATGAAACATCCCTTTCAATCAGCTGCTGGATTAAAGCGATTAGCATTTACTTGAGCTAAGTGGATAAGGCTGTCTCTATTTTAATCAAAGAATATAATGTTTCAGATTTCATTATGCAAGTTGACCTTTTTTTTAGGATAACATTTTTAATAAACGACTCATTATTAATATCAGGAAGAGGCAGTTGAAATTTCTGTGATATATCATGAGGAAAGAAAGCTTGTAAAATTTGATACTTCACAGAACAGATTGAGGGTAAGAGAGAGAGAGAGAGAGAGAGATGAGAGAGAGAAAGACGAAACTAACGCCTAACCTACATGCTGAGCTTGATGGATGACGGAGCAGATTTGGGGAGGGAGATAGCAAAAAGACAAAAGTTATTAAGAGCTATAAAAGACAAGAAAATGTGGAAAACCATGACCACGAACGCTCTTAAGGGATATGGCACATTGAATAAGAAGAATAAGAAGCATTTACTACAGAGTAATTAGCGTTGTGTATTTATATCTTTCCTGTCAAGCTATGTACTGAAAGGGAGGCAAATCAACTAAGAAATTTACGAGTGACTAACATCCTTAATCTTTTTAGTAATATATATGAATAAAATAATTATTTCCCAGCTTACGAGACGCACTTTTTTCCTAAAACAAATGCCCTGAAAAATAAGTGTGCGTTTTCCAAGACGAATATAAGGCAACGCCAAGGCTCAAGTCAGCATAGACAGTCACCTAACTGGGTTGACTGATAGGGACTTAGCTATGTATGTTAAATCATTACACTATAATGTTAGCTATCTATCTGATTCACCATTTCATATGATGTAACCTCAGTACATAGCTGTTAAAAGTATTCGGAGGATTATAAACCTTCCTAGAGCCCAGCCACATGCTCTGTTAATGGCAGCAACGGGAGTCATTCTGCTCTTGACTAATATGTAATTGCCATACAAAGAAAATCGTACGAGCGATTGATCTAAACAATACGTGTCCACAGTATGTGAAGGACGCATAGTGAATCTTTTGTTGAATGAGAATGACTTTTTTTTCTTAGAAATATATTTCCAATATAGGGTGCGTCTTGTAAACCGGAAAATACAGTACTTTTATTTAGACAAAATCAGTTGCTGTGCAAAATAAACCGTTTGATTTATCCGTTCTCTTCCTACAACGTTTTTCTGACAGCACTCTGATTTTGTCAATTTTTGCGTGGAAATCACATATTTTTGTCTATTAATTGATAGTTTTGTTTTGACTTGTTTTTAAAATAGGCCCTGTCGTTGTCGTCTTTGTTGTTCTGTTGCTAATCGTCTATTTTTTTTGTGATATGTTTTCACTCCCAGTGACTCTAATAATAAACATATAAAACGTTTATCCTGAAATGATATATAGTAAAAATCGGTTAATGCGATGCTAAGACTAATCATTTAACCATGTATATCGGTGACCACGTAAAAATGGGAACGGATTAATTAAATGGTTCATTGACCCTTGTTTTAGTTCGACATTTTAGATATTCCCTTCGTTGGAGTTTCATTACATTCTTTCAAGGATATTGCATCTCAAAATGAAAAATTTCCAACAGTTACCATCATTATAACATCATTTTTTTATTAGAAATATTTACATTTACTTGGGAGTGATATGTTTTAGGGTTATTCAAAATATTGCGACTTAACATAATTTAGTACTATAATTATTGATATTAAGCTTTTCAAACAGCATATATATAAAGATTACCATTTTCATGTAGAATATATATTGAGAAAATAAACTCTAAACAAGGAAAAATTAAGAACAAGTAAGAAATTGGTTTTTACGAATGCCATCAAAGATATTTGATAAAATTAAGAGCTAATACACAAAAGAAAATTTCCAAGTGTTTGGAGTCTTGAATGGAAGCAAATGGAAAAATGCAGGACATTTAAAAGATTGTTTAAGGAGATCAAAGCAATCAAACTACCAAAAACTTTTAAGCAAATATCACAAACAGAAGCGTCAAAGTTACATGAAAATTAATCCCCAAAAAAGAAAATGTTCCCTAATGAACGTACTACTGAATTGGATTCATTTAATAATTGTGCTCAAGTCTGGATCAATCATGGAAATTGTCGAATAATATAACTGAGAAGGCAGTAGGTGGGAATAAAGAAGTCTTTTCGGGTGGCGTAAGCAAAAGAAACTTATAGATATCTTAAAACTGATCATGGTGTCCAGATAAATGCAGAGAATTATTCTAGTACAAGTTGTTCAGTGGTACAACTTTCAAACAAGAATTTTCGACAAAGGTTGTTTACATTCTGCAAATCTTAGTTAGTCTTGCTAGAAATAAATTTAAATTTGGTGAATACTTTCAGACTCTGGTATATGAATCCAGTAAGAACGCCATGTTTCTTTATCAATGGGAATATATATGAGAATTGAATGAATAGTCAAATACAGAAAATTTCTAAACATGATCCTACTTGTTGGAAATCCTCTTCTATAGTTCCAGATTTTATGGAATCTGAACTGATCCTTTTAACTATCGGCCTAATAGCATTCAATCACTTTTTGGCCAAGTACCAAATGTTCTAACCAACTACGAATTCGTTAAGCATCTCACCACACAAGTTCTTCTTTCAGGTAAACAATATGGTTTTTGCTTCTCTAAATAGACTAATGTGTTATTATAGGAATAAGGTCACTGCAGACATTTGAGATTGAACATAGATCACCAGTGAGTAAACAGGTGATCCAGTTATTAAATTAAGTAGACCACATGACCATAAAGGAAACGCATAAGTAGGAAGTCGCGTGACGGCTAACTGATCCTCATTTCTAGTCTATCCTCTATTACTATACGGATCGCCATTTCTACTGTTTTTATCTGGATCGTTATTCCTATTCTGTCCTCTATTAATATACGATTCGCGATTCTCGTCTCTACGCTCTTGTTTATATTGATCACAACATGGATTACTATGCGATAGTTACTTACGAGCTAGTAATATCGAGCAAGTACTATTTGTGTGAGTTCTATTCGAAGGGTTTTGACAACAGAACTATTCAACAACGTTTCTATAGTTGTATCTGCGATTACAAAGTGTCTACTACAACGAACATTACAAAAGTGACTACGAGTAACTGTTGACATTACAAAAGGGGCAACGTGTGTTCGTTGACATCACAAAATAATCAGCATATTTATAGTTATTGCTGAATGAGTCTGTCAAGCTTTAGATAAGACTGATGAAGCTCAGACTGTTGCTTTTGATATCTCGAAGGCATATGACAGGGTTTTGTATGTTAGTGTTTGCTGGGATATGTTCAAAGATTATAGTCCATCTGGACGAATATTTGATCTAACCAATTCTTATCAAATTGCAGAACGGCTGATATCCTTGATCTTTGCTATACTTGAACCTAGATTGCTTGTAATTTTGATCGGAGACCTTCTTGATATTATTTCTGAGATCGGTATCTATGCTGATGCAAACATTTTTTTACTTCAGTGTTTATGGTAATTCTGAAAAGGTTTGATGGGGTCAAATTAGCACCTGTCTAAAAAAGTGACCCACTATTTGGCGTTAACTGGAGCAAGAATTGACTTGTTAGTTTTAATGCTTCCAAAACGAAACCGATCTGAAATAACCTTTTTCCTACCTGATGCTACATGGCTGATGCTGACCATCCTGGAAGTGACTCATTTCGCCTTCCCAGGCTAACGTTTTTTTCTGCGAAAATGAAATAGAAATATTATATTGAATCAATTACTAGCTCTGCTGCTAACTTGGGTCACAGAGTCGTGCTAGACAACTTTACCCACCAAAATATATTTTACACATTTATAAATGTACAATTTGTCAATGTATTGAATATTGCTGTCACATCCACGATGGTGCTTCTGTGTATTTAGAGGTTCTTGGTAATATACAGAGAAGAACATGCAATTTTATTGGTCGTCATCTGGCATCTGGGCTTCAGTCAATACCCCACCGTGGAAAATGTAACTTTATTGTCTATAAATATTTTCATGGTAATTGTCCTGATGAGCTTTTTTTTTTGGTACCAATAGTTTATGAATATAAGCGCATTAGTAATTGTCAATACAATCTCAATATACAGTTGAAATGACTAGGTGTAACTATAAGTCTTATTTTACTTGATTTTCTCAAGCACTTATCGCTTGTAGAACTCTATTTACGTTTCTTGTTTTCGGTCAATTTTGATCTTCAAAAATTTACATACAATGTAAATAGTTATTACCTGTCTTCTTAATTCCTGTTCTTTTGTTGATCTCTCGACTTAATAATGTTTTCGTTTTTATCATATGCTCTCAGAATAAATAAACTCTTGCATCTTAGTGGCTTTATTGCCTTTTTAGGATGTTTTTCTTGTTACTAATATCCACCCAATACAAAACCGAAAGACAACTCAAGTTAGAGGGTTACTGTGTGCATTTGTATTAGCTTAAAGAAAGGGCAAGGTAACAGGAATGATAGACTGCTAACTCTAGACTTGAAGAGGTCAAGCTTTAATTAGCGAATTAAATTTCAGAGCTCTGGTGGAGACGTTAGGAGTAAAGCGCTGAAATAGACTTTAAAAGGAAACGGTAACCAAAACGGAGGATGATTGTGAACAGGACGGTAGGCAAACATACCAACTCCTATAAAAATGATTTGAAACTCATATCGGCACAATAGAACATGAAGGAAAGTGAATGTTTGAAAAACTTATGAATGACAAAGAATATCAGGGATCCCATATTAACGTATAAAATAATTTATTTACCTATACGGGATATGCATTTTATTTAAAGCACATACGCCACAAAAGTACTTATATTGAATGGCTGAAGATGGGGTCAGCTTTTTAAATAGCGTTTATCTAGAATGAATTGCTAAAATCTCCTTTCATTATGGTTATATCTAAATCATGAAACAGACTTAAAATATGATGAAAACTTGAGTACTTGCAAATCATGTATTTCGGAATATATATATATATATATATATATATATATATATATATATATATATATATATATATATATATATATATATATATATATATATATATATATATATATATATGCAGGTACACTCCTTATCGACGACCCCCCAACCCATCAACAGACTTCGGACGGAATGGACAGAATCTGCAGGCACAATAAAAAAAAAATTCTGCAGGTAAGAACTTCCAAATCGTCAGCGATGTATTTCAAAATTTGCGGACTTAGCGGAACGAGTTCTCAAACTGACCGCTTGGCGGTGATGACGGCCATTTCAATTGTAAAGACGGGTGTACAGTATATATATTGCGCTACATCAGCGCGTTCGTGACAAGAGTAGCTGTGAGAAATCTATTGATTTTGTTATTTTGATTAATACGTCTATATTAATTATATATGTTTTTAAAGCTATATATGCATGTTTATAGTATTTACATTATGATCATAACTACTGACTGTTACTCTAGTGATTTTTAAAACTCAAAAAGAATCCCTTCCCATCTACGGACATTCGGCTATAATTGACCCCCCTATTATTTCGTTGATGAGAGGTTTGTTGATCTACACACATAAACACACACACACACACACACACATATATATATATATATATATATATATATATATAGACATATATATATAGAGAGAGAGAGAGACATCACCGATATCACAGACATATATATAGATATATATATATATATATATTATTCCTCACACACATATTATATATGTATTATTCCTCACACACACACACACACACACATATATATATGTATATATTATTCCAAACCTCTAACATCACTCGGTGTTTCATGCAAAACAATCTTCAGGTGATGAATATATACTGGCCATTATGTAATTTAATTTTTTTTAAATATATGTGTTTATCGCTATGTTGGCGTGTTTATTTATTCAATAACAAACAAATCGTAATTTGCATTAAAAATAAATCTGAATATATATTAAAATTTAGTTTATATTAAAATTAAATCTGTATCAACGCATTTAAGCAGATATATATTTTATACGGACATATAGCCATCAATTCATTACGCTTCTTTAATAACCTAGGATTGTTTAAGGATTTTATTATGGACAATATATATATATATATATATATATATATATATATATATATATATATATGTATGTATATATCTGTTGGGATCAAATATGGATTGAATATGGATCGGAATAATGTCGAATTCTAGGTTAAATAACAAATAGGGAAAAATTATCAATCTGTTTTACTTTTATAAAAGCTTCCCCAGCAAATAAGGTATAGAGAAAAAGAAGAAAGAAGTCTGAATTTGAAATAAACAAACCTCCACGTTTCTTCAACGTATTTTGCTTACAATGTAAAATAATATATGTCAGAGAGACACCAAGAATTCTAAAAGCCTCTCTCGACAAACATATAGGGTATTTTATTTAGACAGCTATTCAAAGTCTATAGTAATACACAGGAAAGAAAAAACTGGTCTTAATTTGATTTTACAAATACTACCCTAATTAATAATGAACATAATTCTTTACGTAGAAAGTACTTCGGGGGATTACTAATAAATATATTACCAACTATAAACACACTTCAAAAACATTACATTCCATCACCAGACTTTACTGAATGCATTCTTAAAGAATCTAACGTATTATTATCTAAAACAAATCTGATGTACCTAAAAATGTTACCCAATCAACATGCGTAAAACTAACAAATATAATGTCTAACAGACTTAAACTTACACCCACACGCTTACAAGTATGCTTTATAATTTGAATATCACATAGACAAACTAGAATTATCATATACTTGCATGCATAAAGCAATATTCAAAGAGGTTTGGTTAAATAATTTAGGCATATCATGTCGATTAGTTTTCGTTTTGGATCCTTTCAAGTTCGCAGATTAATTTCTTTGTAGCCTTAGAAAATTGATTAAGAAAACTATCAAAATTTCCTTTCAAATGGTTATTTTCCGAACTACTTCCAGTCTCATTTGAAACTATCTTGAGGGGGTTAAGTTGTCTGTGAATATTTATCTGTTTCTGTAATTTCAAACAGTTCAACTGTTCGTTTTTATTGCTTATGCAACGTTCTAGATTTCAAAATTCTAACTTCATGTGTCTTTTTTTGTTTTTTTTAAGGAAGTAATGTTTCCATTTTTGCTCTTACATATATATATATATATATATATATATATATATATATATATATACACATTTTTATAAGCACTTAAGGACTTTGTGGCTATATTCATCGTTGACTTTATTTTGGTCTTTAATTCTCTCATATAAATGGCTTCAAGAATTTTTAGTTTTTGATCCTTATTCTTTTTGCTTATTTTTTTACCGTTTTTCATGTAGGCTTGTATTTCAATATTTTCTTGAAACTTCAAGTGGGAGCATCGTTTCCGCTGGAATTGGAAATTCTCTAACTTATGAAAATCAAACATGAAATTAATAATACAAGACTTTCTTTCTTCTTTTCCCTAAATCTAATTCAATGATGAAGCTTCAATGAAAGTGAAAGATGTAAGATTGTCGAAGTCTTCTATTTTTTATCTTTATATATATATATATATATATATATATATATATATATATATATATATATATATATATATATATATTGAAATGAAATAAGTTCGAAAATTATTTAATATATTTCCTGTTTATTCCTTATTTTAATAAACATGGTAACCATTTTCGATTCTCATCCGTCGGAATGCACTGAAACCAAGTTGCATCTTTGTAGTGAGGAAAATGGTTTTGCCTGTGATAAAATTATAAATAAATAATTATCGCTCTACTATTGGTATCGATCCCTCTTTTGGATTAATGCTCTGAACGTTGGAATTTATATTACTTTCGTTGTCATCGCATCGGATATATATATATATATATATATATATATATATATATATATTATGAATTAAGTCCTAAAATTATTTATTATATTTCCTTTTATACCTTATTTTAATAGATACAATTCATTTAAGTATATGCTCTGCTTTTAATTAAACAGTATACCATTTACCTGCCTGAATGTTCAAGAGATTTCGTAGAAAATATGCGTTCTCCAACGGGAATCGACACAGGTTCGATTCCTGTTGGAGAACGCATAATTCATCCAAACAATTTTAATAATTCCACAGACTAGGTATGTCTATTCAACAATATATTTTAATTTTCCAATGTCGACGGTATTATCTCATAGCGAGGGATTGTCATCGGCCATCTCAAAGAATAAAAAGTAGTGGGAGGGTGTGGTATGCGTCATCGCCTTTTCTTTCGATCGCAAATTAACGAATTAGCAATTAGAAAATGGATCAAGGACATTTTCATTTTAAAATTTTCAGTGCGAATTTTGCCTGTTAGCGAATACACACCGACTAAAACTGCTTGATAGTAACGAGAAAATAAAAATAAATAAATAAATGAAAATCATTGATTGTCACCCTCTAGCTCACCAACCATATCTCTTTTACACTGATCTGAAGAAATCTCTTATTAAAGGGAATAAAAAAAGTAAATACAGACAATATTTTGAAAAATAAACCAAAACGGTAAATTTCATTTACAGTCAGAGGTTGAGAGAGGCCAACTAGAATATATTTGTCCATGCAAACTAATGTAGCGGCGCAGGCTGACGTTTATATGGTGTAGGGAGACCACAGTTGTTTTCCCTTGGGTTGAGCTCATGAGTGTTTTGGCCCCTTTTAGAGAGTAGAACTCTTCTTCCCTTTTTGTCTTTGCTTCCGTTCTTGGAGGAACGGCCTATTTACCTTCCTGACCACCAGGGTGTCTCCACACGTGGAAACTGGTCAACATCTGCACGGCCTAGCGAAAGAAAAATGTACTTTCTATTCAATTATCTGCGGACGATCAAAGGCCATAAAGTTGGTTATGTTATTTCTTTCTCCTCATTCTGTAAACCTCCTCGTTCCTTTGGGGACAATGTGGACAATCATTTGTTTTGGCACATATGTAAATCTCTTTAATATATGTACGTAATTTGTTTTCCTTATTAAATTTTTTTTTTTTTATTACGCTCGCGTATTTCGTCATTCTATGTGCGTATTCAGTGTTAGTGTATCAATGGCTACACTAATGCTAATATTAGTTTCGATGTGCTACTGGAAGGCTAAAACACGTTATACTTCCTAATACAAAATAGTCGGTAAACTCTGTATGGCAGATGCCACCATACTAATATGGCATTGAAACACCGGTTCCAGTATGATTACCGAAGTGAAGCAACGTCTAGATTTCCCAGTACCTGGGATTATCAGACTCTGTAAGCTTGAAAGTGCAGATAACGTAATAAATAACAACGCGCAGTTGGAAATCAGAGAGCCGTTTTCCAATACCAGTCGCGTATGTTGTATTCACTTAGACACAAACTAGGGAAATATATGAATCCGCCTGGTAAGTGTTAATTAGTAGGAGTTGAATCAGTGAATTATTATAATCTCTAAAAAAAAAACTCTTCCAATCCCAAAAATATTTTCTGGCTTTAAATTACCTGTAAAATATTGCGGAATCTTTAAAAAAAAAACAAAAAAAAAACATAATCAGTCAATCGTATCGTCGCATGACCCTGTCCCTCTATGAATCAGAAACAGTAGTCGTCAAACACAGTATCAATCCAAGTGACTAACCACATAAAATATCGTTTTAATCTCACCAAATATTTGTAAAATAAGCTAGTAATTATGCTTATATAGAATCAGTATAATGTTTTTTTTTATGGATTTATTTATAAAATATTTATAATAAAATTTGACATCATCCCGAAAATATTTATCACTAATTTATTTTTAATAAGAGAAATATTACATTATTTACATTATTCGGATTATTGTCTTCATCTTTGTCGCCATATTTATTGCTACGTTTCGGCCGTTGTATGCTCCGGCCTTCTTCAGGTGGTTGGAATGTCGAGCTGAACTCTTTATTTCGCTCACTGGATGTGACTGTTCCACGTGCCATCAAAAATTGCTATGCACTACCGTAAAGAAATGTAATTTTTTTTTTTTTTGCGCTATTCAAAACGTTAAAAAAGGTTCTGATGTATTATTTAATTTGTTTTTGTTATAAATAAAACTACACTTACCAAAAAAAAAAAAAAAAAAGAAATTATATTTCTTTACGGTAGTACGTAGTGAATTTCTGCAAGGAAAGTCTGTAAAAGAAGTAAATAGGCCAAATTTTCTGATTACGCCTGCATAGGTACTACCCAGTGAATTAGTAATCATGATGGCAGTAATGGCGGATGAATGACCAACAAGAAGTCCAATTTTTTTTTCTTGCCGATAACTCCAAAACGGTAAGGTTTCTTCATAATTTAATTGTTAATTCGAGTTCAGCATGTACATTTACACAAAATTATGACGATTTTGGAAAAGTTTTACGGGATATTAGCGCTCGGGAAACAAAACCAAAATATACCTCTTTAATTTTCCCCCTGAAACCAAATAGAATCTGAAATTTGTCTTTAGCACCTTTCCATGCAATCAAAACGGAATAGTCCATTATTTATTATATATTGGCAGGACGTAACGGTCGTGCTACCTCAGAGAGGGACAATCAGAATTATAATAGGATAATATATATGAAAACAAAAGTTTCAATTTAAAATCGGACGTTATTTTACGAACAGCCAAATAGAATTTTTTCATGTTTTTCCTACAAGAAGCTGTTTTTAAATTTATTAATGTTTACACACTGCTAAGTATCGAACTCTACGCGATACTCTCACGTCTTTAAGTTGCTAACCACTTTTCCGATTCCCTTTTCCTTTGCATTTTATTAATTTTATGTCTACTTTTGCTCTTACTCGTTTGCCATGTAAATATCGGCGGGCTAAAATCTCATGGCTTTCCTACCTAATATATTTGTATCCTAAAGATATATTGACACGCTTGTGTTGAACATTTGACTGACCATGCTTCAGGATTTCCACGCCTACAAAGCCCCGACTACTTCCCAACTAACCTGTCCAATTAATCCGATTCATCGATGCTTTCCTCTCGGCGTCAATCTCTATTCGCGCCATACGTTTTAACCTCAGCTTCAGCAGCTAATCGATCTGTTTGATCGAAAATTGAATATCTAAAAGATTACTTTAGTTTTCTTGATTCTATTTATAAAAGAAAATTAAAATTGCAAAGAGGAAAATGTCGAAATATGACGTATCGGAAATTCAGCATGCAGACACGAATAACATCTTACAAATCTATGCACATATACATATGAAACAGTGTTGGTAACAGTCAAGGGAAATGAAACTGCAAGAACTCCTACAGAAGGTAAAAAAGGAAAGTGAGAAGAAAGGTCAAAACGTTAGGATGTAAATGAAAAAGGAACAGCCCAAGATGTAAGCTAAAAAAAGCCAGTTATTGGAAACGTGCAAAAAGTTACACAGCAAAAAGTTAGTTATAAAACACAGTTATACAAGCAAAAAGTTTGACAGTTATGGTGGTTTTCTAAGCCCGAACGTATAGGGCACACATTGCACAACTGTTATGTAATATCGGTCTGCTTGATTAATGGACCTTGTTCTCACAGATAGAGAAGTTATTTGCGGTAATGGAAATGTGTTTCTACAGAAGAATATCGAGAATCCCATGAACTGAACATTTGAATATTGAGTACGTTTCACGTTTCAGGGAATTTGGGAACAAACATGATACCTCCACTTAAAATCAGATAAAGACAAATGAAATCTCTAGGACACCGAACTACTAAAGACGGCTCTGAGAATATAACACAAAAAGTTGTGAAGACGTGCTCCGCTCGTCCATCGTTCATTGCACAAGTGAGCGCATCTAACTCCGGCTGTGTCAGCATATACACCCGACTCGGTATGTTCACAGATTTGTCCTCTTAGCCGTGATTGTATTCAACCGAAAATATATATATATATATATATATATATATATATATATATATAAAATAAAATAACTACAAGTGCTTTTCAAGACACATGTTGGGAAATAGCAACAATATGAATTTTCCCTAAACAGCCAGCCTTTTTCTTCGGCTTCGATCGTTGACTGCTATCTCCCTAACTGCTTGCTGGTCCTTTCGTCCCTGGCCGCTACACACTTGCTGCTCATCTACCTACTTACTGACTTTCTGTCCCTCTCTGCTTAAAAGGATACTGGGTGGGGTCCGTCCACCTCTATCCATCCCTTTGTGTTCCGTAAAAATAGACAACTCATTCGGTTTTTTGGGTGTCCAACTTCTTCAAAGGCCTACATTTATGAATATCTAAAATCATTTACAAACTTTTGTCTGTCAATTCAAAGGCGGCTTGCAATAGAAATCTTGAAAACTCTGTCACTTAAGTTGACACAAAGATGCACTAGAGACGAATTTCATAAGAAACTTAGACAAAAAATGTGGACTTAGAAGGAAAAACAATTCATCTATTTATCTTCTAAGAATGTGTGAGAAATCACTATGATTACACAGGTCATACTGAAGACAAGAGAAACAGAGGAAAACATCAAATAACCTAACTAACGAGTTTGTCTAAGTGGAATATAGAAAACGTATTAAAGAAAAATGGTACCCCGCCAAAAAAAAAAACCTTACCGAGAGCGAAAAATGGCAGGACGTTTAGGAGAGCCATGATAACCCATGTCCTCTAGGAAGATGGCGTATAGAAAAAGAAGAGCTTTCATCAGGCACAACACTAAAGCAGTTGCTGACTCAGTGACGCTAGGGTTACGTACCATAGCATTGGTCTGTGAGATTTGCTTTTATCTCATCTCTTTATACCGGGCGTGCAAAATAAACATTTACAACTTTTTTTTGTCTGTCACAAAAGGAATTAAGAGAACATTAAAAATAATAATGTCCACAAAAAACAGATAAGAATTCACCGACTGCAACGGGGGTGGGGGGTTTAGGAGCGTAATTATCGTGATAGACTGGTTTGAATATTAGGGTTTTCAATATTTTTTAACTGGCTGCCAACCAAGATGCGGCCTGTCCTGCTACTTACTTCTATCTGTGGTGGCTGTTGACCATGTTCACCATAGTCTATGAATATAGAATACAGCACAGTACGTAATCTGTTCAATAAAACAACGTTAAAGATTAACACTCACGAGTCAGACAATCTACTGAATCTGACTATATCGCCAATACCACCAGCAGCTGTTCCGTAATTCTTCAGTCTTCGATATCAAAGGCTGTCAGCGAATATTCGGGAAAAACATGGCCGCCTTTATACACGTCGCATTGAATATTTTGAGCATTCTGATTGGTTAACCCTTCTATTGGTGAACTATAAAATGAGCCAGCTCATTTTGCCTTTTCACTAGTACCCCAGGGTACCCCAAAATTTCAACAGTGGTTGTGTAGTGGGTTCCACGTGGCATGTTTAATGAATTTCAGTTATCAGTTATCTCCTGTTAATTTCCCTCTGAAAATTCTCCACTGCCTTAACCAGGTATTGAACTTACACTCTTTGGGTCATGTCAGTGGATCTAACTAACGCCGTTATCCCCTGTGCCATGTGTGGCACGCGGAAGTAGAACAGTCTACCCCAGTGAGTGAAATAAAGGGTTCAGTTCGACATTCCAATCACCGGAAGAAGGTTGGAGTGTACAACGGCCGAAACGTTGTAATAAATATGGCGACAAAGATGAGGAGAATAGTCCGGATAATGTAAATAATGTACATAATACCTCATCTCATAAATATAGACAGATACACAATTTGCTATATTCATAGCAAAAATATCACCGTGGATAGATCGAGTCAAGATATACCCACTGTGGATTTAGAAGAAAACACACCATTTGAACTATCAGTTTCAAGGAACTAGTGGTCATCAAAACAAGTGTTACTCCTCTTTTTGTAGGCTTCATATAAAGACCATTGACGATTTCATGTCACTGTAGGAAAGAGAAAACCTAGGACAATTTGGGTGGGATTATTTATAGTCACTACCTTCTGTTTGATTATTTTACATTCTATATCATTTGAATAATTCTTATTCTAAGTTTATTTTTTGTATAATTCATCATTTCTGTAAATTTTGATATTTGAAACAATATTTATTAGTTTAAAGGTATGGGTTATTACAATATTTAGTATTTTGAATTGTGATTTTTTTTATTTGATTTGAAAATTAGAACACTATATGATTTCTTCCATTTGATGTCATCATTTAATTGATCTTCAAATATTGGTAGCACAGTATGGTCTTTTGTTCATGTTAGGATATTGCAATCTGTTGCAAAGATTCGGTTGTTAAAATATTTATCTGGAACATTTCATATGAGCATATTTGAGGATTTTTAGGCCTGCCCATATTAAACTGTGATGATCACAGTCATCAAACATGGCAATGATAATTGCAGTGTTAGATGTTTCCTTATTAGGAAACAGTCTATTGACTGAAAAACCAGTACTACTGTCGGTTGAAATTTATAAAATCGTTCTATCAAAATATTTTTACGGAAAATAGGTTTCTAAATTCCAGTAGCTGATAAATCTATTTACAGTACTGCTGAATGTTTCGTTCCTAACCTTTTGTTTGAAGAAGTGTGGAATATCAACGTCACGATTATGTGATTATTCTCTCTTCAATTTGATTTTTTGGTGCTGTTGAAAGTCCTCGAGTGATGCGGTTTCTTCTATCTGGCAGTGTTATTCGTTTGTGATCTGTAGCGTCAATCTAGGATTCTGACTGCGATCTACAGATTTCATTTCAATGATTTCTTGATTGATCTGGCAGGCTTGGAGTTTAGATATTCTTGAACGTTTTTTTTTTTTTAATGAACGATTATATAGCAACAGTCTCACGAATATTAGCATCAAGATAAACTTATGAGCAAGTCTTTTGAGGTTTTCCTATTCTCTTACTACCTTAGAGTAATTTCGTACAAGATGAACCAGCAAAATAAGGTTTTTCATGTCGTCTGGCATGATGGTGAACTTCTGTCAACATCAAAACTTACATACAGCTTGTAGGTATACACAACTGATATTACGGTTTGCTAACTGAACTTAAAATATCCTGTTGCATATTTAAATGAAATGTCTTCATCACGCGAGTCATGAGTAAAAGGATAAGCCCAAAACGCGATTTGCAGGTCGGGGACAATAAAATCAAATACATACGGAAGTTTAAGTATCTGTAAAGTGATCTGTCGGAGCACGGTAGGTGCGACGCTGAGATCCGAAGACGGATTGGTATGGCTAAGGATGCATTTCAGACGCTGGGCAAAGTACTGCGAAACAGGGGGATATCTATAGTGAGAAAGAAAAGACTACTGAGCTGCTACGTGACAACTGTCCTTCTATACAACAAAAATTAGACGGTATCCTCAAGGATGAAGAAGAGACTCGATGCGGCAGAAATGTGGTTCTACGGAAGGATGCTGAGGATACCATGGACCGAGGTCTTGGAGAGGATGCAAACAATGAGGAAGCTTATGCTTAACATAAGGAAGAGGCAGATGAAATTTCTGAGACACGTGATGAGAAAGGAGAGCCTGGAGAATCTGATACTCACAAGACGAATAGAGGGGAAAAAGACATGGGAAAGCAGTGCCTGACATACGTGGCGGGCTTCTGTAGGTGAATGACGGAGCGTGGTCTGGGGTATTTGGCAGAAACAAAAACCTGTTTAGAGCCACGAGGGATAGAGGGAAGTGAAGGGCCATGATCGCCTGCGTCCTGAAAGAGCATGACACATAAAAAGAGAGAAGGTTATTTACCTTCATATAGAATGGTATTAATATTACAATATTTACGATAAATTATTTGGGATATAGGATCTCTTGTACAAAAAGATATGCCATTTACATTACAATATATGCTTTTATGGACCTCATAAATGTGATTTCGGCACGCCCGCTAAGCTAGCAAATTCAATTAACCGCTTGGTGCTTATAATGAGATCAACATTTAATATCTATAGAACATTACTTTTGGCAATAAGGATGTCCACATCCTGTGTACGCGCGAAATGATAAAAAAGGCATAATAAATATTGATTTTACAATATAATCTCTTTCTTCGTGAATGCAATTAATTCGGTGGGGAATAGTAATCAGAGGACAAATATACAGTGAAAAAAAAATCAGAGCAAATTTGCACTGAAACACTCTGCGCGAATCCAGATTTATTAAATCCCGTGTTTGTCTTTTCATGATGTGTCAAGTTTGTCTCAAACACTCACAAATCGATGATAGCTCATTAATTTATGAAATACATATTTCAATTGCAATGTAACGAACCCGACTGGAAGTCGAACTCGGCTCTCCGGTTTCTCCCCCCGAGCCGCGATCAATTACAGCACACAATCATCCAACATTACAGCAGCTGTTATTTCCAAGCGGACACCCATCTCTGTTCAAAGTAGTCGACGTTGCTTAACTTCGGTGATCGGTATTTGCAACGTGATATAGCTTTAAGTGTTTAATACAATGCTTTTTCGGAAGTAAAACAAAAAGATTTACTATCGAAAATATTTCGGAATTTGATAACCCTGAAAGGGCTGTTAATCCGTACAAAGAAAAAAAACAATCAATCAACAAATCAATAATAATAATGATGATGATGATGATAATAATGATGATAATAATGACGATAATAATGATGATGATGATGATGATGATAATAGTGATGATGATGATGATAATAATGATGATAATAATGATGATAATAATGATGATAATAATAATAATAGTAATAATGATAATAACAACAATAATAGGAATTTTTTAAATGATATTGATCGATCTGACTTCCCAAAAATCTAAGTATTATTTTCTACTGCATCTGGAAGTATTACTCTTTTAAATTATAAAGTTTTAGTTCTCATTCTTCTGGAGCTTTTTTTCTGTGTTTTACGCATCATTCCATAAAGTAGTGTTTAACTTGCAGGTCATCATGAAATTTCTAAGGAAGAAAACTCGAAATGAAGTCCCTACGTGCATATGACCAATATTGGGTAACAATTGACTGTCATACTCAAATATGAAATTATAGTGTGCCAACTTTAATCGTGGAGATTTTGAGACTCTATCATCTGCACAGTTTTTTTTTTCTTTTTTTGTGGGGAGGCGTTCATTTGTGCCAGCTCCTGAAGTTGTTGCTAGTGTTATGGCGGGTTACTTATTCAATCAAATCGCACTTGCGTCGGATACAGTTACTCTAAAAAAAAACAAAAAAACAAAGGCGAACCATCAGAACGAGGTCTTTAGTTTTTGAAACATTTTATCTCAGGCTGAAGAGTAAAGCAACTAAGAATCCAGGGTTGCTGCGAGTTAAATAAACGTGTTATTGCGTAGAAATGACAATAAAAAAACGGGATTTTACACAGAAGATGACTACTAAATATCTTATTACAGACACACGCAATATATAATTGGTAAAATAAATGGTCAATCGTGAACGCCGTGAGTGGTTTATAAACGTTGTCCTGTGACAGAGAGGTGTTATGGCTGCGTGCTAGCCCGGTAAATAAAAATATGGAATGTCATTAGTTCTTACCTGTTATCTACATTTTAGTCACTTTCCAACCGCCGTAACGTACTTGCCTTTAAATTTTCTATACTTATATTCATGGTAATCGCTCTGATGAGCTTTCCTCTATTTTTACATAGACTATATGAATTTAAGCGTTCTATTCGAATGGCGACAAGGTCTCAGCATTTTATAATAGAAATTACTACATATTACCGTGAATTCTATGCTAAAAGTTTCTTCTCTCGCTCTTCTCGCTCGCAAAAAATCTCTTCCGGATTGTTGCGTTTTAGTCCAATTAGACCGTCAAAAATTTAAATGAAAAGTCAATCATTAATTATATTCTGTCTTAACTTCTAATCATTTATTGTTCTCTGTTTTTAATAATGTTTTAGTCTTTTTTAAATATTCTCTCACAGTAACTACTTTTCATCTTATTGGTTTGCTTGGATTGAAATAAAACAAACTCTCTTGTGTTTTAGACCGAATTCCTTTAAAAAATGTTGCTGAAACATTAGATTCACATGCCATGTGTCCGCTTTATTAGTAGCTCAGTGTTCCTCAGACAAGTGTGTGCCAAAGCATTTGAATGCCGACCAGGATGTAAACGGCTGCTTTGCATTAGCTGTATCTTCATCATTCTAGCGATACTCTTTGGAAACGTCGTGTCAATTTTGATGGAACGTAGTTATACCACTTTCCTCCTGAGATTAAATAACAATCGATGCATTGGCGACGTTTATGTGGTAACACAAGGGATCAGATTCGATATTCCAAATTCACTAGGAAAGGCCAGAAGAACGATTCTGTAGTGATAGGGACGTCATTTTAACTAAGTTGTGTCGATTGAAGTAATCGTTGAACTAAAAATGACAAAGGTATTTACTGGAAAAGTTTATCTTTGTGAAAGGTAGTTAACCAGCTCTCAGCTTTTTCAAGAAAGACTTGAAGAAGTTCCTGCTTGAGTGGACAAACTAAAAAAGCTATTCAGCAGAACTGCTTACATCGGAATATGTTATATAGATAAAATTTGAAATGGGTTTGAAGAGAAATAAATTATCTGGTTTGGAAGTGATAGCAGTTTCAAAACAGTATTTCAAAAGAAGCATTATAATTTTCGGGTTGGTCGAGGGATAAGATAATTTGAAAATTGTTGCGATATGTGTGTGGATCTGACTCTATTGGATACGCGGTTAATGTTAATGGTTCAAGAACATTCCGTTCTTGGTTGTTCAAAAAAAAAAAAAAAAACCTGTACAAAACTAGTGAATCAAAACCCAGTGTATACCAGCTGTGAGGAGACAGTCAATTAATTCAGTGTAAAATTTTGCCTGTAAAATAAAGGAGATTAATTTAAGGGTAAGGATAAGGAGGAAGAAAAAACACCACCTAACAGATAAATAAACTCACAGGCTGTTGAATTTCGTATTTCTGATATACGTCATATCTGACACGGCCACCTGACGATCAAAATTCCCACCAGAATAAAGAAGTGGCGAAGTCTTTTCATTGGTCTTTCAATTGACCAATCAGAATCGAATAATAAGGCGTGACGACCTTTTAAAAAAAGGCCCCTCCCTCCAAGACTCTTTAATAAAGGTCTATTTGAATAGCAAATGGATGGCCTAAAATCAGCTATACTAATTAAGTTCTTTCACACATTGTGCTTTCCCTATCGCTGATGAGTGGTCGGCAACATTTCACTGCCGGAGAGAATAAAATTTGACAGATACACATACCAGGCGTTGAGCCATTTTTTCTTACAAGCAAAACATTCCGCCTGATGTTTTTATTTTATTTTTTTTCTGGGAAATATAGACGTTGCGTTTTAGAGGATTGGACTGGAGGTAGCTGATGTGGCCCATTTCTAAGCGACTAACGTAATCGCTAAACACCAGTGACTCACAATGTAGTGACACGGCTACACCAGTAAGAATTCAAAATAAGTACAACAGAGTGGTCGGCACCCGCTCGCATCCGAGCATTGGAATAGTCATCGTCTCTCGCTATTCAATGTATGCTCCCTGGTGACAGTGTCGCGGATGAAGGAGAATTTGACGACGCCATTAACGTCAAATTCATTTTGGTGGACAATTCTGCGTGACGTAGAAGCTCCAGCATTTGGCTACAAACGTCTTCCTTACGACTCCAAAAGAATTGAAAGAGGCGATATCTGGCAAACTTGGTTGCACCGGGCTGTCTGATACATGGTCAGTCATGGTCCGCCTTGGTCACGCCACCCCGACGGGCGCTCTTCCACTAGTTTAGCATCCATAATCGTGTAGATCTTTACCTATTCCGCCATCGGGTTCGTCGAGTGTTGGTCGCCTTCAATCTCGTCGTTCCTCATCGACCTTAGTGCTATGTGTGAACTTACACGAGATGGAACTCTAGACGGCTTCGTTCTTGGGGTCACTGAGACTAGTGAGCCCTCTACCATTACAAAGAACGACCATATATATTTTTCATTGGATGTTGGAATAATATAATAGTAAGTAAAATGTACTAACCTGACTTATTAGTACTTTAATGGCAATAATAGAAATGGATCAATAAATAAAAACAGAATAAAACTATTAGGTTGGTGTAAAAATAATGACGTAATAATGTCGTTTTTTGACGTTAAAAAAATACGTCAAAAAACGACATTATTACGTCGTTATTTTTGCACCAACTTAATAATGAAAGAACAGAATTATCATTAAATATATGAGGAAATAATTATTTGGGAGATAAATAATAAAGAAAAAAAAATCACTTCTGAACCAAAGTCAGCAGAATAGATATTTTGTTTCAGTCGGTATTCAAAGACTGCACTGGGAAGACAAGGGCAACATACTGTGATTGCGAAAGCCAAACGAGCTACCAGTCAGATGAAGAAGACCAAAACAAAACATGATAATTAGATCAACTTTCAGGTCATAGACATGGACGTGTCATCAGATTACAAAGTAAACTAAGTTCAGTAAAAGAAATGAATTCCAGAACCTTCCTCGGGAGTTGAGAATCATACGGGATATGAAGTTGAGAATAGTGAGAAGGTATTATGATGATTTTCTCGGTCAGCGATAAATATCCATGTGATTTCATCGTCCTGGGTAAGACGTTGAACTACATCCGCGTCCTGGGTAAGACGTTAAACTACATCCAGCAGCAAGACCTCTGATCAGGAGGTTTCGAGTAGCGTGCAACCACCTCTTCATTGCTGGTGTTCCCAGGTCCACCCTGATCCAGAGTGGTAGCATCTGTTAGGGTCCCAGCTATGGGCAAATAGTTAACTATTACTAGAAATACTTTTCTCAAAAAAATATTACCATGAACACAATTTTGAAAGAAAAATATTACCAGAAACAGATTTTTGACAAAACAAAAATATTATCAGCAATAAAAAAAAATGTTGTCAGCATTAAATGACCCATTGAGGTTGATATGCCGCAAAACAAAATAAACCAAACCAATCTAAATCAAAAATACATATTCTATTCATACGAATCTATCCTAAAACAGTTATTGGCATTAAATAACCCATTGAGGTTGATATGCCGCAAAACAAAATAAACCACACCAATCTAAACCAAAGAATACATATTCTATTCATACGAATCTATCCTAAAAATGTTGTCGGCATTAAATAACCCATTAAGGTTGATATGCCGCAAAACAAAATAAGACAAGACAAGTAGATTTCAGTATTTTTTGTACAGTAATGAAATGTTACGTGATATCAATCCACCTGTATGGCAATCTCCGCCATATGAAGATGAAGAAGAGATATGAAACAACAGAAATAGGGCCCGAACATGTGAGCATCGACGAAATTTTAGAGAAAATGAGAACAAAAAGGAAATGTATACATAACACAAAGAAGAGGTAGTTGAAATTACTTGTGCACATATTGAAAAGGGGGGGGGCGGTCTTGGAGAATCTGATACACACAGGGCACATTGAAGGCAAGAGAGACAGGGGAAAACAAAGCAGAACATACTTAGTGCGCTTGAGTAACTGGATGGCGCATTAAGGGTTAGTAGAAATAGTAAAAAGAAAAAAATATTAAAGCTCTATAAAGGACAATAATATGGGTCGACCCATGGACGCCTAAGTTCTGTTGGGATACGGCAAATAAATGATGAGATACAATTTGAAAAGCCTCCATCGTTTTTGTTACGGTTGATTAGTGAATCGTAGATGTGCACACGAACCTTGAACTTTTTTTTTCTAAACTCTTAAAACATCGAAACGATTCACGTATCGAATTGTTTTCAAATGCTTCACTCTCCTGGGAATGACGATAATCTACATCCAGCAGCAAGGCTTCTGATCGGGAGGTTTTGTGGAGCATAGAAACAAATTCTAATTGCTGTTGTTTCCAGCTCCATCCTGGCCCGAGTTGGTAGCACATTTTAGGCCCCCAGCTATGGGCAAATAGAAAAACAGCCAAACTGGGATCAGACCACTATTAAGATATAAAAATAAATTTTCAGAGTAAAAATAGTAGTAATACTTTTTTGAAAAAAATTCAAAACAAAATATTACCTACACCAAATTTGCCTCTCGACAAAAAACTACTTTACAAAAGTACGTCAATGAAACCAGATCTACAAAGTGATTTCTTACAAAGAATGCATATTATATTCATGGGAATCTATCGTAAAAATCTTGCCAGTATTAAATAACCCAGTCAGATGTTATGCCTTAAAACAAAATAAACGAAATGAAACCATTGAATGGTTCACAGCGTACATGAGATATGTGGAATATCCCTGTAATGTTCTGTGTTTTTGTTAAAATGGAACATACTTATTCTATTGTTAATAGACTCTCCCACATATAAAAAGTAGTAGTAATAGCAGTCTAGAAGTCGCTCAGTGAGTTGATCTGAGTTCAGTCTGAAGTCGGACGACCGGCAGACCCGTTGAACTCTCCACCTTCGGGCGGGGAGGAACCCGAACGAGGCTACGCCGAAGGGCGGAGTGATTTTCGAGGAGGTAAACCGACCCTGAACCCGTTTATACGGGTTCAAAGGGCATATTTTTGGCCGAGCCCACGGGCTCGGAGATCCCACGTTAAATAAGCCTTGTGCCACATGATGCCCTCGTGGTGGGTGGTGACTGAATATCACTCAGTGAGTTGGTCTGATTTCAGTCTGAAGCCGGACGACCGGATGACCGGTTGAACTCTCTGCCTTCCGAGAACCCGTTTATACGGGTTTTAAAAGGGCATATTTCTGGCCGAATCCACGGGCTCGGAGATACCACGTTAAACCGGCCTTGTGCCACATGAAGCTCTCGTGGGGAGTGACTAAATACCGCTCAGTGAGTTGGTGAGTCTGTCGATGTCGGACATTAAAGTATCAACCACCACAACTATATTGCTGCGTCATTAACTATTATAACAAGTTCCTAAAGTTTTGTACGTCAAACCTATTGAAGGACCGACTTAGTGAAATACAAGCCTTCAGTGTGAAACTACTCTACAACAGTTTTCTTACCTAGACCATTTTAATCGGCGTTACCATTTATTCAGCATGAATGACTGCAGTACTTCTGTGTCCTTCACGATTTACCAGGTTAAAATTCCCATCTATTAAGATCGCGAACCATTTAGAAACCATTCTCTCAACTATGGCAACAGTGAAATAAACGGCGTATATATTTTTATCTGTTTGTTTAGCATATTTATCCTTTCCGAAAATAAAGCAGTAGCTAATAGTTCTAATTGTGACTATTTCCCTTCCGTTTTCACTTTTAAACTACAGCCGTTTACAAATCACAATCCACCCAGGAAAAGTACAAAAAGACGCATTGAAATGTCAGCTTTAAGAATATGTAGATTAGCTCCAAACATTTTAGGGCCACCCAGCTTTTATTTAAAGAAAACGCCTACAAATGAGATATATTTTGTGTTTACTAAAATAAAGGTCAAATTTGCTTTTATTTTGACAAAAATAGCACTTAAATAGTAAACAAGATATCGTACAATAGGACCATATTTTGTTTCAGTCAATAAAAGCACCACCTATCTTAATTAATGCTTTACAACACTTTGGCATTCTTTCCAACAGTTTAAAAAAAAAAAGAAAAAAGAAAAAAAAAGCAAGGCAACTCTGTCTATTCTTTTCCAAATCTCCCATCCAATTTACTACATATTAATTAAATAAGAAAGAATTCAAGAGATTTAGTCGGCCAACTTTTTTTGTGTTAAAATGAGCCTGTGTAAAAAAAATAAAGGCAAATAAACTGCAGTTAATCTTTTACTTACAGTTACCGTATACTTAAAAAATAGAAAACATCTAATTTTAAAGTGTTTTAAAGAAATGCAGGGTGGCTCCAAAACTTTCTGTCTTTAGTGTATATATGTCAAAAATTTCAGGTCACGTGTGAATAAATTCTTGTATCCGTCCACCAGCTATTGAAAAAAGACAATAACTTTTGTTCAAACCCAATATTATTTTAATCTGTTTTTTTTTTGTCTGTTTCAGGTTATTTCTAACTCTAAATATCTCAAAGACCATCAAAATCACGTGTTTTGCTGTATACAATTTTGGTAACTCCATCCGTTAATGTTCCGAGAAAACATTCACGTTCATGGAAGATTTACATTAAAATGCACTATGCGAAATTTAATACTTGTCTTTAGCAGCAGGAAACGATAATATAGGCGTTCACGATTTTAATATCTTTTACTCGTTATAACTACTTAGAGTAACGACTTATCTCCCCTTTCTTCATGAACCCAGCTGCATTACCTAAAATTGTTTTTAAATCTTTTCCTCTTTCAAGCTTAATTCGAATTTCTTTGAAGGAAATTCAAAGATATAAAAGAAAAAAAATATTCCACAACAAAAACAGATATAACTTTAAGAAGAAAAATAAGTATTGGGTTGGTGCAAAAAAAATATCGTTTTTTGACGTATTTTTTAACGTCAAAAAACGATATTATTTTTGCACCAACCTAATAGTAAATGGCGTACCTATGTCAATGAAAATAATTTCCTGACACATCAACATGTCTGTGGGGCATGGAATCATGGGAAAGCACAAAAAAAAGCTAATGTACAAAGGGATCAACTTGAATTTTATATGCGTTGTCATACTTTTTTTAGATTGAAAAATAATGTATTTTTACTGTTTAAAAGAATGTTACAAAAAAAAAATAAACAGAAATATGTGGTAATTATTAGAAATTGAGGTGTAGATATTAAAGGTTTTTAACTAATTTAATACACTAATAATATGAGAATATTTAGTTGCACGAAGTACATCATGACAGTACTCGATTTCTTGTCATGTTCTCTGTAGCATAGCCTCATCAACTGTAGCAATGGCATCAGTTATCTTTTGCATTAGATCAGTATTTTTGTTCGATACACGATATCTTTAACGTAACCCCATAGAAAGAAGTCTAGCGGAGTGATAATGGATAAAATCTGGCATTGTGGTGCTATTAAATATCTGGAGGAAAAAGTGTTTAACCTCGAAGGACGTTCATGCCGACATAGTTTTTACATTAGCAGATGGCGATCCATTTTTCTCAATAACCAAAATATAGGCAGTGGAATTTAGCAGGGGACGTGAACTAATTTAATACACCCCCATATGGGCACTATTAGTTGCACAATGCACACCAAGACGGTACTTGTTTTCTTGTTATATTCACTGTAGCACAGATTTATCAATAGTAGCAATGACATCAGTGATCTTTCGGATTACATCAGTATCATTGTTCGATACACGATATGTTTAACATAACCCCATAGAAAAAAATCCAGGGGAGTGATATCTGGTGAATGGTCTGGGAAATGTTAGGGGCTTATTTAACAGTACCTCTTTCATTAACGGGATATCTGAAGTACGCAAATACAATGTGATTAAAAACTTTGATAACTATTGAGTACATAGAACAAATCTGATTAAGATATCTCAGCAGATGACTTTGTAATATATTTTTTAAATTGTAAAGAGACTTTATGGACGCCCTGTATATTAATTCATATGTTATCTTTAGTTGACCACTTTGGGAATGACGATAAACTACATCCGCGTCCTGGGTATGACGATAAACTACGTCCAGCAGCAAGGCCTCTGATCTGGAGGTTTTGAGGAGCGTGGAAACATCTCTTAATTGCTTGTTCCCAGCTCCACTCTGATCCGGGGTGGTAGCACCTGCTACGGTCCCAGCTATGTGCAAATAGTTAACGCCGAAACTGAGTTAAAAAGCATTATTAAAGTGTAAAAAATAGGTTTTAATAGCAGAAAAATTTTACAAAAAATTATTACAAGAAATAAATTTTTCAAGGAAATAAAAACTATTACCAGCAATATATTTTTGAACAGAATATATTACCAGGAATACATTGTTTAAAATAATATTACTAGTTATATATTTTTTAGGAAAAAAAATATTACGAGAAAGAGATTTTTGACAAAACAAAATATTACCAGGAAGAAAAAAGTTGTCAGCATTAAATGACCCATTGAGGTTGATATACCGTAAAACAAAACAGACGAAATCTTTAGTTGATGTCTCGTTTCTTAAACAGTGGGCATTATGTCTAACAGTACTCGAGAAAACTAATGAAGAAAATTTTCTCCCTGGCAGGTTTCAAACCTGCGTCCACCTACTTTGGAGAAGACCACTCAGATAGGAATCATTCTTTTCTATTAGTTTGGTTCAAAAATAATGACGTAATATTGTCGTTTTTTGACGTATTTTTTAACGTCAAAAAACGACATTGTTACGTCATTATTTTTGCACCAACCTAATACCTCTGCTATGGTAAGATAGTATTTGAAAAAAAAATTATCTCCAAAATAAATGTTAATGCCATATTCATCCACAAAGAAAGATTCATTTTCACCATGCAAAATATTTTCGGCTTTGTTTACCTCAAAAAGGCTTGATAAAAAAAATCGATAAAATTATAAAGCTACTAACTGCATAATGTCAGACTATTTAAAGGATTAACTATCAAACAATTCTGTTTGAAGAGAGTCCTTTATTCAAGCCCTTGCCTTTAAGAAAATTCTGAGATGATTTCCTCAATTCACAAAATTTTGGAGATATTTTAAACTAAAATATATTATTTTTTAATTCACAAATTTTTTGTGTTACATTAAACTCAATATATATTCAATTTATTTTTTGAATCAAGAATTTTTTTTCAGTCATTTTGAAATTTGAATTTTTAAATGTTCTCTCCTCATCCGGACACAAATCCCAATGCTGAATGCTCAAGAATTGATGACAGATTTTCAATCCCGTGATCATCCTGATACCGAAAAGTTATAATAAGTCTAAGTGTGGTCGGAGTTAGAGGTGTTTCAGATACACAGACGGACTGATAGAAATTACCGTTTATTTATGTATGGCCATTCGTAGAATAGTGGCATAATCTCTGTTGAAAACTTTGAAATGTCCTCCTCATATCGTTATATCACCAAGCATGATCGTCCTAGGTATGACGATAAACTACATCCAGCAGCAAGACCTCTGATCGGTAGATTTTTTTTTGGTGGGGGGGGGGCGTGGACTCATCTCTTAATTGCTGTCGTTCCCAGACCGGTAATACTTGTTAGGCTCCCAGCTATGGGCAAATAGTAAACCCATAAAATAGGGTCAAAACATGAAAATATAAAAATAAATTTCAAAAAATTATTCGCAATACTTTTTCTGGGTGAAAAATTACCAAGTCTCACGAGAAACTAAGATTTCGTCATTAACCCGTTTCAAACTAATTATTTCAGGAACAAACTTTTCATTTTCAGACGAAATTTTTTATTTGTTTGGTAAGACTAAGAAACTGAGGGACCTTGAAGCACCCGAGCTGTGGCTAACACCACCACGAGACGTATGAGTTGTTGACAAATGGATTCGTTTCAAGTTCAGAAGGATATAAAAAGAATCAAGATTGACATAGAAACACGTCGGACGTTATTTTTTTAACGTTATGTTTTTGGCGTGATTATTCGTCCGTGTCTGAAAAGACTCTTTGGGTTAAAACGTATATACACGTCTACGACGGGGAAAGGGTTATATGGCTCATAGGATTAGAATTGCCGTTAAACAAACAAAGTAAACCTAATCTGATTTAACCCCTGATTAGAAAAATCGTCTTCAGCTAAGATACTTCCCTCAAATCCCTCTCTGAATCACACACTTTTTTTCTCTCTACGTGCCTTGCTCTATCTCTCTATTTTATTCTCTTATGCTCTTCTCTCCCCCCCCACCTCGTTGAGACTCTCGGCACAGTCTAAGTTATCTTCGAGAAGATATGATGTAAAAATATAGATTTTTAATTTCTGGGGGAAATTTCTCAACATTTTGTTTTATTCTCACGCTATAAACAGCTGACTTTATCTAAGATGACCCCCTTCAATCCCATTCGGTACTGAATTCTCTTTTTCTCGCTTTACATCCATATCTTTCTTTCTGCTTCAATCTGTATCTTCCTCTTTCTTTCTGATTCACTCTGGGACGCTCAACACTGTCTGGGTTTAATAGGATTTTTTATTATGAAAAATATTATCTACTAGCTTAAAAGCCGACCCATGAGGCGGCATGTAAACTAAGTCTTGCGGCCGGCTCTTGATTTAGCCTCATGACAATAGGTAGGAAGGAATAGATGCAAAAGGTAACAAACTACTGAACTAAAAAATGATCGCTGCATTCAAGTATTGCATTAATATTTAAGCTTACCTTTTAAAAGTTCAAATATAATTCTTCTGCTGCCACATTAAAGAGAGTTTGATGCACGTAGGTCCTTATTTTCCGTACAGACAATTATTTTTATTTCATTATTGACCTTAGTTGGATTTTGTAATTACTTCCAATTTTTCCCAAATTTACTTCCAAGATATTAAAATTGTTATCGTAAAAAAAAAAAAAAAAAAAAAAAAATCATCCCAAAAATCACCAAAAAAATCACAGTAATGAATACTTGGGAATTCAAAATTTCAGGATTGAAGTCTCGGATCTCGCCAGGAATGTTTTTAATTTATTCACGGCGTTGGTCTGATTTCAAAATAATATAGCGATTTTCCAAGCGTAGTTCAGATGTAGCATAAGGCCGAAAGTATGGAACACTCAGTGAGGATCGAACTCACTACTCAGTCATAATTATTCTAGCGAGACGAGCTGGCTAACCATTGCACCACCTCGAGGTGCCCACAAAATGGTATATGTTGGGCTACGGCTTCTAAGAGTAAATTTGAAAAACTGTGACACACTGACATTCGCATTTATTATATAGATGTTTACTCTATACCAAAACAATTATGATTATGAAGTGAAGATTTTAATTTCAAAAGGTAAGTTGCAGTTCAAGAGCGAATTTGTTGGCAACAGATCTTTATGTCACTCAATATAAACAATTGGCATTATCTAAGATTGCTCCGCAGTCCCTCTCTGTGTCGCACTCTCTTTTTGTCTCTCTATATCAGTCTCTCTGTCTCATTCTGTTTTACTATGTCCCTATCTATTTTTCCCTCTCGTTATCTGTGACACCAATCGTTAAACCCAACATAAAGAGAGAAGAGAGTTTAAATATATAGGTTATTCTGTGTGTCTGTCTCAAATAACGAAAAATAAACCGTAAGTTGTGAGCACCGTTCAGACACATTTACATATACAGAAGATTTTTTAATAATTTCGACACAAACAAGGCAATTAAACCGTAAGTGGTTACTGGGTGTGAGTGAATGCGGAAAAATTAAAACATTATTAATAAGAACAATGAAAGAAGAGGAAAAGAAGGAAGATAACGATTGACATTGCGTTTAAATTTTTAAAGATCAAACTTTACTGGAAAGCAAGAGGCCGGGAGAAATTTCAGAAAGCGAGAAGCAGGAGAGAAGAAAATTTTAGCATAGAACTTACGGTTACATCTGGTCATTTTCACTTGAAAATCATAAGACATTCCCACCAATCTAATCCTGCACTTCAATTCATAATATCCAAATAGCAAAGAGGAAATCTTATCAGAACATTTAGCAAGAAAATATTTATAAAAAAAAAAAAAAAAAAAAATCATTCGTAGCTGTGTTAACACGTAAAAAATTGATTTAAGACGAGATGCCATGTCAGAACTAATAACATTGAAGGTTTTGTTCGTTATTTTAGCAAGAATGTTTAAATACAGAACAGAAGCGCCAGACCATATGTGACAGTAATAATCAATGCATGAACAAATGGTGAACGAAAGAGCAGATTCTGGCGAGGGATATTGTCTAGCACGACAGAATGAACGAACTTCCCGAGCAATAGAGATTAAAATAATTTAGAAAGAAAAGAAAATACCGTTTTCAAAGTGTTTGTAAACAGAACCGTGCTTACATATAAACTCAGTGGAAACAAGAAAAAAAAATAGTTCTTCTACCACAATTGTTATTTTCACATGCGTCACTTTCCATTCAAAACATTGTCCAGTTTCTACTCGCTGGCGTAAGTAAAACACATTATTCGTCTTGCAATAAAACTACCATTTAAATTTATTTGATGGCAGAAAAAATCTGTATATCAGATAATCATAACGTCTCTCTATAGTTTCGTGGCGGACATTTTGCCTTCAGCAATTCTCTCTATGGCCATTCCTTCCGTTGGCTTCCTCTATATATCAAAACTTTTCCATTGTCTCCTGTTTTCATTTGCTCTTGCACGGGATTTTCACCAGTGAATGATTATATTCTCCCAACCTTCTCGTCTAATCATGTCCGCCAAAAGCAACGACGAATTTTAGGGAAATGGAAACAAAAGGGGACACGTATAGTAAAAAGCAGAGAAAGGAAGCTGACGTTTCTATTACACATAATAAAGAAAGACGGCTTAGGAAATGTTACACACAGACGACATATTGAAGGGAAGACGGACAGATGAATGCAGCGGCTAGCATTCTTAACCAGCTTGTGTAAACGGTTGACTGAACTGGGATTAGGGTTTTCCTAAGATCTACTAAGGATAGGAAGATGTGTAGAGCCATGAGCGCCCACGTCCTAAAGAGATACGACATACTGTCATATAGGAATAAAATGTCGCTGCCGACACGTGAATTTGAACACAGATCACTAGTGAGCAAACACAGGCGATTCCATTTCTAATAATTAGATCACGTGATGCTAAGGGAAATGTATTTCTATTCTATCCTCTTTTACTATACGGATCACTATTTATACACTATCCTCTATCCCTATACTATTCACTATACTATTTCTCTATCCTGATCACATTACGGATTACTATTCGGATCACTACATGGATTACTATTCGGTGATTACAATTCGAGCGTGTATTATCATGCAAGTACTATTAGAATCCATTACATTCACTTACGTGGTAATACTCTTTGGGAGGTATGAATCCTCTTCTCCCTCCAGCTATGGGTAAATAGCAGGACAGGCTGGGTTCTATAGCCTTGGATGTGAACTGGTCTACCGCAGAAAAGAAATAGAAACCAACTGTGGGAAAATCTGCCTCGTCAGTCATGTATCAAAAGATACATGATCCGCTAAGCCTGTATCACGCATGGTACATGAATGACTGACTATTACACCGAGTGTTATTCGAAGGCGTCGGACACCATTATTGTTCAACGGCGGTACCGTAGTTGTATCTGCGATCACAAAGTCTCTACTACAACGAGCATTACGAAAGTTACAACTAGTATTCGTTGGCATTGTCGAGGTGGCAACGAGTGTTCGTTGACATCACAAGACATACAGAATACGATTCTAAGACCTTTCATGACATTATCAACCGTAACTCCATTTGTGATGAACGGTTTTCATCGACATATATTAAACCTTTCATAAAGCCGTTTTATTTAGACATTTTAAAAATGACTTTATTTTTGCTAACATTACACACATACACACACACGCATATATATATATATATATATATATATATATATATATATATATATACGAGTTGAAATGAAATACAGATCTAATATGGATCGGAATCTGACAGAATGACAAGCTAATGAACAAGTAGGAAAGGTTTTTCAATCTAATCTTATCAATCTAATATTTTCTATTAAACATTCATCAGAAAATGAGTTGTAGTGAAAAAGAAGAAATACATTCTTGTATTTTTACTTTGGTACTGGTTAATTTTTATTGGTTAATCACATTTCACGTGAATTCGTTTTGTTCAACAAACGTTAGTATAATTTGTGTCGTTCCGAATTCTAGGAGAGACAACACGTCACTTCGAAGGTCCAAGAAATGAACAGATTCCAAGCCTACCTAAAAAAACCGTTATATTTCTTTGTGTATGTAAGTGAAAAATAATTCTAGTTTGTCTGAGTGGGATTCAGATAATGAAGTATATTCGTAAGTATGTGTGTGTGTGCCTGATTGTGTGTAAAACTGGTAAACAGATCTCTTGGCTTTACGCATGTTTATTTGGGAACGTTTTTACCTACATACCGCTTGTTTTAGATAAACAAACGTTAGATTATTTAAGAATGGATTCAATAATATTTGATGATGTAATATAAGGTTTTTGACCTGTTTATTGTTGATAATATAGTTATTAGTCATCCCCCCGAATTGCGACGTAAAGAATTACGTTATTTTTTTTTAAAATTACGGTGGCATTTATAAAATCAAAGTTATGACCATTTTATTTGCCGTTTATTACGAGCAGAGTTTAAGTGGCTGTCTAAACGTAAAACTCTTTTATATACGTAGAAATGGGCTTTTAGATTTAAAGATATCTCTCACGCATTTTAAGTGCTTTTACAATAAAAACAAATTTATTTCATAAGTACCTGGGTTGGTTTTGGATTGATTTTTCTTCCTTATTATATTTATTATTGTCTGTTTTTTTCCATATCTATCTATCTATCTCTCTCTATATATCTATCTCTCTCTATCTATCTCTATCTATCTATCTCTCTCTATCTATCTCTATCTATCTATCTCTCTCTAGCTATCTCTCTCTATCTATCTCTCTCTATCTATCTATCTATCTCTATCTATCTATCTCTCTATCTATCTATCTCTCTATCTATCTCTCTATCTATCTATCTCTCTATCTATCTCTCTATCTATCTATCTCTCTATCTATCTCTATCTATCTCTCTCTATCTATCTATCTCTATCTATCTATCTCTCTCTATCTCTCTCTCTATCTATCTCTCTCTATCTATCTCTCTCTATCTATCTCTCTCTCTCTATCTCTCTCTATCTATCTCTCTCTATCTATCTCTCTCTATCTATCTCTCTCTCTCTATCTCTCTCTCTCTCTCTATATATATATATATATATATATATATATCTATACATATATATATATATATATATATATATATATATATATGTGTGTGTGTGTGTGTGCGCCTGTGTCTGTTTGTATGTGTGTAAACAAAAAAGGAAACTTTATCTTAGCCGATTCATTTCGTTATTTGATGGAGGCAAATGTAAGGGTTTTATTTTGCAAAAATTACTTATAGACAGAAGTAAAAATATGGTTTTAAAGAAATTTAAAATTTAAGAATGCTAATGAATATAGAACAGTCGAAATAAAATTTAAAGTTAAAATATGGAAGATGTTAAGTGATGTAATTTAATGTTTAATAAACGAAAGTGAACGTATGTAATTATGTTTATTTTTATTTCTTTCAGTTTGGTATTAATTTACATATTATATTTTTAAGTATTATAGTATATGTATATAACGAAAACACAACTTGAACAGTCTTAGCTTTGTTTTGTATTCATCAGATATATATATATATATATATATA
Source organism: Acanthosepion lycidas (assembly GCA_963932145.1). Lineage (NCBI taxonomy): Eukaryota > Metazoa > Mollusca > Cephalopoda > Sepiida > Sepiidae > Acanthosepion > Acanthosepion lycidas. The sequence continues at coordinate 96,601,163 of OZ010583.1, forward strand.
TATATATATATATATATATGTGTGTGTGTGTGTGTATAAGTGAGAGAGAGTGCGTGTGTATATGCGTTTGTTTGCGTGTGTATATATATATATATATATGAGGGAGTCTCTCCCGTCGTATTCAAGGCATGAGGATCAGGCAGCTTAGTTCCTAGAGATAGGCAGCCAGGCACAAGCACATATGTCTTGGTTATAGCGTTGAAGCCTTTTTGCACAAGCAAGCACACTTACATGCTAATAACCTTGGGAAAGGTATTAATCCTCTAATCCAGTCATGTATAAATCGTAGGGCAGACTGGATGGCAACTGGTCTAGGAGAAGGACAGGTCTAAATTCAAAACCTGCTGAGTGTCGTTTGGGGACCTTGTGACACGTAGTGCACCAGGTCCCTGTATTCAGCCCTTGAAAAAATGTGGTTGGATATATATATATATATATATATATATATATATATATATATATATATATATATATATATGATATTTATTAAAATTATAACAAAATCAAAATCATGTTAAAAAAGCTACATGTAATACTGTATGTATCTACACAGGCGGTGGTGCTCAAGAGGATAATAGACGGTCATTTTTATGGTTAAATTTATGCCTGAAGAAGTACATACAGTGTCGAAACATGATTGCATTTATGACGCGGTATATAACGTTTTTTGTTATAATTGTTAACAAACATAATTATTAAACCCTATTCTGTCTGCGCACGTTATTAAAATATAATGCCTGGGCATTGGCACTAACCTAATATATATATATATATATATATATATATATATATATATATATATATATAAACTATAATGATTCACAACGCCTAGAAAACTTGGAAAGCTAAATAAAACAGGTATAAATAAAAAGAAAGAAAAAACTCACCAAAAGGCATGAAAAGAGACATGAACGGAAAAAAAAGATAGTTACACAATTAAGCCATAAACTAAAGTGCTCAATGCTTCTAATAGATTAACCAAGACAGAGTAGTAATGCTACCCAGTGAAACCGCATAAAATCTCTAAGTTCAAATAGTTATCTCCGGGTTTCAGGGACACTGATTGTCTGACGACCAGAACTGAAAGAAAGTAGATAATTAAACACTAACACGGAGAAAAAGGGGAAAAATTCTTTTGAATAACAGTTGGCAATATAGATATATATTTACTGCCTGGTAATAATGGATTATACTGAAAACGAAGCTTTTAAAATCAGATATACAATTACTATTCTTCAACTTTGTCTCTGGGGGAATGATTTCTTTTATTTCAGTACGATATTCTATCAATTTTCAAAGAGATATGCATGCGTATTATTGAAAAAGGAAATAGAATTAAATTTTCCTTACGCATTTGCTAACATTGTTTTCTTGGTTTTGCCTTTGGATTTATTTATCATTTTGTTTACACTGCAAGCTGCTTCTGCTGCTATACGTGTTTGCTGCATGTTTGTATTTCATTGTTGTTAGATTTGGGGTTTTGTTCGGTTTTCTTACTGCAGATAGAATTATTTCCCGAAGTGTAGAAAAGATTTGCACAACACGAGAGCTTTTGATAGTAAGACAAGAAAAGCGAAGCATGGAGGAAAGAAAACACAGAAAAAAAATTGATAGATATTATATGGATGAAAGAGAAACAAATGGGAAAACAGGAAAATGGTTGAATAAATGCAGATCGACGAGGGGGAAAATAGTAAATGAACATGTAAATGATGAAAAGATGGTGGAAAATAAGTTTACTTATTCGTAATAAACACAGTCTACGTGAAAATTTGAAGAAAAATAAGCCGAGGCAGGCGGAAGTGTAAGATGATGCATCAAATAAAATTCTTAAAATAAAATCTCTCTCTCTCTCTCTCTCTCTCTCTCTCTATATATATATATATATATATATATATATATATATATATATATATATATATATATAGTTTTAAGTTTTGCTATATTTATGGGGTAAAGTGCTCAATATAAGAGCTTATGTAAATATAAATATAAAAGTGAACATTGAAATGAACACTCAGAGTTGACAGTCTGTTTCATGCTGGACGCAATTGTCAAGCACTCTGTTCACTTTTATATATCTATATCTATATATCTATATATATATATATATATATATATATATATATATATATATATATATTTGTTTGAATAATAAAAGACCACTTTAAGGCTCTATGTAATAATTTATTTCACCACAAGCCCTTTAAAAGGGCTCTGGATCATCAGAATTTACTTCCAAATGTTGAAATGAAAAATTAAAAGAAATTCACACATTTTTGACGGACCGTACCAAGCATGTAAAACAAACCAAGTTAGGAAGTGAGGTGGGAGAGCTATAGATTCCGCGTGTAACATCATAATTGTCAATCCAACAAAATGTTTAATATAAAAAATCTACTAAACTAACTGAATTTCATTCTTCCAGGTTTTCAGATAAGACGTTCAGCCATCTTGACACCAATTGTCTTAAGAATCACTGTATAAGCCTTTGAATTATTCAACTAGAAATGTTAAAATCGTTTTCTGTCACCCCGACTGTCTTCGAAACTGAGCAATGGTGAGAGGAAAACATCTTTCAGACCTTCAGTAATGGTATCAACATTGAAACGCTGGCTTTCATTTTCAAACTCCTTTCAAGTAACATCGAGTTTAAAAAAGAGGAAACAGTAGAGACGAAAACTGGACCAGGAGGTCACAACGGAAAGAGAGATCATCATTTCAGTTTAGAGCTATATAGATCAATTAGAAAAGATCCAACTCAATCCATAAGAAGTTTTGAACAGAGGTGTTTCAGCTACAACAGTTTAAAGAGCAGTAACAAAAGACTTAAAATGAAATCATACGTGAAACTTGTGAGGCAACTTGTTACTCCAGAGCAGAAAGATATAGATATGTCAACTTTATTTCAATCCTTCATGACCTTTCGATCTATAGCTATGATTAATTAGTGATGAAAATGTCATTTTCGTTTATGATCAATTTCATCACGTTTCTTCCTGTTAAGCTTGGCGAATAATTATACATTCTAATTGCTCAAAGTAGAATTCACTACTGCTATAAAAACTTCAGAGTTCAGGTAAGACATCTTTAATCATTTGGAAGACACAATGGTTCAAAGCTTAATATAACAGAGGGACAATTTTGTTTTACACGTCTGATAGGGTGTATTTTAGGATAGTATATCTATACTAAGTGTTGCAGCAAAATCGTGTAAAAGCCAAATTTGAGCAACAGAAATCTTGTTTTACTGGGGATGCTGAGAATACTATATAGGAACATGTGAGCAATGACGAAGTTTTAAAAGAAATGGAAACACATTTGGATCATGCACCTTCACTACTTCCTCTCTTCCTCTAACTATTGGCTCTTTACTATCAAATTTTCTCCTTGATCCTTCAAATTCACTCAGATTCGCTCTGCTTCTCTCGCCGTCATCACATCCTGTTAAAGAATTCTTTCTTTATTATGCCCCACATAGACAAAGACGGAAAGTTCCTCACAGACACGATTTCCCATATCTGAAAAAGTCAAGGCGCAAAAAATATCTTCTTCTTTTATATACTTTCAGACTATGGGTATTCATGTTTCTCCACAACTTCCTTTTCTTTGTAGCGTTATGGTATATTTTGGCTTTTCGCCATCTCTCTTAATCCCTGTTCTTTCAAACATTTATACAAGCTCATTACATCGGTTATCGCTAATTTCATCTGTCCCTGTGAGTGTCTAATTTTCTAAACTTTCTTTCCTCACAATCTACTGTCTCTTTTTGCAGTTAATCATAAGTGTCGTTTGTGTTTCCATTTCCACTAAAACTTCGTCATTGCTCACATTCTCAATCCATGGTATTCTCAGAAGAACCAGATTTCTCTTGCCTCAAGTCTCTTCTTCGTCTGACAGGTGATTGTCCCGCATTCATTGCCATATAGCAACGTTTCTCTTCTAGTAGATCTACTAATCACGGTTCTGCCAACCCTTTATACATGCTTGTTAGTCTGTTTTCTCTTTTTCTGTGTGCCTCTTGCTTTCAACTTGTCATTTTAATTGTTTTCTTCAATTAGCCACAAATAGCTTTAGGAAAGGTATGAATCCGTCTTCTCTTCCCCCGCTCCACCCAAGTGCAGGTAAATAGAAGAGTAATACCGAATCTAATATTCTTGGTAGGGAACCAGTCTAGTAATAGGAAAAACTCCAAATTCAAGAGGGTTTGGTGTCTGCCTGGTTATCGTGCCCATGAAACATCACTATTTCTACGGCTGCCGTACATGTGGTAGCCCTAAGACAGTCAGAAATTACGGGAATCGAGATGGTTATTGAGATGCAATCTCGTGAAGGATATGAGCATTTATAAACAACATTGTTTGCATAGGCATTCAGTAAATCCTGTTAAGCTTTCTCTTGCCTCAGATATCTTCTTCATCTTTGAGTAGATTGAAACGCTTTCTCTTCCATATAGGAGGACCGTTATTATATAATAGTCTAACAATTTGTTCTGTTGTTTCTAACAGGGGATAAAAAAGTGTTATGGAAGGAACTTGCTGTATGAGCGGTAAGAGTAAAATATCAAAATGGGGATATGTGGGAAAGACCATGGTTTACCGTACATTTGAAGAATTTAAGATTGCAGTGGTCGGGAAGGCACCCTGTTAGGATTCGGTCCCATAAAAGGAAATTACATGGGAAGAAGCCGTTCTAGTGAAACTTCATTCTGAATAGAATGAAAAGGGAATGAGGACGGTTTGGCTCAGTGTACTTGACATGGTGGATTTATCTGTAAGCGTTATGAGTCGTGTGTTCAGTATCATATCAAGTTGTGTCTAAATATTTTGAGCATATTTTTGTCTTTAAACAAATATATTTTGAACGCCTTTGCACGCTTTCAACTACAGGTAAAATAGATTGCTGGGCATTTTACTATAAAATATATTATTGGTAATTCTACTATAAAATGCACAGCTGATCATTTTACTTTAAAAATATATTGTTGGTAATTCCGCTATAAATATGCATTGTTGGCAATTTATTTTATAAAATGTATTACTGGTATTTCTACTATATATATATATATATATATATATATATATATATATATATATATATGATAACATAGAGACTCTAAGTTTTGACTTCTATGCTCACTTTTATATTTACACACGCTCTATCTCTGATATTGAGCACTTTATCCCATAAATATAGCACACCGTAAGACTATATTTCTTCATATATATATATATATATATATATATATATATATATATATATATATATATATATTATAAATTAACTGATATAAAAATATGGTTCCTTCGCTATACATGGAGAGATAGAAGGAACCGGCCACATGTATGCTCTCTAAATTTACATTGACCACTGTTTTGTAAAAATAAACTATCACTATATATATAATTTTTTTCAAAGAAAAACAGACCATTTTAACGTACAATTATAATAATAATTTATGTCACCAGACCATTTTAAAGGACGCTGGATCATCAGATAGCATTTACAAAAATGAAATGAAACGAAAAATGAAATTAAAATTGATGGGTAGTGTAAGTTTTTGTAATTTAACAGAGAGTGTAAGAGGGATAGTTAAAGAGGCATGGTAGAGTATAGGGAGGGATTAATTTCATATCTCTCTCAATCATACTTAGTATTGGAGGAGGAGAAGTGACCAGACCATGACCTATTTAGATTGTTAACTTAACGGAAGTGATATATTGAAATAGGAGGGGAGAAGGGAGAAAAGAAAAATATATACATATATATATATATATGTATATATATATATATATTTAAATCTATCACTGGTATTTATGCTATATATATACTATATATATTTTTATGATTTCAGAGTATTTTCTTTTGTTTTTTTTTGGGGGGGATCACAATTTTCCCATAGCTGCGTCTCTAAGATTTGCTATCACCCCGGGTCACGGTAGACCTGAGAACATCAGCAATTAAGATGTGGGCCCACTCTCCTCAAAACCTCCAATCTTCTGATCAGAGGCCCTGGAATTGAAGAATACAGCTCGTCATTACATTTTCTATGGAAATAGCGAAATAGAGTCGCGAGAGGCCTGTAGCATTTTGTCTGTAGCAAAGGGGTTGTACGCTGTAAATCACTAACGTAGTTATCAAGACTAGCAAGTGAGGACCGGGCAGATTTATCTCTCATATGTCAGCTGTATGCCATGGAGAGGTAGAAGGAACCGGCCATTTTCAATCAGGAGGATAGTAAATATTAGTCGTTCCACTTGAGTTCTAGGATAGATTGAACTTCCAATAGGCTTTCAATTGAAAAAGATTGGCGAAAATGTATCGTCCGCTTCGTTATGATGGAAAGTTACTGTTTTGGTCCTGAGGTATTGTATATGAAAAACCAATTTTCCCCTATCAAGTTGTTAAAGCGAGGTCAGATGATTGATCAGCTTTCCTGATCTGGTCATTTCGAGTTTTGTAGGTGCAACCATTAACCGTTGCATGAACTACATAAATATTCACTAAACAGTTTTAATATAAAGTAGAAATAGTTTTGGAGGTTGCCTTCATTGTTTTCATGAGATTTGGAGAACTGGCCATTCAAAAATTTAAAAAAAATAACATGTAAGATATAGCTGAGAAAACTTCTGTTGATTCATTAGTCATATGTCATATATATATATATATATATATATATATATATATATATATATATATATATATATATATATATATAAAGACCATGACCTATTTAGATTGTTAACTTAACGGAAGTGATATATTGAAATAGGAGGGGAGAAGGGAGAAAAGAAAAATATATACATATATATATATATGTATATATATATATATATTTAAATCTATCACTGGTATTTATGCTATATATATACTATATATATTTTTATGATTTCAGAGTATTTTCTTTTTCAATATGCAAAAAAAAATCAGAAACCTTTGTTATATTAATGAAATCATATGAAATTAAAGAATTTGGGGGTGAAAAATGTTTTCGTACAAAATACTAATACCTATTTAATACTTTGTAGCACATCCCTCACTCAGTTCAACAGAAATCAGTTTTTTTTTTTTTTTTTGTAGCTTTTAATCAATGAGTTACAAGTCTCCGTTGGTATTTTACTCCATTCTTATTTGCTTATTCTCTTTAGGTCCAGGATGTTTTTCGGAGCTCTTTTATTAACTTGATTTTTTAATGAATCCAATAGAGAATTTGTGACTTAAGTCTGGAGATCGTTGACATTCAAGTGTATTGACATTGTTTTTAATAAGCTATTTTTTTCGTACATTTTGCCGTATGTTTAAGGTCATTATCTTGTTGCAAAACCCATTCATTGGGAAGTCCAACTTTTGCTACTGACCGAAACACATTACAGTCCAAAACATTGCAGTATATTTTTTAATTCCTTCTCCCATCTATTATCTCTAAATTACCCGTACCATTGACAGAAATGCATATGCATGCATATGATTTTACATAAGATCGTACGAATGATAATAGATGTGAGTCTGCACAGATGTATGAAATTGCGTTTCCAGACCGAAGCCAGCCGTGTCCGCCAATCTTTGATGCTGTTTATCGTCGTGTTGCTGAGACCGGATCTATGGCACAATGAATCGCAAACTATGAATCAAAGACGACTGAGAGCCGCTTGTACGCCTGACTACGAAGAACACATGCTAGAGACTATCCAAGACGATCTACGTATAAGAAGACGTCAAGCGACCCTAGCATGCCGGACATCTTATAGTATCGTGTGGACGAATAGCTCCTGTATCCGTGTTATTTGCAACATGTGCAGTTTCTTTGACTCTTATTATTATCCACGGTTAAACATCTGCTGATGATTTATTGCACAACTACCGATTTATTGTTCGTCTCTTCGGTCTTGTTTACGGATGAGACAATATTTGAAAGAGATGGAATAACAAATCAGCATTTGTAGACGGATTGGCATCCCCACGGTACAATACAGGGGAGATACCAGCTAGAATTGTAGGAGCTGTCTACAGTATCTACGGTTCCATTGCTGCACGTTCACCCGACGTCACGCCTTTGAATTTTTATCTGTGGGGGTCACCTAAAACAATTGATATATGGCAGCAGATATAAATAATGCAGAGTCGTTTCATCGACATTTCCTGGGGGCCTGCGAAACCATTCAAAACCGTGTGGGAGTATTTGAAAGGGTCAATGATCCTATGAGTGCATGCGTGTGTAAAAGCAAGCGGAGGACATTTTTACCATTTGTCATGGCTTACTGTGTTGAGAGAGAATGAGGGGCTTTTGGACATATGTTTACAAAGTTACAAAGTTTTTAAAAGTATTTTTGGTAGACCCTATTTCTTTCTCTCTCTCTCTCTCTCTCTCTCTCTCTATATATATATATATATATATATATATATATATATATATATATATAATTGCAGGTGCTTTTATTTAGTTTTTTTTTATATATAATTTCTCATGTGATCTAATAATTTTTTCTTTTCGGATGATAAATAAATTATATAAAAACTGTCCGAATGTTCTTTTTACCCAAGCGCTTTCGGCTATACATTTAGCCATTTTCAAGTATTAAATATTTTAACTCTCAGTCGTATTCAATGAAATGTGCATGAAGGAAGGATTGCTGCCTTAATACACACACAGATATATATATATATATATATATATATATATATATATATATATATATATATATATATATATATGGAGAGTGAGAAAGCAGAATTGGCAATATACTGTGGCAGTAATTTTCACGCGAGCGATACTGGTCTTAAAATTATACAAGTCAATATGCAGTATCCACGCCTCGATTATCTATAAACGCTCCATCTTTGAATTTTCAACACTACTCCACACAGATATACATTTTTCTTACAGCAGCACTGAGTTACCCAATACTCTTGCAAAAGATTTATTGCATCCTTCATTGTAAGAAGGGAAGGGAAAATGTACACTGAAAAGATATGGGCAGTCTTCAGATACTTATGACTGGGATGTCAAATGCCCTGCGAGTTAAAAAATTACAAGCGTTCACAAGGCATTATTAAACTATTAAAAACGATATATATATATATATATATATATATATATATATATATATATATATATATATATATATATATAGTCGAAAACGAAATTAGTCGTACAGCCATCAATCTAATGCCCATATGATGCCAGATTTTGTATATGTTAATAAGCACAAAAAGAGTATAAAACTCAATTTTCAGAACAGCAGGTTAAACAAAACCAATTCGACAGGTGGATTATGCAAAATAGGAAAAGACAAAATTATTCGTACAGTAGAAAATATCGTTTTAAACTGGTTGATTCGTGTGAGTATAATTTACATAATTATTTTATCGATGAAGCCTTTTAGACAATTTATTCAGTAGGATATTTGTGATAATTCCAGCAAAGAACATTACGTGGTGCATAGAGCGTCACCATTGTTCTTTTTACGTTAACAACACAATGGAGAAGACAAAAGAGCTTAGCATTGTCTTGAGACAGAGAATTATTAACTTCCATAAGTCGAGAAATAGTTTAGCACTATTTCAAACCAGTTAGCTCTCCCTAATCTACAATACATTCTGTTACAAAAAATTTTTAAACAGGGTGGCACGATAGCGAATTTACCTGGGCGTTGAGAAAACCGAAAGCCTTATATAGAACTCCAGGGAAACTGAGTCGCGAGGTTAATATAAGCCCAAGAATTGTTTTGAAAGACATCGTCAAAAGTTTCCACATAATGGGTATCAGCATAAGTACTCGCACAATACAACTTTGGTTAAATAGAAATGGGTTGTATGAAAACCGAACACAAAGAACCCCTCTTCACAAACCATGTCACATTGCGGCTTGGTTTAATTTTGCCAAATCATTCTTGGAAAAGTATATTGCTTTTGAGAAGAAGTACTATAGAATGATGAAACAAAAAGTAGGCTCTTTGGACATAAGGATATACAGATTTGGCTTTCCTACCAAAGAACACAGTGGCCACATTAAAAGATAGAGGCGTCTCAGTGATGTTTTGGGGTTGTTTTAGCTCAAGGGGACCGGACAATTAATTGTAATAAGAGGAATAATGAATTTTGCAGACTTTATCAAAATTCTGATTGAAAATCTATAACTATCTGCGCAAAATCTTCATCTAGGTTGGCCATTTACTTTCCAGCAAGATAATAATCCAAAAAATTAGTCTAAAACTGTGACTACGTGGTTTCAGAAAAAGAATATTACAATTTTGTATGGCCTGACTTGAATCCTATTGAAAATTTATGTAAAGAATTGAAAGATCGAATAAATCTTCGGTCAGCAAAAATTCTTCAGGAATTAGAACTTATAACAACTGAAGAATGGAAGAAAACCCCAGAAAAGATTTGATCAAATCTAATCAAAAACTCATCTGCTAGGTTGTGTTTGAAAACTTCCAAGGAGGTTTTGAAACGTTCTTTGCCTAAATAGGAATGGATTTGATAATCATTCTTATGTTTTTATTTATTTTATTTTATTTATTTTTTTCTTTTTGTTTAGTCATATTTTAGGAAGTTGGTCAGACGAAGAACTTTTCTGTATATCCTTGTAAATCGGTTATTTTGTTGACGCAGCCTTTGGGCAAATCCTCACAATTTTTTTTTTTTTTTTTTTTTTTGCATGGTTGAAAAGCAAACTGTCAATATTAATCCGCCGCAGAAATTAGTTTTAAAAACATTTCTACTGCGTCTACGTAAAAGAGTCGTACATTTTCAAGTTTTTCTCAATGTTCTTTTCCCACTCCCACGATTTTTTTTACAGCTAGTAATAGCAGTTTTCTTTTCATAAGCTGACCGGCGGCCATATTATATAAGTGTTCATCATGGTTCTTGGTTAGTGGTTGAAGAGTTTTCGGATAATAAAGAAAGAGATCTAGATTTTATTCTTTTTCAATATAAATTTATTGCTTTATTTTTTATCTTTTCTTTTGTTGAATTTCTTTTTTCAAAAAAAAAGTTCTCTTTCTCTCTCACTTTTTTTTTTTTTTTTTTTTTTGTTGCAAGTGAGACCCCTGATTCCTTCCTTCATTTTTTTCTTTGTCATGGTAGTCATTTTTCGTAAGTATACGCGTCAGTTTTCCTGCGCTATGAATAATCTTTTGTTGAAATATTTGGTAACAGCTATTTAACAAATCTAAATTATTTTTTTTGCGACATCTACTTTATCATTTTATTAATTCTTTCTTTCTCTCAAATAAATATTCAATTTCCTTTATTTAAAAATAAATCCGAATTTTTTTTTCTTTTTCACTTGTATTGTGCTTTTTCTTTTTTTTATTTTATCACATATCTTTTTCGTATTTCTTTAATTTTATTCTTACATCTTTGTCTATTTTATTATGGTTTAATTTATTCTCTTGTTCTTTTTTCCCATCATCCTCTTTTCCTCTTCCGGCTTTTTTTATTTATTTCGTTTCTTTCTTTTCTTTTTCTCTTTATTTTATATCGTTACTTTTTCCTTCATTTTATTCTTTCTTTCATAACGTTCTGCTTTCCCATTATCAGATTTTCTTTATTATTGTTTCTTCATTGTCTAGTTTATTATAGTGTCATTTTCATACATTCTTTCTTCTCTTTTACCATCAACTTCTCTTCTTTTTCCGATCTTTTTCATTTATTTCTTTTCATTCCTTGTTTATTTCATTGCTTTTCTTTTATTTTTGTTGTAAGCCTCCCCGTCTTTGCTACTTTACCGCTTTTTCTTGGTCTTTTTCATAATAATTTTCTGACGATTTCCTTATATTTATTCGTTTTGCCAATGATTATTTACTCTTTTCATATCATAATCTTTTCCTTTTTCGTTTTTTTCTTCTTTACTTTATTTTTTCTGCTTTGTTTATTTTTTTATTTCATTTTATTTATTTCTTTTATAATCCCTCCCTGACTTTTCATCATCCGGGCACTTGCTGTTTGTTCCTGTTTTTCTTAAACTTTGATCGTCACTCAGAATTCTAAACGCGGCTTTCTTAGCATTCTTCGTTAGAACATGATCTCTGATGTTTCACCTCTCTCTCTTTTTCACGTCACTTAGAGTTAGTTGAATTTTTTCTACAATAAGTCGAGATATCTTATCACAATTTCAATTAACTATCTTTTTAAATTTCCGTATAGAACTCTTTGGTAAAATACACCGTTACATAGATTCTCAGTGCAGTGCTTTCTAGCGTTGTTTATTCTGGAATATGTAGAACGCGTAATTTAGAAAACTACTCAAAGAAACGTCAAACTCTTTACTTCCTAGTTATATATTTAAAAAGTTATTCTCTATTGTGAACATGTTTATTTAACATACAATTTATTTTCTAAGACACGAAATATATATATATATATATATATATATATATATATATATATATATGTGTGTGTGTGCGTGTGTATACCGGTTGTATCAGCAAAATTGTCCAAGTCATGTAAAAGCAAAATTGTACATTTGTTAGATAAACCTTCGAAACGTTGTGTCTTAGATATGATTAAAGATATATTACTGGAATTATCCGAGGTTTTTATACAACACTGACTGTACTTTGAGCAATAAGAATGCATAATGACTCTCCAAGCTTAACAGTATAATCGCAATGAAATCGATCATAAACGAAAAGGACATGTTCATCATTAATTAATCATAGCTATGGATCTTTTCTAATTGATCTCTTTGTTAGACATTTTGATCATCATGACGGTCGTCTTCGAGTATAGAATCCAGAGGTTAGCAGTGAATATTTCGGAGACAGTAGTAAAGCGTAGTTCAGGTTAGCAGTGGATATCGCAGCAAAGTAGCAGAGCGTAGTACTTCCTTCTGTCATCTTCGCCTGACAAGTTGGCACTGGTCATTCAGGTAGGGTAAACAAAAATGGCCGCCTTTATACACGACGGATAGAATGTTCTGCGGCTTCTGATTGGCTAAACTTCTATTGCTAGACTATAAAGTGAGTTAAGGCATTTGAACACACTCACTAGTTATAGTATATACACAAAAACTGTAACAATCTTTAGATCTAAATTGAAATGATGATTCCTCTCCCCGTTGACCACCGAATCCACTTTTCCTCTCTACTGTTTTATTGTTTTAAACTCATTCACTGTTCTCTTGAATGGATTTTGTAAATGGAAGCCAGAGTATGAATGTTGTTACAATTAGTGAAAGCCTAAATGATATTTTTCCTCTCGCCATTGCTCAGTTGGGAATACACTGGTGTTGAAATAATACGATCTTAACCTATTCTCTTTCTAACTGCATAACTCAAATGATTTTCACTGATTCTAACTACAAATAGTGTCAAGATGGCTAAACTTCTTATCTGACAACCTGGAAGTATGAAATTCAGTTAGTGTTCTTTTAGATAATAAAGATTTTGATGGATGGATAATTTTGCAGTTACACCCGATATATATATATATATATATATATATATATAGAGAGAGAGAGAGAGAGAATGAGAGATATAATGAGAAAGAAAGAGAATGAGAAAAACAGATACACACTCACAGTGAGGCGAACAGGCAGAGAGAAAAGTGACAAAAGGAGAGAGACAATGAGAAAATACTCCATAGTCACCTGATCCTCTGCTGGAGATAAATCAAAATCAAGATCCCTCAGGATATGCACAATGCCAAGATAATTATCCTGGTATAAAATATTGGGTGATCACAATGCCTTCAATAGCTACCCGGGTATCACCCTGTTTTGCATTGTTGAACAATTCTTTGCCCGAGTAGTTTAACGCGACTCCAGCTATCCAGAATCACAATATCGATTCAAGACTAAGAGATCTTCAGTTTAAATGATCTTCATTCTATATCAATTTTCAGAAGAAATGCTGTGAACAAGAGGTACCACTAAACATCGTCTTCATCGATCTCTCAAAGGCTTTCGATTTCGTTAACAGGAATATTTTGTTTCATTGGTCAACGGCAGTTGTCTGCCACCTACAGTCGATGAGCACCAACACCTCCTTTGACGAAATATGCAGTGTGTAATCAGCTATAATGGAGAAAATACATAGTGCCCTCCGAAATTTATAGGGCCTACTAAAATTTATATTGCCTTCCAAAATTCAAGTGCCTTCCAAAATTCATAGTGCCTTCCAAAATTCATAGTGTCTTCCAAAATTCATAGTGCCTTCCAAATTCATATTGCCTTCCAAATTTATACTGCCTCCCAAAATTCATAGTGCCTTCAAAATTTATAATCTTCCAAAATTCATAGTGCCTTTCAAATTTATAGTGCCTTCCAAAATTCATAGTGCCTTCCAAAATTCATAGTGCCTTAAAAATTTGTAGTGTCTTCCAAATTCATAATGCTGTAAAACAAGGATGCGTTTTGGCACTGACTTTCTTTGACATGTGTTCCGTGTTATTGAGTTTTGTCTTCAAACAATGAGAAAAAAGGGAATACTGACATATAAGTAGCAATATTAAATTATTCAACTTTTCCTGCCTGACGAAAAGACCAATTTTCTTACAGTACTCATCAGAAAAATGCTTCTTTCTGATGATGCAACTCTGACGACACACACCAAATGCTACCTCCAACAGCTGATTAGTCGGTTCAAGCATGCCTGTTAGGATTTCGGTCTGATTGTCATCTCCATCAATTTGCATTGATGACGTGGTGTATAGACCTGGCCTCTACCATCGCCAACAACCTATCGCTTGAAATGGAAATTGTAAATTAAGTATCGCCAATGCGGTAGCAGCGATGGCCAAATTGAGCAAGAAAGTACGGTACAAAATCAGCTGATCTTCCGTAGCAAACTTAAATTATTTCAGGCATGTACACTTAGGAATTTGCTTTACGGCAGCGACATTTGGACAACATAAGAAAGGCAGGAAAACCGCCGGGAACTCTTCCAAATCCAATTGCATATGGGGTATTCTCGGTATTACATTGAGACACAAAGTTACCAAAAATCTAGACGACTGATAAGCTGTGATAAATGATAACTGCGATTCAGTTTTTTTTAATTATTGTTTCTGGATGCACATAAAATACAAAATATTTATTCCAAAATAAAAAAAAAATAAAATAAAAATCGTCCTTGATAATGGTTAAAAGAATAGACGAAAGCGCGCAGATATGCAGACCTTTTGGATAGTTTTTACACAATTTGTGCCCAGAAAGAAAAAAAGAAATCACTTCTAAAACACAATAAAAATTAAATAAAAAGCATACACGTAGTACTTTAAGAGTCGTCTTAAACGCAACGTGTATAAAAGATTGATTACTGCTCAATTACACAATATATATATATATATATATACATATATATATATATATATATATATATATATATATATATATATATATATACACACACACACACGAAAAACTATAGTTGAGGTACTAAATATAATATCAGTCATCTAAGTGAGTGATAAATTTTAATCGTATTAATCCTCTATATATAATGGAAAATGTTTAACATTATTTTCTCTTTAGCAACTTCAGCAAGATTAAAAGAAGTGTTAAGGGGTCCACCCCTTTTTCATACAAGTCGACTCGCCTAGTGTGTACTTGTACTGCTACCGGTGAATACCCGGAAGTCGGAGAGTAAGAGATACACTGATACAGTGAGAGTGTGAGGTAAGGGCTTTGTAGGAGTCACAGTTGCGAGCACGTAGACTCAGAAGGAAGTTCTCCTTCGATACTGAATTTCCCAGACTATGTAAAGTATTATTATTGCTATTAACCGCATTTCTGGATCTACTAACCGTATTACCAATTGTATTATTACGTCAATACATTTATTTGCTATATTTCATTCCTGCGTTTGTCATTCATTGGAGACCGGATTTCATCCCGGAATCCCCAACAAATTGGCGACGAGCGATTCGAACTCACACGGGAAGAACAAACAAAAAAAAACCATTTCCCTCGTCGTCCACAGCGAATTGGCGACGAGCAATTCGAACTCACACGAAGAAATAGAAAAATCCTCCTCTCGTCCACAACAATTTGACGACGAGCGATTTGAACTCACACAGGAAGAACAAACAACAACAAATATTTTCCCTCGTCGTCCACAACAAATTGACGACAAAGAGTTACGAGGATTAAAAATACGTAAATTGAGTAATCATGGAAGATTTTTAAAATATTTTGGTAGAACTGGTAAAATACCAAAATGATCAACAATTAAGAATGGAAGAAAAATGACAAAAGCAATTACTACAAACACAGAAGGAAAATCAGGAAAGACAAATAGAGCTACAGGAACTAATATTGAAAGTAGCGGGTAACAAGCAATTAGATATTTAAAAAGTAGCTTTTTCGCAAGACGCAGTGTGGAATACCATAGAGATTTTTAAATATTTTCTAGATGAGGACAAAAATTTCGGAGACTACTTCAGAAAATATGAAGACATCTTTAAAATCGACTGTCAAAACTGTACAGAAGCAAAAACGCTACGTCTATTGCTTAGAAAATTAGGAACTGAAGAATATACAAAGTTCGTGGATTCTACCTTGCCAAAAAAGACGAACTAATTAACATTTGACGAAGCAGTTATATGTCTTAAAGAACTCTTTAGTCCAAAACCATCACTCTTCCGCAGGAGATGGAAATCCATTAACCTGGTAAAGGGCAATAATGAGGATTATTCCACTATTGCCGCAATCGTAAATAAATGCTGCGACGACTTAAAAATAGCGGAATTAACCCCGGACAATTTCAAGTGTCTGATCTTTGTTCAAGGGTTAGTTTCAACAAAAGATTACAAAATGAACATTGACTAACACTACAACAATTATCGGAAGATTGTCAGAAAGGTCTAAGTATAGAGAAAGACTCGAAGGACATTGAGGTGTCAACTGTATCCTATATACCTAAGTTAAACAAAAGTCTACGTTCTTCACCCTCTCCGGAAAGAAAACCAAAATTGTATAATAATGAAAAAAAGATTCTTACCCTCCCCGGAAAGAAAACAAAAATTCTATAATAAGAGAAAAAGTACAACATACATGACAAATTATGACTAAAATCGAAGCAAATATAAGCCCCACACCCCATCAGCATGTTATCGATGTGGAGGACAACATTGGAACAAGGATTGCCATTTAAAATATAAAAACTGTTGAGTGTGGAAAAAAGGGCCACAAGGCATCCCAATATAGGAACAGAAAATAGTACTAGTAGAATAATAGCTACTAGGATGCATAACGAAGACAACACTAACATGAGGAAATATGTCGAACTTGAAATTTTAAATAAAATTATAAAATTGCAACTGGATTCGGTTTCCGACCTTACGATAATCAACCTACAGACATGGAGAAAACTTAACAAACTAACAATGTTACATACACAAAAAATTGAAAAGTCTGTTACAGGCAAACAAATAAAATTCGAAGGAGAAATAATCGTGAATATTAAATTTCACGGAAAAACAAAAAAAAAATTAAGATATACGTCATGAAAGATACTGAAAACCTAGTAGGTATCGAGTGGATGCAAAAGTTCAACCTTTGGGACCTACCTATAAGATCTTTTTGCAAAAAAGTTAGCGGTTGAACCATCAGATGCTACAAAGTTAAAGGAAGAATTATATAACCAATTTCCTGAGGTATTTTCCAGCGGGTTGGGACGTTGCAACAAATTTGAGGCCAGAATTAAATTAAAAGAAAACGTCCAACCAGTAGGTAAAAAGAAGCGAAACGTGCCATCTGCTACCAAAGATGAAAACAGTAAAGAGTTATAGAAGGCAATAAAGGAACTACCTGTGACTTTGCGAGAAATAAGAAGAGAAGCGGAAAATTTGGGGAACTGTTTCCAATTGTATTATTACATCAATACACTTATTTGCTATATTTCATTCCTGCGTTTGTCATTCATTTGAGACAGGATTTCATCTCGGAATCCACAACAAGAAGAAAAACAAAACTATGAGTTAAGAGAGTGACTTTGTATATATGAGGATAAGCTGGTTATCGGAAATCACATTAATTGCTTTAGCCTATCGCGTTCATGTTTACGACAACCAACTTATCATAAGAAATCCTGAAACACTTTCCTAACTGAATAATAAATAAAAAAAACACATTCAGAATATTCTTTGTTCACTATATTCTGCAAAACAGGAATAAAAGAACGGTTGCTGCCCGATATATTAGGTCGTTACATAAAATCGTTCCTTAGTTTAACTTATTTTAATACTTACAAATTCTGATGAATCATTCCACAGTCTTTTTCCCTTCGTTGTTTCCGACCTCATGTCAACAATCCACTAACTGTTCAATGTCTTGAAGATAGTTTTCACTAGGTTTTGGTTCGAAAATTCATTAATCACGGTTTAAGCTCCACATCGTTGTTGAACGAAACACCCTTCAAATATTAGAAAAGTGACCGAAGAAAAGTGGTAGTCTGAAGGGGCTAAATCAGTAGAAGATGATAGATGTGGCAGAACTCCCCACCCAAGCTCATTGATTGCATGTTGGCTATGCTAAAGATCTTCAGACGGAAACTGTCATATTAAATAATCGCACTGTATCGCCGCTCAGGTCGTTTCAGTTGAATAACCTCATCGAGCTTCTACAGTTTTTCAACATACAACTTAGCATTGACCGTTCGTTTGTTTTTAAGAATTCCATCTCCGTATACAGGACAAATGTTTCAAAGCAACTTTGGCAGGTTTGTGACCTTGAGTAAAAGCAAAGAGAAGGTGCCAAACATGATCATTATTGTCTACTTGACATATCAATCGGGTGGCTAAATCTGAAAAAAAATTTCAATAACGTTTGACAGGAGGACTAGAGTTAGTAAGAAGCAAAAAATGCCACGAAAGATTATTCTTCAAGATCAGTCGCAGAACACTAAAAAAAAACGAATGAATAGATCTGAGAACCTAATACAATGTACAGAATTGTTATTTTGGGGAACTGTTTCCAAAGATAATGCTTCCCTGACCTTTATAATCTTACCATGCACTTCTTTCTCTCTACTTCCGTCATAATCTCTTCACTCAGTAACCCTCTAACTTGAGTGGCTCTTGAGCGTTGTATTGGGAGAACTAATGTAAAAATATATATGTATTTATATTATAATTTTTTTATTTTTTTTAAATATGATTCCATCGCGAAACAGATATTGTTATGTTTCAAAACTGAAACTAAAGTTGAAAAATTCAATTATAAAGATTGAACTTAAAATCCAGTCTTTCGTTCCATTGTCAAGCGATGTTAGGAAGAACTTTCTAAGAATTTACTTAATTTATATCCGCAGACAATCTTAAGAATTTAAGTTATTAAGGTTAAGAAAAATTCAATCTATTTTGATTAGGGGTGGTTAGGTTTTAATCTCCCAAGAAAACGTATGTATCGGATATATGGCACTTACAAAGTCTGGTTTAGTTTCGGTAGAGTGTAGGTGCCCGCTCACAAACACAGACACCCATTATTCAGCGTGTCGTCTAGGTTTTCAATGACAATTTTTATTTTTCTGCTTAATTCATATTTTTATGTGAAACCATTGCTTAAAAGGGTCATGTAAATATGAGTAATTCATATTTTTAATATTTAAATTGTATTACTACAGATTGAATGTATCATTCCCCCTAATAACTAATAGAGTCTACGATATATTTAGATAAATATATTCGAATTTATGTAGAATTTATGTATGTTTCATATCGCTTCTTTTTATTTTTTTGGAAAAATTAATTATTACTTAAAGTAAATATTTGACAGTTCCTGCAAAACTGCTATTTTATTTCTTTGATTTAGTAAATTTTTATTTTTCTGAAACTAATAATGTATAATTTTTCATGTATGCACAAAGGACATGGGTTATTTAATAATCTACAAGATCTACCTTTTATTTTAATATATGTATAAGTATTTATTTATATATACATGCATATACATGTGTGTGCGTGTTTATATATATATATATATATATATATATATATATGGTTATCCAACCAAATATGTTAACTCTATCTCTGACATTGAGCGCTTTCTAATAAGTACTGCTCATATAATATATAAATAATTATATATATATATATATATTTATTTATATTTAGAAACACAGACTTTTCGCATACACACACACACACACACACACACACATATATATATATATATATATATATATATATATATATATATATATCGCAGAACACCTTATAACTAGCCATAATTGTGCTGTTGCCGACGCTTTTAACATCCTTAGCAGTTCCGACTCAAATCACCACCTAAAAGTGTTGGAGGCCATCTATATTCTATCTTTAAAGCCTTCTCTTTGTAAACAGAAGGACTTTATATTAGGCCTCCAACTAATTACCGTTTAATTCTTTTCCCCACCGATAAACTTCCTCCATTGTTCTTTTTATTATTATTATTATTATTATTATTATTATTATTATATAATTTACTGTATTTACCTGGATTTAGCTTTGTTGGGCAAGGTATGAATCCGGTTAGCTAGCACGTTTTTCATTTTTACTTTTTATTATCATGAGTGGTAATAATAAAACCAATTTTTTCGCAGTGATAAAATTTTGTACCACCAAACATATCTTTAAATACATATCTATATCTATCTATCTATCTATCTATCTATATATATATATATATATATATATCGTTTGTATGGTAAGGGAGGCATGTCTGTGTCTGCGATGTACAGTGTTTACATCCATAGGCATTAATATTCGGATATCGAAAGTAGGATTAATAATAAAGAGGGTAGTAGAAGACGGTGCGATAGAAAGAAGAAGAGGAAGAAAGTAATCAATGTAGAACTTGGATGTCGCTCCAAGGAATTAAGATTGCCTAGATCTATCCAGCTAAGTGTTCGCAAATATTTCTTGGAATCTTCGTATCTCTTATCAAAACCAATTGCCAGAAATCTAACGATGCATTTATTAAGGCGTGCAAATAATCGTTTGCATCGGAGAATTAACAACGGTGAGAATTACATTAATTTCAACAGGGAAATGACAACTGGACGGCGACTTGTAAATGGTCAATGCATCACAGAAAGTATGCCAAATCCTTCCAGAAACAGTTAATGCATTTCGACAAACCATTTAGATATCATTTAAAGGAAATATTATCATAACTGTCTATGTACGCATGCATGTATCTATCTTTATTTCAGGTCAATCTACGAATGCTACAGGCATCATATAACCAAGGACTGACTGTCTCAAGTTCGATTTATCGGCGACTAACCAGCCTTCCAACAGGTGGTTAGATACACAGAAGAATTAAAAACGAGGACTATCACGGAGCTCACTGGTAGCTTTTAACCATTTAGCCATCGTTAAGTTATTCAGCTTGGCTAATGAATAGTCTGATGTAACACCTGCGGCTAACCGGTAATCAATGATGTATACTTTTTCTTCTTTTCGGATACGTGTATAATTTTTTTTTAAATTATTTAAGGCAATAATGCAGCTAAGACGCATGGGGTTAATTTGTGCGAAAGAAAATGAGAAAAACATTACTAAGTGTAGAGAACGATAAAAGAGCAGGAATTTAGACGACAAAAGATAGCCATTGACGTTGCATTTAATTTTTTGAAGATCGAAGTTGACTGGAAAAGGGCAGGCCAAAAATTATTTCTACAAGCGAGAAGTGCGAAAGAGCGGAAACTATTAGCAGAGAACTTACGGTTACCTGTGGCCATTTCACGTGAGTTTGTGTTTTTCTCCGCTATATAAAAAGTCCAATTTACAGACATTTTTTTGATATAGCAAAATATTATGTAGTGACGAACCATCTGGCTGTAGGTTCTAAGGGCAACCAACTCAATGAAAAAGAATAGTGTTATTGCTACAAATGGCAATGATCTGTAATTGTTTCAGATTAGCAGCTGGATACAGCTGCTGATCTAAATGCGACTCATGCGTGTAGCAACTGTGGAAAATATGTCTCATTACCAGCGCATATGAATCTGGCAACAAGACTAAACAGAAAATTCTATAATGTAAACTAGAAATTGGCAATTTGGAAATAAGTCTTCCGTGATTACCTCCCTCCTAAAGGGACACGGATTTAAAAAAAAAAAAAAAAAAAAAACGAAGCATTTTAGAAATTTTACTAACATCAAATGTATATTACCAATTTATTTTCGAAAAAAAAAATGATTTCCATAATAAAATCAGAATTTCTATATTGTATTTTGTCTCTATGATTGCGTGCAAAAGATAGATATGAATCGACCGGCTGTAAAACACCCTTAATACATAGTATTAGGAGGCTTACAATATTTCTTTAGACCATACTGACGAGCGCATGCGTATATGACGTCGTAACAATGACGTCTACGAGCATAACGGCTGACAGATACAGGATGCGATGGGTAAATCGTCGTCTAAGTTATTCAAAGAAAGAAATTAAACTGACATCTCATTTTATGAGATATATTTACGAAAATTACACGAAAATATCTTGAAATAGTAAGCAGTAAATGTTTTCAAAAAAATCGCCATTAGCTTCAACCAAGGCCTTCACACGACTTCACAATCTCTTGCAAATTTTCTGGAAGCTCTACTTATTTACTTTGTTGAATGCGGCCATAATCCTTGCCTCCAGTTCATTTTTGGTCTTACAAGGATTTTTGTTGGTCTCTTGCTCAACTGGGCCTCACACATAATAATCTAGCGGGTAGCAGTCTGGGGAGTTAGATGGCCAGATGTAAGTGTTGATGTGGTCGTAGAACTTGACAGCCATTACAGGATTCTCCTGCGTCATGGCTCATAGATCTCTTGCTGGGAATAGTGACTTTCAGCAGACACCCTCTTGACACAGAGCAGCACTACCTCCTCGAGGCTCTTGACGTAGGCCTCAGTGTTAAGTCTGACACCCTCACCAACAAACTGGGGAGTTCTTTTCTTATCAGAACAATCAGTGGGTTTTCTGAGCTGCCGTACCTTCGTAATTACCATTAGACTCATTAAACTCTTTCCGAATCCACTGCACCCTCCTCAGATTAACACCCAAACACTCTGTAATGTTCGTATTGCAGATTCCGTGCGAATGCCAAGCATTACATCATGCCGTTTCCAAATGTGTCGCGGAATGAATTGCATCATGGTGCTCTTTTTCTCATAGACGGTGCCCAACTAAACCTACTATACTGTGTAGTCTACAAAATCAAAAATAAATAAGGTGCATGCGTGGATTAAAACATTTTAACCATTGGACCCTGCAGAGTGATAAGATATCTTGTGAGAATGTTAATGACATAGGAAAACAATTTCAGGCAAATAGAAGCCTCCATCATGACCGCAAAGCGAAACGTTAAAATCTGAGTAGTCAGCGAGGAAACTAATGGCATCTGTGTTCGGCAATGTAGATAGGGAGTGTAAAACCTTGGACAGATTTAGAGAAGGCATTCATCGAAAGAAAGGAAGACATTTACGAAAGAATATCACCCGGCTGATGTGCCATTACAGCTTTAATGACTTTCTTGGCATGAAATGGTCAAAAAATGAAACCCAATCCACGTTCAACTGCCATGTTTAGCTGTACCCACTGCATGGTCCTTTTTTTTTTTTTTTATTTTTTTTATTTTTAATTGTCAGATTATTATATTCTTGACAATATTCGCCAGGAAATTTTTCTTGCCGGAGTCGATCCTTCAAATCTACAAATCAACCATTCGCCCTTGCATGGATTATTGCTGTCATATATGGTTTGGAGACACTTCTGTTTGTCTCAAGGTCCTTGATAAAATCCAGACACGCATATGCAATGTAATTGGCCTTAATCTGGCATCTCGTCAGCAGTCGCTCGCCCACAGACGTACTGTTGCCTGCCTCTATCCTTTTTGCAAATACTTTCACGGTAACTGCTCCGATGAGCTGCTTTCACTGACTTCATGAATTTAAGCGTTCAACTCGTCTGGCATCTCGGACTCTCACTTTCACTGTCGAAACTGTTAAATATAGTCGTCTCTTCTACTCCAATAGCTTCATGTCTCCCACTTCTCCTCTGTGGAAATCCCTCCCCTTTTCTTGTTTCCCTGATAGCTATAATCTCCAGCTATTCAAATGTAATGTCAATCGACGTCTCCAGATGCCTTGATCTACCCCCTATCCTTCTCTTCATCCTTTCCTCTATCACTCCTCTTTGCTCTCGCTCCAACTCTCTGTAAACCCTTGAGTGATAGTGGCATCCCGCCTTGTTTGGGGTGCAATGCTTAAAAAAATATCAAATAACATTTATCCGGAAAGATGTTCCAAACAAATAACACTCTTACTGCAGAGGTGCAAGTGTCGTTACTTATGATTTTCATGCATAGGAGGACTGTTGCATCAATATCGATTTTCTATACAAAAGTTCTTGCCTAGTCAAATGTTTACTAAGTGAGGTTGTTGCATTGAAATAGGAGGGGGTGCATCTTATAAGAATATGAATCATACATAACTCTTTACCATAGACTTGAAGAATTTAACATTGTAAGAAGCACCATCTCGAGAGCCTCTTCCATAAATAGTAATTTCCACGAAGAATTTATCTGAACTGAATTTCATTGCTATTAAAAAAAACATGAAAGAAATGTGTATGATTTGACCCTATCAAAAATTGAGAACGAAAATAAATCAGAACAAATATAATTTCGGAAATTTTATCCACAATTTCCTGATGTGCAAGAACTTATTCGAAAATATGAAAATAATTTAAATAGTTAGATCTTGTCTGAAATTAACAAAAAAGATTTTCTTTAAAGCATTTTACCCCAATCAAGGCGGGAGTTCCACTAATATGCAGGGTTTTACAAAGAGTGAAAGTAAGAGAAAAGACTGGGCATAGCGGATATTGAGGAAAGGATAAAAACAAAATAAACGGGGTTCAAGTCAACAGAAGATGTCGACTGACGTTGTATTTAAAAGATTGTATTTTGAAGATTTTAGAAACTAATGAAACAAGTAAGCGGAAGGGAGTTACACTGTCGGGAAGTGCGAGAAAAACAGCTGGAGTAGAAGCGGCGGTTACATTTAACTATTTCAAAAGATAAAAGGGTGGGATCAAGATGTCATTTTAGTAGCACGCTTAAATTCATGTAGTCGGGGCAACGCATCTCTCTCTCTCTCTCTCTCCCTCTCCCTCTCCCAAGAGCCACAGGAGATAGAGGCTCAGAGAATAAGAGACGCAATTTATGTGGATATGCGAGAAGATAACTGTTAACTCAAGACTTGGACATGATACTATTGCACTGATTAGGGAATCATACTTTTCAGAGTCGGTTCCACAGAGCAGCTGTTCTTGAGAAGAAACTTCGCGAACTGAACTTACATTAATGCAATACTTAGGGGATCAGGATGATTCGACCCTGTGTATGCGGCATGACATGTTCTAGCTTTAAATGTCTGAATTGGTGAAATGAAGGAATGTAAACCGTCTGAGCATTTGCCGTGGCAATAGCAATAGAGAAAGGAAAGCTTTGTAACATTTTGTTTGGAGGCAAGAGAATGAAGGGTGGAAAATAATTCATCGCTCAGAAATCTTGCCGGTAACATATGAAAAATTATTCTGGTTGTATAGTAAACAAATTGGATTATTAACGTTTTCTATCTTAAATTTAAGAAACCTTTCGTCCAATTTTTGCACTCACTTTCACTCTCTTTATAAGAGATATCCGGCAACTAGGCCTCTGATCGAGAGTTGTAATGAACATGGAATCACCTCTTAATTACTGCTCTTCCCAGTTCTCCTGGACCTGGGGTAGTAGCACCTGTTAGGGTCCCATCTATGGGCAAATAGTTAACCTTCAAACTTAGGTCAAAACACTATGAGAGTAGAGTACTACCTTGATATAGGAGTTTAGTTCAATTCAAGACCGTGATTGCAACTCAAAAATCTCAATCAATTTCACCATTGAAATTAATGGGAATATTTCCGATGTGTTTCAGGCCCCTAAAAATCACCCCTATTTTAAAAAAAAAACACATCCCTATTTTTGTTTTTGTAGGTTTCTAAATATGTGAATAAACAAAAACATGTAGTTTATAAAAAATAAAAGAGAAAAAATATCTAAAGAAATAAAGTGAACTAAACCATGAAGTTCAGACGAGTAATAGGCTAACTGGTGGCGTAGAGAGAGAGAGAGAGAATGGCAACAACGGATAGGCTCGTCCTCATCTTTCTTGCCACACTTATCACAACGTTTCGGCCTTTTTACGCTCCGGTCTTCTTCAGGTGGTTGGAATGTCGAACTAAACCCTTTCTTTCGCTCACTGGGCTAGACTTTTCTAGTTCCACGTGTCATGTCTAATGAGCGCCAGTTATCCCCTGTTAATTAACCTGTCCAAGTGCTCCACTGCCTTAAACAAGTATTGAACTCACGACTATTTGTGTCCTGTCACTGGATCTAAGCAACACATTTATCCACTCTGTGATGTCTCCACATGCAGGAGGTCCGGAGCGTACAACGGCCGAAACGTTGTGAAAAATATGGCAAGATGAGGACGATAGTCCGAACAATGTAAATAGTGTACATAATGCCTCAACTCAGAAATATAGACATACTGTCTCGCCCAAAATCATTAATCGTACGTATTTCACATTATATTTTTTATAAATTTCCGCTTTACCACAAACGTTTAGCTTATCGCCATTGCTGTTTGAATTTACTTTCTTCAGTCCATGGTGTCACTAAAGGAGTTTTGCAAAATATCGGCGAAAAAAGACACAACACAGCAGAGCAGAGATCCTTGTAACGCATGTACTGCGAGTGGAAATACTCTCAAATCTTGATGCTCACTGCTCCAACTAACGGATATTTAACTCGCTCCTATCTCAGAATTAAACTCATATCTCAAGGCAAAAAAATAGGCCAGACTGCGGCTCGTATCTCAAAAAATATATTTCCCTCTTGACAAAAAAACCTCTTTACAAATATACGTCATTCAAAGTTTAACTACAAATCGATCTTTTACAAAGAGTAACTATAATATTCATATAAACCTATCCTAAAAATCCATTGAGGTTGAAAAGCCGTAAAAAAAAAAAAAACCAAAATTTACGAAGCTATCTTTTGTTCGATTTTCCTCAAAATATTAATAAGCAGAAACTATGAGCTTATATGGGCATTATAACAGAAAGATATGAATTCATATACACCCCCAGGTAGGATTTAGGTACTAGGACTTGTATCAGGAACAAGCATTGTTTTTTTTCATAAATTGTTAATTAATTTTGCAATCCGACATATGCCGTGGCTTTAAATAACCAATAGATAGTTGATAAGCTGTAACAAATAATATATCACTCTCTTTATCAATCCTTCTTCCTTTCTCACCAGGTGTCTGTCTCTACGTGGTATTTTTCTGTTAGAATCTAAGATGGAACGCGAATAGAGACAGACAGAGAGGCAGACAGTCAGACAGTCAGACAGAAATATAAAATGTTTACTCCGAAAAAGATGAAATAGAAACACGCAAACACATTACAGGAATATCGGAGTAGGTGATATTTAATCGGGAAACATTTGATAAATAAACAGATTCGTAGAAAACATTTTTTTTCTCTGTTCCCGCTTGTTTATGTTTAAGCAGTGCCTGTTTGCGTTGTGCACGATGGTATCTGAGGAATGTGTCTCGAAACAAAACAGCTCCTAATATCGTCTGATCGATACAAATATTTATAATTAGATATGTACCTGATAATTCCAGTGAACGGCAGAAATACTTCGTTCCGCCAAGCCTTTTATTTAACAACACTTATCATTATTCTCCTGTTATAATTTGTCTTTCATTACCGATATATATATATATATATATATAATATATATATATATATATGTGTGTGTGTGTATATATATATATATATATATATATATATATATATATATATATATATATATATATATATATATATATATATATAAAGAGATGGAGATAGATAATCTATTTCGGTCTGATCTGATTTATATCAATATTCAGTGTCTGTCTCTGTATGAATATATATATATATATATATATATATATATCATAATTATTTTTTTTTAAAGTATCACTATAAAGATGCCTCAATCTCAAGATTGGTTATTCCTAAATTTTCGCTTGAGGATGAATCAGGGCTTGATATTTAATTCAATTTAATTTTAATAACTATATTTAGGTTTTCGGCTCTCCTTTTTGAAACATGAGAGCTCTTATGTAGCGCAGGAATCATATTTAAAAAATAATTATAATTTAAGCTCTACTTCAGTATGAAGTACTGTTTTTTTTTAAATAAAAACAAAAATACTAAAGAACTACAGATTATTTACCTAACGTATTAGTTTCCTATTTTACTACATATCTGCACACACACACACACACATATATATATATATATGTAGCTATATAGCGAGAGATAGAGGAGACAGTCTGAAGCAAATAGTATAGTCTAATTCATGATATATATAGTGATAGATAGATAGATAATCCCTTTCGGCCTCTTCTAATCTTTCTCAATATTTGTTGTCTCTCTCTCTCTCTCTCTCTCTCTCCCTATATATATATATATATATATATATATACAGAGAGAGAGAGTGTGAGGGAGAGAGAGATACATGTACTGATGAGAGCTTCATTATATATGTACAGGGTGGGTAGGGCATTTGAATAAATATATTTTCGGGTTATTGCGGCATTTTAATAAGTTTTATATAATTTTTTTCGGAAAATAATATGGAAAACACTGAACTTACTCAAGAAAATGAAAAGATATGCTGTATTTGTTTCTTTAAAAGTTGCGTAGGGATCTAGAGATATCTTTACTTTTCAAAGTTGTCAGCTGTTTCGTCTACGAAGCTTGAGACCGACGATGAAAATGTATCACCATTATCAAAGAGTAAAAAGCATTCTAATACCACTGGCATCATCAGAACACGTGGATTTATCAAGGAAGTTCAGCAGAATATTGATAACAATTCCAGAAAATCTATTAGATCACTTGTGAAAAAACTCCTTGTGTCAGATTGAATCATCAAAAATGTTTTCAGTTTACCGGCTTCGCACCGATCATCAAATAACTGTCTATATTTCTGAGAAGAGGTATTGCAATTATTTAAACTATTTACATTGTTAGGACTGTTGGTCTCATCTTTATTGTCATATTCACGACCTTTTGGTCGTGTTAATTTCCGGCCTTCTTCAAGATCTGTGAATATTTCTGAGATGATGTATTGTAACTCTTCATGCCCTTTAGGATACATAGCCTAGTAGATAAAAGCATTGGCTGGATTAGTGACTTGACCCAAAGAGTTGTGAGTTCAATACCTGGCTACGACAGTGTTGAACAATACCTTGGAGAGTTGAGTTAAAGAAACAGAGACATCCGGACGTGTCATGACACGTAGAACTAAAATAATTTACCCCGGCGGATGAAATAAAAGGTTCAGTTCGAAATTCCAATCACCTGATGAAGGCCGGGGCGTACAACGTCCTGAATATGGTGACAAAGATGAGGACAACAGTCCGAACAATGTAAATAGTGTAAATAATGAAAAATGTTTTTCACAAAGACATCAGATATAAGTCATATGTTTTGAGGAAAGGTGATGTTATGTCAGCAAAAAAGAAAAAATCGGTTAATCAGATCTGAAAGGCGCTTAAACAAACTGTTATATAAGAACGAAAAGTCGCTGCCGACACAGGAGTTTAAACATAGATCGTCAGTGAGCAAACACGGGCGATCCCATTTTGAATAAGGAGATCATATGAGAAAGGAAATATATATATGGGAATTAGCGTGGCGTCTAACTGATCAACATTTCTATTCTATCTTCTATTACTATACGGATCACGCTTTCTACACTATGGGTTCACTATTCTCCATACTATTCACTATACTATTTTCTATACTGATCACTATTTGGTGGTTATTTTTCGCGAGAGTATTATCGAGCAAGTACTATTATTGCGAGTGTTATTCGGAGATCACTGACACCAGCATTTTTATTAGAGTTGTATCTGCGATTAAAAAGTCTCTGCTGCATTACGAAAGTGGCAACGAGTATTCGTTGACATCACAAAACAACCTGAAAAATCCATCTGGTGATGATGTAATTTTTTTCTCAAACGAGAACAACTTTGACCGAGAAATTTAACAGAAACAAATGACAGATAGTTATGTGCAAGCCCTTCTGAAGTTGCATCAATTATGGATACGGCATTCGCGGTTTTTCGGGTTGTCAGCAATGAAGGACATGCGACGCTTTCTGATTTCTTTCCAGAAAAGAACCCAGAGGTAAACCTACTGCCCAAAGTTCTTAAAAACAGTTGTTAACCCCTGGATAGACAGTGTATGCAGTGGAATGCCTTATGTGTTTTAGTTATACATTGTTCCATCACACAAGTGTCAAGTAACGTAAGAATGGATGGCCGGAAATTTTCAAGTTCGCATTTAGCTTTCTAAATCCCCAGATCTCAATCCATTTGTCGACTACGTTTTGAGTAGTGTTCAGATCGAGGTGAAGAAACATCCCAATAACAGTAAAGATTCTTTGAAAGCCGCTATGGGGGGTAGAATAATGCCCAATATAAGACATAGACATTTCGATCTGGCATAGAAGTTACTGAAGCTGAAGTTGGCCTTATTTGATAAAATAATAAAAAAGATTTTCCAGTTATATAGTTATTACCTGTTTTATATATATATATATATATATATATATATATATATAGAGAGAGAGAGAGAGAGAGAGAGATATTATTCCCTGACGATTCGTTTAGGTGAAACCTAGGTAGGTTTTTCTGGCTCAATAGGCGTATCTAGATTTGCTCTACGGTTGTATTGAGCTCTTTTGTTAGTTGTTTACTCGTATCAGGGATTTTTCTTTGGGCTTCAAACCTGCATCTGCGCGATTTTTTCCGACAAACATCCATGTTTGTAGCTCTTTCTTTTTTTAAAACCTTTTTTTTCCATCGAGATTGATTTGATTATTGGCAAATCAAAAATTCGAGGGTTTTTCGAAACGAGTATAGTTATCTATATTTGTATGTATGTATATATATATATATATATATATATATATATATATATAATAAAAGTCAACACTCAGAGGCGACAGGCTGTTTCATGCTAGGAGCAATCGTATTGCACCTAGCATGAAACTGCCTGTCGCACTTTATCGCATAAATATAGCGCGACATAAAACTATATTTCTCCATATATATATATATATATATATATATATATATATAGAGAGAGAGAGAGAGAGAGAAACATAGACAGAGAGACAGAGGAAGAGAAGGGAGAGTGGGTAGAAGGAAAGAGAGAGGGGTGGGCGGAAAGAATGAGAGAGAGGTGGGCGGAAAGACAGAGACGGGGTGTTGGAAGGAAATACAATCCTTAGTTCCACCAGTTCTGACTGTCTCATTTAAAACACACCATGTCACGTACACTTTGACCAATCATTTTCATTCCTTCATATTCCATTAGTCAGAACTAAGTTCCACTCAGGCATCTTCTCACTTATTTATGCTTTGGTATGTGTATGTGTGTGAGTTGAAAGACAGACTAAAACAATAAGATTAATGTAGTCAAATTGAAAAATAAACCGTCTTTTTCAATGTATTGTGTCCCTTAAGAACGATGGCGATTATGACTCTCCACAACCCCCTATCACTTTTAGCCAATAGCAGCTCATCAGATAAGTGTCCCCTGCTTTCCCCTATTTCGCGTGCCCTCGATATGTCCCACGAGAATTAAGTTCTTCAAGCTCTACTTCGTCAGTATTTGTTAAAAAAAAAAAAAAAACGTCTGCCGTCTGTTACTTAATCTAAGTATAAGTGTGTATTTTGTTACCGTTTTCTTTTAAACTTTCCCAGCCGCCGCATAAGCGCATCGTCCATTGAATTCTCAGTATCCTTCTGTAGAACCACATTTCTGTTACCTCCAGCCTTCTCTTATTTTGTCGGGAGATTGTCAATTATTGACTGCCAAAGAAGGGGATTTTTATAACATTATATGTCAGCACTAATTTATTGGTTTCTAACGTAAATTTCTTACAGGCAGGCGTGTTAAGTTGAATATAGAAACGAATTCAAACAAAGAAAGACAAGCAAAAATGCAATAGCAGGCGTAACAGCAAATAAATACGGTGAATTAGAACAACAAATAAAGAAATAAAAAATTCATTATTTAATTTGTTTTTTCTACTTATCAACGCTTTCTTGGTTATTTAAAGCCGGAAAAATATGTTTAGATTGAAAGAGTTATACAAGTCTTAGTAATTAACCCTTAGCTAGGGGCAGAAGATCTGGATCCATCCCTTTCGTAATTATATTTGCGCGTAGGTGAATATAAGGAAACTAACGAGAACTCTGATCTCCGATTAACAACTCCGAGCCAGTATTCATTACACCACCCGCACATACAAGTTTATATCACCTGGTATTTCTAAGCCGTCACCTATCTAGGTATTGTCCATTATCGGCATTGCTACATTCCCCCTTCAAAAACCAAAACCTTGAAATGAACAATATTTGAAGACGTCAAGAGACTGCAAAGCAGTAACTGCTCGTGATCCCAAAAGACGATTTTCAGTTATGCTTGGATCAATGGAAACGAGGCTGAATAAAGTATACGTTTTCAGAAGGGGACTACTTCGAAGGAAATTAAGTGTTGGATTGATACTTATATTAGTTTTCCTTTTATAGTCCCAATCCCGATATATTTTTATCACAAAGTAGAAAAAAAAAAAGAAGGTAGAGAGTTAGACACATAAATTAATGCTCAAAAGACTTATTTTTGAAAAAAAAAACAACAAAAAAAAAAAAACACGTAAGTATACGTTTCTAACATTTGATGTTTGAAATGATTTCTAAAACCTATTGGATTTTGCTGCAAAAAGGACTAACGGGATATTTACACACAGCTACACACTTAGGCACGCACACACACACACATATACACACGCGCGCGCACACACACACACACATATATATATATATATATCTATATATATATATATATATATATATATATATATATATATATATATATATGTGTATAACTGCATTATAACTCCGTTTCTTCCCTTAAGTGATCTTTAAGCCATTTGATGTTGGAAGACTATTTACAAATATTCCAGTTAGATTAACTGTGGTTCAAAATGTCAGCTTGTTAAAATGCCAGTCAATGGAATTTTGTC
Organism: Acanthosepion lycidas; assembly: GCA_963932145.1. Lineage (NCBI taxonomy): Eukaryota > Metazoa > Mollusca > Cephalopoda > Sepiida > Sepiidae > Acanthosepion > Acanthosepion lycidas. Next base: position 96,634,294 of record OZ010583.1, read on the forward strand.
TAACACGCGGAAAACATGTTTCTTAAATTAGACAACAAGAGTATAAATTACTTAAACAAATCAAAGCAAATATACTTTTCGGAGCGTTTATCCACAATTACCATCCTGATGTGCAAGAAAAATACAATAAAGATTAAGGAGTGTTATATATATATATCTATAGATAGATAGAGAGAGAAAGAGAGAGTGTGTTAGGTAATGAAATGTTTGGTAATCCACAAGGAGGATGTAATCCAGAGAAGCGCAATGTAAAAACAGATCGAATATTAGTTTAATTAAAGAAACAGACAAACATAAGTGTCCATTGATTATAATTTATTTCTCCAGGAAAAGGTATTTTTCTGGTACCTCAGATCACGTTCCCAATCATAAAAGAAAATGATTTAAAAAATTACATATTATTTTTTATACATGTTTTGAGGGGTAGTTTCAAGTTAATCTAAGTTAATCTAAGTTGATCTCTATCACCTTACATCAACTTAACACTGCTCCTGAAAAGCTTGTATAAAAATAATATGTAATTTTCTTTTATGCTTGGAAATGTGATCTGAGGAACAAGGAAAAAATCCTTTTCCTGGGGTAATATAATGCAATCAATGAACTCTCCTTAAGGTTGTCTGTTTTTTAATTAAGCTATATATATATATATATATATATATATATATATATATATATATATATATATATATATATATATATTTCTGTGATGAGGTATTATTTACATTATTTACATTATTCAGATTATAGTCCTCATCTTTGTCGCCATATTTATTACAACCTGAAGAATGCCGGAGCGTACAACGGCCGAAATGTTGTAAGAAATATGTTCGAGTAATGTAAATAATATATATATATATATATATATATATATATATATATATATATATTATGACATTTTTATGTTTATACATAGATACAAATATTTAAGTAAATGATCTGTTTATAATAAAATAAACAGCATCAAACATTATTCACCGGCCAGAATATCCGAGAAATTTTCATAGAAAACCAATCGAGCTACAGAGGATCGTTCGGTTAGCAAGGTCGACTTTACCGTCTTTAAAATTCAATCTTCAATGATTCTCTCACGTACATTCATATCTGCTCATGGCGTATTCTCAGTGACTCGATCGGTTAAGAGCCCGTCAGGCTAAATGACGGTTCCGGATAGGTTACAGGTTCGAGTCCAATCGGAAAACGAATATTTTCTAAGAAAAATTTCTCGGACATTCTGTCCGGTGAATGTTGTTTGATTATAAACAGAGCATTTACTTAAATATTTGTATCTCTAAAAAGAATACCCGCCCGGCCCGGCCCGGCCCGGTGGCTAGGATCAAAGTGTAGTATCTGTGCTTTGTGAGCTGCCGGGTCGGGTGTCTGCCGAACTCTTTGCTTGCAGAGAGGAACCCTGACGTAGCTCCGCCGAAGGGTAGTGTTGCGTTGGGGGAGGTTGACGGAACTGGCCCCCCTCGGGGGGTTTGATGGTTATTTATTTTTGGCTGGGCCTACGGGCTCGGAGATACCCACATTAAAAAGGCCTTGTGCCACATTCAATCCTCGTGGGTGGATTGATAAATACCATCTATAAAAAGAATACCCGCTCGGCCCGGTGGCTAGGATCAAAGTGTAGTATCTGTGCTTTGTGAGCTGCCGGGTCGGATGTCTCTCGAACTCTCTGCTTGCAGGGAGGAACTCTGACGAAGCTCCGCCGAAGGGTAGGGATTCGTTAGGGGAGGTTGACGGAACTGGCCCCCCTCGGGGGGTTTGGATGGTTATTTATTTTTGGCTGGGCCTACGGGCTCGGAGATACCCACATTAAAAAGGCCTTGTGCCACATTCAATCTTCGTGGGTGGATTGATAAATACCATCTCTAAAAAGAATACCCGCTCGGCCCGGTGGCTAGGATCAAAGTGTAGTATCTGTGCTTTGTGAGCTGCCGGGTCGGGTGTCTGTCGAACTCTCTGCTTGCAGGGAGGAACTCTGACGAAGCTCCGCCGAAGGGTAGGGTTTCGTTGGGGGAGGTTGACGGAACTGGCCCCCCTCGGGGGGTTTGATGGTTATTTATTTTTGGCTGGGCCTACGGGCTCGGAGATACCCACATTAAAAAGGCCTTGTGCCACATTCAGTCCTCGTGGGTGGATTGATAAATACCATCTCAAAAAAGAATACCCGCCCGGCCCGGTGGCTAGGATCAAAGTGTAGTATCTGTGCTTTGTGAGCTCCCGGGTCGGGTGTCTCTCGAACTCTCTGCTTGCAGGGAGGAACTCTGACGAAGCTCCGCCGAAGGGTAGGGTTTCGTTGGGGGAGGTTGACGGAACTGGCCCCCCCTCGTGGGGGTTGGGTGGTTATTTATTTTTGGCTGAGCCTACGGGCTCGGAGATACCCACATTAAAAAGGCCTTGTGCCGCATTCAATCCTCGTGGGTGGATTGATAAATACCATCTATAAAATGAATGTATAAACATAAAAATGTCTTGAAATAATTGTCGGTCTTTGTACATTTCTTATATATATATATATATATATATATATATATATAATTGTCAGTGTAATGATTTTGGCAAGTATGTTGTTTCAAGAACTTTTCAACAATCGTCGTATAAACTGATTGCGTGTGGCAGCGAATTGTCGTCTCACAAGAAAATGCGTAAAATGCAGAGTTTTCACTGAATCTTCTATACGGGAAAGATAAAGCATTGATATCCATCGATATTATCTTCATCTTAACGGAAAATAAATATCTGTATCCTAAACATAATGTCCTTATCTAGAAATGTATTGAAAAGAGTGATTATAATTAATAATATAATTCATATCAATAATGAATCGCGTTAGTGCCTAACAAAACACATGCACCTGACAATTCCTGGAATCTAATAGCTTTAAAGGCGAACGGATTAAAGTTCTCCAAGCTAAAGAAGTAGAGTAACCATAGTTTATTGATAAAGAATAGTTCGAATTTCTTAGCTTTTGACATGAAGTTTCGCAGATACGCCGGACGACAGTATCAGATACATCTAGTGATTTCATTAAATTGATATATATTTTTGTGCCTTTTTCGTTGTTTACTTTGCGTAATTTCATGTATAGTGTTTAAATATATTTTAACATTAGCAGAAATTTGAAGACCTTGTCTCCTGTGTTGATTTGTATGACTATTTTTCATGTCTGGTATTCAATATTTCATAACGCCTGATATCATAGAAACATGAACCAAAAATAAAACCACATGAGGTTATACATTTCAAAGCGCTAGAAATTTGCATTAAATAGGGCGGAATAGAGAAAATGGGTTGTTCATTTTTGGCTTTATAGCAAAATGAACTCGTCTGTTCACGGTGTTTTATAAGCGGAGGTTTTAATTTTAAGTGTTAATTCTACCCGTATTATTTCCTGACATGTACATGTGTCAAATTTTCTAACCCAGAAATCCAGCTGCATGTCTTCCTTTTCAAGTAAAATAGTTATGTTGCAAAATACGGAATTGTAACAATGGCGACAAATATGAGATACAGCAGCAGCTTATAAGTTCATATACACAAAATCCAAATGCATATACGAAAAGTGGAAATTCAGTAACGTATTTGATGTAAAAAAAAAAAAAAAAAAAAAAATTAAGCGAATTTTTAAATAATAATTTTGCAAGTACTGGTAATCCAATATGTAAATTTACTTTCAACATATATTCGTACTGGTAAATATTTTATTTTTCAAGTATAAAGCTTGATGATGATCACCTCGAGGCGGTGAAATGCTTAGCAATATTGTAGTGAGTTCAATACTCACTGGGTGTTTACTACTTTCGGCCTGTGCCACTACGCGTCGGAAACAACTCGGGCAACCCGAGGCGGTGTTATGGTTAACAAGCTTGTCTCGCTAAAACAATTACGACTGAGTAGTGAATTCGATCCTCACTGGGTGCCCCCTACATTCGGGTTTGTGCCACATGTAAGCTAAGCTTCGAAAATCAATTGGGCACCCCGAGGCTGTGTTATGGTTAGCAAGCTTTTATCGCTAGAACAATTACGACTGGGTAGTGAGTTCAATCCTCACTGGGTGCCCTGTACTTTCGGCTTTGGCCACATTCAAACTAAGCTTCGAAAATAATTTGGGCAGTCCGAGGCAGTGTTATAGTTAGCAAGCTTGTGTCGCTAGAAAAATTACGACTGGGTAGTGAGTTCGATCCTCACTGGGTGCATCATACTTTCGGCTTTGTGCCACATCTAAGCTACGCTTCGAAAATCACATGGGTACACCGAGTCTGTGTAATGGTTAACAAGCTTGTCTCGCTAGACAATTACGACTGAGTACTGAGTTCGATTCTCACTGTGTGCCCCCTACTTTCAACCTTTCGCGACTTCTGTGCTACGCTTCGTATAATCACTATAAAGTCTAACATTAAGGCCAGGAGATAGAAAAATATGTAAAACCTTAGGAAAAGCAACATAGTGTCATTTTGTCTGTGTAAAAGAGACCACAGTAAGTAAAGTATTGGAAAAAAAACTGTCTCGTAATTAAAAAAAATAACAAGTACACAGTTTGTTGGAGATGAAGCCTACTTCTGAGATAAATATATTCCATAGGGTCATTCGAGTTTCGCAATTTCTGTCAAAAGGGGAAAAAGAAGAGGATATTTCCTTCTGTGTACCGTATCTGTGCAGTACTTGGGTGAACATGGCTCTCCACATTTCCTGTGTTATCAGCTCTCGCCTAATCGCTATTGTGTTAAGTATTTTCCATAATATCATTAAGTAGTTTATGTGCTGTTTCCCTCTTTTTCTCTTGCCTTCTATATATCCCGTCGTGGAAAACGATATCTTTCTTCTTCTGCATACCGCATTCCTTCAGGGCATAGGCAATCATGGCCCTCCACTACTTCCTATGACCTACGGTCTTCACACTCCCCGCCAAAATCAAGTCCCTTGTCAATGCGCGGCCTAAGAAAGCCACTTACGTAGCGTGTTTGTGACATACCAAGTGCGGCATTCCCCCCCCCCATGACACGAACAGACTTCTTTGTCGACATGATGCTTGCGTCTTGCCCCCATAATAAGGAGGTGAGCAAGACTTCTCCCGTTCCTTACAGAGAGGAAGAACAGACGGTAAAGGACAAGAGGAGAAACGTATGTGACACACGCCTTAGCCCTAACCTTCACGAACAACCTGTTTCGGCGCCAAGTCTCGACCAACGTGCCGACATTTGTCCTTACTTCTGACCAATTTTTCACCAGTTGGAGGTCCGATCTAAACCACACTCCAAGAATGCGGACAGGACCGTCCGTCCAACCAAAGTCCCGGGAAGATCGAACCCCTTCAGAAGACTTGTCGCGGTTAATCTTAGTCCTCGTGACCTGTTCGTAACGATCAAGCGCCTTCGGTACCACCTCAATGTCGCTGCCGGATAGAAAGTAGATATGTCATCCTCTCCCCGATGATATCCTTTGGGGCTACATGGACGGTCACTTTCGTTCTTCTTGACCGCAAGTACTCCGTTTGTAGGCGGACGGAATTCGTTGCCGGGAGGGGGGCTGCTTCTCACTTCTTCGCCTTATTCCATAGAGTATCTGACCATCTACCTAGAATTTTGGGGCCTATCTTGGGGTTCTTTAATGCTTCCTCCACCGTTTTCTTCTGACGGCTATCAATCTTCGTGTTCTTACGTCGGTGGTCAGCAAGGAGATTGTCCTTGTCTTCACAGCATTAATTTCCTCTGGGATGTTAAGGAACTCATTCCCTTTAATGTAGGATTCATATTTTCATTTTAGGCCTTCGTAATATTTGGCAACCTTTTGGAGTCTGCCCTCACCGACTTTTTTTGGTTACGTTTTTTCTCTATTAACTGTCTCCAAATTCACTGCGATGATGGGCACTAGCTGTTTCTGCCAGAAGACAGAATGCATGACCATCAGCAAAAAGATGAGTCCAAAATGTAAATCATAGTTCCGGGATGCTAAAATCAAACAGGTACAGAAATTAAAATATGGGGAAAATGTTCAAACAGAGGATAGAAGGTACGACAGAGATTTGAAGACTTATTGGAATGGCCGGAGACGGTTTCCAAAAGCTAAGCAAGGTATAAAGAGACAGGAAAATTTCGTTAGAAACAAAGAAAAGAGTCCTGAACTTTAGGCGTGATATATATCTTCATGTACGGTAACGAGTACTGGAAAATGTCATCGAATATGAAAAAGGGACTCGAAGTAACAAAAATTTGATTCTACAGAAGGATGCCACGGTTACTAGGGAGCAAACATGTGACCAAAGACTAGGTTTTGGAGGGAATGAAAACAAAGTGAAAACTTATACTTGACATCAGGAAGAGGCAGTTGAAAATTTCTAAGACATCTAATGAAGAAGGAGGGCATCGAAAATCTGTTACTTACATGACGGATAGAGAGAAATAAGGAGAGTGGAAAGCAAAGCATTACATACTAATGACCTTAAGCAATGGATGGCAAAAGTGGGTCTGGGAGAAATAAAAAACGGAAAGCTACAAGAGACAGGATGATACCCTACGCCCTGAAGCGGCGCGGCATATATAATAAGGTAATTTAAATTTTCAGTAATATATTCAATTAACCACTTAGTTGTTTTAAGGAAATTCTAAACAAAACGGGAGTTTGTATACAGATAAGACGTTTTTACTGTGAACTGTGACATACAGTAAAGGTTATTTAGAGTATACAAGCCTGTGTAAGAGTATTTGAGTTTGCAGATACACACAAACCCCTACGCATCACATAACATCCAACCCCGAAGTTATAGGTGTGCTGCAGCTATTGAATCCTCAATTTCCTTAAATGGACTTGGCACATAAAAGAGGAGGGTTCTCCCACTGTGTCGGAAAACCAACACAATTTGAACGTATTGTTAAATAATGTGATGTCTTCCTGGGTTAGTTATAATGAAATCTCCATCCGGAAACCATATTCGTTCCCAAGGGCAACATCAGGATATGGATTTGTAAACGGCACAAGAGTTAATTACAAAATAGCATATCTGTGAAATTCTATCATATGAGAATTTCTTATTTGTCTTTCTACTTCTTCTACGTGCTGTGTTCTTCCAGGGCATTGGCGATCAATCCTTTCCAAAATTTACTGCTCTTTTTAACTCTTAATAAATTTTGTCTTGTTCTTATCTCTCCTTAACACTGTTCTGTCATCGAATTGCTCGGTAATTAGATTATGCTTTGTTTTCCTTTGTCTAAAATCTTTCCTGTGAGTATCTCATTTTACAAGCCCACTTTCCTGAAGAATTAGGAAAAAATATAATATTTTGTTTTTAATTCCAAGTTTCTGATTTTCAGCTATGAAACATTTTCCCTCGGATCTAAAATTGAATTCTGAACAGATATTGCTTCATCACTATCATCTCCAGAAGGTCGAGGTAAGAAGTTAATTTGAATTTAAAATATGTTAAAAATAATAATTTAAATAATAATAAAAATAATTTAAATAATAATAATAATAATAATAATAATAATGTATACAATCGAATTTTGTTTGGAAGTCATTGTTACGGAAAAGATTTATATGTAAAACATAATTATATTCGTCAATATGGCTACCCCTCCACAGATAGGCAAGAAGAATATGAAGGTAAACGTAATATGCGAGCATACACACACACATGCCCACACGCACGCGCACACACACACACACACACATATATATATATATATATATATATATATATATATATATATATATATATATATATATATATATATATAAAGGCTGCATGTATTCATTTAAGCACGTGTGATGAATAAGTTAAACATATGTTTATTTTTATTTTAATCCTCTCATATTCACGGATCTGCTTCTTAATGTTGTAATTAAATTGAGGAAGACCGTGTTAATTTTCTCATTCTTTTCATTCCCCCAAGTAATTTCAATCTCATCCTCTAAATAAACAAATAAGCAAACAGTAATTTAAATTAATTATGAGTATAGCAACAAAGTTTTAAAATAACTATAACAGCAAGGGTTTAAAATATGTAAATTTAAAAAAAATACAATTATAACAGAATGTTTTCAAACACGTAAATTGTAATTTAAAAAATAGATTTTTATAATATAAATTAAGTTACCTCCCTTACATTGCGGTAAATTTTTGAATTAACAGAGCACGTTCATGCACATGCACAAAATACATAATTGTTAATTACATTAATTCTTTGTCATAGAAATTTACCTCTGAAGATGATCTTGGATGAAATTGAAAATACTTGAGAAAATAAAAAGAATGTGAAAAGCTACAGCGTCTTCCTCAATCAGTTTCAAGCGGTAGTGCTGCCCTGTGCCAAGAGGGTAACTGCTAGAAGAACCTATATCTGGCAAAAGGACTCTGCACCATGGTACACAGTATGAAAACCAAGTCATGGCTCTCAAACAATTTCTGCGACCATATAACCCCTGATATATGACCACTTAACTCACCAGACTGCAACCCACTAGATTATTATGTGTAGTGCGCAGATGAGCAAGACACCAACAAAACTCCTTGTAACACCAACTAAAGGCAAGGATGATATTCAGTCACCCCCCACGAGGCTGTCATGTGGAACAAGGCCTTTTTAACGTGGGATCTCCGAGCCCGTGGGCTCGGCCAAAAATATGCCCACTGAACCCGTATAAACGGGTTCAGGATCGGTTTACATCCCGAAAGAGAATCCGTCCTTCGGCGTAGCCTCTTTAGGGTTCCTCCCCGCCCGAAGGCAGAAGTTCAACCGAACAGCTGGTCAAGACTTGAACCACTAAAGGCAAGGATTATAGCAGCTTTCAGCAACTTAAACAAGAAGACCGTCCAGAAGAGATGCAGGGGATTCCGAAGCCGTCCGAAGGCCGTGGTTGAAGAGAATTTATTAAATAAATTTACTCTTTAGTAGTTCAAGATATTTTTGCGCAATTTTGGTAAATATATCTGTTAAAATGAGATGTCAGTGTTATTTTCATTTTTGTGTAATTTAGACAGGAATTTATCCACCGCGCCTTGTAGAAAGATTGTTACAATCACCTCGCTTTTTAAAGTGGCTTTCCAAGCGTAGCTTAGATGTGGCACAAGGCCAAAATAAGGAGCACCAACTGGGGATCGAACTCACTACTCAGTCGTAATTGTTCTAGCGAGACAAGCTTGCTAACCATTCAACGTTCATTTACAATTTTAGGACTACTGCCCTCATCTTTGTCGCCATATTTATTACATTGTTTCGACCGTTGTACACTGCGGCCTTCTTCAGGTGGCTGGAATGTAGAAATGAATCCTTTATTTCGCTCACTGGGGTAGACTGTTCTATTTCCACGTGCCATGTTTAATGGATGTCAGTTATCAGTTATCTCCTGTTAATTTTCGTTTCCAAGTTCTCCACTGCCTTAACCGGGTATTGAACTCACAACTCTTTGGGTCTTGTCACTCGATCTAACTAACGCCTTTATCTACTGCGCCATGTGTCTGAATAATGTAAATAGTGCGCATAATTCCTCATCTCAGAAATATAGTTTAGAAACATGAACATATGTGAAAATATCACATGACAGAAAGCTAATGTAGAGAAATGATTCAATACATATCCTTCCACTGTGTGATTTCTTTGAACATTTTGTGGCCCTGAATATTTGAAAATAATTTGTCCCGATATCCATTGTTAATGTCTCGTTAATGGCAGCCATAGATATGATATACTTGATAAGATATCAAGTCTATCATGTTTTGCCCTCTGTTTTGTTTCAAAACAGATTTTTTTCAGTAAATATTAAATTTGATACTGATCTATATTTTGTGCAATGGTAGGGATATCCTAGAAGCCTATCTAAAATTTAGTCATCTTTCTCATTCTCTCTTTATATTTTTCCTTGTTGTCATATAGTAAGAAAACGAGTGACTACCGACACCGAGGTTCGAACATAACACTTTGGAATTATGAATATATTTTCCGCCAAATGTATAAATAGCGGTGTCAGGCTACTGACTGGTGTGATTATTGAGTGACTATTGAGTGGAACTATCCAGTCGAATTAGTGTGAATTATTGTGCGTGGACGATTTGGTTTTTAATTTAGGATTTGCCGGACGTTAAAAAGGTATTCATTGAAATGGTTAATTATCTTCGGTTGATTTTTTTTTCTTAATTCTTGTTAAGTATTTATTTGCGGTTGCAATTAAATAGTGTTTTTCTTTACATTAACTTGAGATAGATTTAGTTATTAACGGCCACCGTATGTCACCGTTAAAGGTATTTCTCTTGCCCCACATAGAAAGAAAAGTAATTTCTACGCGTAAAAGACCTTAGCATCATGTTTTATATATCTCATGTTCTTTCAGAACGTTGTTGGTTTTAACTCTCCACAGTTTCCTTTTTTTTCTAATGGCCTGTTGTACGAGGGACAATAGTAATGCCTTCAAGCAATACTCGGTCAGACACCGATAATTCCCATATATATATATATATATATATATATATATATATATATATATATATATATATATATATATATATATATATATATATATATATATATATATATATTCCTTTACACGTCATGTGATCTAATTATTCAAGATGATGTCGACTGTGCTTACTCTCTGGCGATCCGTGTTCAGACCCAAGTGCCGGCAGCGACACTTTGTTCCTATATGACTCTATCCCTATGAAATTTTACATTTTCCTATCTCTCCTTTTCTCTGTTCTGTTAAGTATTGTCACAAGATTGTTAAGTATGCATTCCTCTGTTCTTATTGCCTTTAGTATGTCCTGTGAGCGTCAAATTTTCCAACCTTTCTTTCCTCATTGTGTAGAATTTCAACTGTCTCTTTCCGATGTTAAAAATAACTGTCGTTTTTTGTCTCTAAAACTCATATGTTCGGTTAATTGTATTCTAAGTATCCTTCTGCAGAACAACATTTCTGCTATTTCGCGTCTCTTCAGATTTATGAAATGACACCAACAAAAAGGAAGGCCCTGGTCATCATTCATCTCAACTTAAATGCAATATACTCAGGAGAAATATGGTATTCTCAGTGTTCAGTTATATTCAAAACAGACTACAACCATGTAATTATAAATTGTGGGAAAATAGCAATGTAGACTGGTCGATATAGCTTTGTGTGGCAACAAGTCAAGCAGAAAAACCATTCTAAATTCAAAAACGGTTGTTGTTCTAATAAATTAAGAGAATCTATTCTGATTTTCTTGGCCATCTGACTAGATGTCATGGCTAGGCCATTCTGGGAGGCTGAATCCACATAAGCAAAGCATTTCGACAAAACAGGGCGCTGCCATTATCTCACTTGTTAAAGGGATGTCTACGCTACACACACAAATACACACACACACACACACACACACATATATATATATATATATATATATACTAGTCTACTGGCGGCAAGAAGTAATATATCATAAATAATGCTTTATATTGTAATTTTCGTTTGATCCAATACAATTTTTTTAATTTAAAATATTTCGTTTTTAAAGTTAATAATTGAAGAGTGTGCAATTTATAAAACCTCAGGAAAGACATCTGCGTTTCTGCACATTCTGCTTTTGTACGCGCGCTTTTGAGAGTCAAATTTGCTGAGAAATTCAACATCCCCGTTTAACTCAAGCTGAAATAAAATATAAACCCTGGCCAAGTGTTGTCTGACATATATTTAACTCATCTCTCTCTATCGCTTTCAATCCTCCCTCTCTCTTTTTTCTTTCTTGCATTCTCTCTTTTTTCTTTCTTGCATTCTCTCTTTTTTCTTTCTTGCATTCTCTCTTTTTTCTTTCTTGCATTCTCTCTTTTTTCTTTCTTGCATTCTCTCTTTCTTTGCAGTTCTGTACCAGTTACTTTTTGTGGCTTTTTTCCATCACTCTTTTCGCTTTGATCATAGTTCACAGAGAGCTGGAAAGAAGGTTTCTTATTTTGTCGTTTGTCAGCGCGGTAGTTTCCTACGTTTAGAGGTGAATCGGCTCATGACTTCACTGCGTCTCTTCTCAAAATTTCGCACCCTGCCCTTCAATAGTTACACACAAAAAACTTATTTATAATATATATATATATATATATATATATATATATATATATATATATATATATATATATATATATATATATATTATTATTATTATTATTATTATTATTATTATTATTATATCATTTCACTCCAAGCAAGGTAACAAAGTCATTGGGACGTGGGGCTATATTATATTGAAGGATATATGTATATATATATATATATATATATATATATATATATATATATATATACATATATATATATATATATATATATATATTACTAGTTACTTTAAATACAACTGACAAGGTAGTTGGATTAAGCATTTTAAGTAATTTTGTCTTGCGTTTCTTTACTGATTCGTGTTTGTAAAATAAAAAAAAAACATTCCCATCAGTCTAGAAACATATAATAAAAAAAATCACCACATTCTGTTCAAAAAGAAAACCTTGATAATAACTAATAGAATCGCCGAAAGTTAATTAAACTTGTATAACAGAGGGATTGGTGCCCAAATACACAATATATATATATATATATATATATATATATATATATATATATATATATATATATATATATATGTGTGTGTTTGTGTGTGTGTGAAATTTCTATATACGTCTAATCAACAGTGAAATACTGTGTTGATATGCGATATGTAAGCTACTCTTAACAAACTGAAAATAAGTGAATTTATTGCATTCATGGATTATAACATATGGGTGGCACCTTTTTTTTTTTATCGACAACGAGTCTGGCCTCCGCGTGCTAGTTTTGAATCTTCCTTTCGGAATTTAAGGGAAAAATCTGTCTGTGTGTCTTTGTACGTGAGTGAGTGCACGTGCGTGAGTACGTGCGCGCGCGCGAGCGTGTGTTTTATTAAAGCCGTTAATATCCGTTGATTGTTAAATTTATCCATCGCGTGTTGAGCCCTGCTATTCTTTGTATTAAGTCGTGTAACGGAATGTGCTGCTAATGCTTTCGCGATGATCGGTGATATTATGTACGAGTCAGGTCGGAAGTTTATCGTCGATAATTGCGTGCTCAACTCACACGAAAAGGCGTTTTCTTCTTAGTTAAACCTTTCTTTTTTCCTGGTCAGACGGGCAATTTGGGTAGTCGAAATTTTCACCAGATCTTTTATGGTAAACTTCCACAGCGTCATTATCAAAGATCACTCCCTTGAGAGATACACCAGGGGACTCGTGTTCGGAACGCTAACTCTCTAAAACTAGCACCCATATCTATTAATCATATATTTATGGTAATATAGTAAATATAACTCCCACTGGAATCGAACCTGCACTGTCTCTACTAAATTTAAATTTCATGGTTATAAATTTATTATCTAGAGCAGTGATTCTCATCATTTTTAAATAATGGTGCTTCTCTCTGTCTTTTTTTACAAATACTTTCATGGTAATTGCTCCGAGGATGAATTCAAGCAGCCTACGAGGCTGGCATCCCGCTCTCACCCCTTCACTGATGAAACTATTAAATGTAGCCGTCTCTTCTACTCCAATAGCTTCATGTCTCGCACCTCTCGCCTGTGGAACTCCCTTACCTATTCCAGTTTCCCTGAGAGCTATAATCTAATCAACTATTCAAATGTAATGTCAATGGACATCTCCAGTTGCCTTGATCAATCCATTATCCTTCTCCTCGGCCTTTCCTCTATCACTCCTATCTGATCTTGCTCCAAATCTTCTGTAACCCCTTGCGTTCTAGTGGCTTTCCGCCTTGCTTGGTGTGAAACGCTTAACAAAAAAAAAAAAAAAAAAAATTGGGGCAAATGAAAATATCACAGCACACTTGGCAATTGTTTCAATGTTATTTATTAAAACCATAGATTTTTTAAAAAATACACATACAAATGTGAATTTATTTTATTTCAATGTTTCTATTCAGCTATTTGTGCAGTTTATTTAGTGTGAAACATGTGTCTGGTGTTTTGTCGCCATTTCTTCAATGTTTGGTGGAATGCGAGATACGCAGACTGTCATTTCTTCTCCAGTTGAACGTAGTCTTTCTTTCATCTTACATTTAATTTTATTTAGAGTTGAGAAGTCGAATTCACATATATTAGAAATAGAAAATTGCAATAAAACTGATACAGCTTTTTTAGCTAATGTGGGATATTCTATTTGTATTGAATTCGAAACTTCCCCATATATATATATATATATATATATATATATATATATTGATACAAGTTTCATTAAATATTATATACAAGTGTTGTCTATTTATTTTATGCAAAATTTTTTCGTAACATCTGATAAGTTTAATAACATTATCGTTGAACGAAGAAAGAAATTGACAATATTGATCCATATTTTTTTAATACAATCTAAGCCATTATCAAAGATGTCAATTACAACATATTAAACACTATACGGACAAGACAGTGATGATAGTCTGTCAATGTTTACATAGATGATTTCTAAGCAATGATAAACACGTGCATAAAGACGCTAGAATCGCACTGCATCTCATGACGTCACACATGACCACACGAGAGTGAATTGAGAAGGATAAAGTATGGTAAGCCGTTGGTATAAAACAATGGCTTCTGTTACCAATTATAGACATTTAAGAATATTTTTATATATATATATATATATATATATATATATAGGTATGTATGACGTGACAATATTTCTACGTACACTCAAGAGAATTGTGTGGCATACTGAAAGAAATACACAAATTAAGAATAAGTATGGAAGCATATGTCTACAAAAAATTTCCACGTTGGCTTAGTATCTGGTAATATTTCAGAGATTCTGTTTATACTTCTATAAAAAGATTGTGATTGTCAATATCTATCTATGGCAGCCTGTTCTATCTATCTATCTCAGTCTATTCAACTATTTGTATATGGCAGACTATTTATCTATCCGTTCATATATAACACAGTCTCCATTTCAGTTTGTTCACATCTATCTATCTATAAAATCTATCTGTTGTATCATACCTACGGACGATAATGGGTATACAGTAGGGAATACTGTACGTGGTCTAGAGTTGGAGATTCGTCTCCAGCTGTGCTTCTGAAACTCTCTGCTTCCGTGGAGAGAGGACTCCCTGACGAGTCTATGTCGAAGGGCAGACTCAAGAAACAGCTATCCCCGTAGACACCGTTTTATACGAGGTCTACGCGGAATTTTTTTTAAAATTCGGCTTGGTTCCACATCTGACCGCGTGGGGTGGTTGGTAGATATTCTGCAGTTGGATATTCATTGTGGAATTTACTTTCTATCAGTTGACTACTTCTACTATGCACGGTTGGCGAATCTTTTATGTGTTGTTCATGTCCTAAGTATTATCTTTCATTACCAGCCTTCGCTCGATTATTCTATTCAGTAACCTTCCCTAGGTTACAACACCTATCTATCTATCTATCTATCTATCTATCTATCTATAAGACTGTTAAATATATATCTACCTATTTTTCTATGTATCGAAGTCTGCTCATACTTATCTCTTTAGCTGTCTCTGTATTTGTCCATTATCAGTGGACTAGTTTGATATTAAATAAATATCTCTAATTATATTTTATATTTTAGTAATTTTATACTCCAGAAAAATCTATAGGCCAAATTCCTGACCCTTTCAACTCTTTTATGTATTAATGTTTTATCTATAACTCAGTCATTTTTCATTGTGTGAACCTGAACATACGGATCGATTCCGGTCGCAATGTAACAAGTGATATCAATGAAGTTAGCCGGCACACAGCCACCATCTTGATCTAATGTACAGTTTGTTTTTTTTGTAAAAAAAAAGCTATTATTTCTGCATTCATCATATATTTTTATTTCCGTTTTGCTTTGATTAGGATGATTTTGTAATAACTTTGTATTTTATGGCCGCTTTATGTGCTGGTTTATTTTTTTTACGAACTGAGAACATACAATTTTCTTTTCTTGGAGGAGGTTGCGACAATATTTCAGTAACAAGTTGTAGTTATGGATGAATATCATTGAAAAATAAAAGTCGTAAAACGCCGTATGCGAAAAAAGTAATGACTAGAAAATTGTCATGTATTGGCTTATGTAATCTATTAAAGTAATCGGACAGGAAAGAAAAAGACAGCAATCAATTTAATATACATACCAATATAAATGCATTACCTTATATCTTTTCTTTTTATGTGCAATGTCCTTTCAGGACGTTGGCGATCGTGGCTCTTCCCTTCCCTCTATCCCTTGCAGCTCTCAACAAGTTCCTTCCCTCTGCTTCCTCCCCCCAGATCACGCTCCCTCGTCCACTTGCTTAAGATCGCTAGATATGTCATGTGTTATCTTCTTTTGTCTCTCTTTCCCTCTATTCAACCCCTGAGTATCAGATTCTCCAGATTCTTCATCATTATGGGTCCCAGGAACTTCAGCGGCCTCTTTCTGGTGTTAAGTATAAGCTTCCCCCTTGTTTGCATCCTCTCCAAAACCTCATCATTGCTCACACTCTCGATCCATGATACGCTTCTGTAGAACCACATCTCCGTCGTCTCGAGTCTCTTCTTCATCTCTGTGGCCGAAACGGTTAAGACACATCAGGCTATATGATGGTTCTGTATAGGATACAGGTTCGAATCCTGTCGAGGGACGAACATTTTCTATGAAAATTTCTCAGACATTCAGGCCGGTAAATCTTGCTTAATACTGTTTATTATAAACAGAGCATTTACTGAAATATTTGTATCTATGAAAAGAATGTATGAACATAAAAATGTTATATATATATATATATATATATATATATATAGTGTGTAACAAAAATATTTTTTTCAAATTTTGTGGGTGGGTTGTTCACCCGGAAACAAGGACGCATGTCCATATGAACATATGCTCACAAATTCTTTATTTTTTCACATAAATGTTTACGGAAGACTTTGTTAAATGTACAATCCAAGATTCAATCAAAACCTACCTTTACAAATTTTGGAAGTGCTGTCAAACACCAAAACAAGGTAAAATGTCCACATATACATATGTCTAAAAGGCAATATTTGTACATCTAAACAACAACTCATATCAAATATTCAAAATTATCCTCCGCTTGCATCAACACACGTCTGCACCCGTCGGATCATTGATTGGCGGACCCTTTCAGATACTCCTATACAGGCTCCCATTACACGATGATGAAGAGCATCTGCATTATTAACGTCTTCTTCATAAACTATTTTTTTAAGTGGACCCACAGATAAAAATACAAAGTGTTGAGATCCCGAGAAACGCGCAGGCCATGGAAACAGTCCTCCTCTACATATCCATTTTTCTTGGTAGATATCAGTCAGTGCATCTAGAACAATACGACCAACATGTGCTGCAGACCTATCATGCATGATCCACATGCATTTTAGTATTAGCAGTGTCAAATGAGACAAATTGGAAAACATATTTAATAAAAAATGGTGTCATTATAATATTACATTTTGTCTCATTCCTCATACATAGGCTGTTGCCCCACTATAGTTGTACCTCAGGATAAATAATTTCAGTTTATGTTGCCCCTGTTTATGTTCTGGCAAAACAATCTTTCTTGTCATTGCACTTAATTCAGGTGTTTGCATTCATCACAACATATACCGAATATTTTAGAATGAAATGCTCAGTTCAAAATTCAATTATAAACCCTGTGTCTCAGGCGAAGGACTGATTAGTTCTCGCTTGTAAATATACACACACATACATATATTGACGCATATTTTTCGTCATGTCTTCAGGCTGCTGATTTTGGTAAGTAGCATATCGACCGACTGCCATAACTTTAATCTAGCCACGCTTCTTCACCATAAATACATTGACTAACTGTTTACCATGCTTAAGTAAATTTTCAAGTGACAGGTATATTGATTAATAAAGAGATGAAAATGAAAGGGAGAAAAGTGCGGTTGGCGTTGGTGTAGAAGAGGAACAGGAAGGGGGAAGAGGACGAAGAGAAGAAGAAGCAGAAATAATATAGGTAATAATAAGCACTTTAAAAAGAAAATATCATTCTTCTTCAAGGTGCCGTGTCTCTTCAGGACGTTGGCGATCATAGCTCTCCACAATTTCCCCTCCGTTGTAGCTCTTAATAATTTTTTTTATTTTTTTGACATTCCTAAACCTTGCTCCGCCATCCACCGTTTCCTATGTTATGAGCTGTTTTCCAGTAAGCCTCTACCCTGTGAGTATCAAGTTTTCCAAGATTGCTTTCCTCATTATATGCCATAGACATTGCTACTCTCTCTTTCTGGTGATAAATATAATGTCTTGATTTGTCTCGATTTTCTCTAAAACTTTTGTCTCGATTTTCGGTCCGTGGTATTCTCAGTTTCCTTCTGTAGAACCACATTTCCGTTGCTTCAAGTCTCTTCTTCATCTTTTCTTTGTTTCTCAAGATTTATTTTTCTGTTTCTTAATACTTTGCTTAGCTTTTGGAAGGCATTTGGTCGTTCGTAAGAAGAACAGCGAAAGATGCGAGCTGTAAACAAAATACATCAAATTCAATCAAGTACAAACGCTTTATAGAATTTGGTAAATATAGGACAGAAATCCGAAGTTGAACTGGGATATAGAAAGAAACTTTTCAAAATCTACGCATAGTATTAGGAAGCATGAATATTTTGCTAGAAAAAATGCTGAGTTCTGAACTGCTATGTAATATTACTCCTCCTATATGACAGTGGATGTTGAAAAATATTGTCAAAGATGTAGAGATGACTTGAGGCAGTAGAAATCTAATCCTACAGAAGGATGCTGAGAATACCATGGTCTGAACATGTGAGAAACATTTTTTAAGGAAATGCAAACAAAAAGCAAAACGTGAAAATTCCTCTTTGGAGGAGTTTCTAACGCAGGCTTATTATCTCTCAGTTGCATCTCTGCCTTTGGACAGAGTGAACTCAGGGGATTCTCTGTCAAAGGACAGAGGGGCAACTGAGAAAATTATACTGAAGAGGTACCCAGACCTGGGGAACAGCTGCCCGATGCCTCGCCCTTCCATTGCACCAGAGGGAGGGATCGGTGCTTGCATCGATGCCAGCGCAACCGACGGTTGCGGGGGCTGTGGGCATTTTTTGTCCTTTGCCCGGGTGTACGCGCTCGGTTCCCCATTTAAAAAAAAAAGACCTTGTGTCGAATCTCGTTCTGTTGGGGGAACGAGTAAACACCGAGAAACATTTTTTAAGGAAATGGAAACAAAAAGCAAACTTACTTATCATCTATATGAAATAATTGACATTTCTTGGATATATAATGTAGAAAGATGGCTTAGAGAATTTAGCACTGATAGGATTCATTGTAGGCAAGAGGGATACAGGAAACAACGAGTAACTTATCTCAAGAGCCTTTGTAGATGGATATCAGAACAGAGCCTGAAATAGATAGTAGAGACAAATACTTCTTCGAGGTAACACGGGTATTATGTACTGGCGTGTATTGATCTCCCACGTCCTGAAGAGACACGCCACATAAAAAAAAAAATAATCTAACCCAAGTAAATGCTCATCATAGGAAAAGTCATGTTTAAAAGGGGTTGCGTAGAGAATATAAAAATAAAAGATGTGTTAAAAAATACATATTTAGGAGGAATAAAGTAATAGCTCGAAGGGGAAACTCAAAAGAAGTAGACCCTGGGACGGTGAGCGCACGGTGAGCGCACGGTGCGCGCACGGTGCGCGCACGGTGCGTGAGGAATTAATCGACGTGGCGAGATCAGAAGACGTATTGACATGGCCAAAAATGTATTCCAAAAGCTGATCAGAGTAATAAGAGGGAGAAAAAAATCGTAAGGCACAAAGAAATTACTACTAGACGGTTACCTTTCCTCCTACATCGCAGGGAGTGCTGGACAATCTTCTCAAAGATGAAGAAGAGACTTGAAGCAACAGAAATGTCGTTCTAGAGAAAGATACTGAGCATACCATGAACCGAACAAGAGAGCAACGGCGAAGTTTTGGAGGGGATGGAAATAAAGAAGAAACTTATACTTAACATTTCTTGGATACGTGAAGAAGGTGGGTTCGGAAAAATGATACTCACAGAACAGACTGAGGGAAAGAGGAAAACAGCGCGTAACATACTTAATGAGCTTAAGCAAAAAGATGTTAGAACAGGGTTTGGGAAAATTGGGAAAAAGATAAAACTTATAAATAACTACAAGGAAAAGGAAGATGTGGAGAGCGACAATCGGCCACGTTCTGAAGGGACACGGCACATAAAAGAAGAAGTGGGCTTTGGTGGCTCAGCGTACGGAATTTTGAGCGATGGTTGACTCAAATGTAAATAAGATAAACGGCGTTTTGATTATTATTATTATTATTATTATTATTATTATTATTATTGGATGTAGTTGAATGCTTAACATAATCTATAAAATATTGGAGCCAGGTACATGATTACAGCGTCAACATTAATATAGGTATTTAATATATATATATATATATATATATATATATATATATATATATATATATATATATATATATATAGATATATCCTCTTGCCTGCAAGAACAGAAGTATGTTGGAAATTGAAAATGTGGTTATATGTTGCGAAGATAGTATTTCGATATGCACGGCAGGTGAAAGAGAGAGCTAGAATTTAATCGGATCATTTTCGTATCCCAATCTGATACAATGAATGGAAGCCATAGTTTAAGAATATTGATATTACGGAGAGTTCATTGTTCAAAAGGGGAAGTTAGCCTTTCTTTCAAAATTAGACTGCGCTTGGATTACGTAGGAGAATACACGTATTTTTTATCATTTCAAACCAAGCAATGCAATAAAGACACTAAGACAGCAGGGCTTACTGAGTGTGATAGAATATAAGAAAAAGAAAAACATTATGAAACAAGACGTGGCCGTAGTTACTAAATGGAAAAGAATATAAGGGAAATAAAGACATTAAAAGAACAGAAATTAATAAGACAGAAGTTAACGATTGATGTTGCATTTAAATGTTTAAAGATCAAACTTGACTGGAAAGCGAGAAGCCAGAGAAGAGCATCTCAAGGTGAATGTTTCTTGTATTCAGGAGACCCGTTTGTAAACTCGTGATTATGAGGGCATTCTGTCTAGGGACTTTTCCCTCTATTCAGTATGTTTTGATGGTCGCTCGAGAGGAGTTCCCTGGCTGGTAAGCAAGTATTTCAACGCGACATGTGCTCTTGTCTTCGCAAATCCTGCTGACAGGCTGTGCGTGATGGACTTTACTATAAAGTATAAGGCTCTTCGTATCATTGGGGTTTATGCGCACAGTGGCCATTCTGAAGGGAACAGTTCGAAAAGAGAAACTGTTAGCATAGATCATATGGTTAAAATCTAGCCATTTCAACTGTAAAATGATGTAATCTTGCGACTAATCTAGTACTGCGGTTAAAATCATAGTGTATAGATACCATAGAAGAAAACTCATCAGAGCAATTACCATAGAAGTATTTATACAAATGGCAGAGGAAAGATACATTACGATGACGGCAGAGTGATTGAAGTTGAGATGACATAAGCGAGATTCTACTTAAATATTTTCGCAAAGTAAGAGCAAATTGATCATTCTTTTCATGTATTACGTGTGTCCAACTTTCGCTATTACTCACCGCAAAATTCATACATCGCTTCTAAATACTCCGCCAGGAAATAAAGGACATTATTATCTGTCATTGTTTA
>OZ010583.1:96665960-96703460 GCA_963932145.1 Acanthosepion lycidas
AAAAAAATAGCCTCAGACAATAATCATAGTAATCATCTACGATTTTAAAAAAAATGTCTACAAAACTGGTTGACGTCCGTTAGATTTGGGGGTGTGATTATACAGCATAGGACAAAATGTTTGGGGTACTCACTGCATTTCGAAAAGATCGCCTAAAATTTCCTCCCATTTTTCAAACTAATCTACTATTTCAGTTCCGACCAAAGATGTAAAATCCCGTTCGATCAACAAAGTTAAGCAACATCGAGCTTGGTCAGTAGCTAGATGGGCGCCCGCTTGGGAATACCAGCTGCTCTAGGTTTGGATGTGCAGGTGCGGCAATAGATAATGACCTCTAATTGCTAAATTCCAATTTATGTCTGGTTCGTTGTATACACTTACGCGCAAAAACCCGGAGTGCGTTTTCTCCATGAAGCGTTTTATGATACATTCAATAATAATAATAACCATAAGAAAGTTAACCTATTAGTTCATAGGATTATGGCCAAATCACTTCGAAACATCAGTTCCCGTATGATCACTAAAGTTATACGTCATCGTGCCTGTCATAAGCTAGATGAGCAACTGTTCGGGAATACCAGGGCCTATTAGCTTGGATGTGAGGGTGGTGTAATGCATTATAGTTTGGAATCATTAATTAGAGAACCGAGTTCCAATTTCAGTCTGGTTCGTTATATTCACTTACGCGCAAATAATTTTGGAAAAGGCATGAATCCACAACTTCCCTCCAAATTTGTAAGACTTGTTTCAGTAAACCAGAATTATCTCCAAAAATAAAATTGCTTACAAAATATTTAAATTTCGGCATTAACCCCTTGATCCCTGACCACCGGTTGAACAGTGGTAGAGAAAAATGACTTAATGTTCAGCTACAGGTTGAATGGCGGGTAAACACTTGTAACTTATTTTATATCTACTGTGAAACATTACATACGAATTTTGACTCAGGAGAAGAAGGGTTAAAAATATCCAGGAACGCAGAACTCAAAGGTTTAAATAACCCATAAAGGTCGATATGCCGCTAAAGAAAGACAACCAACCAACCATTACGAGATATTTTTTTCTTAAATTTAGGCTTTTTTTTCAATCTACCTTGCTCCTTAATGATACCTGTAGAGCCGGTGGATGTTAAACTTTATTTTATCTTTTTTCTTAAAGAATGCAAGACATTACCTAATAGATTAAATAGCATCAGCATTCTAGCTTAGTCGGAGTTAATCAAATCAAAGACAAAGAAACTATAACATTTCTTCTTCATCTTTCGTGTGCTCTGTCCCTTCAGGAGAAAGGTAAACGAAACTCGCCACAAATTTCTGTCCTTTATAGCTCTAAGATTTGTCTTTTCTCTATTATCCTAACCCTAATTCTGCCGCAGGTTATTCGCTGCTTTTCTCAGGTCCTCTTTCCTTCAATATATCTTTTCAGTGTCAATTAATTCAATTCCGTTCTACGTCGTTGTGTACCAGAAAGATTTCAATGTCTCTTTCTGATTCAAAATGTAAGTTTGCTTCTTTTGTTTTTGTTTCCATTTTCTCTTAAGTCCTTGGCTTCTCAGTATCCTTCTGTAGAACAATATCGCCGTTTCCTTAAGTATCTTCCTCGTTTGTGAGGAGATTTTCCAGCATTCACTGCCATATAAGAGAATCAATATTGCTTACTAATTATTAATTGTCACTACAAATGTTTGGGCCCATAGTGTAATGGTTGCGATTGGTAGATCGTCGCCATTTTATATTTTTAATTTCCCGCATGCGTGTTGTTGACTGCACCATATAGTAGGGTCAGTTGGGCACCGTCTGTAGGAAAAAGAGCATCATGGCGCTATTCACTCAGCAAGATATTTGAAAACTACAAGCTGTACTACTTGGCATTCGCAGCGGAATCTCCAATATAAACATTTCAGAGTTGTTGGGTGTCAATGTGAGCACAGTGCAGAAGATTCGGAAAGATTTGAATGAATCTAAAGGTGATTACTAAGGTTTTTGGATTGATCACTAATGATAGCGACGTTATGTCTCCATTCATCTTCCAAAAGGACCTCAGACTCATCATGGAGGCCTACATCAAGTGCCTTCAGGATGTGCTACCCTGGTTCAAGAGGGTGCCTGCTGGAAGACTTATGTCTGGTAACAGGAATCTGTACAATGCCACACAAGCAAGAGAACCCTGTCATGGCTATCAGACAATTTCTCCCACCACATCGACCCTGACATCTAGGCACCTAACTCTTCAGACAGCAATCCCATTGATTATTATGCTTGCGGCAAAGTTGAGCAAGACAGCAAAAAAAAAAAAAAAAAAAAAAAAAAAAAAAAAACTCCTTGTAACACCAAAAATGAACTGAAGGTATGCATTGATCATCTTAAAAAAAGAAACCGTCAAGAATAGATGCAAGAGATTCTGGAATTGTCTGGAGATCGTGGTTGAAGCCAATGGCGATTTTTTAAATAATTTACCCTTTAGTATTTCAATATATTTTTATTTAATTTTCGTAAATATATCTGTTAAAATGTGATACAGTATCAATATTTTTGTCATTTTCGCATAATTTAGACGATGCTTTATCCATTCGACTCCTATATATTGCGGAGATAGATAGGTATATAGATAGGTAGATAGATAGATAGGTAGATAGATAGATTATGCAGGTACTGAAATCCAACCATCTAGGTAGGGTAGCAACACAACGGAATCTGTAACACATAATCAAAATCGCATAGGAATAATATAGTATGAAACCTTCCAGGAACGATGACGCCAGATTATACGGCGAAATAACATATACGCCCTCCCCACAAAAAAAATAAAAGAATGCTGAACTGCTATATGGCAGCGAATGCTTACAGATGTGATCCTACCAATGAATGAAGAGAGGTACATGGACAGAGCATGTGAGCAACAAGGATGCTTTTAACAGAATGGGAACAACAATGAAACATATTTACAAAATAAACTGAAAAGAATTGAATTTTAAAATTCTGAGACACGCATTGAGTAAAGGAACGTTTTACTGAACTTAACACGAGCAAGGCAGACTTAAAAGCGGTGGGAAAGCGACAAGTACCCGCGAATAACCACGTATAATCGGTTGTAAATAGCTTTTGTGAATGTATTTTTGCTCATAAAAAACGCCATTCTAGTCAAATATAGCCAGTTATGTGAAATGTGTGATACAGGCTTAGACAATCATGTATCTTGTTAGACATTTTCATGACGGTCGTCTTCGAGTATAGAATCCAGAGGTTGGCAGTGAATATTTCGGAGACAGTAGGAAAGCGTAGTTCAGGTTCGCAGTGGATATTTCGTAGCAAAGTAGCAGAGCGTAGTTCTTCCTTCTGTCATCTTCGCCTGGTCAAGTCGGCACTGGTCCTTCGATAGTGTAAACAAATTTATACACGACGGATACAAATTTGCGGCTTCTGATTGGTTAAACTTCTAATGGTAGACTATAAAGGAAGTTAAGTCATCTGGATTGTCTAATTACTCATAGTATATACACAAAAAACTGTAACATATCTTTCAATACATGACAGACGATGCAGTTTTTGTCCCAGCTGTAGGTTGCCATTTCTTTCTGTGGTATTCTAGTTGCCATTCAAGGCTATAGAACCCGGCCTGTCCTGCTAATTTACCCATAGCTGGGGGGGAGAAGAAGAGGATTCGTACCTTCCCCAAAGGTATTAGCACGTAAGTGAATGTAATGGATTCGACTGGATTTCGAACTGAGCTCTTTGGTTCCTCAATCCGGGCTGCTTGCCAGTACGCCACTGATTCCGTATTTGTAAAAGCGAGGATATAGCTTGATTACATAGACCTGGATACTTGAATACATATACATAAAAAAAGAAAAAAAATGAGATTTAATCTCCTAATCCATAGAAAGTGCTACCTTGTCTCTTCAGGGCATAGACCACATGCATAGCGGTAACAAACTTCCTCTTGGTATACTCAGTGTAGGTGATGGCATCACGAATAAAATTCTCAAGGAAAACCGTAAGGACACCACGTGTTTCTTCGTAGTTGAGACCAGAGATTCGCTTGACACCACCTCTGCGAGCCAGGCGGCAAAGAGCGGGTTTTGTGATACCCTGGGTGTTATCTCTGAGCACACTGCGGGCCTTGTAAATGGTGACACTCACTGTAAAAAATAATAAAAAATATGGAAGGCGGATTGTGTAACCGTTATGGAATGCTGAGTTCTATTCTCCATCGATACAGTTATATTTACATTTGGGTCTCTCTTGGTTATTTTATGGATTAAATAACACACACACACTCTCATCCACACACATACACACACACACACACTCATTCACACACACACACACACACACACATATATATATATATGTATATATAAATAAAAAGAAAGAACAGTAAGATATATAATCAGGTGTTCTTATAGATATTTTTATTTTTACAAAATAGTGCTCAATGTAAATTTACAGAGCATTAATATTATAAATTAATTGATTTAAAATATGGTTTTTCCGCTTCACATTTCTAACCATGTTTCAAAAATGGAAGGTCTGAATTCAATTTTGTAATTAAATTAAAGACATTAGTTCCATAATGTAAGCGGAAAAACCATATTTTAAATCAATTAATTTATAATATATATATATATATATATATATATATATATATATCATTTCACTCCAGGCATGGTAACAAAGTCATTGGGACGTGCGGGTAGTTCAGTTATGTGCCATGCGTGACACCCGCTTAGATGATCCTGTATCTTTCGATACATGTCTGACGAGGCAGAATTTTCCCGCATTACGTTGCCATTTCTTATTGCAGTAGACCAGTTAACATCCAATATTATAGAACCTGGTCTGTCATGGGAGAACAAGAGAAATCATACGTTTCCCAAGGGTATTATTAGCACGTAAGTGAATGTAATGGATTCGACTGGAATTTGAACTCGGCTCTCCGATTCCTCAATCCGATCCACTATTCACTACTCCACCGTAAGAAAAAGAAAGATATGAAAAAACAGAAATTAAGAATACCGAATTTAATAACTGATATTGCAGTTAAATTTTTTAGAATATCAAATTTGACAGCAAAGCAAGGAATCCGGACGAGAGTTCAACAAGCAAAAAGCGCAAGAAAACAGAGTGTTAGAATAAAATTAACGGCTACATTTCACCATTTCAACTCTAAAATGATGAGATCTTGCCGCCAAATTAGTAATGCGCTTACATTCATAGCGTCAAAATACCATAGCGATTATAATAATATTTAATTTCAAAAAATACAAAAAGTAGAGATTAGTGGAATGCTGGTCTCAATCTTAAACTTAACCAGCCATAATTACTGACCTAAACATAACACTGTATTCCTTACACCAAAACAATATACAGTGTAACCCGGATATAAGAGAGTTGTCGGGACCGGAGAAGAAGTCTCTTATATCCGGGTTTCTCTTATATCAGAGTTTGGTCTATTTTGTTTAGGTAAGTATAGCTCTAATTTGGGACCAGAAAAAATATCTCTTATATCCGGGTTTCTCTTATATCCGGCACTCTTATATGCGGGTTACCCTGTATCCTTATTTATCATTCTTACTAGAGCCTCCATAATACCTTATGTCTCTATGAAGTCCTAACTAGTTCCCATAATTAGAATTTGGATGGGCCGGGGGTGAATTAATATAACAACGTAGTGGAAAGTTCATCAGAAAATTTACCATGAACATATTTATAAGAAAAGGCAAAGGGAATATTAGCGGGAAGTGAAAATGACTGAAGCCGAGATACAAGGTGAGGAGCAACGACAATGCCGATGATAGCGATTTTCCAAACGTAGCTTAGATGTGGCACAAAGCCGAAAGTAGAGGGCACCCAGTGAGGATCGAACTCACTACTCATCGTAATTGTTCTAGCGAGAGAAACTCGCTAATCATAACACTGCCTCGAGGTGCCCTAAATGATTTTTCAAGCTTGGTTTAGATGTGGCACAAGGCCAAAAGTTGGGGGACCTAGTGAGGATCGAACTCACGACTAAGTCGTAAATTGTTCTCGCGAGACAAGCTGGCTAAACATTACACCGCTTCGAGTTACCCTACATTGCAGATTATACCTTTGTTTGTTTTTTTTTGTTTTTTTGAGTATTCGCTCTCCATATGTGGAGAGCGAATACTCAAAGCATAGACGAATGGTAGACTTATAAATATGGAAATACATGATTACATAGAATAGGGGTACAGTCCTATCCCACCGGGCGATAGTTCAGTAGATTAGAACGTCAGTTCTCGTCTTCCACAAGGAAGTAATTGTGAGTTCCGGACATGATAGTGAGTTCAGTTTACACACTAAGATTCAGTGGGTACAGAGGGAACAATAACTGAGTTATTATTATTATTTTTATTATTATTATTATTTTTATTATTATTATTATTTTTATTATTATTATTATTTTTATTTTTATTATTATTTTTATTTTTATTATTATTATTATTTTTATTATTATTATTATTATAATTATTTTTATTTGGAGAGGGAACAACCTACGCCAATGGATTAAATAAAAGTGTCTGTTCAAAGTTCCTTGTAGATTTCCCGGATTTACAAGTACCTGAAGAAGGCCTCAGATCACAACTGTCAAAATGTTATGATTATTGCAACAAGGATATTATGAATTCAAATAACGGAAATTAACACAATACTGTGTCTGTTTTCTTTGATATTACCACGTCCAAATGGGATAATTTTTACAACATGACAACCGCAAAAAGAATGAAGTGTTGTTTGCGTGCAAAATTTCTTGTTCCAGTTCGCACCGAGATAAAAATGAATTGCCTAAAAAGGAAAAAAATGGTGTCGTTTTCTTCAAATCTAACACTGTTTACTATTCTAAGAATCTGCCATTTTTGAAAATAAGAAACAAATTATAAGTTATGATTATGAGTTTCATCTTATTTTATTTATTTCAGTGAGGTTATGTGTTTATTTTTCATTTCGTTTCGGAAGATTTCTCGAATTCTTATTCATTTACTTGTCAAAATAGTGATATACTGCCAAGCGATTTCAATGGTGTTTTGTTTTTTTTACTAAAATATCTGTTAACAGAAAAATATGGCTTTCGTTATTTTATTTTTTTATTTTTTTTTTTTACATGCACAGCATTATTTTTCACTAGCGCGTTATTTTGACAGAAATACGAATGTCTTTTAGTGTTTATTTCGGATAGATTTACAACAAAGACATTGATGACGAGCATGACATCGACAATTGATTAGCAAGTATCTTCTATGGCAAAAGGGAAATCAATAAAACCTTAACTCGACACGAAGATATTAACGGAATTTTGATCTGGTAATGGCAGAGCGATGTGATTAATTAGATGTTCGAATTATAGACGAGTCTCTTGCATTCACTTTCACACAAATACTCTTTGGAATGATATGAAAATCCATCTTCTACCAACAACGCACAGCTATAAGTTCCGTCAAAATAAGGCGTTGGTGAAAAATAATGCTGTCCATGCAAAATAAATAAATAAATAAATAAAATATTGGAATCCATATTTTTCTGTGTTAACAGAAATTTTAGTAATGAAATCGCTTGGCAGTATATCACTATTTTGACAAGGAAATGAATAAGAATTCGAGAAATTTTCTGAAACGAAACGAAAAATAAACACATACCCGCAAAACAGACATAATATTGCGTCAATTTCCGTTATTTGAACTCATATGTCTGTTGCTATAATCACAACATTTAGACAGTTGTGATCTGGGGCCTTCTTCAGTTACTTCTAGATGCCGGAAATCTTCAAGGAATTTCGAACAAAGACGTTTATTTCATCCATGGTTGTAGGTTTTTCACTCTCCGTAGTAGAAGTAATCGTAGTAGTATTCTGTTATTCAGGGCAGACTGGAATGTCTAGAAGGGAGGCAACACCGAATTGAAAATCAAAGATTGTTAGATCTAGTGTGGAGATAAATGTATATAAAGCAGAAATACGATAGATTTCAATATCTAAGGATGATCCAAAATATATAGATTATCCCGAAGTCTGTTACAAATAACGGCATTAGGCCGGAAAATGGTGTTTTATCATTAATATCCCCTATTAAATTAAACGAATTGATAATGAAAACTATTGTCAAATATATATATATATATATATATTAACTTTTATAGCAGATTCAGTTAGTTATGTTCCATGTGTGATACACGCTTAGGCGATCATTTATTTTTCGACACATGACTGACGAGGCAGATCTTTTTTTCCCGCAGTAGGTTGTCTTTTGTTTCTGCAGTAGACGAGTTGCCATCCAAGGCTATAGAACCCGGTCTGTCCTGCTATTTACCCATATCTGGGGGAGAAGAAGAGGATTCATTCCCAAGGGTATTAGCGTGTAATTGAATGTAATGGATTTAAGTGGAATTCGAACTCGGCTCTACGGTTCCTCAATCCGAGCCGTTATCCATTACTCCAGATAAGATTATGTTTTCCAAATCAAATGCTTCGCAATAAATTTCTTATTAAGCAACAAATGTTTGTTAATTATCCGGAATATAATTCTGATGATTGAACAGAAATGACAAAATGAAAACTCATTTTACCCACTTTCCATCTACATCTCTCTTTCTCTTTCTCGCTCTTTTTCTTCTGTATGATAAATGCCAATGTCAGTCTGTCCATGTGTCACACTTTTTCAGTTAAAGGGATACAAGTTACAATAGCTCATCTCCTTCTTCTATATAATAAATGACATTGTCAATGTGTCACTGTGTCACACTTCAATTACTCTATATGATAAATTCCAGTCCCATTTATCCATTTTAATGGGTAAAAAACTATTCGTACAATAAAAAAAAATAAATTATACATAATCTGCATTTAATACTTTGAAGAACAGCCATTATTCATTTCTACGGTAACCAACCTTTTTTGTAGTTCTCATTTAATATTTTACAAATTTTAGTTGTTATTTTATTCCATTCTTCTTCACATATGGTCTTCAGATCCACAGATTATCAATTTAAACCTTGGGACTGGCTTGGACATTTCAGTATATTAACATTATTTTCCGCAAGCCATTTCTTCGTAAATTTCGTCGTGTGCTTAGGATCATTCTCTTGTTGGAAGATCGAGTAAGGAAGAAGTTCAAGATTTTCGACCGAAATCATTAAATTTGCTTCCAAAATATTTTGATATGCTACGTCATTCATTCTACCATATATTACTGAAATTTTGCCAATACCTTTTAAGGAAAAAATACCCAAGCCATGACGCTGACACCACCAAATATCACTGTTGGAACAGTGTTTTTTTGTTTGAAGGTATTGCCAACTTTCCACCATGCATAATTTCTAGAATTACGTCCAAACAACTCTATTTTGGTTTCGTCTGTCCATAGATATTTCGAACTGGCATCTCTGTCTTTTCAATAGTAGTGGAGTTTTTGGAAGGGCACGCAACTTTAGAATGTTCCTCTGAATTTCATTTCTTATTGTCCGTTTAGTGAAACAGATTCCTGATGACAGCAAATCATTCTGCAACTTTTGACGAGTAACCATTGGATCTTCTTTAATTTGACACATTAATTTCCTCGAAGATCTTGAAGAAATCTTCCGTGGACCCGCAGTTCTTCTTTGGTTTTCAACGGTTTTTAAGTTTTTTACACCTTGTAATGGTTGAACTAATGGCAGTAAATAGAGGATTCAGGTTCTCTGAGATTTTTCCGTAACTTTTACCTTCTTTCCAGAGCTTAACAGTCGGTTCTTTCAGAGAATTTGTCTGTTCTTTGCCTCTTACCATGATGAACTTCTTGTACGAATATCAATTAAAAATGTTTTGTTTATATTTTTTGGCTTAAAATAACTACTGATAACATTAATGGGACTTTCTGGAATATTCCGCTTGAATAATCTAGAGCATTAAATGAATTTAAAAGTTTTAAAATTTGGAATTTACATTGTAAGAATATTTTTTTCACCCATAAAATTGTATTATTTCTACTAAATCATTCCTTTCTGTTTATATATATATATATATATATATATATATATATATATATATATATATATATATATATATATATATATATATATATATACACTCGAGTGAATGTTCCTAAAAGCAAATAGAACATTGTTTGAAGTTTTCCGTAGAGCCGTGTGGTCGTATCCCGCCGGATCAGTCTGCGGCTTTTTCTGCAAAGTGTGGCGGACACGCTTTCGAATCCAAACGGTGGGTACATTTTCTTTACCAACCTTTCCGGAGTGCGAAGGCGGTAGACGAAATTTACAGTGTTTAAAAACGGCGCCTATATTCGAATAACATTTATTCTAGTAACTTCATTTCCTCTTCGCTACCGTATCCCGCTGACCCAATAATATGATGCTTGCGTCGTATCGTAACGCTCCGGTTTCGAATCTCAGAGTCGCTAGACGATGAGAATATCTGATGGGTAACATAAACAGCGAAACAGACATCTGTTGTTTTCTACATGCGTGTGTGCTGAGGATTCTGGTTCTAGACCTCATGAAATACACACACACACATATATATATATATATATATATATATATATATATATATATATATATATATATATATATTGAGGTATATTGTTTGCTTCGTCTGTGGCATTATTTACACCGACTGTGTGTATCAAGAGTTCCTAAAAGTGTGTTTCGTTCTGTACAAGCTTTCACCACTTTAATCAAATGACTTGTGTGGCTTTTCTGGCGGTTTACCTTGATTCGTTCTTATCTGCACTCAGCCTTGGAAGGGGTAGAATAGAGATCAACGTGTTTTAGTGGAGTCGACGGTTTTCAATCTGCTTATCTGAATCATCTTCAAGAACCAAGAGAAAGAACTAAAAGGTGAGCCAATCTTCACTCTTGCTCCATATGTGGTCTCTTTTGTAAATCAATAGCGGGCCTTAAATGCGACTTAAGATTATCGCACAAACTTTCATAACTGAATTAACTAACTGTCAGATCCTCATAAGTCAAAACCGACTGGAGAGTCTATTATATATATATATATATATATATATATATATATATATATATACATATATATATATATATATATATATATATATATATATATATATAATTATTTATTTAAAAAAAATTTATAACATAAATATGTTATAAAATCACTACAAAAATAGCCATTTTTTTTTCAACACCACCGGTGTCTTATCAACTGATGATGTTGAATGTAAAATAAATCGTTTTAAAAGTTTCAAATTAATTAACGATCATTCGCAAGGGGAAAACGTTGTTACAAAAGCTAGAATGACCAATCAAAATACAAGTATAGGAAAATTCAAAAAGCTTGACAACGAAGTGATGTTATAATTGCTATTCAGATCTTTAAAATACTGGTAATACTAAAAAAAGAATTTATTCTAACCAATAATTATTAGATTATATGATAAAATTTGATATTAAAATTAAAAATTGCCAATTTTAAAATCCAAATTTAATCGCTATTAAGTTTAAAACGATAAAATTACTGATGAGGAAAGAAGAAATACATATGTTATTCAATTTATTTCTTCATTGAAATTACGTTAGAATAGACGCTAATATGTCATCCGGTCCTCTGACAATATATGTATACATTTTAATCCTAAGTGTGTGAATGGGGTCCTAAACTCACACGTAAAACAGCACACACACAATCAGATAATAATACATAATCACTTAGACATATATATATATATATATACACAAAAAAAAGTGAAAAACAGGGAACAACTCCACCACCCTTTATGAAAAAAAAGATAAAAAAGAAAGGGAAACCAACACATACATACATACATACATACATACACAATTAAACGTGAATGCATTATCCATACACATAGACACCTATAAATACATGTACACACATCCACAGACATTGACCAAGACAATCACATACCATAACCGATAAATATTTAAGACTGAAAGTGTAATTAAACAAATGCTAACCACTTATTAAAATATAACTTAACCGAGCAAATATACAAAGATAAAAATGGTTAAAAATAATATTATTTAATATATTAAAAAATGAAAATTCCAAACCCATGAATATCAATAAAAACCTATATTTTAATCATATAAGTTTTATCGTATATTATGTGAAGGAAAATAAGATAAAAAGAACTACCTCCAGAAATAAGTGTACAGTCATACGTATATACACACATACACATATATACACACGGCAGCAAACACAAACCAACACGCACACAGACACATATATATACATATATATATATATATATTTATATATATAGAGAGAGAAATACATACATATAAATATAAAAACATAAACATATACATACGTATACATATTTATGATAACAAGTACACATACATACACACATATATATATATATATATATATATATATATATATATATATATATACACACGTATATGCACACATACTCACATATATATACATATATACACATACCAATACACAAAAATAAACATATATACACACATAGACTAACTCATGTGGCAGTAATGACATACCTAACTTTCCATACCTACATATACACACAAACAATCTCATATATAATAGGTGTCAACATACACATATACAACCATAAAAATATATATATATATATATATATATATATATATATATATATATATATATATATGTAAATATATATATACACATAAATATATACCTATCTATAATAACAAGTACACATGTATACATACATACACATAAATACAACGGCATTCAACCAAATACATATATAAACGTACATACATATACATACATAAACATACATACATATATATATACAAACATTAAAATACAAGTACCCTAACATACATATATAAACGCATTCATACAAACAGAAATATACGTAAATATAAATTTAGATACACAATATAAAAGTTTTTGGTCAGTTTTTGCTTCCCACTTTTCTTTAATACATTTTCTAGGTATTTCTGCAATTTCTCAAAACTGTAACGTCAGCATATTGAAGTCGTTAATAAATCTGCATCCTTGTCTTGCGCAACTATAGCGTGAGGTCTACCACAATATGTCGTGAGGTCTACCTTCCGTTTCATGTGTTTAGAAAATGTGAGACAGATCCATCCATGTTAGACCTCACCTGACCTGATTCATGTTAGACCTCATCTGACCTGATAGCCACGTGAGAGGAATGGGACGACATATTGAGGTAGAACTCACGCTATAGTAGTACCACAGATTTTTGTGTTGGTGACTGATTAGTTATTTGAGTGGTTCTTTTTTGTTGGTTCTTTTTTCACCTTCAAAATCCCTTTCAAAATATGCAGTGAGAATTGTCGCCCCGCATCTTAAAATTACACTGGCAAATGGTGCGGATTAAATGCTACATGTCGCGTGTTTTTTTGTTTTTTTGTTTTTTTTGTTCAGTTGGATTATAACGCACATCACCTGAAGGAAGATAAGTTGTGAAAAGCCTGCCAGATTATAGAAGCTGTCTCGTTTATTTTGGTTTGCGGATTTTTGCTTGCTCCACACACACACACACACACACACACACACCTACACACACATTAATTAATCACAGCTAGGGATTGGAAGCTCATGAAGGATTGAAATAAAATACATACATACATATATATATATATATATATATATATTAAAGAAAAACAGACCACTTTAAGGTACCATTCCAAAAGATTTTTGGAAGTTCTATCTGATGATCCGGCGTCGTTTAAAAGGGCTCTGGTGAAATAAATTATTATAATTATAATGGTACCTTAAAGTGGTCTGATTTTCTGTAAAATATTAGCTCTGGATTTACATTGAACTCTCAGGATTTCATCCTCCTTGGGATTACCCATACGGATTACCAAGTTTTTCAAAACTTTATATATATATATATATAGAGAGAGAGAGACACGGTGGAGTAGTGGATAGCTGCTTGGAATCGGAGAGCCGAGTTCGAATACCAGTCGAATCTATTACATTCCCTTACGTTCTAATACCTTAGTAACTTTAGAAAGGTATTAATCCTCTTATTCTCCCTCCAGCTACGGTTACATAACAGAACTGACTTGCTTCTCTAGTCTTGGATGGTCTAGGAGAAGGACAACTATGAATTGAAAACCTGTGTAAGATCGTTTGGGGCCCTTCAAAATATGTGGCTAGTTCTGCAAAACGACTTCATCACTATAACCAAATCATGTCGATTTCTAGGAACTGAGCTGCTTTACCCTCATACGTCGAATACGACGAGAGCGTCCACCATATATATATATATAAGCAATTCATCGAGAAGAAACCTCCACAGAATGCAGAAAGTACTGCTGGACGGCCGTTTCGTCCTATATTTTGGACTCATCAGCAGTGCGCATCCACTACCGAGAATTAAAACCCTGACAGGTAAATAGACAGGCAAACCTCATGCTAACAGGCCTCGGTGACGAAGAGGTAGCGAACTAGACTCGACATTGCACCGCTCGTTCGCATATTCCGTGTTGGAACTCATCCAATTCATCATATATATATATATATATATATATATATATATATATATATATATATATATATATATATATATTGTTTGTGCATACGTGTTTGTATACACCTGTTAGTGGATACAAGTGTTTGAATTTATGTCTTTTTTTAATGCTATTAATAATTAAAATTTTATTAAATAAAAGATCTGCACCCACTAAGTATAAAGTTTATAGAAATAAGATATAATATCGGATGGAAAAATATATTCACTTAAAAATGACTGCTTATTCTCGGGAACAGAATGAAGTCACTAGATGCAAAAATGAAGAAACTTCCAACGAGATGTACCCATTCTTTAAATAGGTAATTGTAATTTGCTTTAACATGACGACTTTGATCAAATTAGTGACGGTGACTTCGGCTGTAGGTGTGAAACAAAATGGATTTACAACAAGTGGAACACGTTTCATTAGGAGAAATTCTTAATCTATGCCGGTTGATATTCATTTCTTTGGTTAACAAAATTAAAAAAAAAACAAAAAAACAAGGGATATCATCTAAAACACGTACTCATTAAAAAAAGACAACGTTCCCAATGATGAAATAAGTCACAGTCGGAGTAAAGGGAAAACATTTTAAAACAACTATACATTCTTCAGAATATACAGGATGCGATAGATAAATTGTCGTCGAAATTATGCAACAATGAAAATAAAACTGACATCTCACTTTAACAGTTATATTCACCAAAATTTTACAAAAATACCTTGAAATACTAAAAAGTAAATTTATTCAGTGAAATCGCGATTGGCTTCGAAAACGGTTTCCAGGCGACTACAGAATCTCCTGCAACTCTTCTGGACACTCTCCTTGTTTAAGTTGCTGAATGAAGCCATAAACCTGGCCTTCAGTTCATCTTCAGTATTACAAGGAATTTTGTTGGTCTCTCACTCAACTGGACCCCTCATATAATAATCAAGGGTGTTGCAGTCTGCGGAGTTAGGTAGTTAGATGTAAGGGATAATGTAGCTGCAGAAATTGTCTGTTATGACCGGGTTCTCCTATTGCTAGACATAGGGTCTTCCAGCAGCTACCCACTACAACCAGAAAAGCATTGCCTCTTGAAGCACTTGATGTAGGCCTCCATGTTGAGTATGTGGACCTCCCCAATGAATTTGGGAGTTCTTTTCTCATCAGGACGATCAGAGTGAACTGTCGTGCCTTCATAATCATCATATGGCTCATCCAACTCTTTCGAAATCCTCCCCATTCTACTCAGCTTGACACCCAAACACACTGAAATGTTCTGTTTTTAAATTTCTGGCGGAGTGAATTGCGTTAACGTGCTCTTATTCTCACAGACATTGCCAAAACCGACCCTACTATACTCTACAGTCAACAAAATCAAAAACAAACAACGCGCCTGTGCGAAATTAAACATGTTAAATGGTGACAATTTATTCATCGCACCCTGAATATATAGAAGACTAACATGAAAATAAATATAAAACACTTAAAAACCGTTTGAAAATGGCTTAAAAGTGGCCGAAAGCCCTTGGGGAAACTGACAGTAAGGACAACTTTTCTGTTTACTTAACCTCCTCACACTGAGTAAAAAAATGCAAGAATGTTGGAAAAACTAAATAAAAAATCATCGTTACTTGTCCCCATATTAAATGAAATATGTTTGAAAGAAAGGGTGCTGCCCAAATATGCATTAATTGTATTAACTTTACAAAGAACTATATGGAGATCACGGATCAAGGAAATAATTACATCTTAACAGATAGGAAATCACTGTTAGCTCTTAACAATTCCACCTGGCCTAAGTGACTTAATGAGGATTTTGATGTCCCTATGAGGGCATTAGATTCAGCACAAGTGGCTGATTTAGTATATTTTTATATTTTAGATAACTTTAGTATAATTGTAAATCCCAAACAAATGATGGGCTCATTTTCATCCCAATCATAAAGGTCCACTAACAGCAAAGATACAAAAGAGAATCATTAGGACCTTTAAATTACCAGACACATTGAGAGGTCATCGCGGACCCAAAGAGGATTATATCGAGGTTGTGTATTGATGAGTTACGTGATCACCTATATATTTTTCATCTAGGTGTGGAATTCAAAGAGAGCATGAATACTAAATAGATAGATTGTATTGCGGACATGCGTATCCAAATGTAAACAAATGACATCACACATTATGAAATGGACAAAGTCCGACACTTATTTTAAGACATTTTTTATGTTTATATGCATCGAGCATATAGGAATATATATATATATATATATGTGTGTGTGTGTGTGTGCATCGGGCAGATATGAATGTACGAGAGAAAATCATGGAGAATTGTAATTAAAAAATAGTAAAATCGAGCTTGCTGTGACATCACCCCGGTCTCACTGCCCCCGTGCGCTATCCTGTGAAGACCAATGTGACTTGGTATTAGTCGCGGCGCCAAATGTGAGCCTTGGCTTATTCGGATGGGAATCTGGTTAGATTCGGTTTCAGCTTTGTCGTTCCCAGCTCGCCTCCAACGTCTGGTTACCGAAGCAACTGCTTTGAATTCTAATCTAACCTACCCACGTTGATCTTAGGTAGACGAAATCAATCAGTCGCTGGGCCGTAATGCAAGCCGAATTCGTGCAAAGGTGACATCGCACAAGTATATGTAAAAGAAAATAAAGTAACAATTCGAAAGATTCAAATGTGTTAAAAAAAGAATAAAAAATATTTTTATATCTGGTTGCTGAATATAGTACTGCGTCTTTCTCCCAAGCCGCTTCTATGGATACGTGACACCATGCGTTTTTCAATAAACTGGTTTTTGGTGTCTTCAGCGATATTCGTAAAACTTGTTGTGGTGGAGTGAGTCTAAGTCGTTCTTCAGAAATAAATTGTTTTTGATTAGAAGTCTACGTCGGAATGCGTGGATATCTTTTAGTCACCTTCCTGCGAGGCTGGTCTGCGAGCTCATAGCTAAACTCTGCTCTATCACTGTGTCTGCGTCTGCGTCTCTCTCCGTCTCTCTCTCTCTCTCTGCGTCTGCCCGTTTATATGGACGCCGACCAAAACCGGGTGTGGGCCTGTCGTGGTTTGTGTTCCTCGATAATTCCAAATCCACAATAAGGATTTTCTTTGTTTTCGGACAGGAAAATTTATCACTTTCCATTTTTGGAAGTCAATTACTTTCTGCTTTAGAGGGGTTCATAAGGGAATAGTCCTCCCAAATTCTTCCGTTCTCATATTGGTATCTCACACCAATCCCCTCAGAGGGCGTCAACAGGTTTCCCTTCTTTCTCATAGTGGTATCTCACACATATCCCCTGAGAGGCGTCAACAGGCCTCCCCTCTTTCTCATATGTTTACCTTCGCCCACCGCTCACGCCACCACTCAGCCAATGATGCTCGGCAGCGTGGGCGCGGCCAGTCTGACCTCAACTTACAACTTTTCTTTCTTTTCCTCGACTAGACCCCTATGACTCGTAGTGTGGTCCTTAATCTCTATCTTAACTGAATGTCATCTGGAATTTATTAACAAGATTTTCGCCAAGCGCTAAATGGGTGCTCAACCGAACGTCTTCGCACCCTGTCGCGAATTATCTGTCGCGGTGACAAACATTTATCATGTCCATGTCTGGACATAAAACAGGTATATCTCCCCAAAACCAAATGATATCTCCGAAAGATAGTTAATGATGTATTCTTTCCCTTTTTCTCTTTTCCCTTCCTTTTTCTTTGGGAGTAGTCGCAGCTGATCTTTTTTTTCGGTCGCATTCTTGACCTGGTTACGATTATCTTCCAGCATTTCACCCTGCGAGCCACTTGATCAATTTGAAATTTTCATTATTGCCATGGGCAGATTGCTATCTTTTATTCGCCGCGTCATAGCATAAATTAATTCTGACAGATCCGAAATCT
This sequence comes from Acanthosepion lycidas, assembly GCA_963932145.1. Classification (NCBI taxonomy): domain Eukaryota; kingdom Metazoa; phylum Mollusca; class Cephalopoda; order Sepiida; family Sepiidae; genus Acanthosepion; species Acanthosepion lycidas. The sequence continues at coordinate 96,684,336 of OZ010583.1, forward strand.
TACGAATTTTCTATCTTTCGAAAATTAAAATAAAATCTTTACCACTTTTCTTTGTTAAAAAATAACATCGCTCAGTATGTCATTCGTAATAGCTTCTTCTCGCCTTAAGTATTTCTCGCTTTTAATTTTCACGCAACCGCTAAATAGTGTCACATTGCTAACCGAAACGCTCCTCTGTGGCTCAATCGGTATAGCACATCAGGCTATATGACGGTTCTGTATAGGATACAAGTTCGATTCCTGTTGGAAGACGCATATTTTCTATGAAAATTTCTCGGACATTCAGGCCGGTAAATGTCGTTAATACTGTGTCTTATAAACAGAGCATTTACTTAAATTTTTGTATCTATAAAAAGAACGTATAAACATAAAAAAATGTTTTAAAACAATTGTCGGACTTTGTCCATGTGTGTGTGTATATATATATATATATATATATATATATATATATATGTAAAGTATATATATTTAATACTCGAATGAGTTAAATAACAGGTAATTTTTAAGTAATTTTATGTAGGAAAAACGTAAAAGTATTTATTAAATTAATTCTCACTGCAAATTTCGAAAGGAAATTTCAACCAAAATGGACGAAATCTGTTTTCGAGATTTTCTATAATAAAATAATTAACTTTTGAGCCCTGAAACGGGGATGAATAGAATTTTAAACACTTCTAGATACTTAAAAAAATTATAACATATTTTGACATCAAAATCAAGTACAAATTCTATTTTTCGAAATATATTTTATTGGAATTTTTCTCCAGACACGATTTTGTCGAAACAAGATTTCCATCGCAATAGAGAAAAATCTATTTTAAAATGATCTTCTGTATAACAAGACGATTTTAACATGTTAACCTAACATAATTTATTATCGGTGGGACTATTGTTATTCTTAATTAAGAGACGCGAAGGCAAATGGGTTGATGGCTGGTTCAGAAAGAAAGCTGAGAGAAGTTAGTAAAGAAATCGAGAATAAATGGCTTGTTAATTTTAACACATCCAAAACAAAATTGCTATTGATTAATGATAACAGCGAAATATTTATGCTTTTCCCCAGCTTATGGTTGATGCTAACCTCTAGAAGATCAACACAATGCGTCTTCTTATTCCCCCTGATATATCTAATGATTATATTGAATCACTTCTAGGTCTGCTGTTACGAAAGTTAGTTCAGTCAGTTATGTGCTATGCATGATACACGCGCAGGCAATCATGTATCTTTCGATACATGACTGACGAGGTAGATTTTTTTCCTGCATTAGGTTGACATTTCTTTTTGCGGTAGACCAGCTGCAATCCAAAGATATAGGACCTGGTTTGTCCTGCTATTTACCCATAGCTGGGGGAGAAGAAGAGGATTCATACCTTTCCCAAGGGTATTAGCACGTAAGTGTATGTAATGGATTCGACTGGAATTCGAGCTCGGCTCTCCGATTCCTCAATCCCAGCGGCTAGCATTTACTCCACCGCTATATATATCTCGAGATTCTCGACAAAATCTAAAGTAGGTCCTGCAATGTACTCAGTCCTGACCTGTATTCTCAACTTCAGTAACTTTTCCACCGCCCTGGACTGTCTTCTCACTGTCTTTTCTATATTTTCAGAGCAATTGTTCTAATGAGTTTTGCTCTTTCTTACCTTGACAGCGCGAATTTACTCGTAGTTCTCGATTGGCAACTAGGTCTCATCTTATTCATTTCCAGCCACACATCTCGCCCGTAAAACTCGTTTACGGTTTCTTCATTCACTGGCACCTATGATCTATATATGCAACGCCGATCATTATTATTTATCTGAAGTGTGTTCATTTATAGTCTTATTCCTCACTAAAATTTTCTGATTATCAATAATCCCTTAGTGGCATTATCGCTTTGCTTAAGGTTAACTGATTTTTTTAAAAGAAATATCAACAATAAGATTAACGGAAATATTTGCTATCGGTTAAAGAAACAGACTAATATGCGAGCGACGGATTGGGGGGAAGTTAAAATTTAGTCAAACAAATAGCCTAGTAACAGATGACAGAAAATATCGTACAGAAAATATCGTACAGAAATCCGAATAGATATAGTGAGAGTGATAAAATGTTTTCCATGAATTGAATGAAGTATAAAGTATAAAGTACTGTTTGAATCCAAAATGGAAACTGTCATCTAGTATAAGTAAGAGCTGAATAATCCACACTCAGATGAAAAAGAGACTTAATGTGACAGAGATATTGTTCTGCCAACAGATGCGACGAAGAACGTCAACGAGACAACGGGGAAAATGAAGCCTTAAAGAAAATGTATGCAAGCGGTCAATCGATGCTAATAAAGGAACGATTGAAATATTTCTGTCATTTTGTGAAAAGCGGGCCTAGAGACTTTAATACTAACATACCGAAGGCAAGAGAAGTAGTCGGCTGTCCTGCTGTTCAAACCATACCTGGGGGAAAGAGGGATGAATCCATAACATTCCCCGGGGTATTTGCGCGTAAGTCAATGTAACGATAGATTGATAGATAGATAGATATGAACAGATAGATATGAACAGATAGATAGATAGATAGATAGATAGATAGATAGAAATGCTTTAATACTGTTTTCACTTTCTCTACTTTCTCTCTTCTAGAGGAACGGGCTGTGATAGATAGATAGATAGATAGATAGATAGATAGATAGATAGATAGAAATGCTTTAATACTTTTTTCATTTTCTCTACTTTCTCTCTTCTAGAGGAACGGGCTGTGATAGATAGATAGATAGATACATATATAGATAGATAGATATGAACAGACAGACATAGATAGATAGATAGATAGATAGATAGATTGCTATAAACCGATACATTTATAAATATTAACAAACTGCCATAGACAAATACTTAGATATGAACAGACTGTCATAGATAGATGAATACTTAGATAGATAGATAGATAGATAGATAGATATGTACAAACTGCGATAGATAGATAGATAGATAGATAGATAGATAGATAGATATGTACAAACTGCGATAGATAGCTAGAGAGAGATAGAGAGATAGACTGCTATAAACCGATACATTGATAAATATTAACAAACTGCCATAGACAAATACTTAGACAGATATGAACAGACTGTCATAGATAGATGAGTAATTAGATAGATAGATAGATAGACAGATGGGTACACACTATGATAGATAGATAGATAGATAGATAGATATGAACAAATCGGTATACATGCATATTTTTATTTAAAATTACTTTTTTTTTTTTGTTATGCTGTGAAAACAGATTTAACCTGTGCTTAAACTTTTTCAGCTCTTGCCGCTGTCTTTTTCTTTCTTTGCCTTTCTGTTTCTCCAACATTTTATTTTATTCTGAATATCGATGTACGCATCGAAGTATAAGAGCAAATTAAGTTTATCGTTTGCTTTGATCAAAACGGAAATTAGACGTGCAGGATTTTAATCGCATCATGCGTAAACAGCAGGTTAAACATATTGGCCAGTTGTTGAGAACGTTGTCAAGCGATATGAAAGTGAGAAAAACAGAAAGAGAATATAATGAAGACAAATGGAGAGCAGAAGTTAGAGAGGAAAGGAATAAATTAAAACGAGTGGAATAAATATTTAAAGAAAGAACGAAAGAAAGAAAAAAACGAGAGAAAGAAATGACAGGAAGAACAAAGAAATAGTGAATGAGGGATGTACAAAATAACAAAAAGAGACCGAAAATCAGAGAAGGTAAAGAAAGAAAAAGAAACTGAATGAATGAAAGAAAGAAAGAAAGAAAGAAAGGATTGACAGAAACGAACAAATAAATAATGAAAGACAGACGTACAAACAAAACAGAAAGAATGTAAGAGAGCGAAAATGAGAGAAGGAGAGAAAGAAAGAAAGAGAAACTGAGAGAAACTGAAAGAAAGAAAGAAAGAAAGAAAGAAAGAAAGGATTGACAGGAACGAATTAAGAGATAATGAATGACTGGAAAGAATGAAAGAGAGCGAAAATGAGAGAAGGAAAAGAAAGTGTCATGGGATCTTACCCATAATAATAATAATGGACTATTCCATACTTAATAAATACTGCGCCTCAGGAGTAGGAAAGGAGTAGTTCACTACCAACTGTTCGGTTGTACTCTCTTCCTACGGACGGGAGGAACCCGAAGGAGACTCCACCCTTCGGCGGAGTCTCCTTCGGGGAGGTAGACCGGCCCTGAACCCGTTTATGCTGGTTCAATGGGCTATTTTGGGGCCGAGCCTACGGGCTCGGAATTCCCACGTTAAAAAGGCCTTGTGCCACATGGCACCCTCGTGGCGGGGTGACTGAATATCGTCGGTCAGTAGTTCAAGTCAAGTCAAGAGTCGAGTCAGAGGCAGTACGAAACAGAGTCGCGTTCAGACAATTCCTGCAAGACATTAGAATAGTGATACTGGTCGAGACTACATTGTTCTCTCTACTAAACCTGATTGTTCATACTAACACTTTCTACTTCTCCGTATATTTTTCTGTTTGTAATATATCTGTGTTATTCCATACCTGTGTCCGAGTTCTTCTTTATTGGTTCTACATTGGACTATCACCGTGGTACAAGGAACCGGACCATAACAGAAAGAAAGAGAAACCGAGAGAAACTGAAAGAAAGAAAGAAAGAAAGAAAGAAAGAAAGAAAGAAATGACAGGAATAAATAAAGAAATAACGAAGGACAGACGTACAAACAAACAAAACAACAAGAATGAAAGAGAGCAAAAACGAGAGTAGGAAAAGAAAGAAAGAAAGAAACTGAAATTGAGAGAAACTGAAAAAATTAAGAATGAAAGAAAGAAAGAACGAAGGAAAGAAAGAAATGACAGGAACGAACAAAGAAATAATGAATGACAAACAAAGAAACAAAATAGAAAGAATGCCAGAAAGCGAAAATGAGAGAAGGAAAATAAAGAAAGATAATAAGAGAAACGGAGAGAAACTGAAAGAAAAAACGAAAGAAAGAAAAAACGAAAGAAAAAAACGAAAAAAAGCAAAATACGGTGAAAAAATGAAAAAATGAAAATGAAAAAAGGAAAAAGAGAAAAAATGTATAATAAAAAAAAATGAACGAAAGAAAGAAATCACATGAACGAACAAAGAAATAATGAACGACAGACCGACAAAAAAAGACACAAAGAATGAAAGATAACTAACACGAGAGAAAGAAAGAAAAAAAAAGAAAGAGATGCTGAAAGAAGGAAATAACGAACGAAAGAGAAAACGAAAAAAAGAGAAAAAGAAAAAAGATAAAAATGGTGAAATGAAAGAATAAATAAAAGAGAAAATAAAATAAATAAATAAAGAGGAAACAAAAGAATGAAAGAAAGAAAAACAAAAAGAAAGGATGAAAGAAACACACAAAAAATAGTAAGAATGAAAGATAAGGAAAAAAAGAATCCAAAAGACGAAATATATATATATATATATATATATATATATATATATATATATACACACACATATATATGTATATATGGAAGCCCCACACTCATAGACTCACCCACACGAATATACACACTTACACACATCATACTCACTCACTCCCTAAGAACCAAATAACACACACGCAAACACTAAACAGAGACATATCCCCTCGCCAAGTCCAATAAAACTGTCAAACTGACCAGAGAATTCAGAGTAACATGTATCTATCCAGCTCTTATCTCAAATAACAACTTAAAAGAGACTGTTTGGCCAACACAAGGAATGTTAAAAGATTCATTTTAAAAAGATAAAAAAATAAAAAAAAACAAATGAAAACTACAGACAAAAGTTCATTTTCTCCAGCAAAAGACTCATTCTGTAGTGTAGTGCTACCAGCAAGCAGAAATATTTCTCCTCCCGATGATGGCCATTTTGGTCGAAACTAGTCGAGGAATCTAAATGAAATAATAATAAAAAAAAACGAAATATTAATCTACAACCCAGTATGTCTAAAGATTTTAATTTTTTAATTTTTTATTGTTCAATATATATATATATATATATATATATATATATAGAGAGAGAGAGAGAGAAAGAGATTGTGAGAGAGAGAGAGATAATATCAAATCCGTAAGTGGAAAGGATAATCCAAGGAGTTCTTTTTTTTTAAATATTAAAAAGATGGATTATTAAAGTGAGCTCAGTGGATAGTATACAGAGCAATATGATATAAATCAGGGAAAAACTTAACGCGTCAACGAAAACACGGTTATAATTTATAATTTATTTCAACGGGTAAGTTTTGAAACACTGAATTTTAAATTTGTAATTTCGTTTGGCTGAGACGGATGTTAAAAAATTACCCGTTGAAATAAATTATAATCTATAACGGTGTTTTCGATGATGCGTTAAGATTCTCCTTGATGTGCGCGTATATATATATATATATATATATATATATATATATATATATATATGGTCCTGAAAAAATTATTTCGGTTGAACTCTCTGGGGAGGAATGATGGGTTTGTAAACAGTGACTATTACGGCTAATAATGCAAGACACTTCGTTAAATCGAATTGAGTTCTCTCAGTCACTGTGTTTATCTAAAAATAAATATGCTTAAATTCACCTTCATCCCTGCCGTGCAACAACAGATTAGTGGTAGAATCCCCGAATGACGCCAATTCAGTCGGATTTCGATCCTAGCTAGGAAGCCACAAGACGTCTAGCCACAATGATGAGCTGCGATACAGCGAAACAGTCTGTCTGTGGATGACAATATATATATATATATATATATATATATATATATATATATATATATGTGTGTGTGTGTGTGTGTGTGGATGACAAGATATATGCTCCTGAAATATTTACTTTCGATGAGCTCTTTGGGGAAGGAAATGTTAGTTTGTATACAGTCGCTATTACAGCTGATAATGCAAGACTCCTCTGTAAAGCGAATCGAGTCCTCTCGGTCACTGTGTGTTTACCTAAAAATAAATACGTTTAAAATTCACTTTCCTCCCTAAAAGTAAAAGGCGTAAAATCTCCGACTGATTCTAATTCAGCCGGGTTTCTATCGTAGCTAGAGGCAACCGGACGTCTAGCCACACTGATGAGATGTAATACAGCAAAACAGTCTGTCTGTGGATGATTATATATATATATATATATATATATATATATATATATATATATATATATATATCGTGAAATTTTTACATACGGGTTAAAACAATTAGCACGATCAAAACGCATTTTTATTTCGATGCAGAAGAACCATTTTTGTTCCTCACCTGTCGAGATGCTCCTCTGCATTGTAAGAAAAATGCATTTTTATCGTGATTAATTGTTATTGTCTATATGTAAAATTTTTATAATAATAACTACTACAGTACTACTGATATTGTTCCCTCTTTTGAAGAAATACTGTGAACGTTTGGATTGACGTTCTATTTTTTTCATTCTTATTAAATTTGAATATATATATATATATATATATATATATATATATATATATATATTTATATATATATATATATATATATATATAACAGGAGCACCAAGACCAGATGTGACAGTAACAATAAATGTGTTTCGACAGAATGGTGCTGAAAATACCATGGATGATGGATATGAGTAAAGACTTATAATTTTATTAAACCAAAACAATTGATATTTCAAGGATATATAAATGAGTCTTCGAAAAATGAGCCTCGCAAATTGTCAAGGACGCTATCAAGAGAAATAAAATTGAGAAAAAGTAGAAAGAGACTTTTTTCCACATTTTCCTAAAAACTTCCTCGTTATTCATATGTTATATCCATTGTATTCTACACTTACCTTCTGTAGAACCCCATTTCTATTGCCCCAAGTTCCTTCATCATAGGTGATCAGATTTCTAAATTTCATATAGAATTTATAGAACCGATATTATATGGAAGTTCTGCTTTATTTTGTTTTTTGTTTCTAACGGCAGTTTCCTGTTTCATAATACCTTGCATATATTTTGGAAGGTAACTTTTACTGTTCGAATGAGTCTTCGTAATTCAGTCTCACATTCTTTAGATTTTCGTACTTTCTTCATTCTTCTATCACTAATTGCCAGGCTGTCATTTTGTTGACAAACACAGATTCTGTCTTCTTACAATTGATGCTTTGTGCTTTTTTTTTTCTCACCGTTATTACTACCTTCTGTAAGGTTTCATGTAATTTCATTTCTGTCTATACTATCAACACTCTTCCATCTGTATATCTCATCTTGTTCAGATTGTGGCCGCCAATAATGAATCTTTGTAGAACATCTAATTCTCTCAAAAACGCCTCAATGTGTTCGATGAGAAGTTACATCTTTGGCATACGCTCCTTTCTGTTTTTTCTACATTTACTATATTCATTTCAAATACCTCGTCAGGCTGTCTGCATTTTCCTAAATAAAGCAACCTAACCAAACATTTCCATCAGCTGATTGCCTCGTGCCTTGTAAAACACTTTTGCATAATCTATAAAGGATAGGTAGATATTCTTTTCGCTATTTAAGAATCGTTCTGATATCATTATTCTTTCTGATATCATTTTGAGCATGAATAATTGCATTACTTGTTCTAGTGTTTCTTGAAAAAGCCTATTTGTCCTATTTTATTTTCAATTTTGCTAGGCGCTCTGTTCATCAGAATTCGGATGATACTTTCTTTATGTTGCTCATTATGGTAATTCTCGAATTGAACTCGTATACGTTAGCTCGTGGCTTTTATACTTGTCAATGAAAATGGATCTACTATGGTCTTCCGGTATATCACCACTGTCGTATATTTCATTTATTATTTCTGTAATTTGATCACTTCCGTAAACATCTACGTCTGACTGCATCTCTGTGTTTATTACTACTGTTCCTTTTTTATTATTCTTACCTTGTTTTGGCGATCAGTTTACGATTATTATCACATCTGTGATTATTTCCATTATTTGGGGGTTATTATCATTTGTCAGTTTTTTTTTTAAATCACGTTTATTTTAATAAAACATTAAAAAACATATAAGTTTATAATTACACATTATATTTTTTTTTTAAATCCTTCAGTTTCCAGACCTATAACAATTCACACAATACAAAATAAAAAACGGTTTCCGTATGCAGGAGGATTCTATTATCTCTTATCCATGAGAAGAAAAAAAACTATAGGCCAAATTCATGTCTCTTCCAACTCTTTTATGTATTAATGTTTTATCTATAATCGATACATTTCTTATATCAAATATGTCTCCAAAAAGAGATAGTGGAAAAAACAAATTGTTATAGTGATGGTGAATATATTGATTTTCTTTCTATACAAAATCACTCAACATTCATTGACTGAAGATCTAACGTTGATATTAGTCGGAATTCATAAAATATTCCCTTAAAATTGTTTTCTGTTTTTAGAATTTTAAGACCCACTGTTATCGCTGTTGTTGTCAATTTTCTTGCAGACCGTTATTTTATTTATATTATTACTTGTTTTGGTCAGCAGTGCTTATGTAAGAGGGTACTGTCATTGTTCGGCGTTTAACTGTATGAAATCACTGAATGCCTATCTGAAGGGATTAATAGATAGATAATAATTATTAAAATTAGCAAAACTATATTGAATGATTGGAAGAGAAATGAAAAAAAAAGAAACGGGTTAACAGTTATGTTTTAAACACTAAAATGAACTTATGAACAGTGTCAAAGAAAACAAAAACCACAACTAACTAATCATGATTGCGTAACATTTAGTAAAACCAAATTTTCCTCCAACCTATCCACTTCTCTCTAATAAGAAGATATGATTAATGTGTTATCCGAAGTTTTTGGTCCTTAGAACCCACATTTGTGATTTGTTTACATTAATACTATCCGCCCATAATCCTCATATGATTGTAGAAAATCTAACTAAAAATTACTACTTGAATACTCCGGTCACCATCTAGTGGGGGAAAGCTTGAGCCTTCATTAGATAATAGAGGCATCGCTTCACCAGTTTAAATATTCAATAAACCTGCTATTAGAGTTATAAAAAGTATCGTTCATTTTATTGAAGAGGTTATTACATCGGCTTGATTCTTGTCGTTGTGCTAGAGACAAATAATCACTTTACCACGGTCGCAGTCAGGAATTACCTACTTCTTTTCTGCAGTACACAAGGTGCATTTTGGTCCACCACTAGACAAAGCCGTTAACCAGAATATCTTAAGAATTGGGGAAAACCGAATCAACCCTACCATGACGACACACCGACCCCAACCGAGGAAGGAAAAGAAAGCCGTCTGAGCCGTAAGGTTAGCAGCGTTAGCGACAGAAGAAATAAATAGTTTTGATGGTGATACGATATGTCAAGATTTTAATTATATCATTATTTTATCTTCTTTGTATATGTACTGAACATTTTTGTGGTAGTCGGAAATCTTCAAGTGATATTATGTTTGTTATTGGCTAAACCTCTTTGGGATTTTGTAGCCCTAGTTTATGGAGGCTGATGAAATGGTATCCTCAGTATGACCGAGAGGATTTATTCACTGGACGCCATTTTTGATAATTTTTGTGAGAAAACATTTGTAGTAAGTTGACAGTTTAGACATTTATGAATGAGTCGGATGTCAAGCATGACATCCATATGTGTGTCTAGATCCGAGCGGATATTTAGAAAATTAAGGTTAATATTTTGATTTCGTAACATCTTACCTTGTTGGACAGACTTACCACGAGCGTTTCCTATTCTATATTAAAGTTCATTATCTCCAATGATACATTTGTTTTAACTATTAGGCTGGTGCAAAAATAATGACGTAATAATGTCGTTTTTTGACGTTAAAAATACGTCAAAAAACGACATTATTACGTCATTGTTTTTGCACCAACCTAATAATACCCACACTGGGGTATTTAAAATATTTACAATTTATTAATTACACATCCTGAATAATGTATCATGGATAGGATACAGAGTTTGTTGCGAATTTGAATCAATCTACAACAAAGACAAAAGCGAGAAAGATTTTAAATGTAAAAATAAAAATATTTTTATTTTCGTATTTTTACAACTAAAGTTTCTCAATGCGTATGAGTGCTAAAGTGATTTTTTGTAGTTGTTTGTAAAGATGAAAAGAAATTTGATTTCTTCGCGTGTATCTGTGAGGCAAGTCAGAAAGTGAGGAGAAAAGTGTAAATGTCACGTAGCTTCGTGAGGCAGCGTGTAAGTGCAACGTAGCTTGGTGAGGTGGAGCGTAAATGTCACGTAGCTTGGTCAGGAAGAGCGTAAATACCATGTAGGTTGGTGAGGAAGAGTGTAAATATCCACGCTGCTTGGTGAGAAGGACAGATGAATGAATAAGAAAATCTCTTTGAAGTCGCCGTCGTGAAGTGATGTTGCATGTATCCGTCTTTTTCACCATACTGGCTTGTTTGGCCTGGAGACTTTGCTATCTACACTTCAAAGGGATCACAATGCATGCTTTTTTGTTGTAGTTGGCAAGAACGCGACCCATTGGTTGAAAAATGTTAAATATTTATTTTCAAACGATTAATATATTAACCGGAATTTGCGGACAATAGTTACCATATTCTTAATACTTGATATAATGCAAAAATATCACAATGATAAAATCAGTCAATAATTATTTATGACTATAAGTATAAATGACTATTTATAGTGGGACTCATGCATGTAATTACAAGTAGTTCATAGTAATATTTTAAAATTTGAAATCATATTTAATTTTGGAATATTATTTTTTTTTGAAATCGTTTCTAAATATTTGAGTGTCTGTCGATCATTCCGCCTCACCTGCTATTCTATTCCGACGCAAGGTTTAGAAAGGTCGCATATTTTTATAAATTATAACATAGATCTTGTATATAACGTATGTTTTCATACATTTTAAATTCCAGTTACATGTCAATTTAAAGATCTGAATTTTTAATGCTTTCATCAAAATGGAAACTACATAGATGTATTTCTTATCTAAAATGTTAGTTGAATGCACATTTAAATGGGCCACTCAGAAGGGCATATAAAACGATAGATGTTTCCTCTGGATAGTGATAGACGGTTGTAGACTTAAATAAAAAGCATTAATGTTAAACTTCGAATTATTAAATGCTTATAAACTAACAACATTTACCTATTCTAGAACACAGCTTATTGAAACAAATATAAAATAATAATATCTAATTTCTCCCAAACCAAGAAAATATTCATTCACTCCAATATATACAACCAATATTTGCTTATTCCGGAACAAAATCTATGCTTATAGACTCAAATAAGACGATCAATATGTGCTTGTCCCTAAAACAAGTAAATGCTTATAGAATCAAATATAAAGACCAATATTTGCTTATTGTCAAAACACATAAATGCTTATAGAGTCAGTTAAAAGGATCAATATTTGCTTGTACTCAAAACAAGTAAATGCTTATTGAGTCAAATAAAAAAGACCAATATTTGCTTATCTTCAAAACACATAAATGCTTATAGACTCAAATAATACGATCAATATTTACTTATCATCAAAACAATTAAATGCTTATAGAGTCAAATAAAAAAGATCAATATTTGCTTATCCTCAAAACACTTAAATGCTTATAGACTCAAATAATATGATCAATATTTGCTTATCCCCAAAACAAGTATATCCTTTTAGAGTCAAATAAACGATCAGTCTTTTCGCATTCTGGAACAAGGTAAATGTTAATAGATTTAAATATTAAAAGAACATTGATTTTACATTAAATCACCGAACAATTGACCGTGAAATCAATCAACGCAGCCTGTTTTCATAGTAAATTTCTATGATATGGCCAACTTCTCCCAAAACCGCATCTTTCCGGACTGGATTTGCTTCGATTATAACGTTCAACGAACAGAACACTAAACTCACGTAAATTGGTACTTAGACTTGATACATTTTAACAATAGCCTTCATACTTTTATTCATTACACGATGATTCGAACGATTCTGTTTACAATGACTGAGAAATTTAAGCAATGTTTCTCTATAAAATTACGCGTGTAAGTATGCAGTTTTTCAGCAGAAACTCTGAAAACGCTTCGCTAAACTTTTGGTCACAGATTATTGCTGCTATATCTGGGCGGGGCTGGCCGTTATTCGTTTTCTACGGAGTACAAAACGTTTACACGGACTAGAAGTAGATCAATTCTTTCCGACCATACTGCACTTTCTTCACAGGCTCAACTTTCGAAAACTTTCAGTATTCCATCGCTACTCTCATAGCAAATAATGCACCAGTTCAGACCTTTATAAATTTAAGACTCGCCTTGTTACACCCATAATGTTGATTTACCCTCATTGCCTCATTATTCCATTGGTAAGAAGAAAGTTCCAAGCAGACAGATTATTCCCAAGAATCTCTACTCTAGGGAACAGATTCCCGTATGGATGCTTCACATCTAGGATCAATATGTTATTTATATCCTGATAATTTTACTAGCTACTTCCGCCATTTACGTTCATATCACACCCCTGATTCATTAAAACTCTATGTTGTGATGGTCTTGAGCATTGTAATTGGTGAAAATTGATAAAAAGAAATATTGTTTCGGTTAAGAAAATTTCTTCGAATGTCGAAGAGTATTCAAGGCTGATTAAATTCCTTTTGACGATTATGTCCGTTCCGTTGATCAATCAGAAAAAATAGACAGAAAAAGTCAAAAAGATTCGTGGACTCGTCCCTCCTTTATCGTCGATATATGGGAAAGACCTATGGAAGAAAGGTTTATTCTCCCATTTATTTTCACCTATAATGGGTATTATTATACACCATACTTCTCGGACGGAATTGCTCAATACGCTTTATTCTCAAAGAGAGACTTTTTATCACTAAGACATACACAAAATTATATAGACATATTTACACGTGTCCTGCGTAGGGAACAATATGTCATATATCTACACCGTCAAGCAGAGTGAAAGTAGAACGAAACAATAAGGTGTTACACATGATTTGGAGATTCTTCTGTGTTTCAGAAGAAGAAATGTTTAGAACTCCAAATTTAAACGGGCCGAATTTATCTATTATATACCAAGCGAAGAATATTCTGTGAACAGAGAATAGCAAAAATTAGGTTTTCCTAAATAGAGGACTGCTAGACGGAGATTTATCTATCTTGGGAAGATATATGCCCAAAAGAGAAAACGCTAGCATGGGCTTGTAAACTGTATCATGTGGCAGATGGCTGTTCCAGCGGAAGCCTGGGCAGGTCGAACAAAAACTGTCTTGACATCAATAAGTTGAATGTGTTGCTGATAACGTTAATCACTGTATGAATTGACCACACGTGGCCATCATATGCTTCACGTGACTATAGAGATCAAAGAGAGATAATCACCTTCTGTACCCCTACGGAATTATTGTTGGTGTCTGGCAAGAGATCCTCGCGGAAAACCAAAACAAGTATCGCTTTTGGCGTTAGGTATCTATCCTGGCACTTGGCAGCGTCTTGGTGTCATTTTGCAACTTCTGACTTTATGAAATGACTTTATGAATTTCAATAATATATAAAATATATTATTCAGTAATGGTGTCCATAATTTTAAGCCAGTAAGTTTAGTGTACAACACCGTATAACACAATTTACTCTATATTATCAGCTTAATGTAGCATGCGATCCATATGTGTTTATCTAAGAAGCTAGTCAGTATAGCAGTTAATTTATAGGAGTTTAACCTATTAATGTCCATGGTGTACATTATTAGGCGCCCAGTAGAAACCAATAATTATTGCAGGATTATTTAAAAAATATAATTAATACCGGGTTTTGTCTTAATTTTCAAAATTAATATTGATTTTTTTTTATTTTTATATTTAGACTTAATAATGGAATATTGATACAATTCTCATAATTTCTACCAGTTTTTTTTTATTTTAATTTTTATAACTGTTACATGATTATTATAACCTTTATTATAATTTTTTATATTATAACAATTTATAATATAATAATTATTACAGTTTTTAGTGTAAAAATTATAATTTATTATAAGTGTTTTATAATTAAATTCAGAATTTATTTTTATACTTAATTCTGATTTATTTTTTTATAATACTCTTTTTCGTTTTAATTTTTATAATTACTCTCGAATAGTTATATTAAATTCCATCATTAATTACGGATTTTTGAGTAATTTTTGTAACTGATACCGGCTTTATATTTTCTTTTTGTATAATTACCTGATATATATTTTTAATTAATATTATTAATACCGTATTATTATACTATATATTTTTTAATTAATAACAGATTTTTTTTTTGTTGTAACAAATACGGGTTTTTACTTTTATTTAATATAATTATCATCGTATTACAGTTTTAATTCTTATAATTAATTCAGTTTTTGCAAGTAATATAGAGGTTTTATTTTTAATATAATTAATTCCTTATTATTATTTTAATTCGATAATTAATGCCGGAACTTTATTTTTATTAGTATAGTTAATACCTGACATATTTGAATTTATATAATTGATACAGTATTTTACGGATGACAGTCATTTATTTATCAGAGCATGAAATTGTTGTTAAGTATTAAGGCAGCAAAATATTTTTTTAAATAACGTTAAGGAAAGTTGTAAATTGAAAAGATTAACAATATATTATAATTTTATTTATAGAGCATTGCAGTTATTTAAGGAAATGGCAAAATAGTCGATTAATCATAGTTGTGCCTTCGTTGTGGGATTTATTTAGAATATTTTGCTGATAGTAGCTATGTTATCAACAGAAAACTTCTTTGTTTTAACAAACAGCGTATTCTCTGGATAATGTATGCTCAAAAGAGCTTGAGTAGAATTACATGGCTGCTCTCCAGATGATATAATTTGTTGTAGTAACTGCCTCTTCAGTAAAATCGCAACTACAACTCAAGGAAGACAAATGGCATCTTTATAGCCTATGTAGTAATAGTAATCTTAATATTAGCCATTTCCATATAAGGGAACATTCAGCTTTCATTCATGCAGCAACCAATGCTACTATTTGTTCGAAATTATAAAATCTTTTCTATTAAAGCAAGTTACAGAAAAATAGTTCCCTCAAATAAAGTAACACTTATCGCTCTATTTCCGTACTGATGAGGTTTTTTGCTTGAGATAATGTGGATAGTCAACACCATAATTATGTCATCATTTCCAGCTAAAATAAGGCAATAAAAGGCACAAGATGTAAGGTGTTAATGCGAATGAAAGAAACAGAATTCATTATAAAGGATAGAAGATAACGATTGTTATCGCATTTATACATTTGATCATAGTTTTTTTATCATTTCATCCCAAGAAAGGTTAAAAAGCCAATAGACTCAAGGAGTTTCTGAGTGTGAAATAATAAGCAAAAGAATAACATTATTACGATGTGATAACAATAAAAGAAGAGCAACCAAGTATAAAATATCAGTGCTACTAAAGCGTGAGGTCTACTTCAATATGTCGTCTACCCAGGTGCAGCGCGGAGGTCTACCGTGCCCCTACCCTCATGTGGCTATCGAGTTAGGTGACGTCAAGGATCAGGTCAGGTGAGGTCTAATATGGATATTTATTTCTGTTTCACATTTTCTAAACACGTGACCTGCCCATATAAAAAGAAGCAAATGAAGCTCCTAAATCAGAATCCTCCTCGATTGAAGCAGTTAACAAATATTTCAGAACTTCAGGGGTACTTCAGGGTACTTCAAAATGTTGCTGAAGGAATTTTATAGAAGAGTTAACCAGACAGAGAATACAGCAGTCGCCTTTTTAAGAGAACACAATCTGCTGGGTACAGTTCAACAAGAAGATCTATGCCATAAATGTGGTTCTGTCAGGTATTATATTTGATAGCGTGTTTATTTTTACCTCTCTGCCTTTAATATAAATATAAATAGTATATAGGTATATAAATAATACTATGAGGTTTAAATAAATATGTATACACATACAATATTATATTATTGTTCGATGCTGAGTTAGACGCCACGCTATAGACGAAACGCGAAGTAGACCACACGATATATTAACACTAAAATAAATAACGACTGACAGAACATTTAAACTTTTGAAAATCAACGTTAACTAGAAATCAAAAAGCCGGAAAAGATTTCCACTGGCGAGAAGAGCGAGAAAGAAACTGATAGCAATGAACAGTTACATCTAGTCAATTCAACTTTAAAACTATGAGACCTTACTGCCAATCTAGTAAAGCGTTAAATTCATATTGTTTAGGTATCATAGAACAATCATTATGAAAACAATTACCATTAGAGTATTTATTGAAAACATACCGGAAAACTACATTACGGCGGTGATAAAGTGACTGAAGCCAGGATGCTAGGACAGATCAAATAACAATGCAAATTATTCTATCGGCAATTGATTCAATATAATCTTTGGATTTGACTAGCAAAGCAGGATGCCGAAAGACAGATCCAACAAGCGAGATGGAGGAAAACGAAAATTTTCGCATAGAACATCTGGTTGCAAATAAAAATTTCAATGTTGAAATTAAGAGACATAACTGCCAATCAAGTACCGAGTTTAAATTCGAAGAAAGCTTAGCATAACAATAACTATGGAAATATTTACAGAAAATGGTAAGCTTCGTTGCTGTGGGAAAGTGACCGAAGCCAAAATACTTGGCCAGAACAGATAACATGGCAGATTTTTCTTTGGAATTTATCAAGAATCTCTGGATATAAAACAGAACCTGATGTGGAATTAATATTCAATGTACGGACGAATGGTAGACTTATGAACTGGCAAGATCTCTTCTGGCTAGAAAAGTTATGCTGTTAAACATATTGAACCGAGTTCCTTAATATCAGGCTTAGAAATAAATTCAATATAATCATTGCACGGAAATGTCAGAGAAAAATGGGAGTTACTTTCCTGGAGGTTAGCATCAGCCATGCTGACCGATATATACACCGTCTTTATTCAGGTGTAAATCGCATCCGGGTTAAGTTTAGGGAGAATCAAAACGAACTGTTTATTTATTTAACGGGTATCATCTTTTCTTACACTATAATAATCCGTCCTTGATGAGAAAATAGCGGACTTCGAGCAATTAGGATTTACTTAAAGTATCAATCTATCCCTAACCTGGGTTGGGATATATTTTTTTACAACCTGGCCTAATGAATGGATTCCCTTGGGCAAAGATATAAGAGCAGCCATAACAGCGAATTCATCTACTGGGATAATTCCTGTAAGAGTAACATTGAAAGAGAAAGACAGCAGAGGAAATTTCGAGAATATAGCGTTAAAAAAACTGAACGAAGAAATCAATGTATGGTAGAAACAATATCTTGTTATCGAAATTCAGATACATACAGAGAATCGTTGAAGAATTGTTTAATAGACGGATCGATAATTTATTGGGCAAAATTAACAAAGGAAAGTTAACCGGAAACTGGGTGAGAAAAGAAAATAAGTTAATTTATATAACGGATCATAAGTTTTACGAAAAATGGGGGAAATTAAAGGTAGAATGAAAGGAAGGAAGGAAGGAAGGAGGGAAGGAAGGAAGGAAGTTGAAAAAATTTGAAAAAGAAAGAAAGAAAGAAAAGTTGCCAGGAAGTCAAATGAAAAAAAGAAGTAAGGAAATAAAGGATGAAAGACATAAAGAAAGAAGGAAAGAAAGAAAGCCAGGATGGCAAATGAAAACAAAAGTGAAAAAAGAGAAGAGTAAATGGGATAAAGAAAGAAAGGAAGAAAGAAAGGCAACGGAAAAAGAAGAGGAAAAAGACAAGATAAAAGCCAGAATGAATGAATGAATGAACGATAGGATGGAAGGAAGGCAAAAGAAAGAATGAAGTGACAAATGATAGAATAAAAGAAAGAAAGAAAGAAAGAAAAGAGAAAGAAATAAAGATACGATGGAAGGAAAACAAAAGAAAGAATGAAGTGACAAATGATAAGATAAAAGAAAGAAAGAAAGATACGATGGAAAGAAAGAAAGAAAGAAAGAAAGAAAAATACGACGGAAAGAAGGCAAAAGAAAGAATGAAGCGACAAATAATAGAATAAAAGAAAGAAAGAAAGAAAGGAACGAGTGAAAAAAAAGATACGATAGAAAGAA
Source organism: Acanthosepion lycidas (assembly GCA_963932145.1). Lineage (NCBI taxonomy): Eukaryota > Metazoa > Mollusca > Cephalopoda > Sepiida > Sepiidae > Acanthosepion > Acanthosepion lycidas. Next base: position 96,703,357 of record OZ010583.1, read on the forward strand.
AGAAAGAAACGATGGAAAGAAAGATACGACGGAAAGAAAGAAAGAAACGATGGAAAGAAAGAAATATACGATGGAAAGAAAGAAAGAAACGATGTGAAGAAAGA
>OZ010583.1:96708460-96730960 GCA_963932145.1 Acanthosepion lycidas
ATATATATATATATATATATGTGTGTGTGTGTGTGTGTGTCGGTGTGTTTATATAAATATATATAATATATATATATATATATATATATATATATATATATATATATATAATAAAAAGGTTTAAACACTAATATTCCATGGTCATAATTTATTCCATTGGAATCGTAAATATGATCCAATTCATCAGACCTACAAATTCAAAAAGAAAACAGAAAAAACAACTCCGGAAATAAAAATAGAATTTAGAGAGTGTAAGTATCAGAGTGTGGGACGAATGATAGAGCTAAAGAGAGGGGTAACAGACGAGAGAAGGTGGGAGATTAAAACTTAATAAAGAGGATTTTTAGAGAGGTGAGTTGAAAACAGTTTAAGTATATATATATATATATATATATATATATATACACGAGGATTATATATATATATATATATATATATATATATATATATATATATATATATATATATATATATATATATATATATATATATAATTACTCAGTAATCTTAAAATTTAAGAAAATATTCGATACTTTATTGAATTATGAAGATAATACTTGGGGAAATGTTACAAAGTTATAAATATAATTTACTTATTTTCTTATAAGGTGTTTTTAAAATATTGGAGGTCATATTATATTGATCTTTTCCATTTATGATTAGTAAATACTGTCTTAATTTAATGATATCATTTTAGCTCTATAAATTAATATAGTATTTCTAAGATTTAAAAGATTATAAATTATTCTAATTATATTTTTAAAAATGAAACCAATTCGTGTAAAAATTCATTATTCATCCAATTTTTTAACGACTATTGATACAGGAAAGCACTTAAAAGCTTTTCTAATTAAATAATTTGTTTTATTACATTTTTTATTTTACGATTCAGAGCAGATATTTTGTCACTGGGAGTGTTGTTTGACTGAAAGAAAATGGTAATTAAATTTCTCTGAGTACTTGTACTTAATACTAAGATAAATATTAAGCGATATTAAAAAGAATATCTTCAAATTTCATGAAATGAAAATAAACGTGGGTGTGTAACAGTTGTAAAAAATATAGTTTTACAAAGATTATTTAAAAAGAAAAAGATTTCAAAAACAGTGTCATTCACTTGGGAATAAGTCCCGAAATTTTCATTAATTTATGACAATTATCGGATTTTTGCATGAATTACCAAGTCGGTGTCTTTCGCACCGCGTTATGACTATAAACTTTCTTATAATAATTTATGATACAACGTTGGCACTGGAAAAAGAGGAAATTTTAAACCAAAATTACTAACAATCTAAAAACGATTAACAAAATAATGTTTGCATCAAAAACGCTTTCATCTTTATAAGAACATAAATATTTTATTTTTATTCAGTATTGGAGATTTTCCCTCATTTTTTAGCAAAAATATGGAGGTAAGATTTCAAATTGTTTAATTGTAAGAACGATCTGAAAAAACTAACTCTGTAAGTAAATGTAAAATCTGGATGACGCTAAATGATATAAGTTAATGCAGAATGAACGACAGTGAGGAAATGCTGCCAATGCTGTTGACTTTTAATTTTCATTTACCGATAATAGATAGTTAGATAGATAGATAGATAGATATTAAAGATTAGTTTTAGAAAGTGAGATACACACCTACGTCAGGAACAGATACATAAGTTGATAGATATATATGGACAGAATGGGACGACAGATAGATAGATAATAATGACGTAATAATGTCGTTTTTTGACGTATTTTAACGTCCATAAACGACATTATTACGTCATTATTTTTGCACCAACCTAATAGATAGATAGATAGATAGATAGATAGATAGATAGATAGATAGATAGATAGATATGGACAGAATGAGACAACAGATAGATAGAGGGAGAGAGAGATAAAGAAATAATTATTTCAGAAAGTGAGATAGACAATCGCGTCAGAAATATATATATATATATATATATATATATATATATATATATATATATATATAGACGGAGAGAGACAGAATGAAACAACAGATAGATAGATAGATAGATAGATAGATAGATAGATAGATAGATAGATAGATAGTTAGTTAGTTAGTTAGTTACTGATTTTATTCGCTACTGTCTCACAGGGAAACGGCTTATTTTTCTTATCGTTTTTTTTAACTAGTGGATTCTCTTAGCAAATATTGTATAACGCCAACTTTCTTTTCGACCCCGTGAGTACATCTACTCTTATATAGGCACCTACACATACGTGTGAGACTTATTCGAAGAGAGATATTTTACCTAATCCCTGTCATTATTTCTAATCCCCCTCTTTTCTATTTCTTTTCACACGCTTGCATGTTATTTTTTCTCCGCTACTTCAGTCGTGTAAACAAATATTACACTGCTTCAACATTTAAATTACTGCGTACTCCAGCCATGGTTATCTTACGACTCTTTCTCCTTTCTGTAAAGCGAGCCTAATTTAACGAGGAAAATGTGTTTTTTTTAATTTTATTTCTTTCGCTTAGTTCTCTCTTGTTCATTCACACACTGTCATAAACAACCACATATATAAACAATGATTAACTTCAACTTTTATTGAATTTTCTAAATTTTCGTTGAAGTAGACGTTTTAATCATTGGCTATTTTCACTAAGGAATGCCGTACGTGTAAATATCGTTTGCTTTAGAAACAGGCAACTATCACATTTTTTATCTGTGGAAGAAATGTAATTTTTTCTATATTTCTGAGATGAGGTATTGTAATTATTTACATTATTTGCATTGTTCGGCCTGTTTTCTTCATGTTGATTGCCATGTTCACGACGTTTCGGCCATTGTAAGCTCCGGCCTTCTTCAAGTTATTGGAATTTCGAACTGTACGCTTCAATTCGTCCACCTGGGTAGATTGTTCTAATTTTTCGTCTTAGTTATCTCCCTTTAACTCAACACTCCAAGCTTTTGTTCACCATTACAGTCGCCAAGTACTGAACACAAAACTTTTTGGTTCAAGTCACTGGACCCAACCAACGCTTTTCTCCACTGGGCGATGTGTCCTTGAGAACAATCTACGCTGGTGGACGATATCATCATCATCATCTTGCGGCTTCATCCGAGATTGAACTCACTACACCTCTCCAGTATTCCCTATCTGTCATAGCACCTAAAAGATCTTCCTTAGCGATCAATGTGTCTCGTTTTATCCTATCTGGAAAGGTTAACTTGCGTGATCGATTGTCAGATGATGGGTGCCTCCAGAGTACAAATGATGACACAAGTTCATCTGTGGCACGTGCACAATGCCCGGCGAACTGGACACGTCTCTTACAAACTAAAGTTGATACTCTCGGCAAGTCACCATATATCATTTCTAGAGTTGGGTGGTTTCGCCATGAGAGATTAAGTACTCTTCTTAAAAGACGTGTATAACATCCATCTAAACGGCTCTGTTGTTTTGCTGAAAGAGTCCAAGTTTCAGAGCCATAGAGTAAGATTGGCTCAATAAGTACGCGGAAAAGTTGGATTTTGAATTGACGAGCAAAATTAGATTTCCAGATCTTATCCGTTTTGTTACAAGCTGTCCATGCTATGCCTTTTCTAATGCTGAAGTCTTTCTCAGAGTTCTTGATGTGGGATCCTAGATACTTGTAGTCTTCGACACACGATATAAAAGGTTCAGTTCGAAATTCCAATCAACTGAAGAAGTCCGGAGCGTCGTGAATATGGTAATAAAGATAAGGAAAGATTTCCAAATAATGTAAATAATATATTTTTTATTATTTTTTTTTTCTATTTTGAAATGAATAACTGATCCCAAGCAGAAAATTGTATACATATCAAGTCTTCAATTTTTTTAATAACAGACAAGTCTTTTCTTCGATGAAGAAATATCGTTTTTCCACATTTCTTAAACATGTCGTTTATTTTTATAGTGGATATAATCGTTAGTTGAAATAATCCAATGACTTGACCCAGGAGCGAAAGGTTAGTAGAAAAGTGTTTTGGAGATCTAACATTTACTATGTGATTCGCAACCGAAATCATTAATATGAACTATTTCCTATATGACAGAGAAGATTGGACAATCTCATCACAGTGAAAACGAGATTTGGCGCAAGAGAAATATGGTTTTACAGGAGGATGCTGAATGAATTTAACATGAGAGCAATAACAAAGTTTTAAGGAAAATGAAAACAAACAAAAAACTCTTATATGTATCATCAGAAAGAGAATTTTGAAATTTATAGGTCCCATGATAAAAAAGAGGACTTTGACAATTTGACTAAAGATCTCCTATCATTACTATACAAATCGATATTGAATACTGAATTTCCATCTAAAAAATCTAACAAATCCAGTATGAATTATTATCTAACTCTCTGCTGTTGAATTCTTACCTCTTACGAAATTTCCAAATTAGTTTGATTTACACCGCAAAATGACGCGAAAATTTCTCATACTAATTTATGATACAATGTTGACACTGAAGAAACGGAATGTTTAATCAAAATTTCTAACATTCTATTAGGTTATCCCAAAAGTTCGTAAACACTTGCGAATTTTTATGCAACACAATGCAGCACAATCGAGACAAGCGATGGGTTCAGAAAGGGCAAGAGACACCGTCGGTTCCAAAACAAGATCGATTCGGCAAGAAAGTTATGTTGTGCGTTTGGTGCAACTTTGAAGGAATCGTGCATTTTGAGTTGGTTCCGAATGGTCGTGCCATCAATGCCGAACTTTACTGTCAGCAACTGGAGCGGGTCTACGAAAAGTTGAAGCAAAAGTACCCGGCTCTGATCAACCGAAAGCGCGCTTTGATGCAGCAGGACAATGCCAAGCCACACACCGCCAGGAAGACCAAAGACAAGTTTGAAGAGCTGGACGGCGTTGAGGTTCTGCCACATCCAGCCTACAGTCCTGACTGTGCTCCATCAGATTACGACCTTTTCCGCTCAATGCAACACTTTCTGAAGGGCCGCCGATTCGACTCGTTTGATGAAGTCGAGGAAGCGTGTCAAGAATTCTTTGATTCGAAGCCGGCTGAATGGTACTTTCACCAGATCCGAAAGCTTGCAGATCGATGGCAGAAAGTCTTGGAAAATGATGGTCTTTATTTTGATGAATAATTTTTGTTGTTTTTGTTATTACTTGGCGAGTAAAAAATTAATTTTTTGCAAGTGTTTACAAACTTTTGGGACAACCTAATAAAAAGAATTAGCAAAATAATATATACATCAAAAAAGCTTTCTTCATAATAATAACATACATATTTTAGGGATAAAAACCTAGCGTACTGGAGCGAAAGGATGGTTTTGGAGATTTAACATTTACTATGTGATTCGCGATCAAACATTATTGATAATCACTAATTCCTGTATGATAGAGAAGATTGGACAATCTCATCACAGATAAAGACGAGACATGGGGCAAGAGAAAGGTGATTTTACAGGAAGAGGCTGAATGAATTTAACATTAGAGCAATACCGAAGTTTTAAGGAAAATATTATGTTGGTGCAAAAATAATGACGTAATAATGTCGTTTTTTGACGTTAAAAATACGTCAAAAAACGACATTATTACGTCATTATTTTTGCACCAACATAATAAAAGCAAAAAAAAAACTGTTATGCCTATTATCAGAATGAGAGTTTTAAAATTTATAAGTCACTTGATGAAAAAAGGGGGCTTAGAAAATTTGACTAAAGATCACCTATCATCATCATACAAATCGATATTGAATACTGAATTTCCATCTGCTAGACTGATTTCTGACCAAGACTAATAAATACAGTCTGAAGTGCAATTTAACCCACTGCTGAGGGGTTCAGAATTGAATTCTTACTTTTATCAAGGGTATTTGTGAGAAAGTGAATGTAACTCGGTCGAGATTAGAACACTGATCGATAATCTATCTTTCCGAATCACTAACTATTGCACACTCTCTACTATTGTCACAACTATTAGATGATAAACAATAAAAAGTGATGTGAAGATTAAAGGTCGATACATCGTAATATTACCAAAAAGTTGGCTTCTGTCTGACCCCTATCATTCCATTCTCAAAGTCTTTGAAATATTGAGTCACATGAGTTTATATTTATTGTTGTTCGATGCCAATTTCTGTGAACATTCAAGAAAAGAAGATGATAAAGCGGCCCAAACTTTTATGAATATCAGTTGTCATTATTGATCCTACCTTCAGATTATCTTATTTTTCAACAGTGATTTGCTCTCTGTTCAACTCGTTATTAAACCACGAAAAACACTTTAGCCAGAAATCGGGCAAACTCATAGTATAAGTCAATAGATGGCTGCTTGGCTCAAATGAATTTCATCTTCTGGCTCGAACATTCAGTCCGATAAGATCATTCAATAATATCTTATGCAAATGTGGAAAATATATATTAGAAACACCTGCTGCCCATTTAAGTGAGGCTTGAAGAAAGTAATGTCAGAAAAAAATCTTATATATCTTATCAGGATTGAATGGGATATCTATGTTCCTCGTCGAGAAAAGTCCAGATCATTTATAAGAAGAGAGCTGGAAAGTGGAAAAGTTTGAAGAAGCGGCATATATCCGTTTGTGAAAAATAGGACCATAATAGGAAAGTTAGCAAACTTTCTGTAGTAGCGATAATTTTCTGTGCAGCATCCCAAATCTGTAAATATTTCCTGACTCTAGCCTCGTCTGTTAGAACGTTTAAATACTGGAGTGTTCAGCTACCACCGTCCTACAAAAGACTCCTTGATCATAATAAATATATACCTCCGTTTTTAGGGTAGCAGACAGTCTCGAATTTATAGCAGGGCGTGAGAAGCTAATTTATTACCAATTCAAGCGTCTAACTATAACGCATTTGCTTCATTTCTATTAAGGGATGCCGACTGAACTGATTCTCTTTCTGTCTGTCTGTCTGTTTGACTGTCTGTTTGACTGTCTGTCTCTCGCTCTCTCTTCCTCTCCCTCTCTCTCCCTCTCGATTTTCCATCACTACTGGTAGAATTTGCGGTCATTATCCTATATATCAATGTACATGCCGAATGTATGTGCGGCCAGAATCTGCAGTGTTATCGGCTCTGACTAAGAATCTCGGTTCAGTCACTTTCCTACCAGCGTAACGTTGTTTCCCTGTGAATTTTCGATAAATATTTACATGTAAATTGTTCTGATAAAATTTCTTCTTTCACACCTGGACTACGCGACAGTGCATTGGCAAATAGGACTCATAATTTTACATATGAGCTTGCTAGATATGACCGTAAATTCTATGCTAACAATATCTTCTCACACGCTTCTCGTTTGTGGTACTCACTTTCAGCCTCTTGGTTTACAGCCAACTTTGACGTTCAAAAATCTAAATGCAATGTCTATCCTGTTCTTCGGTCTTCTTAATTCTAGCTCTTTTATTGTTTTCTGTCCTGAATAACTTTTCTATTTTTTTTTTCATACTATTTCACACTCAGTAACCGCCTTGCCTCTAAGTGACTTTATTGCCTTACTTCGGATGAAATGACTACAAAATGACGCCCATCACTTCTTCTCAAGGAGTTCCTCGCAATTATTATTTTTCTGACCCGAACGACTTGTGAGATGATATGTAGATGACTATAGAGTTAGTTTTTTCTTTTTTTAAGCATTTCACCCCAAGAAGGCGTGAGTGTCACTAGCAAGCAAGGGGTTACAAAGAGTGAGAGCAAGTGTAAAGAGGGTGCTTGAGGAAAAGAGATAGAGTAGAGCAAGGCATCACAAGATTTCGATTGACATTACATTTGAATATTTGAAGGTTATAGCTATCAGGGAAGCAAGTGAGTTGAAGTGAGTTCCACTGTCGGGAAGTGCGAAAGAAGAAGGTTTTGTTGTAGAAGAGGGGGTTACATTTAACTTTCAACAGTGGAAGGGTGGGACCGATATGCCAACCAAGTAGCACGCTTAAATTCATGCAGTTGGGGTACCAGTGAAAGTAGCTCGTCAGAGCTGCTGCCATGAAAATATTTGTAGAAAAGGCAGAGAGAAGCCATAGCACGTCTGTGAGAAAGTAACTGCAGAGATGCCAGATCAGGACCTATCACATTGCTTATCCGTCTCTGGATTTTTTCTGTAGGATAAGATGCTATTCAGTACCTAGCATCCTTGTACATCTATATTCTTTCTCAATCGTTTTGCAAATGTCCATGCTTTATTATCATAAGAGTAAGTCAAATATGGTTATGGCTTTGATAATATCACGTTTCTTTTTATTTTGTAGATCAACTTTCCAGATTAGTGACTACATGTATATTGTAGACCAATTTTCTATTTTTGAGCTCACTCCAGAATAGGTTCAATACAACACGTGGCATTTTTATACGTTTCATCTACTTATTTTTCGAAAAAAAATTTTTTTCATTACAAAGGTAACTCTATAACAGGTCTGCTGTAGGTGAATCCAATTTCAATGGGGAGGGGGCCGTCTTGCTCTTTACTGTATAGCGACTTTACTTGAGGAAATTCGGAGTTCGAGCTTAAGTAATTGCTCGTATTTCGAATACCGATTTTTTAAGCTCTCCCTGGACACCTCGAGGTGGTGTAATGGTTCGCAAGCTTTTCTCTCTAGAAGAATTACGACTGAATAGTTAGATCGATCCTCACTGGGTGCCCCCTAGTTTGTCCTTGAGCCATATCTAACCTATGCTTAGAAAATCACTAAACATGTGCACCTCGAAGCGGTGTAATGGTTAGGAAACTTGTTTCGCTAGAAGAATTACAAGGGCGTAGAGAGTTCGATCCTCATTAGGTAACCCTAGTTTCAGCTTTCTGCCACATCCAAGTTACGTTTAGAAAATCACTATACTTGGACACCTCGAAGCGGTGTAATCGTTAGCAAACTTTTTTCGCTAGAAGAATTATAACTGAGTAGTGAGTTCGATCCTCATTAGATGTCTCCTAGTTTTGGCCTACTACCACATCTAACCCACGGTTATAAAATCTCTATACTTGGGCACCTCGAAGCGGTGTAATGGTTAGAAAACTTTTTTCGCTAGAAGAATTATAACTGAGTAGTGAATTCTATCCTCATTGGGTGTCTCCTAGTTTCGGCCTTGTGCCACATCTAGTCTGCGCTTGGAAAATCCTTATAATTGGTTGTGGACGTGGTATAATTAGCAAGCTTGGCTCGCTAGTCCAATTAGGTAGCGAGTTCTATACTCACAGGGTGCCACCTAGTTTTGTCCTTGAGCCACATCTAACCGATGCTTAGAAAATCACTAAAGTTGGGCACCTCGAAACGGTGTAATGGTTAGCAAACTTGTTTCGATAGAAGAATTACAAGTGATTAGAGAGTTAGATCCTCATTAGATAACACTAGTTTCAGCTTTCTGCCACATCTAAGTTACGTTTAGAATATCACTATACTTGGGCACCTCGAAGTGTTGTAATGGTTAGCAAACTTGTTTCGCGAGAAGAATTACAACTGAGTAGTGAGTTCGATCCTCATTAGGTGTCTCCTGGTCTCGGCCTTGTGCCATATCTAATTTTCGCTTAGAAAATCACTATACTTGGGTACCTCGATGCGGTGTATTGGTTAGCAAACTTGTTTCGCTAGAAAAATTACAACTGAGTAGTGAGTTCGATCCTCATTCGGTGTCTCCTATTTTCGGCCTTGTGCCACATCTAACCTACGCTTAGAAAATCACTATACTAGGGCACCTCGAAGCGGTGTAATAGTTAGCTAACTTGTTTCGCTAGAAGAATTATAACTGAGCAGTGAGATCGATCCTCATTGGGTGTTTCCTAGTTTCGGCCTTGTGCCACATCTAAGATTTGCTTAGAAAATCACTATACTTGGGCACCTCGATGCGGTGTATTGGTTAGCAAACTTGTTTCGCTAGAAGAATTACAACTGAGTAGTGAGTTCGATCCTCATTCGGTGTCTCCTATTTTCGGCCTTGTGCCACATCTAACCTACGCTTAGAAAATCACTAAACTTGGGCACCTCGAAGCGGTGTAATGATTAGCAAACTTGTTTCGCTAAAAGAATTACAACTGAGTAGTGAGTTCGATCCTCATTAGGTGTCTCCTAGTTTCGGACTTGTGCCACATCTAACCTACGCTTAGAAAATCACTATACTTGGGCACCTCGAAGCGGTGTAATGGTTAGGAAACTTGTTTCGCTAGAAGAATTATAACTGAGTAGAGTGTTCTATCCTCATTGGGTGTCTCCTAGTTTCGGTCTTGTGCCACATCTAAGTTACGCTTAGAAAATAACTATACTTGGGCACCTCGAACCGGTGTAATGATTAGCAAACTTGTTTCGCTAGATGAATTACAACTGAGTAGTGAGTTCGATCCTTATTAGGTGTCTCCTAGTTTCGGATTTGTGCCACATCTAACCTACGCTTAGAAAATCACTATACTTGGGCACCTCGAAGCGGTGTAATGGTTAGGAAACTTGTTTCGCTAGATGAATTACAACTGAGTAGTCAGTTCGATCCTCATTGGGTGTCTCCTAGTTTCGGCGTTGTGTCACATCTAAGTTACGCTTGGAAAATCACTATTTAAGCTCTACCTATTTAGAATCAATAAATTCGGGAAACACTTTTATCTGTAACTGTAGGTGCAAGATCACGCGAACATTCCAGGAAGATTCTTTGCGCTTTCTCGGACAAACCTTCTCGGCTGACATGAAGTGGTAAGACTATATTGAATTCATTATTGCTAAGAATGTCGATTCACTCTGTCGGGAGAAGCAATTTTTTCTCTTCAGAATATTTATTACATAACTATAAGTCTACCATTCGTCTATGCTTAAGAAATGGTTGCCGTATATAGTCTGATGCTTCTAATATATACCCAGAGATGCTTGATACAATCCAAAGAATCTGCAATATTATTGGTCCTGATCTTGCATCTCGGCTTCAGTCACTTTTCAGCCGCCATAAAGTTGACACCCTGCAGTTTTTCTATTAATATTTTCATGCTAATTATTCGGATGAGCTTTTCGCTATGGTACCTAGACTTTTAACCTTAAGCGACTAGACTGGCGACGAGATGTTGGGTCGTCTTGATTTAACTGTAAATGTATTTACTTGACCCCCACCAACTGATTCAGGTCGGTTTTTAACGTGGGGACCCGAGTGTTTTCACTCGGGCCGCTGGTCTAAGCTGGTCTTAGCTGGTCATAGCTTGTCCAAGCTGGTCAGAGTTGGTTTAAACTGGTCATAGCTGGTATTGGCTTGTCATAGCTGGTCCAGGCTGGAGCCGGTCCAAGATAGTCGTAGCCGTGATACCACCAACCCAGCTAAGTATTTAACTGTAAGTTCTATGATAACAATTTCTTTTCTTGCACTTCTTGCTTGTGGAACTCCATTCCGGCTCCATGCTTTCCAGCAAACTTTAATCTTCAAAAATTTAAATGAAGTGTCAATGTCTATCTCTTCTTTACACACACCTTAGTGATGTTTCTGTTTTCTAATGCTACCGCAACCAGTGACCCCTTGTGTCTTGTTGGATATACTGCCTTGCATGGGGTGATATTATAAAGAAAAAACTTGCAAAACAACTGAAGAGAAGAAGTCATATTTAACATTATTGCATGCTGGGGCAATTTGGCCCAGAATCGATTGACATTAGTTTCAATGAAGACCAACACATTTTAAGTGATTTGTAAGTTATCAAACTAACTAGAGCCCTTCTGCGAATGTTGTAAATCATTAATAATTCGATTCTTGGCTATTAAGTGATAGTTCGACAAGGAAATATGAATTATTTTCTTCAATATTCCATAAGTCTTTACCAATTTATATGAGAATCAAAAAGATGTTTTACTAAATATACGAGCTGAGTTGGAAAGAAATCTGTCATCCACAGCCGAGTCTGGTGTATTTATTAAGCCTCTGATCCATTGAATTCTTTGCTAACTTGCTTAGAGTGAACTTGATTAAAAACATATTGCTTACATGTATAAAGGGGAAGAGAATCAAGTTAAAATTTTATTTCGTGATTAGACTTGAAAATATAGGATTTTCCTCGAACTGGTAGTGGATAATCGAATGCCGAATTGTAAAAATCGGTTAAGTGACGCGTTTTTTTTCTTGGGAGAAACTTCTTCAGACCAATAATAATGTTTGCATATAAGAACAGTTGTATAATAGACACTGTAATTAAAAATAATCTTTTTGTTATATAATTATAGATTAAGCACTCAAGATCAAGAATACCTTAAAAGGAAGAAATAAAAAAGTTAATATTGTGGTTCAGTCTGATATGAAAATGTACTATAAATTAATCCCACCTACGGAAGCCAAAACAAATATGCTCATACGACGTATATAAAAAAATAATAAGATCCGTAATATATAGCACCTATTTTTAGCGTAGCTTAGAAGGCCGGAAGTATGGAGCACCCATACAGGTTCGAACTCACTACACAGTCTTAATATTTCTAATGAGACAAGCCTGACAACCATTACACTACGTCGAATTGATATTCTATGCGTAGTTTAGACGTGGCACAAGGCCAGGTTGTAGAGCGATCGATAGTAATATATGAAAAAAAACTCTTGATTATGAATTTGTTTTGTATTTTTTGTTTATTTTATTTTGTATATATATTAATTCTTATGGGATGTTATATTTTATAGATGTTATATATTAATTATTATGTCATATTATATATTATAGATGTTATATATTAATTATTATGTCATATTATATATTATAGATGTTATATATTAATTATTATGGGATGTTATATATTATAGATGTTATATATTAATTATTATTGGATGCCATATTTTATAGATGTTATATATTAATTATTATGTCATGTTATATATTATAGATGTTATATATTAATTATTATGGGATGTTATATATTATAGATTATATATCTTATTATGTTTTGATTATTTTATTAAATTTTTAATTCTTTTTTTAAAAATTTCTTTCGAAATTTTCATAAAACCTTGTGTTTTTTTTTTGTTTTTTTGTTGTTTTTTTTTTTTAAGTTTTTGACCCAGGTCATATTTACGTTAATGTTCCTGCGCCTAATTTTCAGGGGAAAAACACATTACTTTCGAAATTCTTGCAAAAATCAAATAATTGTTGGGTTGTAATTAAAGTTTCAGGGCGTTTCTTATTTACTTTCTATACGAAATTCTTAATTTTTTTTTAAAATTTGCATGTCTTTTTGCAATTTCATTTCAAATTATTTTTATATTTAACTCCTATTTCATAAAAAAATTCTTTTTTAATTTTTTTTTAAATTTTTTTACTTTTTTCTTTTTTGTTAGATATGTTTTGAAGCAAAAACGTTTGAAAGATAAACTTGAATCCAATTTTAAATCTAATGTTTAATTTAATTATTTTAAGACGTTATTTTACTCGCATTTGAAATTAGCAATTATCAAGAAATATTCGGAAGTGAATGAAATTATTTTTGTGTTCTTTTTCTTTTTCAGAAAATCGTAGTAAACATATTTCTTTTACGTATGTTACAACCAACTTACTTAATTTCATGAACTTTCGAAAAAGTAAATTAAATTGGCCTCAGAATTTTTTCATGGTGGCTTCTAAATGTTCTTAACATTAAAAGTTCGCGTGTTTTAAGGGTTGTCTTTCCCTTAATGGCAAAACCCACTTCTTGGACTGCAATTCTTTCATTTCATTTCTCTTTTTAATCGTGTCTCATCAGGCTCTGACAATTTTGTTCATCAGTCTAAAGCATTAAATATATCTTCAAATACGTATACAAGGGACATGACTGTGCTTCTGCAGGAGTAAGAGACAATGCAGCGGCAGATCGTGAGCAGAATCACGCTCACGATGAAATTATAAATTATCTTGCTTGCTGATATGTTTCTCTTCCGGAAGCTATGTGAAGACTATCAGATTCAAGCGGCCTGATACATCTTACAATCCCTACAGACTTGCTGTACATCTTGAAGACCAGCATAGTGTTTATTTTCACAGAGGCAACGTTCAGCAAGCTGTTCAGGCACATAGAGACAGCGACCCAACCCTCGTGTCCTGGGTATGACGATAAACTACATCCGCGTCTATGATCCCTTCATTTGCTCTTCATGCTATTGATAATGCCTTGTGAGATATCACTGGAATTGCTGCTGTTTTGGCTGGTAAAGTTGTGCTCTTGGGGAGAGACTTTAGGCAAGTGCTACACATGTTGTCAATAGGAACTCGTGGGACTCATTGAAATCTGTATTAAACGATCTACACTATGGCTGATTTCCATCAAATAAAGATTAATCCAAAACATCAGGGCAGCAGCAGATAAAAGGGAATTAACAGCATAGCTCTTGCATCTTGGCAATGAAACAACAACAACTTCAGAATATCCTAGTCTTGCTGTTGATGACATAAAATTGTCTCAGATTTCATGCGTTGACGACTCTCTGGTGTATGGTATCTTCAACAATACACATGAGGAAGAGAGAAGGTGTAGAGTAATTCTTTCGCCAAAGAACTCAGACTAACTTCTGATCAATGAAGAAATTTTGTGACAATTCCCAGGTGACTGCTGCACCGATTTTTACTACAGATAAAGCTTTGACAGATAATCAGGCTGAGAGCTACCCACTTAAATTTCTAAACTCTTTCACACCCTCAGGAATGCTTTCTCATAAATTAAGTATCATTTCTACCCAAAATGGTACAAGCCTGGAAGTGGTGGCCCTCCATTAACACTCAACTAGGCTTCCTTGGTTATTGCCGCATTATTTGGCAGACTTGACCTCATCCCCAGAATAAAGCTGGTTTCAAGCGACTCTAACTTGCTATTCACCTTGGAGAGAACCCAGTTTCCTGTCCGTTTGTCATATACCATAACAATTAACAACTCACAGGGATAGACATTTGATGTTATATATTACAGATGTTATATATCACAGATGTTATATATTAATTATAGAATTTTATATATTATAGATGTTATATACTAATTATTATGGGATGCTACATATTATAGATGTTATATATTAATTATTATGGGATGCTATATATTATAGATGTTATATATTAATTATTATGGGATGCTATAGATTATAGATGTTATATATTAATTATTATGGGATGTTATAGATTATAGATGGTATATATTAATTATTATAGGATGTTATATAAAATTTATGTTAGCATTTTTTGTTTGTTTTTTTTTTCTTTCAATAATACATTTCTATTCTCTACTCAGTTGCTATATTTCAAGTCACTGGAAAAATTTGCAAATACGTAATATACAAGTTATTAAAAAATGTTAACACTTGTATTGAAATAACTTTTTGTAATAAAGGTACTTCCAAACAAGCGTTAACATTGCATTCTTAAGTCACGTAAGTTGCGTAATCGGTCTCAGGAGCTGATAGCATTTTTTTCACAGACATTAATTACTGTGTATATGCAATCTTTAGTGGAACACTTTTCCCTTAGGAGACCAACTCTAGTAAGGAGGCTGTGAAGATACAAAAAATACATTCCGATATTTTATTAGCGACAATCTCTTGGGAGTTTTTCAGCTGCACCTCTTACAACTGAAATGCTTTCTGTAGCTACATAATTAGTATTTCCGATTCGCTCTTTCTTTTTCCCGTGATAGACATGAATGAAAAATAGTATTTTTTTTAAAAAACTGCCACTTAATTCATCTTTCAACTTCGTAGGTATATGTTAATACGTAACGCTGAAATCTTTTTTTCACACAGAAGGTCTCGCTAGAATTAGACCTCAGAAACGACATTTTTTTAAAAATCATTTCACCCCAAGCAAGCCGATAAATCCACTAAGACCCAATAAGTGAAACATAACAATGAAGGAACAGCGAGGGAAATAAAACAAACAATAAAGGAACATTCAAAACGACATCATATAACGATTGGCGTTATATTTAGATTCTTGAAGATCGTATTTGACAGGAAAGCAGGAACCCGGATGAAAGTTCCACAGTCGAGAAATCCGAAAGAAGAGACTGTTAGAATAGAACTTACGGTTTATCAAGCAATTTCAACATCGAAAAGATGAGACATTGCTTCCAATCTTGTGCTACGTTTAAATTCAGGATGTCGGTATAAAAAAGAAAAAAAAAACTGTCTGTCTATATTTCTGAGATGAGATATGTCCACTATTTACATTATTCGGACTATTGTCCTCATCTTTTTGCCATATTTATCACAACGTTTCGGCCGTTGTAAGCTTCGGCCTTCTTCAGGTGATTGGGATGTCGAACTGAACCCTTTATTATACATAGGTATTATTAAGGACACATGGCACAATGGATAAAGTCGCTCGTTACATCCAGTGTCAGGACCCAAAACGTTCAATACTTTGTTAAGGCAGTGGAGAACTTGGAAAGGTGAATTAACAGAAGATAACCAATAAATGACATCCATTAGACATGGCACGTGGAAGTAGAACAGTTTATCATAGCGAGCAAAATAAAGGGTTCAGTTAGACATTCCAACCACACGAAGAAGGCCGGGGCGTATAAAGGCCGAAACGTTGTGATAAATGCTGTGGTGTCTTCCTTCTAATGATTCTATGTTAGACTCTTCCGCCTACTATAGGTTTAGTAGGAGAGAAGGTTCTGGGAACAGTGAACAGTGAACAGACTGAGCGTTAGTTCATTCGTGACACACTTACTAGTCGTGTAATACTCTTCTGGTGTACTTAACCGTTTACTTGGACGCAATAATAAATATGTCAACAAAGATAAGGGAAATAGAAAAAAGCTCATCAGAACAACTGCTACGAAAATATTTATAGAAATGACACAGTGAATCTAAATTACAGCAGTGAGAAGATGTCTGAGACTGAGATGCCAGGTCAGGACCGATAACACTGCAGATACTTGTTTGTATTTTGTCAAGAATTTTCTGGAGATATATACCAAGAGAACGAGTTCAGAGCTGGCAGTAATATTCAATGCACAGATGAATAAACGGGCAAAATGGATTCTGGAGAGAAAAAATTGTCTGGTACGACGCACTGAAGCACCGTTCTAAGCAGCTTCTTTTACTTGTTTTATTTATTTATTTATTTATTTATTTATTTATCTATTTACTGTAAATTGCGGCACACTAGTCGAATTTTCAAGCCTAGAACATCTCTCCAAAACTAGAGGCCGGTTCATACGGCGGGTATAAAATGCAAACCTTTTCAATAAACAAGTAGTACATCACTAACAATTACAGTACACCACGTAGTGTACCTCCAGCAATCTGTCCCAAATATATATCACTAAAAAATTTGTTTGGTGAACATATTTCGCATATTAACACAGTTTTGCAGTTCACTGCATCCGGTTGGAGCGTCACTGATTGTCTGCATCAATTATGCAAATGGCGGATGATTGATACTGCTTTTTACAATAATATACAATACGTAGCAGTACTATCAAAAAACTATTTGGTATCGTGTATAATCTACGGTATTAATATTTCATAGGAGTTGTTGTTGACTTTAATCTGTTCATCAGTCTACCTAACAAATTTTAAATGTTGGCCAAGTTATACCGACACAATATACGGTTCCTACCGTTGTGTGTTGTAGGTTTGCTAACAACCCATATAGAAAGATATTACGGTTAGTGTCTCAATATGAGGAAAGTGGGTGGACCTGATATAGATTTGGTACAGGTTATCCTATACTGAAGCCTAACTTCATTTACCGAGAGGCCTAAGTTTTAGGCCACTGGTAGCCTACCGTATGTGTCGACTCATACGGTAGTTATAAGCGTATATCATTATTTTGAGCTAAAATTCTTTAGGTCGACTTGTACACTGCAATTTACGATACATCACTGCTATACATTCTATCGTTCCGAATAACTTTTATTATGTTAACGGCTCTTTTAAAAATTATAACTTTCTTACTTAAAATGCAACAAAATGAGTGAAGAATATATTCGCGACCAACAAGAAAGGCAAAAATAAATAGGCCGTCCATATCTTTTCTCTGAGAGAGAACATGTAACGATTATAGCGATAGGGTGGAGGCCAATGCAGTTGGAAAGTAGAAGAGGGCGGTCATCGATTATCTGACCCGATAGCTTGACACCACATGTCCTAGAATGACCAGCGATAGGATATTGTGTAGCTCAGTCAGAAAATAAATAAGATCAGAAATGAGAAAGCTTTGGATTTTAATACGGATTTGGACATAAAATGCTTTATCTTTTCAGAACAATGGTTCTCAACAGGTACCTTTTCTATATTTGTGAATTGCGACGATTTTTTAAGAAAAATAATGTAGTGCTTCCTCTTTGACTTCTCCAGTCGGTAATTCACGTTTCTTTTTATTTATTTTTTTAGTCTGGCTACCGTCTAAGCCTAAAGAACCAGATCTACCCCGGGAGAAAAAATGGATTCAGGCCTTTCTTAAGAACTCTCGAGGGAAAGCCAACAGAAAACTCCATGTTTTTTTTTCCTTTTTATTTTAAACGAGGGAAAAAAATAACGGTCTTTACTCTATTTCTAATTTGTTTTATAATCTCTGTAAGCCGTTAGGGCATTAAAAAAAAAAAAATCTGATGTGTGGGAGGATTTGATTCACGACATAAAAATATAGGGCAGAGACCCTGAGGCGGAAAAGAGGTTTGTAATACGGCCTGTCCCTTTCACTGATAAGGACGAGCAAATATTATCAACAGGGAGACGCAGAAGAGATATTGGATTGACAACAGGAAGGCAAAACTTATCAACGAATGTAACATGATCGGGACGCGTATATATATATATATATATATATATATATATATATATATATATATATATATATATATATATATATATATATATGTCTGTGTGTGTGTGGGGGGTATAAGTTGGACTGAGATATGCGTAACACGGCACGTAAACTTCTGCTTATTTCGTTCTTTACTTTAAACGCCGTAAGAGCTTCCCGCGGTCTAGCCTACTTGAGTCCCGCAGCTGTGGGAGGGCTTTTAACTATCGTGGAAAATCCTCGTAAATCTTTCTTCATCCGTGAAGTTAACCCACAATTAAACACGCACACACACACACGCTCGCGAGCGCGCGCAGACACCCACAAATACACACAAACACAAACACACACACACATATGTAAATTGGCGGGAACTTATATTTTGACGTACTTATGCGTGTATATGATTTTTTTTCTTTGAATATGTAATATTTAATAGTGATAATATTAATGGCAGCATTAGTTGTTTCCCTATAAGGAAACATTTGGCATTGATTAACCGAGCCACCAGTACTGTTTTCGTTTTAAATTCTTAAAATATTTTACTTAGAACAATTTTAAAGAAAATAGTTTTTTCGATTCCATTAGCTGTTACCTCCCTTTACGGTATTGACAGGGGTTTGTTTTTTAACCCTTTATTTGGAGTGGTGTGGAATGTCAACATCTTGATTACGTTATTATTTTCCCTTCGACCATTCTAGTTTTTGCTTCTGTTGGTAGTCCTCAAGTGATGTAGTTTCTGCTATTTGGTACAGTTCTTTATTTGGTATTCTGTAGCACCACTTCACAATGCGGGTCTTTGATGCGAAACCTCTGGCTTTCGTCGCTCATGGATCTCAAGAAGTGATTATATGAAGCTGACACTTTAGATATTTCTGAACGGTTCTGGTAACATACATAGCATCTATATGAAAGTTTCGATCTGAAGAGCTTATTTAAGAACAGTTTCCAGTTTGATGATATTTTTTGTAGTAATTTGTGTTGTTAGGCGAAATTAACTCTGGAGCAGCCTGTTCAATGGAGTACTGCTGCCATATATGGGCTAGAGCTACCGAGTCTTCAATCTCCAATCTCGATAGTGTCCAAAATAATCTCCGTATGGTTGTTCGCGACGAATTGTGTTTTTCTACTTTTCGATATATTTCGCAAGTAGAAATCAGCTCATTCAACGCTATTTGATCTGCCTCAAGTCATGTCATAAAACTACCGTTATATGATCAGCTGCGTGGGCGTATAATCAGGTGTCATTACACGTCGCAGACACCGAGCAGGAATCTTCGTCATGCTAAGTTCATTGTGCATTATATTCTAAATTCCTTCAAAGAATATGCTGATAGCATTGGCTATTTGATTTATAGTTCTTTTCAAGAATAGTCTCTACAAATTGCAATTGAAATTTTCTTTGAACAATCAGATGTAAGTTACCTGGAAAGAAAAACAATGCAGTCATCAATACAAGTTAAAATAACTGTATGCAAGATTCCACAGCTGTAGCATAACTCCGTCATAGTCAACCTATGAACATTTCAGCCTGACCTTGTACATAAAAAGGATCAATGCAGTTATTAATAAGATAAGTTTAAATTAATGCATCATCCCACAACTATAGCATAACTCTTTTGTAGAGAGCCTATCAACTCTTCAGCCCGCCCTCGTACCTGGAAAGGATCAATGCAGTTATTAAGAATTTAAATTAATGCAAAGATTTTTCCTTTTTCCTCTGTATTTAATTTGCTATGACTGATCCATGCCATGAGATTGCTTATTGTTTTATAATTTCACTTCTTGATTTTTTTTAATGATTAATTTAGCTTAGGTTCAGTGACTCCATGGATTTTATAAATAAGTTTCACCTCATGTCTTGTGTCAACATAAATCCCTGTAGTGATCGAAAACCTACAGGCTGGTAAGGTTGCCACTGTTTGAAAGAAGCCGAATAGCAGATAATATGTATTTCCACAAAAGATCGCGTAAATGATTTGGACTCCATCATTGACAGAAAGTTAGGATTAGAAATCTCCAGCCCAGATAGGGTAGCAATGCTCTATTTTTGGTCTAATCTTATTCATGTCAAGATAAAGCAGAAATCAGCTCGTTTCACGTTCGACTGAAGGTGTCAGCAATTGTTCCACCATCTTCAGTAATAGACTGTATATATCAGTTCTACAGATTGTATATATGAGTGTGGCTATAAAAGCTTATAAAGATAAAATTGAAAATTCAGAAGTAAAGAGAGAATTCCACAAAGTAAGTTGTGAATAATAAAGGAAGCTGAATTGGATACAGAAGCAGTCGGGGAGGTGAAGCGTTTAAAACGAACTTAATCCACAATCCACATAGATAAGCGGGAAATGCTTGCATTAAAAGAAAGCAATGGGTAAAAATTATCAAATATTGAGGCGAGATGTTCAGGGTCATCGAGGAGTCCAAAAACGCTAGGCTTCGAAATGAAATCAAAACAAAGAAAATATCAGCAACACTGACTCTTGAAGATACGAGGGATTTTTCCAGAGATAACACCGACTGAAATAATCTGCTCGCATCACTTTTCGAAACGTGGAAACGCTGCAGGTGAAGACGGCAGAGTATAGTTATTTTCAAAAATGCAATTCAGGTAAGAACACCATTCACAATATGCGACAAAGAAACGCGCTTCAAAATCTCAGTCGAGAAACCGAAAGATTATGTTGCGAAAAGACGTAACAAAATCTTTAGCGACCATTCCTCAGTAAAAACATACATACACACTTACAAACACACACTCACCAATGACTAGAACTTTCCGACAATGAAACATGGGTTCGAATCTCAGCACGGTCGATATGACAGGAAAGTGTCTTCCTAATGTTATCGGCCAAGGGAGGCGATCTCACCCTGCGGCACCTTCAAAAATACATGAGAACAATTTCATATCACGGATAGTTCCAAGCGTTGTGCAGACGGAAGGAGGATAAACACAAGTCCTCTTGACTGATGCTGAATTAAAGAAGATATCTAGAAACTATAAAACTGGAGAAAAGTCTAAGATGTTTTCAAAAGTTTAAAGAACGTCAAAGAGGCCATATAAACTCGTGGCAAAAAAATAAAATACTAATATATTAAGGTAAATAGAATAAGGTTAATCAAATAGGTTCTCCTGAGACCGGTCAGAACCTATGGCTTTAAAAAATTACATACAAGATTTCTTTTGATCAAACAGCAAAAAACCACAACACTTGAAAAACAAGTAACAATTACAAAAAGTCTATATTTCTGAGATTCTGATCATTTTTATTGTCATATTCACGACGTTTCGGTCGTTTTACGTCACGGCCTTCGTCAGTTGATTGGAATTTCGAATTGAACGCTTTATTTCATCCACTGGGGTAGTTTTATTTTAGTTCAACATGACATGCCTCTTCCAGATGTCTCACTTATCTCCCTTTAACTCAATCCTCCAAATTTTTGTTCACCTCAGCAGTAGCCAGCTATTGAACTCACAATACATTGGGTCAAGTCACTGGATCCAACCAACTCTTCTGTTCGAAGTTGAACAATCTAATATGGTAAATAATGTAAAGATGGGTATCACATGTAAGTACAAGGCAAAAAAATACAGAATTCGTTAACTGTCCACACTAGCTTAAAAAAAGTTGGGAAGGAGACCCCTATCCCGATGAGAGAAAATTTGGAAAATTTTAACCTAAAGTAAACTCAATGTTCGGTCGATGATTGGTGAATATTTTCTTGCCTGGAGACGGTTGACCACAACATTGCCATAATCAATTACTCCATTCGCTAAAAGTGTAAAAATATTCGAACGTCAATGAATGACGAATGCAT
>OZ010583.1:96733460-96743460 GCA_963932145.1 Acanthosepion lycidas
GGATAAAAACCGAACCGTACCCACGAGGACGTACGTTAGAAGTGGGAATCTTTCTTCATCCATCACGTCGCTGGCATTTTCACTTCTGAATGTGTTCTACATTTCGTTCGTACTTACTTTTTCTCGTTTCCTGATTAATCAAGATATATATTTAAATACAAATTCCTGGTATTTAAACTTCCTACATCGAGCTTTGTCTAGCGAAATTTTCTTTCCTTTTTTCTTTTTTTTTCCCCTGCTCTCACCCATTCTCAAATACATCCTTTATCTATACAGGGTGTGGCAGAAATACGTCCCACATGAAGGTTGACATAAAGACCAAGGTAAATACTATTAAAATGTTTATTTCACTGTTTAAACAAAGCGCTGCAGATTATTCATCTGGCTTTAAATGGAGGCCTCTATTCGCTACACACTGTTAGAATTATTCCGACATAACATCAAATAAACACGAAAAATTCTGTGTTGCAATCACAAATTCTTCTTCTTTTATATACCGTGTTCCTTCAGGACCTAGGTGATCATGGCTCTCCACTACCCCCGTAGTTCTAAGTTATGACTATGCTACTTCTCCCAGACCCTGTTCTTCCATCCACTTGCTTAAGCCCGCTAAGTATATCACGGGATGCTATCACTTATTCCTCTTTCCTTCTATCCGCCCTATGAGTATTAGATTTCCAAGCCCTCCTTTCTCATTGCGTGTTCCAGAAATTTCAGCTGACGCTTCCTGATGTTAAGTTTAAGATTCCTCTTTGCATCTTCTCGAAAACATCATGGTTGCTCACATGTTCGGCTAATGGCATCCTTAGCATCCCTCTGTGGAAACATCCCCCCGTTGCCTCACTTCTTCATCTTTGAGAAGATCGTCCAACATTCGCTGTCGTAAAGGAGGACAGATATCCCAAAGCAGTTCAGGTGTCTTTTCTTTGTTACCAATGAAATCCTCCAGTCTCTTAATACTATGCCTAGCTTTTGGTAGGCGTATTTAACCATTCCTATGCGTCTTCGGATCTCATCAACGCACTTATCGTCCTCTGTTAGAACACTTCCAAGATATTTAAATGTCCGCACCTGCATGATCCCAAAAAGAATTTCAAAAGCAAATTCACGGTGTGTTAGGGTCCACGGCATCTTGGTAAACGATGGTATCTGAAGAGAATGAAAAGACATTAGCGAGATGAAGACACCAATGACAGTTTACAAGGTGGGTTCCATTTCTGCCGGACCCTATATATATCTATATATATATATATATATATATATATATATATATATATATATATATATATATATATATATATAATGTAATACTCTTCTAATCGAATCGAGCTCTTTTATCTACTGACGCCTTTCGCATAGTAACAACGTAAAAATATATGTGTGTGTATCTGTATGTGTGTGTGTTAATAAATACACATATATCTACGTTTGAATTTATGTGCAACTCCAGTTTAGTTGATACCCAATTCATTGGGCATGAAATATCACTTATTATTTATTTCAAAATAAACAACAGGCTATATCTCGTGAACGATGAGTTGGGTAACCAACAAAACTCGAGTCACACATCAAACTTAGGTATATGTGTATTTATTAAATCTGTCTAATCACATTGAGTACCATTATGTCAACACCTCTTGGCTAAATTTGGCAATTATTTCTTTGTGTACCAGCATATGCACGCCAGCACACGCGTATACGTCTAGTTTTTGCATTCACCTAACCATATATATATATATATATATATATATATATATATATATATATATATATATATATATATATATATATTATATATATATATATATATATATATATATATATATATATATATATATATATTAAAAAATATGCACAATATCTTATGTTAATTGCACAACTCCGAGTTTCCTGCTGAAGCAATTTTCAAGTGCTGTAATTATATTATTCATAATTATTTTTATTTTATTTGACACCCTTTCTTTAGTTATATATAAAAATCCATTATTGTTGGGGTGGAATATTATTGGAGTTAAATTATTTAAATGAAGTGTAGGTTAATTTAGAGTTTGAATTTAAGCCCAGATTAACATTTAAGATTGAAAATAAGGTTGGAAATGAGAAATAGAAATTCTAAATTAGAGAGACACTGGTTTTGAAAACGTAAGTAGACCGAAAAGGAACGTTGTAAAATCAAGAATGGGGGCAATTCTATTTTTATCCAAAAATCAAGAGAGTAATTATTAATAATATTCAGTTATTTGCCATACGAGATGTATCACTGACAAGGCAGATTTTTGTTTTTTTTCCCTTCAGAAGGTTGTCATTTCTTTTTCCATTAGACCATTTGCCATCCAAGATTATAGAACCAGGCCTTTCCTGCTATTTAGCCATAGCTGGTGGGAGAAAAGAAGAGGATAAACACCTTTATCAAGGGTAATAGCATCAAGTAAACGTAATGGATTCGACTGGAATTCGAACCCGCTTCTCCAATCCAAGCCGCTATGCATTACTCCACCGGTGCTTAATAGTATTACTAAATTAAAACTAATGACATCATGAACAATGGATCTTGTGTTATATCGTATTAACATGTAATCTCTTTTACCGATAAATATAACATTCCTTTATTTATATATATATATATATATATATATATATATATATATATATATATATATATATATATATATATATATATACTAGTAATAATCTTATTAGTATTCTCCAAGAAATTATTCTCGTGAATAATCAAACCAATACCAAAGGGAAAATGAGGTATAAAAAAAGAAAGAGCCAAGAACATATACGTCAGTCGAAAATAATCGTCTATCATGCGAGTCCAAAGCCCAAAGAAAAAGAAAAACGATACAACTAAGCAAAATGACTAAATAAAGTGCTCAATACAGTAAGTAGAGCAGACCTAGTTAAAACTAGAGAGCCAGAAAAACCTACCAAGGTTTCACCTCAGCGAATCGTCAGGGAAGTCTTCCCTGACGATCCGCTTAGGTAGGTTTGTCTGGCTCTCTAAGTTTAACAATATATATATATATATATATATATATATATATATATATATATATATATATATATTCAATAAATCAAGTATAGTTCAAATTGGTTTGTCGTAATAATACCAACAAAAATGTAAGATTTTCGATTTTTTTCGCTTTTCTGTATTGTTTTATTATACTGATGACAGAAAAGTATATGTCAGTGAGTTCGCGCGATATTTGTTATCAGACTTATCGACTTATAAATTACGCATTGAAATGCTCAAGTCTAGAACATTCGGTAAATCATATAGATTTAGCGAATACCTGATCTTGATGAAAAATAGTTCAACTCTTTTGAGCAACAACAGAAACAGTGATCTTATCCCAGTAAACCAACTAAATCTTTAAAAGCTGTTCTTCTTGAACGTGCCCTATCTTTTCAGGACGTTAGTACTCATGGCTTTCCACAATTCGCTGTACCTTGTAGCTCTTAATAAAATTCTTGTCGTGTTGTTATCTCTCCTAAGCCCTGTTCTGCCAAACATTTATACAAGCTCATTACCTAGTTTATGTGCTGTTTCCCTATGTCCCGCTTACCATCAATAGGTCTTGTGAGTATCGCATTTTCCAAATGCTCTTTCTTCATTATGCCCCCCAGGAATCTCAGCTACCATTTTCTTGCTTCCTTTTTCTCTAAAACTTCGTAATTGCTGACATTTTCAGCCCAGGTTATGCTCAGCATCTTTTTGTAGGACCATGTTTCTGTTGCTTCAAGTTTCTTCTTCTGTGGGGAGATTGACCAGCATTCACTGCTGTATAGGAAGACAGATACTACATATAATTTCAATCCACTTTTAATTGTTTCTCACAATTTTTTTTATGTTTCTTAATACTTTGCTTAGCTTTTGGAATCCAGTTATCACTATTCCAACGCAATTTCGCACTTTCCGCCGTCCGTCAAAGCAATTCTCTGATATTTAAATATTAGTACTTATTTGATTTTGGTATTTCCAATTTGTAATTTGCATGGTGGGCTGATCCGTTTGATGACATCCATACATTATATCTTCTCATAACTGATGTGTACTCCTTTATTCTCATTTTTTGTTGTAACCTATGGAAGGTTACTGAATAGAATAATCAAACGAAGGTTGGTAATGAACGATAATACTTAGGAAAAGAACAACACACATATGATTCACCAGCGGTGCGTAGTAGTAGTAGTCAACTGCTAGGAGTCAAGTGAATTCCACAATGAATCTCTAACAGCAAGATATCTCCACAGCGGTCAAATGTGGCACAAGGCAGTATTTAGCGTGGGGTTTCCAAGCCCATAGGCTCGGCCAAAAATCCCCCCGTAGAACGGGGCCGGGTAGCTATTTCCTGAGACGAGACACTGCCCTTCGACATAGCCTCGTCTGGGGATCCTCTCTGTCCGGAGGCAGAGAGTTTGACCAGTAAAGCTGGAGACGATTTTTCAACCGAATGATATCTATCAACCACCGCACACGGTCGGATTTGGCACCAGGGCGAATTTAATGTGGGGTATTGTAGGCTCGGCCAAAAATTCCCCTTACATCCTCGTATGAAACGGGGTCGGGTAGCTGTTTCCCAAGAAGAGACTTTGCCCTTCTATATAGCCTCGTCTGGGAATCCTCTCTGCCTGGAAGCAGAGAGTTTGACCAGCACAGCTGGAGACGAATCTCCAAATACAGACCTACGTACAGTATTTACTACTGTATTTATGTGAATAGGGACATACCCATTATCGTCCGTAGGTATGCTAAAACACATTTATAACTGTAAAAACAACTTAAACACGGTTAAAGTGCAGTGCCAAACGCCAGGAAGAATATATGTCCAGCGAAGAACGATATAGAAAGTTACCAAAGATTATTGACTCAACATGTGAAAGGGGAGTGTGGATAAGAGACCAATGCTCGTGATGTTACCAGGAAGTTTGATCGGATTCAACTTATCGGTAAATATCATTAAGCAGTCCAGAAAGAACTTTCATCGATTAACTTAGGATTAATATCGAAATAAGTAAAAATAGGGAGATCTTTAAATTGAAGAAATGGTTGGAAACAATGCTCAGCTGTTAGTTATATAGATAAATACATAATGATGTCCTCCTGCCAGCTTGAGCTAACAGTCATATAACATTGAAACATCGGTTCTCATTCGAACACTGAAATAGAGCAACGTCGAGTCTGGCCAGTACCTAGATGGGTGATCGATTAGGAATGCTGGGTGCTGTAAGTGTGGATGTGCGATGGTATAATATGAAACGGAATTGGAAATCGGAGATTCTTTTTTCAAATTTTTTCCTTATATTCACTTACGAGCAAAACATATCCACACCTCAGCTATGGGTTAATTAGTAGGACCTGTTTCAGGAATTTCGTTATTATCGCCATAAAATTCTTACAATCTAAAAAAAAAATATATTCTCGCTTTAAATAACGCGCAAAAGTTTGATAAGCCGTAAAAAAAACAGTCCGTTCAATTGTACATTTTATCGATTAGAATTATTATGATTACTCATATAATATCTGTCAAATACCTTCAGATCAATATTACTGCCTTGAAAAGGAGCATTCCTCTGCAGCTTTATAAAAAATATTCTTACGATTAAAGTGCAGTATCTTTTCTACCCTCACTGTATTCTTGTACTGCATTGCAAGATCCCGCGACGCATTTATCTGTTGAAACAGTCTACTGGAGGAAGCCCGGTGCTTATAATTCCACCTACATTTAAAGCCTATCATTTTCGTGGTGGACGCCATGCGTTTGATAAAGAACATTTATGTCGATTAATCCCAAGCAAAACTAAGTTTTATTTGCAGACTTTCAATTCGTCTAATATGAAACCGCAGTAATAGTTGCAGTCTGTTAAATTATACTTTGGATGTCACACCATTTTACAGTATTAATTTGCATATGTAATAGCAATTTTCATTTTCAACAGCAATTTTAAATGTTTAATAGCAATTTGCATGTGTAATAACAATTTGCATGCGAAATAATTTTACATTTTCAATAGTAAATTTCGTGTGTAATGGCAATTTACATGTGTAATAAACATTTTGTATGTATAATAACAATTTTGTACTAGTAATTGCAATTTGTGCATGCGTAATAACAATTTGCATTTCAAATAGCAATTTTGCACATGTAATAGCAATTTCCATGTATAATAGCAATCTTGCATGTGTAATTGCAATTTGAATCTTTAATAGCAATTTAGGACGTGTAATAGCTATTTTCATGTGTAATATCGATTTTGCACGTGTAATGGCAATTTGCATGTGTAATAGCAATTTTGCACCTGTAATAGCAATTTGTATTTTTAATAGCAATTTTTCACCTGTAATAGGAATTTGCACGTATAATAGCAATTTTGCATGGGTAATAGCAATTTGCATGTATAATAGCAATTTTGCACGTGGAATAGCAATTTACATGTGTAATACAATTTGCACTGTAATAACAATTTGAATGTGTAATAACAATTTTGCATTTGTAATAACAAATTTCCATGTGTAATAGCAATATTCATTGTAATAAAAATGTTCATTGTAATAAAATGTGTAATGATAACTTCCATGTAAATATTAAAATGGTAGGAAAATGACATCAGGAGTGTTTATAATGATATCAACAAAGATTGTATTGGAAATATTTCACGCCACCAGTTAAAATATTTCCTCATAACATCAATTTAAACTGACGTCTTCTTTTTTTCATATATTGTCTGACTTAAGGAAAAAAAATTAAACATATTTTGAAATTAAACTCTCTTGACAGACGATGGATATTGTAACAAACGACATTAAAAGGTTCATAGAAAGACAATAAGTGGTCGAAAAGAATCGCCATTTGACAGCTAAGTGGTGTCTGCTTTACGATATGGCAGCGAAAACTGAATAATTTTGTTGTAATTGAACAAAAAATCTTTTGACAACCGATTTTTACTGACGAATTTTGAAAATATTTTAAACAAAGGATGTGGCGAATAAGTAAGTTCTCGGGAGAATACCAACTACAAATAAACTGCTGCTAACAATCTGAAATAAAAAAGAATGTTTAAAATCATTGGAATTTATATTAAGAAAAGAAGACTTGGAGAATTTAATCGTAGGAAAGCGCAGAATTTGATAGCTGACAACGTTGTGCAAAAGGATGCAGATTATAATGAGGAACATTTCTGAATAAAACAAAAGATAGAAGACTGTAGAGAGACATAACTGTTCGAAACACAGATTTTATTTTCATCATATTCTATCATAAACTAAGCGATTAATACGTAACTGTATTTGTGAAACAATAAGAATACATTTTCTTGCAATAATAGATTTAAAAAAAAAATTCGTTTCGTTTTTCATCATGAAAACCAATCCCCCATTTACATATTACTTCTATTTATACTTTATTAGCCAATCAATGGAGAGATGCGTCAAGCGGAAACAGATCGAGACAAACCAAAGGATAGGTCAAAATGAATTGGCTGGTGTTTGTACAAAAATAGGAACCGGTAGTAAATACATTATCTGGTGAAAAAAAAAAGAAAAGAAAAGAGACTCTTTCTTACATTAAACTATTAATAAAAATACTGATATATCGAGACAAATAAAAACTAATGCAATTTTTAAATTGACCAGCGTTATTAATTTTCGTTATTTTTCAGCATCTTTTATTAAATATTGCCAATATGTGATCGGCTTTTATTTACATTATGGATGTAAACAACAGACAGCATAAGTAATTACAGTAATCCGTCTTTCCGCGTTTCCACACCCAGGAGCTGCTTCAAATGATAGATTTTACATAACCGTATATTTTTATTATTTCAAACGCTATCATAGTGGATACTGGTATTTGAAATAGATGCGACATTCTTGTTTTCACTTTAAACGGTGTGTAACAATGCCGAGAGGTCCACATTTTCGAAAAATTTTAACAACGGAAATGCTCTCTCCGATAGTGACCGAACGTACGCCCCCACCCCATTTAGGAGAAACTACCGTTTGATTCAAAGTGATTTACCAATTCGATACGAAGTGCGTCACAGTTCAACACGGTCATATTTCCTATTTTTAAAGAAAACACACTAATCGAATATTCTATTTTTAATCAGTTTCATATCCGTAACGAAAACAAAGTAATTTCTAAAGAATTAATAGATTTACATATAATCCGGCATTTTCATTAGTTCAAACGTTATTTTAGTGAATACTCGTTTTTGAAATAGACGCCCCGATTTATTTGCACTTCAAACAATGTGTATTACATCTACTAGTCTGCATATTCGAGAAATCTTAATCAAAAAAATGGGCTGTCGATAAAAGATGAAACCTGCATCATCGTAGGAGAGACAACCGTTGCAACAGGTGTGAAACCTTTACAAATATAACATGATGTTTTGCTTTCATTGGTTGACATTTTAGGGAGGGTTTTATTAATGCATATGTGTCTAAATTGTTGGAGGTCTTCTGTCTTCATCTCACGCACACACGCACATGCACACACACACACATATATATATATATATATATATATATATATATATATATATATATATATATATATATATATATATATATATATATATATATATATATATATATATATATATATATATATATATATATATATATATATATATGCGAGTGAATATGTGAGTGAGCAAGGCTTTGTTGAGTCTGATTTGCTATCTCTTCGCCACCGTGGCCTAGTGGAACAGTTGGTGTGATGTTTGCTTAACAACGTGATTGTCAGGGTTTCAATTCTCAGTAGTGGATGCGCACTGCTGATGAGTCCCATATATAGGACAAGACGGCCGTCCAGTGCTTTCTGCATTCTGTTGAGATGTCTATCAGACTCGATCAATTACTTTTTTTTTTTTATATATATATATATATATATATATATATATATATATATGGAGTGTGCCGATAAAAAAATTTAGATTTACTATATGATGAAAAATTTTACTAATATATAAAAAAATTACAACATATTTTACTATATGAATAAACTAAACAAAAAAAAACAAAAAAAAAAAAACTCTCCATAAGCATTTTTTTACCATTTGTTGTTCCAGGGTGTCGCAGTTTTTTTTTTTTTTTAAGCATTTCACCCCAAGAAAACCGCGAGTGTCATTGGTATGCAGAGGGTTACAGAGAGTGAAAGTGTGCGAAAAAGACTGCTTATGGGGATATTGAGGAAAATATAAAGACAGTTCAAGACAGCAGAAGACGGCGATTGACGTTGCATTTAAATTTTTGAATATTATAGTTATCAGAGAAGCAAGTAAGAGCAAGGGGATTTCACTGTTGGGAAGTGCTAGAAAAGAAACCGTTGGAGTAGAAATGGCGGTTACATTTAACTATTTCAACACTAAAAGGGTGGGACCTAGATGCCAATCTAGTACTACGTTTAAATTCATGTAGTTGGGGCACCAGAGGGAAAAAACTCATCAGATCACTTGGAAGGAAAATATTTGTAGTCAAGACAGAGAGAAGCTAAATCACGTTTGTGAGAAAGTGGCTGATGTTGAGATGTTGCATTTTAATAACAATTTGAATGTGTAATAACAATTTTAAATTTGTAATAACAAATTTCCATGTGTAATAGCAATATTCATTGTAATATAATATAATAATAATAATAAAAATATTACATTGCATATCCTTCTTTGGATTTTGTCGAGAACCTCGAGATGAAGAGCAGAGGCACCAGACTATATATGGCAACAGTATTCAATGCAAGGACGAATCGTAGATATGTAGATGTGTAAGATGGACTTTGACGAGAAAATACCTTTTGGCATGACTCAGTGAACCAAACTCCCTTGCAATAGATGCGGCTATTGATTCAATGTTGTAAGAGACTGATAGGGCGTTAGGTAAAGGGGTTAGAATGTTCTTCAGAGTTTTTAAAAAACAGTGACTACAGAGGAGGAATTTCAACAGACTGGAAAGCAGGAAGCAGCAGGCGTTAGTTGTAGAGTTTAGAGAGAA
>OZ010583.1:96750960-96875960 GCA_963932145.1 Acanthosepion lycidas
TCCTCCTCCTCTCTCTCTCTCTCACTCTCTTTATATATATATATATATATATATATATATATATATATATATATATATATGAATGGATACATGTATACTTACCGATATAGAAATGTGCATGACCTATTCATATATATTATTCTATTTCTGTCTCTGTCTATCTCTCTCTCTATCTCTCTCTATTTGTATGTAAGTATTGTTTTCATCAAATATAGAAATACAGAGATATGAAGGTACATTCTATATCTATATATCTATTTTTTTCTTGTCTGTCTTTCTGTGTATCTGTCTACATGTGTTTTTGTTTCGCTTTTTTAAAACACACACACATACAGACACACACATATATATATATATATATATATATACATACATACATACGTACGTACATACATACGTACGTACGTACATACATACATACATACATATATATATATATATATATATATATATATATATATATATATATATATATATATATATATATAAGACAATTGGTAAATTCCAACTTTGAAATGATTTTCCCATGGGAGTGCATTATCAACAAAAATTATCATCACCTATAATCAAGTATATATGTGTGAGTATAAATATTTTTTTTTTACGTATGCGGTGTAATATGACGCTGTTTGCGTCTATTTTCACGTGTGTATATGTCAACTCATAGTAGCGTGCATATCCGCATGTTTATAGCTACATATTTGAGCACAATCGTTGATTTATACACACACACACACACATATATACACATATACTCACACACACACACATATATATAAACACATAACCATAGGTTATATGTGTATACATGTTTTCATGTGTGAGTGCCTACGCAAGCATTTTTCCAGGTCACACACACACACGCATATATATATAAATATATATGCAAAGACTCTCTAAGCATATATATATATATATATATATATATATATATATATATATATATATATATATATATATATATGCGTCCGTGTTGGGTATTTGTAATCGGGCTTGAACAAGGCGACAATTGCGGCAAGATCAAACAACTACTGACATCTTTTTTCGCTTTTTTGGTTATCTTTATTTCCGTTTATTTATTTATTTATTCATTTATTATACCTTCCGTCCAAACTGATTTCTGTTTGATCAAAGCCCGCTTTGGCACGAGGAATCAATCGTAAAGAAAGATGGAAGAGAGAAGTCAACCAAACCTTTGGCGCTCGGATGTTTTGCTCCAAAATCGAATGAGCTTTGATTCGATTTACTCTTTTTGAACACTTTTTCCCCTTCTGCTGAAGAGATTGAGCGAGAATATCTTTAATCAATATTCAATATCCTCTTAAACACTTCGTGATATATATATATATATATATATATATATATATATATATATATATATATATATATATATATATATATATATCTGTGTGTGTGCTTACAAATCCATGCTAAATGTTAAAGGAGGGCACTCTGTAAAATAATGATTAAACCCAGACCGATGTCATTTGGCGCTAACATCTGTTGAGTCAGTATGAACAACAGATGGACGGTCGTGGCAATTATAGAAATTCAAACTCTGTCTGATAGTAGGTGACAGACGGGCGGGGCATTTTATTTTTGATATACGGGGCTTATTTAATATCAGTTGATATAGAGTGTTAAGTGATTTAAGGGCATATTTAGTGGAACGTACCATAGCCAATTTTGAACAGCTTAGGGTGTTTCATGATCGTCTGTAGAGGTTACTATGGTAACAGAAAATCGCACTGTCTCAAATTACTTTTTTATCATTTAATTACGAACTCTTCACTTCGAACACCACTCCAGTGTAAAATATGTATATATGGTCGTTCCTTTTTATGGTAGAAGTTTAACTTGTTCCAGTGATCTCAAGAGCTTGTTTGTCTGGATTTCCAAATTCTGTAGCGCCACCCAATGGCGATAAGGATGAAGAGAAAAGAACCAGTCTGAACGCGACCAACCCTCGAAGACCGCAACGACGGAATAGGCAAAAATCTACACGATTTCAACGCTCAAACCGGCGTAAGAAAGCAGCGCCAGTCGGGCTGACAGAAACAAGCATTCGACAGCCGGATGTAACCAGGCTTGCCAGATCTCGCCTGTTCAATTTCCTTCAAGCCGCGAGGCAGGTTCTTGTGGTTAAGTCGCGCAGGTTTGTCCACCAATATCAAATTCACGCGAATGACCTCGTCGAACTCTTTGATCCACTGACATCAATGAAGACAGAAAGAGAGAGATGACAACGAGTCCGATATTCGGATGGGAGTGGGTGCACAAAATTATTAGTATTTAAGCGAAACATACTATCATAACCGCTAGAAATGTGTTATAAAACGTTTGTAGGCGCAAAATGTTTAAATAATTTTTTGCGATTTAGCCAGATTCCTGTATATTTTTCTCTTTTTCTTTACATGATTTTGTATTTCGACACTGATAAGAATGGTCAAACGTTACACGTAAATTTACTGTGGCTGAACTAGTGATTATGTATTTTATGCAAAAAAAAAAAAGAAGTAAAAATCATCAAATAGTGATTTTAATGTTTGTAAACTGATTTGATGTCATTTTAAAAATCAGTAAACAGGTTGTTTTTACTGAGAATATTGCAATAATAATGAATGCTTTGTCATTTTCAGTTAGGGGAAAATAGATAGATTCGTACTTTTTCTCCAGGTTATTTGCGCATATGCGAATATCAGAACCCTTGGGATTTAGAACTGGACTCTACGATTGACAATTTCAATCTATTTATCCTGTACATCACCAGCAGATCTGACCTTGCAGCACCTGGTATTTCTAAAACATCCATGTACTGACCTGTCTCGACGTTGCTTAACTTCGGTGATCTTACGGGAACCGGTGTTTGAAAGTAATGTGTACCTATTCAAAACCAGAACTAGCGTGATGGCCGGAGATGAAGTTCTTAATGACATCGGCTGGTGATTGAAAACGAGACGTGGTTTATCAGGAAAATACCAAAGTTGTCCAGTACAGACCTTACTAATCGAGGGTAATCGAAAACAGACGGAAGAATGTTCCAGGCTTTAAGATTTGAGTTTATTGATTTGTGTAATTTATTATAAATTCTAGATTGCACAATATGCAGAAGGAATCCATATTGAGCTAACACATTTCAGTATTCAGTTTGGTTTTGTTAGGTCAGTTGAAAAGAAGGTTTGGCCACTATGTTGTGCAAGAAGATTTTTCTCTCCAATATCTATCTTTCATATCGACCATTCACCCATGCTTAGAATATTGCTCTTATTATTTAGCGATTCTTGATAAAATTCAAAGAACAATCAGCAATATTATTAGCCCCGATCTGGAGTCTCGGCTTCAGTAACTTTTCCAACGCTTTATGGGTGCCTCCCTTTGCTTTTTCTATAAATACTTTTAATTGTCCAGATGTAATCTTTGCTATGTGCTGTTTTTACCTTGAGCGCTAGTCAATAGTCAATTGGCAGGACTCAGTCGAGTTATATGTTTTGAGTAAAATGTGTGTGATATGTCATGGTATAAGTCGTTCTCTGACGTTATAATTTGTTATTTGATGAGAGTATATAATTGAGATCAACTCCGATGTAAAGCAAACTTTTATAAATTGTTTATGCATTAATAAAATATCAACCGATGAAAGGATACACGCGTAGAGACGGCATATACAAGTAAAAGGCCTTTTGTCCATCTTCCACAATTTTTCTACCCAAATGTATAAACTAAACTGAAGACTAATTTCCAAAAACCAGAAATTGCTTTCGAAAGTGTCTTGTAGGAAAATGATAAACATAAATTTATTAACATTTTTATATACATTATAGATATTATTAACTATTGTTCACCAAATAGAAGGCCAAAGATGCATACTGAATGGGATTATAGCCTGAACGAAAGGCGAGGAGTTAAGAATATTATGAGTATATGAAGGAAAGTTTGTTATTTTTCCCATTTTATAACTAATCTAAATAATGAATTAATTTGAACAAAGTATCTATAAAGAAAATCAAAATGCATTCTCTTCCAGCCGCAATAACCTTTTTGGAGAAAGCAATACCTCAAACCATCGCCAATGAGACACGCTGCAAGAGACACTCTCCTCAGTAAGAAGCTGGTAGCAAGTGACAAAGCTACTCTTCTCGATAAGAAGCTGGCTGCAAGAGCCAATCCGTTAGGAAAGTTAACGTTTGCCTTTAAACTTCAAGTAGATAAGATAGTTGCGATCGAGGAATTATCATATTGGAACTTCTACAAAACTACTCTTCTCAGTAAGAAGCTGGATTGAAGAGATAAAGCTTTTCTCAGTAAAAAGCTGGCTGAGTTGAATTTCGGTCTAACAACAGAATATGAACTACCTGAGTATGATTTAGCGCTGTGTAGGTGGCATAAAAGATCCTAGCTTTGTAGGTCTCAACAAACAAAACTAAGAAACTTATTTCATCGAAACATTATCTATGGAAAGATTAGCAAGAGGCGAGAACGATTCATCTGTGAGAAAAGGGCTTGTAGGGCGGAAAATTCATTGTTCACCAGGTCATATAAACGTATTTAAAATCTTTCAAGACTTGTAAGACTGTGTAACTCCAAACCAGATATGGCGGAAGTACTCTCTTTCTGATCTGATTTGTCTCATGTAAAAGACCAATGAGTCAGTTACTTTTGCAGGCGTTACATATGCCATATTCTTAGTTGGGAATAACACGTGTCTCCTAGAAGACACACAACAAACGAACGGACATGTACGTGTGTCAGATTAATACAATACAAAGTAACAGCAAAAAAATGTATAAACAAATGATAATGTATTAACAAGAAAGGTATACATGTGAAAGAGGCAATAATGTGTGTAACAAATTGAATGTGAAACCATCTTGGTGCAAAGGATGTGAAGTAAGTGATGTGCGCGAACGTACGTATGTAGAGTTTGTGATTTGTTTATTCGTTTCCCGAAAGGAAACACGTTTTTCCGCGAGAGACTTACATGTTGACGTGTCAGAGGAAAAAGAGAAGACTAAGAAAAACCATCGGAAATTATTTATAATGCCGAAGAGCGTGCCCTAATAGCTGTTTTCTGAAATTTGGTAGAGTTCACCCAACAAGCCTTATCTGAACCAATGTACCACGAAGATATATTCAAGGCCATGGTTCTCCTTAAGAGTACAACTGTTCAATATGCGACATGAAACGTCTGCCAGAACTTTCAAGGGACTGAATGTTGATGATGCCGTCACTGGTGTAAAAAGAAATGTGTAGATGTTATAAAGTTGTACTGAAAGGTTCTCGGCCATTGTCAACTTCAGATAGAAAAAAAAAAAATCAGTGAACTAATATTTGATCACTGAAATATTGACTTGGGAAAGATGGTCATTCTTGTCTCGTATATAAGCTATGTTCATGTATAGATCGTTGTTTTAACATTTCTGCTCTTGCGGACATCCATAGACGTCTTTATGTTTTTAGGAAACATACATTATAAGCTGTCGTCTTATATGTGGGTATTCAAAGTATCAGAGAGAGAACTAGAATAGATGTCATATAAGGCAAAAAATAGATTTGAAGACCTAATGACCCTGACTATAAGGAGGAGGCTAAACTAGTGTGTATACGTAATCATAATTGAAGAATGAAGCTTTCAGTAGAAGTCCTACAAAGCCTGACTACCTCGTAGACAACCTAAGAAATTGAAAGAGCAAATCAGAGAGAACACCAGAATGCTACTAATGTCACTTGAAATGGACTTCGTGTTATAAATCGCGTACAATACAACATATTTTGTGATGTAATTTTATTGCATTGTATATTCTTAGTGTAGTTTAACTATTCTTTGCAGCAGAATATCTGATCAAAACTGAATGGCAACATTCTTGGAAAATACTCCACAGCGTGTTTATTTACAGGTAACAATGATATAACAATAATATAGAAAATTTATTAAGAAATTTATGATATTTCCGTATCGAATTCAAGTAGACAGATTGAACATTTTGAAATCTTTCCGTTTTGATTGAATTCAAACACCGACCACTTGTATCAGTGGGTAAAACCTTACCGTCACACGAGGAGGTAATATTTTATATCTGAATAACTATTGCCCGAAATATTGCTTTCGCAACATTGGAAATCTGGGCGTAATATTGTATATTCTGTAGCTTCACGAAGATTAGATCTTTCTAAGTATTCGCTTTTTCATTCATGCTGTCTTTATCACCGGCTTTGCTTGATGGCGCCATGAATGAAAATGAAAACCAAGATCCTGTTTCAATATTCAATTTCCAGCTTCTCACTAAAGATTCCGATTGATAAGACTTGCACTTTAGCCGCATTCCTGTTTTGGAATTTCGCTGCAGTCGATTCTGCATTTGAAAGTCGTAGAGTAATTTGAATTCCGTGTTTATAATTACAGCTTCTGGTTAACGACTACTTCGTTCGTATACATGATCATATAAAAGTACTTTGCACAAATCCTATCGAATCTCAAATCCCCGATTCATATCAAACAGTATCAAGTTTCGGATTGTCTTCCGGTTAGTCTGGCAAAAAATAATTGCTATGATAATTTTTAGTGCTATTTCACATCAAGAAGGTCATCAGAGATCATATAACAACGCACGCACACACACACATACACACACACACACACACACACACACATATATATATATATATATATATATATATATATATATATAACTCCGTCCATACATATCGATCTCATTTTTTTTTCTATCAACCTCAATCTTTTGGAATCTATCTATGTATTGAACTCATTATGTTGCAATCTCTCTACCCTTCGTTATATATAGCTATCTACCTGTATATCTCATCATGTTTACATCTATTATCTTTATCTATCGACATATTTATCTATCAATCTCATTCTGTTGAAATCTATATATCTATCAATTGTATTATGTTGCTATCCTATCTATCTATCTATCGCATTATGTTTTAATCTATCAATCGATCTCATTCTTTTGGAATCTATCTATCTCTCTATCTATATAATTCGGTTGGAATATATATATATCTTTCTGTTGGAATCTATCTATCTATCTATCTCTTTTCAATATCTGTCTATCTATCACTCTCTGTTCAATAGCTATCTGTCTATCTATCTATCTATCTATCTATCTCTTTTCAATATCTGTCGATCTATCACTCTCTGTTCAATATCTATCTATCTATCTATCTATCTATCTATCTATCTATCTAATACTCTTCATTATCTATCTATCTATCTAATACTCTTCATTATCTATCTATCTATCTATCTATCTATCTATCTATCTATCTATCTATCTATCTATCTATCTATCTGTCTGTCTGTATGTCTGTCTGTCTGTCTTTGTCTCCGTGTGACACAGTGTCACTTTATATAAATTATAAATTTTAATTAGTTTCATTATAAGAAAGCGACTTTTGCACAAATTCTTGTCCTCGGCCATTCATTTAAGTGTCTGTATTAGCATGCATGTGTCCGCTTCGATTTTCTCTTTCCCATTTCTTATGTGGTCTACTGAGTAGTCAGGTAAATTGTTTTTAGAGGATCTACACACATAGTATCGTTCACCCCTTCGAATTACACAGCAACACCAATTTAGCCCCCTTTTAATAATCAGGGTTATTATGTCATCACATCGAAATTTTTTCTTCATTCTGTTTCTGCTTCTTTCCCTAGCCATAATTCTGGGGAAAGTATTTTCAAACACCAAGAATCTTTGTATCTTCTCTTTTCTCAGTGATCAGGTTTCACAATTTTGTTATGAAGACGATCGTAGAGGCTTTTTCACAAATTCTTTCCCACAGAGGAAACCTGGCAAACATCTCGCTACTTTATTGCTATTTTCATGGAAAATGTTCAAACGGACCACATTTCTTAGTTCTATTAATTCTAACCTTCACTGGTAAGATCGGCCCGGCCACGTATATTGAAGATACCACCCTTATTCCTTCCGTATTTCAATGGGGGAATGTAAGTTCCAGTCGGGCAGCTTCTTTCCATGAACGGCTGCTTTGTTGGAACCGACGCCCAAGAGGATGCTTCCCCGATCTTAACCTGTTATCTTCCCCATATATGCCAATAAACTGTACGTCTTTCCTCTTATTCTTTAACTTATTACTCTGTAACAGTCTACATTAAATGACTCTTGCACCCTGTACAGGGTGAACATCTTTGTAACAAGTGTACGTATTTTTATGTCTCAGTACATTATCTTCGGTTTCAAAATGCAGTTTCGGAAAGTGCTATTTTTCAACTCAATCATCAGGTAATAATAATAATATTATTATTATTAATAATAATAATAATAATAATAATAATAATAATAATAATAATAATAGCGTGTGTGAAATTGTGAAATTCGATAGATGGAACACTACGGAGCCGTCGATAGCTATGCCACAAGTCATCGTGACCGAGGGCTTGAGTGTGCTGGCCATGTTCTGATTGTTGATCACGCTAGATAACAGGCTCCAGAAACTGTAACTGAGATCTGTTCAACATAGTTGCAATAAAGACCACGAGTTGGCTCTGTGGCTGATGAACAAACACAAATGCGGGTGTTGTATAGGTATTGGCTAATAGACTGGTATTCTGGAATACAAGTGGCCAGCCATTACATACGGTATCTACATTGATTAGTATAAAGCCGCAAATTAAATTTTAGGTTAATATATTAATTTTAGAGTCATGTTACTAAGTCATATTATTGGTTGATATATGTAATTGGTATCTATTAAGTTGGTGCAAAAATAATGACGTAATAATGTCGTTTTTTGACGTATTTTTCAACGTCAAAAAACGACATGATTACGTCATTATTTTTGCACCAACCTAATATTAGATTTATTAATTTTTGACTG
This sequence comes from Acanthosepion lycidas, assembly GCA_963932145.1. Lineage (NCBI taxonomy): Eukaryota > Metazoa > Mollusca > Cephalopoda > Sepiida > Sepiidae > Acanthosepion > Acanthosepion lycidas. The sequence continues at coordinate 96,759,820 of OZ010583.1, forward strand.
GAATCTTTATTATTTTTTACATGATTCTGGCAGAGAACTGGACAGTTATTAGGTTCCTATTAATGATAATAGGGAGACGAAAGAGAAAACAAAGCGGAATACAATCGTAGTAGTGTTGATAATAGTGGTAGTGATGATGATCGTGGCGCTGGTGATTGTCGAGATGATTTATTTATCGGTTATTTTTAATTGTCTTTAGTTACCTATTTATTTATTTTTTAGAAATTAATATACACATTTTATTTTATAAGCCATACAATACAATAAACCGTTTAATAAATATTATTACTAACTATATATTAATCGTATTTTGGGGTAAAATATAAAAATAAAAATATAAAAATAAAATATATTCGTGTAATGATCTTCCGGCACGAATACCATGTATAACACTCAGCCATTTCCGAATTTCTTGCGGGGAGAATTGCGTCATTGCCCTTTTTTTTTTCTTCTCATAGACGATACCCAACTGAACGTACTATACTGTGCCGTCGAAAAAAAAAATTAAGAAACAAAAAATGCGCACGCGCAAAATTAAAAATATGGCGACCATTTACCCTTTTGCGTTCATATAGTCTCATGTTTAAAGTTCGTGAACACAAAAGTGACATTTTAAATTACAACAGGGAAAACTCATTGTTAGTCTACCGTAACTAAACGAAGCAAAATTTTGACATAAGGGCTGCTATTTTCATTAAAATAGAATATAATCCACTGAGACGGAAATGTCTAGAAAGTACGCTAGTTCAGACACGATACATTTACGTCTAAGCCCTTGGCAGATTTCATATTGTTAAAGTTTGGTATAGTCACGGTCAAAGGTGATGGAGACAAAAAGAAAATGAATAAAGAAAAATTTGGCTAGACTGGAAAAAAAAAATTTGAAACTACTTGACTCACTTGTTTCGTGCGCATGTGTAGATGTGGCAACGTCAACAAAGCCAGTCCGATGAAATCCTGACGGATGAAACGCTTCACAAATAAACTTTTCCATATTGTTATATTTATCTCTACACACACACACACAAATATGCACATGCACACATACACACAGAGACACACACATATATATGTCAAGCGGTGCAATATCGTGATTAATTCGTAACCTCTTCGTGGCCGAGGCCCGTTGGTACAGTTGGTATGTTTGATTCCTACCGTAACTGTTCGGGTTTCAATTCTCGGTAGTCGATGCGCACTGCTGATAAGTCCCAAATATAGGATGAAACGGCCGCCCAGTGCTTTCCGCATTCTGTTGAGATTTCTTCTAGGCTCGATGAATTACTTAATTATGATTATTTCAAATCCACCTGATTATTTCTATTATATATATATATATATATATATATATATATATATATATATATATATATATATATATATATATATATATATATATATATATATATATATATATATAAGGCCAGTTGCTACTCGAAAGGGTGGATAGAAAATCCCTACGCCAGCTGAAGCAACAAAGATAATTTGGATCCATACTGCAGCTAAGCTTATCAGACCGTAGAATTTGTAGGAGATGCGCATAATCTGCAAACTAACGATACCTTACAAACGTCTAACCAATCTCACTTATGAGACTGGTGTTATACACTGTTTTGGTTTGAGTCACTTTCCTATATATATATATATATATATATATATATATATATATATATATATATATATATATATATATATATATATATATATATATATATGTTTGTGTCTTTCAGTGTATATTCAATGTATATAATTAATAATTACCATTGGATTAAATGGGTAAACAATGAGACAATATTATATTGAAAACGATGCAGACATTAATCGATTAGCTTATGGTCTGCATTGTTTTTCATTAACTTCTTCGTCTTCTTTTTCGTGGCGTGCGACTTCCGTACGTGGGAGGTCATGTCTTTTCTGTAAGCACAATTTTCATCACACCAGATATAGCACGCACACACACACACACACACACACACACACACACACACGCAGGCACACGCAGGCACACGCACACGCAAACTCACACACTCGTGTATGTGAATGAGTTTTTTTTTAATCTCACAATAGATCTAATTACTAAAGATGTCATTCTACACTGTAAAATTAATGCAAATATTCATTAATATTTCGATGATCTAGGACGGTAGATATTAATGTCACTGCATAATATTCTACCCCCTAACATTTATTTTAACAAGAAATGCACGACACACACACATACATACAGGGTGCGATGGATAAATTGTCGTTTAAATTATGCATAAATGAAAGTAACACTCATTTTAAAAGATATATTTATCAAATCTGCGCAAACATATCTACAGATACGAAAGAGAAAATATATTCAATAAAATCGTCATTTGGCTTCAATCACAACCTCTAGACGTTTTCGGAATATCCTGCAACTCTTCTGGGAGGTCTCCTTGTTTAAGTTGTTGAATGCTGCCATAATCCTTACCTTCAGTTAAGCTTTGGTCTTGCAAGGGGTTTTGTTGGTCCCTTGCTCAATTGCGCCCCACACATAATAATCAAGGGGATTGCGATCTGGGGTGTCAGATGGCCAGATGTAATGGCTGAGGTAGTTGCAGAAATTGTCTGACAAGCATGACTTTGTTCTCCTGTTTTTATTGCATGGTGCGTTATCCTGTTGCCAGACATAGGGTCTTCTAACAGCCACCCTCTTTAACCAGGGTAGCACAAACTCCTTAACACACTTAATGTAGGCTTCCGTGTTGAGCCTGAGGCCCTCATCAACAAATTCCTGAGTTATTTTCTTATCAGAACGATCAGAGTGAAATTTTCGAGCTGCCGTACCTTCGTAATCACGATTACAGCCATCGAACTCTTTTAGAATTCCGTTGATGTAGGCCTCCGTGTGGAGTTTCAGGCCTTGCGGGACGAAGAATGGAGGCATAACCTCGCCATCACAGTTGGTCACTCGAAACACCATGATGTTTACTGGATATATCATTCAAATCTTTAAGAAATTCTATGTACCGTCCTTATATTGACGCCCAAACACTCTTAAATGTTCGTATTGGAGCTTCCGGCGCGAATGTCAAGCAGTGCAGCATAATTTTTCCCAGTTTCTTGCTGGGCGAATTGCGCCATTTTTTCACAGATGGTGCCCGACTTGAAGCTACTATACTCTGCAGTCGACAAAATCAAAAATTGAAAATGACGACTGTTTACCCATTGCACCTTGTGCGTATATATATATATATATATATATATATATATATATATATATATATATATGCATTGCTTCCAGGTATAAGAATATCCTTTTCACAATTACTTGAATCAAGTTTTATATATTATATTATTTGATTTTATCTGACACTTTTTGTTGTTAACTTTCTTTGTAGGTTGCCCCTTCAGGATGAAGGCGGTCATGACACTCCACGACATTCTATCCTTTGTAGCTTTGATAAAAGTTTTCATTCTCTGTTGCCTTTGCAAAGTAAAATTTGTCTTCGGTGAATGACGCTGTCAGTCATAAGGAAGACTGTCTCTCGTAATCAGCTGCTACAGCCTCAAAAACAAAGAACTTGAAATACGTCCGTACAGCTAAAATATCTCACATATAAAAGATATCATGGTATCATCTAGATCTTGATATTTCACAATACTTGAACAAAAAGTTAGAAAGAAAGACCCCCATAAAATCTCGTAAGAAAGACCCCCATAAAACATCGAAAGAACGATAATAGTTACTGGAAGAAACTAACGTTCCTGATAAATTGTTTTCATAGAAAGATAGTATGTTGTAGATTCGAGTTAATACACAACAGAAAAAAAGGCAAGGAAGGTGTTTAAATATAAAAGTATTAAATATTGTTATTTTTGTGCAATACAAATAATTTTTTATTAGTGTGTGCATGAGATAATATTCCTTGTTTGTAGCTATTTAATAAAATAAAAAAAAATGTATTTTCTTCGCGTTCATGTGTGAAAAATGTTTCAAGAGAGCAACTTGGGAAAAACGATTAGTGTCACGTAGCTTGGTGAAGAAGAGTGTAAATGTTCCGTAGCTTGGTGAGGAAGAGTGCAAGAGTAACGTAGATCCATGAGAAAAACTGGTGAATAAATCTCTTTGAATTAGCAGTGACGTGAATCTGTTACATTCGTTCTTGCTGGTTTTATCCATCTGGAGACTTTACTTAAATAATCATTAAAGGAATCAGGAAACATAATATGCTCCCGAACTGGCTCCTGTCCTCTCCAAGCTATATAGCTACTGCCTCAATACTCTTGGTCTCCAGTCTGTTGGAAGTCTCATCTATTGTCCATATCTCTAAGAACTCTGACCTATCTAACTCTCGTCCTATCAGTACCCTACCTCTATCCGGCAAAATTGTCGAAGCTTTAATCGGCGCCGAGGTGATTAAGCACTTTACATCCCTTGATCTGCTCTCTGAGAAGAAATATGGTTTCCGCTGAAGTACTCACGGCCATAACTGAATTTGTTTACAAATCTTGAATATATGTATATGTTGGTGGGAAAGGCAATCATCAGTTGAAATATGTTAAATATTTATTTTCAAATTATTAATTTATTAACCGGAATCCTCCAATTAAAATATTTCTTTTTTTTTTTTTTTTTTTTTTTTTTTTTTTGTCATTTGATGTTTGACTGTCTTGGTGTCTTTTTACATCTTCGCTCCGCAAGTATAAACTTTATCCGACACTGAATTTATTTATTGGTCAACGAATACCGAATGAATACTCATGAGGCAAAGGTTAATATATTTATCCTTACGTTCAGATTTTCTGTGTCCTATTTTCCGGCATCTGTTAAACCACTCCCCATTGAATTAAACTTCTGATCTTTCATCTTTGCTAGCACCTTGTGATGTTTCTCTTCCTGACAGCCTTACATTATGTAATATTAATTATTCTCTGTTTGCTATGTGGTTTTTCACACCAGTGGTATCGCTGGAAAACATGTAACACCAAGATGTCAGTATACTTGCTGAGTTACATAATGCTAACTTTGGAATAATTCCAATTTTCTACCAGAGTAACAAATCCTCCTATATTATATTCGGATATTTGGAAGATCTCCAGACGTTCTTTTCAATACGGATACTATCATAATCTTTGAATTTCACAAATCTCTGACAACTTTTTGATATTTCTTCAGCCTTTTAAAAGATGCAGACAATGAAGCTAGATGTCATTGTTTATGCACTCGTTGAATTTTCCTAAAATCTGTACGCAGTGCTACCAGAACGTTAGGAGAATTTGAACCGGACTTCCAATCATTACATTATTGCCAAATTACCAAGAACCTCGTCTGTTTTAAGAACAGTGCATTGATCTTTGCAAATGATTTAGCGTTTGGAAATTTTTTTATCACTACATTTATCTGCACATTTTTGGATCATGGTGTTTCAGCGTTTGAACTTTCCCTGAAATAAAATGCGGTTCTGATATCAACTGAAAATTATGTGAAAACGAGGCTTCTTATTACTGAAGCATTCTTCTCACTATCCTGGCGGATGTTTTTAATGCTGATGTTATTTTCTCAAACTCGAAGGATTTTGGTAACATATTAGATGATCGTAAATATCCTGACAAAAAAAAAAAATAAACTTAGTGTTAAAAATCAATAATGTTGTTTGTTAGTTTCATTTTATCATAGAATTTTATGAAAGTTAGTGTTAACTTCATGTTATAATTTTGACTTATAATATGATAATATACGGGTGGTGTAATGATTGCGCGAAGGTAGGTTTGTTTCATTCACCTTCGTGTAATCACCCATCCTTGGGAAATATATGAATCCATCTTTTTCTCCCCTTTCAACTATGGATTAAATAGTAGGATAGACTGAGCACTTCAGCTTTTGTTGGCGATCAGTCCAGGGTGCGTTAAACAGTAATTTCCAAAACCCGGGCAGATCGTTACATAGAGAACATATAGTCGTCTAAAAAAGCCGACAGAAAACCAAATCTTCGATAAAAAAGGTTGGGCATTCGATCATCACACAAACGGTTGGAACAATTTGATTACAGAGACCGCTACACACTCCGGCCGTTTCACGCCCCGGATGTTACGCGATCCGACCGTTACACCCTCCGGTCATCTAAAGGTGTCATTAGGTTGGCGCAAAAATAATGACGTAATAATGTCGTTTATTGACGTTAAAAAATACGTCAAAAAACGACATTATTACGTCATTATTTTTTGCACCAACCTAATATTTGTTGGAATTACGAACCGAAACCTTTATTTAGTCAACGGGTTTAGATTGTTCTAATTTCACATGCTATGTCTTTGGCTATCTACCCACGAGAAATGAATAATGGGTTCAGTTGGAAATTCCAGCAAATATCGGAAAAAGCCCGGAACGTTCAACGTTCCAAACATCGTGAATATGCCAATAAAGATGAAGACAACAGTAAATAACGCAAATAATATAAGCAGTTATAACACCTCATCTCAAAAATATAAACAGATGCAAGATTTTTTGTTCATATTTATTCTCACCGACAAACTGCTAAACATAATTCCATCAGTACGAACATTATTTACCCTCATGAAATTCTTTGGCGTTCAATTATTCATTCATGTATCTATATTAAATGTACACAATCTCGCCTGATGCTAAATTCCATTAGTAGACTGATAAAGCAATATTTATTTATTATTTCGCAAGCCCCACTCAGTATAGTCGTAACTTTTAGGAAAACAATGTATGTATTTTACCTTCTGTAAAGGATGAGGGAGCCGCTATGCGCGCCGAAATTAAGAACATATTATCGAGTATAAATTCCAGCTGAGATGAGATGCGCTTGCTTTCATAAAAATACCTTCGGAAAGTTCTTTTCCGAAGGTATTTGTGTGAAAACAAACGCATCCTCGGTGGAGATTAATTGCAGATTAGAATAGGCGCCATAGATTTGGTTGGCAATCTTGAAGAAGGATTAATCCAAATTCAAAACTGGTTGGGCTTCAGGTAAGCAATTCAGCGTTGTAAAAACATATTTGTTGTAGAACCTATAGATGCAACACACACACATACAGACACACAGACGCAGACAAAAACACACGCACAAAGAACCCCCATACCACCATAGCACTTAACAGAGATCAATAGAGTTACCAGTATTGTTATCTACACTACCATTACCCCTACGGACACAGCACCACTATGAGAGTTGGCGCTAACATAAGAGGGGATAAATCATTAACGCTTCAATGTTCTTTGATAACGACTACCACTACTTCAGTGATCAATATTGTCGTTACAAACTTATACACCTATCGAAAACTAACTTTTTCTTTTTTTTAAGCATTTCACCCCAAGCAAGGCGGGAAGCCACTAGGACGCAAGGGGTTACTGAAAATTTAGAGCAAGATCAGATAGGAGTGATAGAAGAAAAGATGAGGGTAGTGGATAGATCAAGGCAACTGGAGATGTCGATTGACATTACATTTGAATAGCTGGAGATTATAGCTCACAGGGAAACAGGAATAAAGAAGGGAGTTCCACAGGCGAGAGGTGCGAGACATGAAGCTATTGGAGTAGAAGAGACGGCTACATTTAGGAGTTTCGACAGTGAAGGGGTGAGAGCCGGATGCCAGCCTCGTAGGGCGCTTGAACTCATGAAGTCTGGGAACCAGCGAATGCAGCTCTTCGGAGCAATTTCCATGGAAGTATTTGTAGAACAGACAGAGGGAGGCGACGGCGCGTCTGTGAGTAAGTGACTGTAGACGAAATGCCAGAACAGGGTCAATTATATTGCATACCCGCCTCTGGAGCCTATCAAGAACACCGAGGCAAACAGAAGGGGCACCAGACCATATATGGCAGCAATACTCCATGCAAGGGCGGATTGTTGATTTGTAGATCTGGAGGATCGATTCTGGGGATAAAAATTTCCTGGCGCGGCACAGGGAGCCAACTTTTCTTGCGGTGGACGAAGCAATTGACTCAATGTATTTATTTCATCTCAGGTAAGCAGTCAACGTGAGACCGAGCAGCCGCAGAGAGTTGCTCTCGAGAAGTTGAGCGTCAGTTCTATTATTATCTCTTCTTATCCTTCTCTAAAACTAAGTGCTTTTTACCTTTATCTTCATTTTCATTATTGCCCTTATTTATTACTACTATTATTACCATTTATTTTCATTAACTATTTATTACCACTTCTATCATTATCATTATTTATCATTATTTATTTATTATTACTATAACTGCTATTATTATTATTATTATTATTATTAATTATTACTCTTATTATCATTATTATTAATTATTACTACTACTACTATTAACACTTTATATCCTCTCTCAACACTATTATTACTGGTTTTTACCATCGTCATTTTTCTCATTATTGTAATTATTATTTTATATTTTATATTTTCACCATCATCATTACGTTTAGTATATCTATTACCATATTTATCATTGTCACGGTTGTTATACTTTTTTTACCATTTTACTATATATTCACACACACACACACATATATATATATATATATATATAGTAATCAATTGTATATAATAATGTTCAATACTTATGAAAGGTCGACGTCAAGAGTTTCATACTTTTAATCACTCATCGAAAATTTCGACAAGAATTATTTAATTAATCACAGATGTGTATTATTATTTTATTGACGCACATTTACATAGGCTAATTTCAAATTTAAATATTGCAGTTAGAACTGTGAATTTTTCAACCTGTTTACAACAATTGAATAACCAAGTGCCCATTTAAATTTACAGTTACAATAGACAATTTCATTATTTCCCTTCAATTAATGTAAAGCCAAACAATCGTGTTTTTAATTCATTTATATCATACTAGAAATACCCGCGAAAATTTCATTGTTTTCCTATTTAAATTTTTAGATGAATCATAATTATTAACTTATTGATTAAATAAGCTCATGGTGAGTTTTACGACAAGAAAAAACATGTACAGAATTTCTGCTATCTCGTCGTTAGATATTTCAGATTCTTTTTATGTGCCGTGTCCCTTCGGGATCTAGGCAGTCATGACCCTCTACATCTTCCCGTCTCTTGTAGCTCTTAATAAGTTTTGTCTTTTTGTTATTTCTGCCAAACCATGTTCTGTCTTCCATTTCCTCAAACCCATTAAGTCTATCACGTGTTGCACTCCTTCTTCAATATGTTCGCCAGAAATTTAAAATGTCACTTCCTGATGTTAAGTATAAGTTTCTTTCATGTTTCCAAACTCTCCAGGAACCTCACGTTGCTCAAAGTTTTGGGCCATGGTAGAACCACGTTTCTCTTACTTTCAGTCACTTCTTCATCTTTGAGTAGATTGTCCAGTATTGGCTCTAATATAAGAAGAAATATGTCACTTAACACAGCAGTAGTCTTTTCTTTGTTTGCAACGAAATTTTCCTGACTATCAAATATTCTGCTTAGCTTTTATAATGCATCTCTGGCTATCCAAATTCTTCGAATCTCAGATTTTTCCTTTCCGTCCCTGATAGAATATTTACCCAGATATTTAAATTTCTGTACCTACTTTTTTCTAGTATCCCTGGCCTCTAATTTGAATTTTGGGCCCAGCCTTTTGTTGATGACCATATATTCTGTCTCCTATAAACTATGCTTAGTTTTTTTCTTCTTCTCGCTTCCCTTCATTACATTCTGGAAGAGGTTTTGTTATTCCCTTTCCGCTTCCGATATCAGCGCTGTGTCATCTGCATATCTTATATTGTTAAAATTGAGGCCGCCAATAGTGAGCCCTGATAAGATTTCTTGTTCTCTCAGAATTGCCACGCTGTATAGTTTGAATAAATCCGATTGGAAGACATTCCCATTATATTAGCAATGATATTCATAAACATGGACGTCGGTCGTTATTTAAAGAAATAAGGGCATACAGATGAAAATATTTGAAACAGACAACGTATTTCATTTCAGTCAAACAGGTGGCAACCACTCTTATCTTCCCTTCTTTCTTTCTTTCTTTCTTTCTTCCTTTCTTTCTTTCTTTCTTTCTTCTTTCCTTTCTTTCTTTCTTCCTTCCTTTCTTTTTTCTTTCTTTCTTTCTTTCTTTCTTTCTTTCTTTCTTCCTTTCTTTCTTCCTTCCTTTCTTTCTTTCTTTCTTTCTTTCTTTCTTCCTTTCTTTCTTTCTTTCTTTCTTTCTTTCTTCCTTCCTTTCTTTTTTTGTTTCTTTCTTTCTTTCTTTCTTTCTTCCTTTCTTTCTTTCTTTCTTCCTTCCTTTCTTTTTTTCTTTCTTTCTTTCTTTCTTTCTTTCTTCCTTTCTTTCTTTCTTTCTTCCTTTCTTTCTTCCTTCCTTTCTTTTTTTCTTTCTTTCTTTCTTTCTTTCTTTCTTTCTTCCTTTCTTTCTTTCTTTCTTTCTTTCTTCCTTCCTTTCTTTTTTTGTTTCTTTCTTTCTTTCTTTCTTTCTTTCTTTCTTTCTTCCTTCCTTTCTTTTTTTGTTTCTTTCTTTCTTCCTTTCTTTCTTTCTTTCTTTCTTTCTTTCTTCCTTTCTTTCTTTCTTTCTTTCTTTCTTTCTTTCTTTCTTTCTTCCTTTCTTTCTTTCTTCCTTTCTTTCTTCCTTTCTTTCTTTCATTTCACACTGGGACTAGTTAACGTCTCTGATTTTTCTTTACCCTCTTTTCCTGCAATCAAAACAGAATAATCCATTATTTTATGTATTAGCAAGTCGCTACGCTTGGCAAATTTAACCGGTAAAATATATCGGCTAGGAAAGCAATTTGTACAGTAAAATATGTAAACGTTGTACATTTGTAACTTGAAATCGGGAAAAAAATTGTTTTTTTTTTATATATTTTATTTTTTTAATTTAATTTATATATATATGTATAACGCCGTGCATCACTACAAATATTAAATAATACAATACATCTCTCTCTCTCTCTCTCACGTGAGGAGACTGATTCAGCAGCTCAAATCTAGAGTTTCGTAGACGGAACTTTGCGTAATCTTTCGGTCTACTCATATGAAGTTATCACCACGCATGTTCAATACTTATGAAAGGTCGACATATATATATATGAAAGGTCGCGCATATATATATATATGAAAGGTCGCGCATATATATATATATATATATATATATAACAATTGAACGTTAACTTTAAAAAATAGTCCAAAAATTATGGTGATGATCTATATGCAAAACTTTGAAGTCGGGATAATAAATCGTTTAAACCTTTCTCGCTGTGTATATACAAGTTATCAAGGACTATTGGACTATAAGTGATGCGAAAATTTCAAGCTTTATAGCTTTACTATATCTGGAAGCAACAGAAATCTCTTCGTTATGTGGTACAAGATATTTTCAACATTTCTACTGCATTCTGTTTTATGTTTATAGTTCTCTAAAGATCTTTTAAGACCGGGAAGTTTCTATGTTTTAGTTTTATAAAATATTTCCTTCTTTGTTCTAGTACTGCACTTCTAGATAATCTGTGTGTATTTATCTCAGTCGGTAGACCCCTTAATGCTTATATAAAAAAATGAATGGATTCTGCTGAGCTGGCTTTTCTTACTTACCAAAAGCTACCTGCATTGCGCGAACTACGGTACTGAATCTACGAGAGGCTTATGAATGATATGAATCGCATATGACTTGACGTACCAAAATATTTCATCTCTTTCAAATGGTTTTCATTCATTTCTGAACACGTTCTTCGTTTCTTGCTTTCAAAGCTTGCTTTCAAAGCTTGCTTTCTTTCTTCGTTTTCAGGTCTGCGTTGATGAACAAATGTATAAACAAAACAGCTACGAATAAAAAAAAATGCTTATATCCGACCGAACACGATACAGAATATTGGGTGTAACGATGGATTAGAAGATTAGGGTTTTGTCTTTCATTTTCTAATCAAGTTAGCAGAGTCTTCAGTAAGGCATCGGAGAATATGAGACTGCTGAGGTAGGTGAATCATGATATTTCTCCTAATTAGTTACAAGACGGCATGCGAAAAACTTGTAGTGCTTTTCGTTTGGTGAATATAATACAGAGAGTGGGGCAAAGTGATAACACCATCTATTCTTTGTAGGTGCGTGCTGTATAGCAGTTCTTCGAACCCAAAGGACACACTACCCGCACATATTATTGGTCTAGAGTGATAAACGCACTTACAGAATCGACAGAGCAAGAACTTGTGCACAAGATGCCGCAAGATCCACAAATGGCCCTCCCCAGGTTTTGAATTCCAAGTTGTCCTTCTCTTAGACTGATTGACGCCCAAACTGACCAGCCATTTATTCTACTCAGGGTATAAGAGATTGAATCTTACCTCGAATACGGATCTTCGATTTCTCAATCCGAGTCACTGTTCATTACTCCACTGTGCCTCTAACATATAAGGAAGAGGTTATAGTTGTTCCAACGAGAAAAAAACTGTATATTTTAAAAAGAAGATAAACCGCAAATGGTTGAAATGGTTGAAACGTGGATTTTTTTAATTTTAATATATAAATTATACACTATTTTCCATAATACTGAAGAATTATGAAAAATAGTGTATAATATATAGTTTAAAATAAAAAAAAATATATATATAAAAGTGGACATTTAAGTCAACACTTAGAGACGACAGGCTGTTACATGCCCGACTTGATCGTCAGGCCGGGAGGGTTGGATTTTTTCTTGACTATTTATATATATATGGGTCAGTGGTGCATTGTGGGTAATCTATTCTGGTGGTTATTTTAACGGAAGTCGCTTATTTGTTTATTCATTTCGATTAATTTATATTTCTTGTTTTTATTTTCATTTTTTTATTTTATATATTTATTTATTGTTTTCGGTTTTAGATGTTTTATTAACGTAGTAAAAAATGGTGTGGGTATTTGATTAGGTCGTTTTTGTAATAGTCTGCTTTGGCCTGGAAAGATAATTAAAGCTATTTATTCGTCCAATTTTTGGATTGATCGTCGTAATCTATTTTATTATTTTGGCGGGGGACAGTTTTTAATTTGTTTATTATTTTATTCATTGATAGGGATTTTTATTTTTACTTATTTTTGCTCATTTATGTTTATTTTTATTAGTTCTAACGGTTATTTTAGCGGGGGCGATTTGTTCATTGATTTATTTATTTGGATTAATTTTACTTGTTTTTTCTTATTTATTTACTTATTTTTTATTTTGTATATTTTATTTACATTATTCGGTTTTCGATTTTTGAGTAACGTAGTAATTTTTATCGTTATATAGCAGTTATTGCTATTTTCTCGTCCAATTTTTAGATTGGTTGTTGTAGTCTATTCTAATGGTTATTTTGGCGGGATTGGTTTGTTAATTTGTTTATTGTTTATTTATTTATTTGTATTGATTATTTTTACTTGTTTTTTTTTGTATTTTTTTTTATTCATTCTATTTCATCTATTCTAACGGGAGTGGTTTGTTAATTTGTTTAATATTTGCTTGGGTTACTTGATTTTACTTGATTTTTTATTTTATTTTGTTTATTTTTATTTATTCTTTTCAGTTTCCGATTTTTAAGTAATGTAGTAAAAATTTGTTTTCGTATCTGTATTTTGAGATGAGCTGTAAGGTCTGATATGGTTGGAAATATTGTCTGACAGCCATGGTTTTTCCTGCTTGTATCTCATGGTGCAGAGTACTGTTGCCTGGCATAGAATTTTCCAGCAGCCATCCTCTTGAGCCAGGTGAGCATTACCTTCTTAAGGTACTTGATGTAAAATACGGCCATGTCGATCTGCAGGTGTCCCTTTCATAGATTAGTATAGGAAATAAAACTAATTACAATAACAGCTCCTTTCGTTGCAGCTAGACGGTCTCGTTTGAGTACCCCAAGCAATGCATTACTAATAAAATTTTACCCATAATCACTAGTGTTTTCAAAGAGAAGTTACAAAAATCAGATAAAAATTCCAGTGTGCAGTAATACTGTTTGCTGAAATACCTTATTGATGAAAGACGTCAATTCAGACAGCCAAAGATGGTATAATAATTTGAAGAATTCGAAACTCGGTGACATTAAAGGTAATTGAAATGCAGCAGTATACCTATCAACCATATCTGACCTTGCTTCACACATTGTCGAATCTTCTGGATGACATAGCATGGCACTAAGTAGAGATAGTGGCAGATTGTATTATATAACACATCAATGAGTTTTCTATGTAAAACTAGCCTCCATAATCCAAGGATCAGATACACCTAGAAAATTTGGGGTGTGATGGAAACGGATATTTTAAACCTGTATGTGTAGCTAACCTATCAGCAAGAATTTCGAGATTAACATATTAACAGTAAATTTCGAAAAGAATGCTTCCAAAAAATTGCCGAATCGTTGGCATATATTGTGTCCAACCTAATAATTGAAGATTATAAAATGACCAGTGTGTATGATTATATAAATTAACCGGTGAGTATATGTATACCGTAACAGAACATCTCTTTCTAAATATTTTGGCATTTAAAAGAAATTAATAAAACTCCTACCGTAAAATGGAATATATTTAAAAAAAAAAAAAAAAAAAAAAAAATAAAACGAGAATCTGTAAATCCTTTTATGACCCATGTCCCCTGCGTTTACAAGAAAAACTGCATAATATAAATTATTATTTTTGTGTGTGGCACGTCTCGTATCGTAGAGTAATATATCATAAACCTTCTTTTTCCTCCTTTCTTTTATCTTCTCCTTTTAAAACTGATTTTGTTTTCTGAATTGACACTGTCATCACAAAAGCACATACTTACATGTACCAGTCATTACTTCTAAAAATTATCTTTATATCCGGCTACACACACGACAACTGCGATAATATGGTCGTCCCACGCATCTTATCATCACAAGCATTCCTTATCAGTTTGACTTCTACTTTGTAATTTCTTTCATATCTTTTGCTATCTTTTCAATGACTGCTTCCATCAACAAAGTTTCCATCTCGGTTTACTGTTCCGAGGTGTCTCCTTTTTTTTTTTTAATTTTGCCCAATAAATTTTATACATTTTTTTTTCTTTTTTTGTAAGCTTGAATCCAATTTTCAGCAGAGTTTGATAACAAGATATACGTTTCTTATTTATCCAAGAAACATTTATTAAAGGCAAATAAATAATGTATTTATATTTTTTGGGGGTTCATTCTACTCGCGCTCATCTTTCTATCGAATTTCGGCATGAAATAAATATTATATATTTCTATCTTTTTTTAAGCATTTCACTTTTTTTTTTTTGTGTGTGTGTGTCAGATAGACGAGTGAGCGTTGAATGGTTCACCGGCACTCCCACTTCCAAAGATCTAACCGTAAAGCCAAGCCTAAGATTTTTCGGAAGATTACATTACTGGTCGGGATGTTTAAGCTACAGAGGCACTTTAAATTTAAACTTCATTTTAAATTTTTGACGTTCGGCGTATGTTCAGCTATGACCTATCCGAACTCACTCAGCTTTCTGCCTCGTTTGTTTGATATTAAGTTTTCCTTGTAGATTTTTTCTGTTCTTTTTTTTGTTGTAAAATTGTATATGGACAGATTAAAGCCTGACTTTTTGGACACTACCTGTCTCAGCATGGACACTCTAGTGACTCCTCCATCACCACAAGCGCCGGAGGTAGTAAAAGAGATTGTGACCAGATCTGACCGTCGTGTTAGGTGGCCCAAACATTTATTGACATAATTTTCTCTCAGGCGTTGATTTCGGAAGAACAATTACTGGAGGATGTTTATCCCTCCTAATCGAACTCTTCTTTTTTTCATTCGATTACAAAACCATTTTTTTTTTAATTTGTAATACATGTTTGGTTTGGTTTTTGTTACATTTTAGTATACCGCTGGTACAGGTTAATGAAACTGTCTGGAGAGGGAGTACTTATAGAGAGACCACAATTGTTTATCCTTAGGTTAAGCTCATAGGAGTTCAGCCCCTTCAGAGAGGAGAATACTTCTATCTCTTTAGTTTTTGCTTCCGTTTTTTTTTTTTTTTTTTTTTTGCTTCCTGACCACCAAAATTTTGAATTTTTCGGGGTATGTACAGCTAAAACCTATCCGAACTCACTCAGTTCTCTTCCTCGTTTGTTTGATATTAATTTTTTATTGTCGTTTTCCTTGTAGATTTTTGTTTTTTGTTTTTGTTTTTTTTGGGTTTTTTGTTTTTTGGTTCTAAAATTGCATAGGCCTCGGACCATATTACTTTTGAAAAAACAGGTTCACCTACATTCACACACGTTAAGTGAGGTCGAGCCTGATCAGTTCCTAAGATGGGTGACCGTATGGGCATACCATATTTTATAAGCTCGATGTGCGGTTGGTGTAATGGATAATAGATGGAAATTAGAAATCGGAGAATAAATTACAAATTCAAGTTGAATTTGCTAGAGTCACACGGGCGCAAATATCATTGTGAAAGTTATGAATCCAGCTTTTCTCCTTTCAGCGACGGGAGTAAATGCCTTGTTTTGTTCAATGATGTACAGGGTGACCAAAAAACAAACAGAATTTTTTGAAGTGCGTACTGCCAGACATGAGCAAGTGACAACACTGCGAGACAGTGACCTTGAGCAAGCAAACATTTCGCCATTTAGAATTCAAGGTGAAATTCACAGTATCCCAGCTGAGATGTTGCAGCAGTCAATGAGGAATCTCAACAGCAGATTTCAAGAATGCATTCGTACAGGAGGACGCCATCTACGGGCCGTAACTTTTAAAAAATGAAAATTCCATCATTGTTTCTTAAATGGCATGTTTTAAGGTTTCAATTACTAAGAATAAAATATTTTTTCTTTCATCACTCTTGGTTTTATTGGATTGTTAAATGTTCCCTCTAAACGATATCAGGTAAAATTTAGTAAAAAAAAAAAGAGAAAAGATTTAAGACAGCGGTGTTGGTGTAAAATAATCAATCAGCTCCTTGATCCCTAGTCAAGAAAAGAAAAAAGAAAAAAAAAAACCGACAGAGTAAATTAAGCAAAAACGTAAAAGTGCTCAGTACATGAAGTAGAGCAAAATCCAAAAACATAGTGAGCCACAATCTATCTACCAACGTTTCACCTAATGGATCTTCAGGATACCAATACTTGGAAGGTGGGTTCTGGATCACTAGGCTATAAGGTTATATATATATATATATATATATATATATATATATATATATATATATATATATATATATATATATTGTAAAATTCTGTTTTTGCAATTTTTTATTAGCTTTTAAAAATTTCCGAATGACTTGTGTTATGTCATCTGTAAATTTATCAGAGAACATATTTATCTTAAATTTATTTTTTCCGCATAACTCGAGTTAGATTGGAAATTCATGGGTCTATTATGCCAATCATCACTGTCATATATCAAGTTCGCATGTCGGAATGAACTAGTACGTTTTTAAAATTTAAAAATACATACACACACGCGCGCACACACACACACACACACACACATATATATATATATATATATATATATATATATATATATATATATATATATATATATATATGATTTAAACAGACATGGAAATCTACCAAACTTCATCCGCAACACCCTCATAGAAAATAGACCAATAATAGCGTCATCCATATGTAAAAAAAAAGACAATGGCAGCATTGGCAATAAAAAAAAACCCAACATTCCATAAAATCAACTAGTAACACGGTTACAATGTGGTGGCCATGTTTGGAAAAAAAAATTCCTATAACTCTAGATACATATATATGTAAATCTACACATTCATTTAAAAATTTTAGTAATAATTAAATGAGTAGCCGAAAGTGCACGGTCAGACAAAATTGAAATAATAAAACAAAAAATATTAATATACAATCCAGTGTGTCTGAAAATTTTTTATCGTTCAAAACATGTGTGTGTGTATGTGTGTGTTTGCGTACAGATTGACAAAGTCGGATTGATATCTAGGCGCGCATCAATCTAATTTAATCCGTGCCAATCCTTTAATAACTTCAGGATCTATCTGAAAAACACAGTAAATCTAACAAAATTTCAGATCACATCCATTCCCGTAATGAACTTTTATATAGAAAAATGTCAACGTGAAACTTTAATGAAGAAAAAATAAGAGGTGAGTTTAAAAGTGAAAGAGAGAAAAAAAAAAAACGATAGGAAGAGTGAAATAAATCATAAGCAATAGAATCGCAAAGGAAATACCAGTTGTCTTGAAGACAATCACGCATTCAATACACATCGACTCGCTGTCCGAATTTGAATGATTTGTACAATCGCACCGCTGAGTCCCATGCGACTTGAGAGATTCTTGCAGACGACATGTGAAACGGAAGATGAGGTCTCGAATTATTGATGCTGTATTTAATCTTTTCATCATCTCAGGAGAATTTGACTTTGATGCTTTTAATTTTATTCATTCTCTCTTTTCATTTCGTTTTATCCTCCTTTCTTTTTATCTTCCTTTCTTTTTATCTTTCTTTCACACATTCATTCATTTTTCTTTCATTCTTTCCTTTACTCTTTCTTTTATTTTCTCTTTTTTTTCCTTTTTCCTCTCTTCTTTCTTACATTTTATTTCTCTTTCCTTCTTTCATTTTATATTTTCTCTTTTTTTCTTTCAGTTTCACTTTCTTTCTCCATTTTTCACTGTCATGCATTTTTTCTGCTTTCTTTGTATGTTCGTTTCTTTCCTTTTATTTTTCTTTCATTCTTTCGTCTTCTGTTTCTTTTATTTTCTCTTTTTTTCCTTCTTTCATTTTATCTTTCTTTTTATCTTTCTTTCGTTTACTCTTTCTTTGTTTCGGTTTTTCTTTCTTTTTTTCTTTCTTTCTTTTTTCTTTCTTTCTTTTTTCTTTCTTTCTTTCTTCCTTTCTTTCTTTCTTTCTTTCTTTCTTTTTTCTTTCTTCCTTCTTTCTTTCTTTCATTTTCACCACCTCTCATTTTTCCGCTTTGTTTGTTTGTACATTTCCTTCTTTCTTTCTCATCGATTTTTCTTTATTTCCCAATCTGACCGACTTTGTTCAATGACACAGTCTTTATGATTGACTATTTTCTCTCCTGCTGGTTCGTACGCCACCAGCCTTCCAACTTCGTTTTTAACTTCAGAAGATCTATTTTCTGAGATTTTTGTTACTGGGGTGCTTCATCATGGCACCATAGTGGTTAGCTGAAGAGCACGATCTAATGATTCCGACAATTTAGGAAAACACCCACATCAAAATGCGTGAGTGTGTCCAATTTACAAAAGATACTGTTTCAAATTTCGCCCCTTAGAGAATTAAGGAAATACACTCCAAACAATAACATTTCATTTCTGCTTGTTTTGGAATTTACGTGCTCCCATTTTTTTTGTGTGTGTGTGTGTTTTAACTTCGCAATTGAAAAATGATTGTTTCTTTCAATTTTTTGACAGAAACGGGTCTTCGAAGATCAGCGGAAAAAATCCAGGTCTGATCTCTCAAGAATCTTTGTACAGGAAGAATTTTCGCCCTGCTTTAAATTGGTTCAATCAAAGACACGTTCTAATACCTACAGCAATATTCGATGGAACGAGGTATTCTTTGGATATAATTATCATAAGCTAGTATGTGGATTCAGATGTTAAAAAAGATTTTATTATTTTTTCCTCGTGGTGTGGAAATTTTATCTTTATTTATTAATCAATTCACCCAAGTCAAGGCGATAATGCTATCAAGACGGAAAGGACTACTGGGAGTGAAAGAGAATGCGAAAACTTTAGTAGAAGGAAAAAGATGCCCAATCCTCGACAGAAAATAAGGGATAAACCTCTACTCATGTTCAAAAGGCTATGGAAAAGTCTGGACTCGAACCTATTAAAGAAAAAAAGAAAATTGTAAATAAGACTTCAAAGTTTAGGCGGGGGCGTTAGAAGTTAGAGTTGAAGTGGACTTTAGAAGGAACTAGAAAGGTAATCCTGAGCAAGAAGTAAGATTTATGCCTTTACCCATGTGCAAAATATCGAGAAGTAACGTGCTGAACTGTTGGCGAACATATCTAGTCCTTTCAAGAAGAATAAATGAATAAAATTTCAGAATTTGTGTGGAGACGTTAGAAGTATAGAATTGAAATAGAATTTAGAAGGAAGCGGAAACCCAATCCTAAACAGGAAACAAGGTATACATTTTTACTTTTCAAGACCAAGGGTGATGTTTAATTTATTTGTTGGTTTATTTTTTGTATGTTTCAAAGCCATTTCAATCACCTTTCGTTTATTTTTATTCTTTATCCATGGTTATTTTCTGTTTCATGCCAATATTTGAAATATTCCCTTCTTCATCTTTCCCTATCCTTCATACTTTATTTTCTTTATTCATTAACGTTCTCTTCTTTTTTCAGTCACTTTTAAAATGGTTCTTTCTTCTTTCCATTCTTCTTGTTTTCGACGTTTTTTGCCGTTTCCGTGAAACATGTCATCTATTGCTCATTTTTTTTTCCATTTTCCAGTCTTCTTTAACTTCTTTGCTGACCATTTCTTCTTCTTCGTCAGACATTTTGAATTTTTCTCTCTTTCTTCCCACCCTTTCATATATTCTATTTAATAGTCTTTTCTTTGTCAGCTATATATTCCTTTTTGATGAGACTTTTAAAAACATCAACATCATCTTCTTCTTCTTCTTTGATTTAGTCATCTTTGTATTTTTCCTTTGTAAGGTTCTTTTAATATTTTCTGACATTTCTTTTTAAATTGATTCATTCATAAGCCTTTCTCTTCCGTTATCATTCGTTTATCGCGTTTTCTTTGTCAATGTTTCTTCATTCTTATGCCAGCCACGAAGTACATGTGATCCAATGTGATAGAGGTTTTTTTTCCAAAATTCACCTCACTATTTTTAATACATTTATTTCTTTTTTTTTTCAGAACTTAGATTAAATATTATCAGGTAAGATAAGAAAAGTGAAATTTCACTAAGATAGTCTAAGTTCTGAAAAAAAAAAGAAAGAAATCTATATAAAATACTGAAGTGATTTTTGGAACACCCTGTATGCGAAATTTCACTATTTTCGCCTAAGTTCTGAAAATAAAAAGAAATGTATGTAAAATAAATCGGTGCTTTTTGGAAGACCATATATAGGGTGTTTCAGTAACTTTGACCGATTTTAAATGTGAATTAAATTTAAGCGACTAATGACTTTTTTTCTTTTTGTTTCAAATTTAACAACTTGTCTTTGGCAATTTCAACCATGGAAAGATTAATAATCAAACAATGTGTTATCAAAGTTATCGAAGCCTATTACGAAAATGCACGTTCAAACACAAATTACTTCGCGATTTTTTGGTCAACATAATCGATGTAACGTTGACTCAGAGAGGTTTAATTCCTGCGCGTGATCATAGTAGACATGTCTGAATATTCGTCCATATTCTCCTGCACTGTTTACAGCTGAACGGCGTAAACGAGCACGCAATGGTATATTCACATCTACCAGCGACCCAGTTTACTTGAAGTTACGAACAATTTTTTCCAGTGGCACTCTTGAAACTTTGATTGTTAATATTTCTATAGTTGAAATTGCAAAAGACTTAAGTTGTTAAATCTGAAAGAAAATACATTTTATCTTAACGATTTCAAGATATTTTTGTGTAATTTTGGTAAATATATCTGTTAAATGAGATGTGAGTATTATTTCCATGTTTGCGTAATAATCAGATATTCTCAAGACATGACCAGTCCACCGTAACTGAGACTGTATGAGAAAAGTCTCGATTCCTCCAATATTATACCTGTTAATCAGGTCTACATTAGATGTCCTATCTTGAAGGTTAACTCCACAGATTGCACGCAGACATCTTTACTGGACAGCATCCAGCTGGCGTATATGGTACCTATATATCCACGATTCTGAGCCGTACAAAAGAATGGCAAGTACAACAGCTCTGTAAACCCGAATTTTGGTATCCATCGAATACCCCGCTCATTCCACAAGAGATGGCGAAGTTTGCCTAAAGCACTGGTGGTCTTAGCAATCCGATGCATGATTTCATCATCTAAAGTTCCACTGTAGTTGACTTTTCTACCAAGAAAGGTGAAAGACTTTACATAGTCCAGGGCTTTGTCTTCTCCTTTCAATGGTCTCTCTGGAAATTTGTAGAGTGGTGCTTTTTGTTTCTCACCACATATTTACTTCGGGGTAGGACAAGGCTGGTGCACTACTTCAATTTTCTTTATGCTAAGTGTAAGACCAAAGGCTTTACATGCAGCAGAGAA
Organism: Acanthosepion lycidas; assembly: GCA_963932145.1. Taxonomy (NCBI): domain Eukaryota; kingdom Metazoa; phylum Mollusca; class Cephalopoda; order Sepiida; family Sepiidae; genus Acanthosepion; species Acanthosepion lycidas. Next base: position 96,781,944 of record OZ010583.1, read on the forward strand.
ACGATTTATTAGATGTTGTGCCTACTCAAATGATGTCCCTACAAGAGCAGCATCTTCAGCAAACAACAAATCAGGAATAATACGCGTACGAAGGTGGGTCTTGGCTTTGAAGCGCTGATGATTGAAGAGACCACCAGTTGTTCGTAAGTGTCTGCAAATGCATATTTCAGCTTCACCGAGAAGAAAAGGTGAAAAAGGACAGGAACCATGACACAACCTTGCTTGGTGGCATTTGTAATTTCAAATGATTCTGACATCATACCATCAGACACGATATTACCTTTCATTTCTTCATGAAAGGAGATGATAAGCTTATCATGTTTTCAGGGATACCGAGTTTCCTCAAGATTTGCCAAAGAGCATCTCTATTCACAGTGTCAAAGGCCTTCGACGAAGAGAAAATATCATGTCAGTGGTGCACCGACTAGACCGAAAAACACACTGCGATTCAGGATAGATGTCGTCAAAAAGGTGTATAATGATTCTGTTTACAATCAGTCTAATTAGGATTTTGCATGCAATTGAAAATAGTGATATCCCCCGATGATTATCACAGACACACTTGGAACCCTTGTTTCTAGAGGTGTTTGATAGAGGCGCCTTTATAATCCTGTGGGACACAGCCTGCCTTCCATATCTCCAAGAAAGGGAGATGTAACTTTTTTACCAACTTTTGGCCACCAGGGTTATACACTCCCGGTGGAATAGAATCCTTAGGAGTAGGTGATTTTCCAGATAAGATTTGCTTGATGGAGTCAATAGATAGATAGATAGATAGATAGATAGATAGAGATTTTAGGAAAAGAAAAAATGAAAAATGGATCGAGCTTTTTTAAAAGTGTTTATGTTCTGTGGTGCCATATTCAGGATAACAAATAATAAATAGAATAATATCTCACAGAAAGGCGTTTTAAAGAGATTAAATACAAGTTATGTGTAGAAAATGGTGCAATTTGTAATGGAGAGATAGTGGGCCCGCCTGCAACGCAAAGTAACAAAGTTATAAAAATGTATAAATGATGATGTTCATCAAGGAATAACGTCTATATATAGAAGATTAAGGTTAGAGGCATGGTGGCCAGGCTATTCTAAAGATGTAGAAGAATACATAAAAAGGTGTCAAATGCTCAATGCCAGCAGAAAATTTAGACAGACAAAAAGATGTACATGGCCTAATGATTCCCACCCTTGGGATAGTGTACACATGAATCATGCTCATGTTAATGGAGGATATTATTATTGATACTGCTAGATATATATTCAACCTGGCCAGAAGTAATACAAGTCTCCAACGAAATAAGATAGACCGTGAAACAAACGTTAAGTATCTGACAACGCCCCCAGATTTCTGTAACGAGGAGCTATGCCAATAGTTGGACAAAATTGGATGCAAATCATATAAAACCCCAGTTGAGCGCATGCTACTTCCCGTGAATCAGTAACAATACAGTAGAGCATGTTGTTTCCACACCGTTGCCAATGGTGTAGTCAACTGCCTTCGTCCACTGTGAAGCACCAGTATGGGAAGAAATCGAATTCTTTCTTTACAGAAATATTAGGTTGGTGAAAAAATACTGACGTAATAATGTCGTTTTTGACGTTAAAAAATACGTCAAAAAACGACATTGTTACGTCATTATTTTTGCACCAAACTAATAGATTGAGCTATAAAATGTTATCCAATGTATAAACCGACTCTAGAACAAATCTGTCGAAATAATGAGATAAGAACAATACAATCAACACAAAAAGTAGGTTCAGTTGTCTAATGTAAGCATTATGGTTGTCCAACTTGAAAATGAATAGACTATATCGTTATCGAAAGCGTAGTAACATTTTATGCTCTTTCACACTCTGAGGTTTCTACAATCATTCTAAATGCTTGCGCTCTCAATGAGGCGCCATGTCACGAGTTTACTTCATACGGGAAAAAAGGGTCGGGTTAGTCTATCTATTCAGAAAGTACCCGAGACAGATTAGAACAAAAACGGAGTTTTGCTGACATATAAGGGGTGGAGCGGTCCAATAATCACTTTCGGTTTGGATTCATTTACATGGTCATGTCACGTAAAATTCTTATTTTCCCATCTGCAGTATCTTTCCCATAGACCCGACCTTGCAAGCCAGCTGCTACATGATAGCTATAACCACGGAAAATGATCATATGAGTAGCTTTTTTTTTTATTCGACCTGTAAAGACGTTTTTTTTTTAGCTAGGACAATTCATGCTACATCCAAAAAATCGAATCATCCACATTCCCCCTGTATTCCAAATGCAAAGAGAAAAGAGTTAGAAATGTTGTTTTTTTCCAGATAATTACTACTTCTATTTGGATACTTCTCAGAGCAGTATAACTCTTTAAATCAACTGTCATTCTTTATTGATCCTAATAATCGTCATGTCCTACCACGTTTCATTCATATCAAGCCTCATTTATCCTTATCGTTTTAACAGTATGATTCCGATCATTGTCCTTCAATAAGTTTACAAAATAAAATTAAGAAATTTAAAAAGGAAACGTTTAGTATTTATATATTCAATTGGGAAAGTTTATACAACTAACCCTAAACCAATTTCTTAAAGAATAAAATCAATTTACAACTAAGTAAGTCTTTATACACGTTAATCTAGACGCTGATGTCCTTCTTTCGTTTCTTGGCACTGATTTGGAAAGTTTCTATAGCATTCAAGGAATGAGAGGCTTAATAAATACACCAGACTGGCCTGTGGATGACAGATTTCTTTCCAATTCAGCGCGGTGCTTAAAGTTATATCGATTAGGAAAATATCATTTTGATTCTCATATAAAATGGTAAAGACTTAGAGAGAAATGAAGAAAATAATTTATATTTCCTTATCGAACCATCTCTTAATGGCCGAGAATCGAATTATTAATGACTTTACAAAATTTGGCGAACGGCTCTAGTTAGTCTGATAACCTTACAAATCACTTAAAATGTGTTTGTCTTCATTGAATCCGATGTCAATCGATTCGGAACCCAATTACCCCAGAATGCAAAAAAGTTAAATATTAATTCTCTTCTTCGCTCGTTCTGTATTTTTTGTTATCATATCAACCCATGGAAGGCGGTAAAGCCACTAAGACACAAGAGGTTCTGAGTGTGAAAGAATAAGAAAAAATGAGAATCATTGTTAAGAAATGAGAATAGAGGAGTAATCAAGAAAAGAGAAGATAACGATTGACATCGCATTTAAATTTTTGAAGTTGAAAGCATGGAGCCGAAAGAAAGTTCCACAAGCGAGAAATGTGATAGAAGAAACTGATTACATAGAAGTTACGGTTGCATCTAGTCAATCCAACTGTAAATTGATGATATCTTGCCGCCAATCTAGTACTGCCATTAAATTCATAAAGTCTAGGTACTACAGCGGATAGATCATTTGAAATATCATGAAAATATTTATAGAAAAGGCGCAGGTGAGCTACACCACGGTGGATGGAAAATGGTTAAGACCAATAATATTGCTGATTCTTCTTCGGATTTTATCAAGAATTTCTAGATATACAACAGGAGCACCGGGCCGTATGTGGCATCAATATTTAAACCATGGACGAAGGGTTGACTTAAAAATAGGCAAGACACATTCAGGGGAGAGAACTTTTGTAGCACGAAACAGTGGAGCAGCTTCTTAGCAGCTGACAGATAAATGGATAAATAGAACCTAAGAGATTCAGTATAATCTTTGTACACATTATTTATCATCTCTCACTACCGTCTCTGCCTTTGAACAGAGTGCGCTCAGGGGCTTCTCTTTCAAAAGACAGAGGGCCAATTGAGAAAATTATACTGAAGAGGTGCCCAGCCCTGGGGAAAAGCTGCCCGATGCCGCGCCCTCCCATCGCACAAGAGGGAGAGATCAGTGCATGCACCGATGCCAGCGCAACCGACGGTTGCGGGGGTTGTGGGCAATTTTTGTCCCTTGCCCGGGTGTACGCACTCGGGTCCCCACTTTAAAGAGAACTTGTGTCACATCTCGTCCTCGTAGGGGAACGAGTAAACACCGTATAATCTTTGTGTGATGCCAAGAATGTTAGGCGCAACGAGTCACTTTCATGGAGGTTAGTTATCAACTATGCTGTTGAGAGGCAGGAAGAAGTCTTCAGGTGTCCGGCTATAATTATTTGGCTGTGTGTATTATCGCCGTACAGTGATATTACTGATCTCATTAAAGTCGCTATATAGTGAATATAACAATGACTTTATTATCACCGTTCAATAATATATCTTCCGGTATTTTCACCGAGAGTCTAAAATAATATATTCTTATGTATCTGTCATGGGTCCTTACCTATAATTACAGAATTAACTCTTCCTAACACTATGTATACTACGCCCCACAAGAGAGAGGGTCGGACCAAGCCGAGCTTCTCGGTTTGACGGTCGAACTCTCTTCCTCTAAGCAGAGAGGAACTCGAACGAGGCTCCGCTGAAAGGCAGAGTCTCGTTCGGGGAGTTTGACCAAACCGATCCTATTTATACGGGTTTTACGGTCATTTTTGGCCGAGCCTACGGGATCGGGAAACCCACGTTAAACTCGGCCTTGTGCCACATGCAACCCTCGTGGTAGGGTGGCTAGTTACCGAATCAAGCTGATCTTCTCGGCTTGACGGACGAACTCTCTGCCTCTGAGCAGAGAGGAACCCGGACGAGGCTCTGCCACATGCATCCCTCGTGGGTGGGGGTGCTAGATACCGAATCGAGTCGAGCCGATAGTAGTTCACTCCAAACCAGACTGACATTCATACTAACACCTTCCACATATTGTATTATTATTTCATGTAATATACCTTCGTTATTTCTATTCTTGTTTTCGTGTTTCCTTGGTCCTAACCTGGACCATAACATTATTAATTCCAGCTATAAGAAAGTAAATGGTATTTAATAAAAGTACATTGATATTAAAATGAAAAGGCATTTTATAAAAGGCTGAGTGGATTATCACTGTACAGTGAACTTCTACGGTTAAGGTTTTTCCTCCATGTTGTCTTGGCTGGTAGCATAATCTAAAATTTATTACAGGCTGGTTGAGTGATAAAGAAAATTCTCCCGAAATTCTTCTCTCTATACCTTCGTGACCTGAGTTTGATGATATATGATATCCGGCAGTAAGACCTCTGATTGGGTGAATTTTAGGATCGTAGCACCAACCCTTAACAGCTCTTGTTCCAAGGTCCATCTTATTTCTGGGTGGTTGCTCCTCTAAAGGCTCCGCCTCTCGCCAAATAGAGGTCCCACGAACCAAAACCAACAGTATATTTTTTATAATAAATTGACAAATAATACATTTGTATAGCAAAACGAAAACAAATACAACACAAAAAAATGTATTTTTATCGTAAAATTACTAATAATCGGACAGTTATGTGCCATACATGATACACGCTTAGGCGATCATGTATCTTTCGACACATGACTCACGAGACATATTTTTTCCGCAGTCGGTTGCCATTTTTTCTGCAGTAGACAAGTTGCCATCAAAAGCTATAGAACTCGGTCTGTCCTACTATCTACCCATAGCTGGAGGGGAGGAGAAGACGAGGATTTATACCTTTCCCAAGGGTATTAGCACGTAAGTGAATGTAATGGATTCGACTGGAATTCGAATTTGGCTCCACCTCCTCTAATAATACATATCTAAAAAGAAAAAAAAAACATAACTTAAATGTATAAAATTTTGTGCAAAATATATTTATTTGAAAGCATAAAATCAACCAATTCTATACTTTCTCCTCTTTACCCTCGGACTACCTCCTAACAACGTCCGATGCTAAACAAATCTCCTGATATTCCTCCCGCCCAGCTGTAAAAAAAGTAAGTCTTCGACTTTCGAGTGCATTGCAGATTATAGATCTCTAAATGAAAGCAAAATATACAAAAGTTTTAATCATTATAAATCCAATCAAAGAAATCACTTTACGAATATGTGCACATTAGGGATACTGGTCAAATTCCCATCACGTGAGCAGATTTAAGATATCATAGATGTTCTCTTACCTTTCTAAGGTGTCTATATAAATAACATATCCAGCAAGACTTCAATTTTCTAAAGTTCTTTTTTTCCACTATAAAGACACTTGAATTTCCTTCTCTGAGCATAGCTACATAGATCTGACCATGCAAGAAACATTTGAATTATTTTCTAACGTTTATATTAATAAGTTTATCTCCTCCTTTGCAAATAGTATCTTGCTTTGAAGAAAATAATACAATTGCCAAATAATTTTTGTGTCTTGAGGGCTAAAAACCGTTTTGTATCCTTGCCAAAAATATCCGCGAAGAACGATGCAATCTCTTCAGAAAAAAAATGTCATTTGCCGACGTCGAAAACCGCTCCATTTACTCAGCACAGAAAATGACTATAGACATATAAGCATAAGTATTTACAAGAGTTACAGCATGGCTGAATTAGGTGCCTTTGTTCCACTGATGGCAAATAGCACTGGTTGAACTCAGGTAACAAACACATAGACAGGATTTTGAAATCTGATTTTAACACAGCCACTTGTCTTATTTAAAAGCAAGGCGATACTAATTAGTGTCTTCGAAAGTAATACTGTCTAACCAGAAAAAAATTTAAAACACATTTTAAAAACCCGTTCAAAAACAAAGTTGCAATAGAAGTTATCTTGCCTCTCTAAAGATTTCTGTGTATGCAACGTTTTCAATAAGACATCTATTTTCGAATATTCTTTTTTTATTCATTATGCTAAGCCCAGTTGAATTTCCTACTTCGGATATAGCGAAATAGCACTGACCATGCGAGAAACATTTTGAATAATTTGTAAATGTTTATATTAATAATAATGCAATAGATTTGTCAGCTACTGGAAAACTTAAAAACAACACAATGGAAAGATTAAACAACAAACAAAAACAGCCTGCGTAGAAGGCAGGATTAAAGCGAGACATTGAGGAAATCAGATGTGAATTATCGAAACTAGAGATTTCAAGAAATTCAAGTATTTCAACACAGAAAAGCAGGAAGAACAAGTGGTTGCCTTTGTTCCACTGATGGTAGATAGCAATGGTGGAACTCAGGTAACAAATACATAGACAGAATTTTGAAATCTGATTTTAACACAGCCGTAAGGAAAAAAAAATGTCATTCGACGACGTCGAAAAAACGGTCCGTTTACTCAGCACAGAAAATGACTATAGACATACAGGAAGTATTTATAAGAGTTACCACATGGCTGAAGTGGTTGCCTTGCTTCCACTGACGGTAGATGTCACTGGTCGAGCAAATAAAAAGACAGCATTTTGAATTCTAAACACAGGAACTTGTCTTGTTTCAGACAAACAGAAAAGCGGTATTAATTAGGGTATTCGAAAATAATTAAATATTACCAGAAAGGATATAATAAGTTTAACTTTTATTAGTGCAATGAAAACGGACAAATTAAATGAATATTCATAACAAAAAAGAACAAATTCATAACGAAAAAGCTGGTGTCATGGAAAATATATTACCGTAACAATGTTAATACCGAAAAATGACAACAATTTAAAAAACAGAGAGCTAAATACAGTTTTTTTCCAGTCCTTTCACATCAGAGCAAAGATTAAGAATAAAACTGAACACATAGACTAAAATAAAGCCACACCCAAGACAGATGTTATATATAAGAAAATATAACATTTAGTGGTTAATTACATTTAAACCAACCAACCAAATATTCCTTCTGCTTACAAAGATATCGCTGATAGGACTTAATATATATTGATTTAAATATTTTCACATGATACTTGGAATTAGCCCTACTATCAATTCTTCATCTACCGCTTAACCTGTTACATTTACGCACCTATGGACATTGCCGACATTTCCCAAGCGAATATTGGCTGGTACGTGTTGGTTGATGCGCAGTTTCAAAGTCTGACCACTTCTTGCGTGATCAGAATCGCATTTACTTCCAAACTGGTAACTTACTGAAGTAATCTGAGGGATATGTAGAATATTCTCCCGCATCCGTCTCACGGCCAGCAATACGTGAATTGGTGGAGAAATCAAAAACAGAAATCTTGTTTAACAAATTATCGGAAAAGAGAAAGGACATTTTTGGGGACAAACCACGCTTACGAGATTTTTGCTTCCTCAACACTCGCTAAGAAGTTTTTGTTTAAAAAAAGAAAAACATTTCACCCAAGCAAGAAAGGAAATACCCCTAGTGCGCTGAGGGTTAGAGAGAGTGAATGTGAAAGAGAAAACTGAAAATATGAGGATCGAGGAAAGAGTCAAAGATGATAGCAATTGATGTTAAATCTTTGAACATTTTAGTTATCAGACGTAAGTAAACGGAAGGGAGTTCCATTGGTGGGAAGTGCGAGAAAAGAAAATGGAACGGAAGTGGCGGTGGCATTTAGCCATTTCAACTTTAAAAGGATGGTACCTAGACGCCAATCTAGTAGGACGCTTGAATTCATGTAGTCGGGGCAGCAAAGGAAAAAGCTTCCCAGGAGAGTTGTCATGAAAATATTTGTAGAAAAAACAGAGGGAAGCCACCTTACGTCAGTAAGAACTTGGCTGAAGTCGAGTTGCCAAGTCAGGGTCGAGTACATTACAGATCCTTATTTGCATTTTTTCAAGAAGCTCCAACTGTACGACAAGAGCACAAGACCAGATATAGCAATAGTATTCAGTGCACGGAAGAATGGTAGAATTGTAAATGTGCAAGATGGTTTCTGATAAGAAAAATTCTGGTACGATACAGTGAGCCAAATGTTCTTGCAGTAGATGCAGCTGGTGATTCGATGTAGTCGCTCCACTTCACATCACGGAAGGACCAGTGTATTTCTTTCTTAGAGTCTAGCGGCACCCATGTGATGGGGTTTAAATGAAAGTAGTTTTGTTTTGGAGACGTTAAAATTTACAAACTTTTTGTTGTCCCAGTTTACCACTGATTTGGCGGCTTTTTCGAGAGAAGCTGCCAGGTATACTTTGTCAGATCTGTCGGATTTGCTATTGAGACAGGGGTAAATGGCTGTGTCACCTGCATGAATACCTACTTGGGAACATCGGTGAAATAATTGATGCAGAGCAGAAACTGCGTAAATTTAATTTCTGTATGTAATTTAGTCACAGAACATATTACCAAAGCAAGATCAACCGATGTCTTAAAGTTTATTATTTGGCTGTTTAGAATAGAAAGAATCCCTTTTGTTACACAAACACGTGAAAGTTGGTTTCAAGTCCACCGACATGAGAAATCCGTAATCTCATCTGTGTATAATGGTAATACTAATGCTAATATTAGCATCAGAATGCATAGTTTTTAGGAAAAAGATCACCCCAAAGTGTGAATGTCAAATCAGAGGTCCTAAAATCAAACAAGTGCGGTAATTTAAATATCTGGGACGTGTTTTAACAGGGGACGGAAAGTGCGACACTGAAATCCGGAGGCGTATTGGGATAGCAAAATACGCCTTTCAAAAGTTAAGCAGCGTATTAAGAACCAAAAGGATTTCATTAGAAACAAAGACAAGTGTATTTAACTGTTATGTAACATATATATATATATATTAGGTTGGTGCAAAAATAATGACGTAATAATGTCGTTTTTAGACGTATTTTTAACGTCATAAAACGACATTATTACGTCATTATTTTTGCACCAACCTATAGTAGTGAATGCTTGACGATCTCCCAAAGATGAAGAAGAGACTTGAAGCAACAGAAATGTAGTTCTGCAGAAGGATGTTGAGGATACTGGGACTCAAACATGTGATCAACAAGGAAGTTTTTTTTAGAAAATCGAAACAAAATGGAAAGTAATATTTGACATTAGTAAGAGGTTGCTGGGATATAATTTTATATGTAATCCTATAAATGGTGTAAACATGATTGCATCGACAATTCTAGAACATATCATCATACAGCTGCCTCCTTGCTGTCTTGTTTTAACCACAGGCATATCTGCATCGGACAAAATCCATCCTTAGGTTCATTCATTATGTCCATCGAGTAACCGCCGCTCCCAAGATTCGTCGGTGAAAATTACTTTAGAAAATTCAATTTTCATAGATTTGTTGGGCGAATTTTGATGAGAGAATTTTGCCTAGAAGATTTCTAGGGAAATGCCAATTTGCAAAGTATTCTACGTCTTTTTTTTTTTTTTTTTGCTTTTAGACTCTCTTAATTCCAACCTGTCTAAAGCTCTGAGCATTGGTCAAAAGTGGTTGTTTCGCCATAACTCGCTTTACTTTGTGTACCGATGAAGGAGAAACGTTCTTAAAGTTTCTTCGTTTGCTTCCGGTTCTCAACTTAGTTATATTTTTAACAGCCCTCTTTATCGTTCGATTATCTCTGCGAACCAGCTTTGATATCTTCAATGTGGAGATTCCCTTAATCAATAAATTTGTTATCTTCTACTATTCACCATTTGTAAGATCCTTTCATTACCAAAGTTCCAACAAAAAATTATGAAAACAAAAAAAACAAGTTTTTATTAGATTTATCAGTCAGTTAGGTATCATGAGTTATACACGCTCAGGCGATCATGCATCTTTCGATACATGACTGACGAAGCAGATTTTTTTCCTGTAGCAGGTTGCCATTTCTTTCTACGGCAGACCCATTTTAGTCCAATACTACAGAATCTAGTCTCTTCAGCTATTTATCCATAGCTGGGGGGAGAGAAGAAGGGGAGTCATATCTTTCCCGAGACTATTAGCACGTATATAGTGGACTCAACTGGAATTCGAACTCGACTTTCCGATTTTCAAACTCGGCTCTCCGATTCAACATTTAAGAGGTCTTAAACTAATATTAGTTTAATCTCCATAATTACTTCGGTCAGTCTATTTTACGATTGCGTTTCAGTCATCGGGCAGAGTGTAACACAGTTGCAGCGCTGTTCTCGGACAGAGATGTACGTGAGGGTAATAAATACTGCTAGTTTCTGGGGAACATTTGCCCAAGGCTGCCCCTCCTCCGCATTGCACTAGAGAATGGCGTTGGTAGGAGCTGGTCAATTTTTATCTTCGGCCTGGGGATAAACGCACTGGTTCCCCCACAGTAAACACCGACTTTCACATTATTGATATCTAAGTGGTACGGGGTATTTGACTTAAGCGAGTTTATAAAATTATATTTCTTGTTTCTTCTTTTATGTGTCGTTTCCCTTCAGGACATAGGTGATCATAGCCCTCCACATCTTCTCTGCCCCTTGTAGCTCTTAATAAGTTTTGTCTTTTTGTTATTTCTCACAAACGCTGTTTTACCATCCATTTGTTGGCTTATCAAATATGTTTCGCACTGCCTTCGCCTGTCCTGTGTGTATCAGGCTTTCCGAACCTTCCTTTTTCATTACGCACCCCAGAAATTTAAGCTGCCTCTTCTCGATGTTAACTATGAGTTCCTTGTTTACATTTCCTCCAAAACCTCGTTTTTGCTTACATGTTCGGACCATTCTATCTTCAGCAGCTGGCTGTAGAAACAGATTTGTGTTTGCTTGAAGTCGATTTTTCATCTTTGAAGAGATTCTCCAGCATTCGCTGCCATATGGGAGGATAGATAATGTTTAAGGTATGCATATTCTTAAATGCATTATGGCTTTTGCACAAGCTGCCAAACTCTTCTTTTAACAAATTGTCGAGGCAAAAGCATTAAGACCCGTCACCCACAGGTTTTACGTCAGTTGAATGATCTCCATTCAGGACACGTGAGTGGCTTCATTTCAGATCGCTGGCATCTGTCTTAAGAGAGTGTACTCGGTGACCACAAAGTGAAATGAAACATTCATTAAATTCTAACAAAACGAAGTTGAACGAAAATAAGTCTGATACGATATTTTCCTTACGAGAAAGCCGATAAACTTGAGATCTAAGTTGATTGATGTTCTTAGAAAGCTGCCGCTATTGAACATGATTACGATTGCAGATCAAAGCGAACCGAATGCAATTCTTCAGCGAACTTAAATACGCAAATATATATATATATATAAAAAAGATTCTGCCTAAGTTTAAATTTTAGATTTTATTTAAAAAGAAACAAATCAGCCAACCAACAAACAGGAAAATCTACAAGACGTAAAGATACGGACAAAATGTGGCGGTGTTTAATCTAGATAACTGCATCATTATATCGAAAAATAAAGATCCGGTTTGTAATTGAGCATTAAAATAAAAATAACAAAAACTTATCGGTAAAGATCAGGTAACTAAGACAACACCGAGAAACGGCTTTTGCTAGTTTAATCTGTGGAAATTTCACGGGTATTCCTATTTGAATTTTCTGACAAATCTTAATTCTTCAGTTAATGATTGAATAAACTCATGGTGGGTTGTACGACAATATGAACTACATATCTTGATTCCACCAGATCTAACATGGCTAGAATCCGTCAGCAAACTGACCCACATTCCATTTGTATTCCATCAATAAAAAGTAAGTTTCACTCGAATAACTCCTTACTGCGAACCATTGCTCTCTGGAACCGACTCACAAAAAAGATGTTTTTCCAGATCACTATCCTAACATGTTCAAACCTAGAGTTAGCCGTTATCTTCGCCTCTTATCTATATAAACTACACTTTAACGTAAGACTCTAAGTTGTGAGATCCCCGGGGACTTCTACAGGGTGAACTTTACTGAAAAAAAAAAAACAAGAAGAAATTACTCTATTAAATCATTAAAAGTTTGTGCTTAATAACCTTAAAACTATCACAATAACAATCATAAATATGAATTCTGGTCGTTATTTTAAAAGGTAAGAGGTAAGATTTGAAATTAAAATCTTTTTTCTACTTCACTGAAACAGTAAACATTCTATATTTCATTCTTTCTTTCATTTTTTCCATGAGACCAAGTTACGTCTTTGATATATTTTTTGTCTTCTCACGCGATCAAAACGGAATGGTCACTTATTTATGGGGTATTAGCAGGAGATGTTAAACACATATTTCTTTCTTGTTTTCTTTCTTTTTTTTCTATGAGACAAAGATACGTCTTTGATATGTTTTTAGTTTTCTCACCCGATCAAAACGCGATGGTCAATTATTTATGGGGTATTAGCAGGAGATGTTAAACACATCTTTCTTTCTTGCCTCCTTTCTTTTTTTCCATGAGACAAAGATACGTCTTTGATATGTTTTTTTTGTTTTCTCACGTGATCAAAACGGAATGGTCAATTATTAGGTTGGTGCAAAAATAATGACGTAATAATGTCGTTTTTGACCTATTTTTAACGTCAAAAAACGACATTATTACGTCATTATTTTTGCACCAACCTAATATTTATTGAGTACTAGCTGGAGATGTTAAACATATCTTTTTTTCTTTCTTTCGTTCTTTCTTTCATTATTTCCATGAGACCAAGTTACGTCTTTGATATGTTTTTAGTTTTCTCACGTGATCAAAACGAAATGGTCAATTAGTTATGAGGTATTAGAAGGAGATGTTTAACACCTTTCTTTCTTTCTTTCATTTTTCCCATGAAACCAAGTTACGTCTTTTATATGTTTTTTGTCTTCTCATGCGATAAAAAGGGAATGGTCAATTATTTATGAAGTATTAACAGGTGATGTTAAACACCTCTATCTATCTATCTATCTATCTATCTATCTATCTATCTATCTATCTATCTATCTATCTATCTTTCTTTCCATGAGACCAAGTTACGTCTTTGTTATGTTTGTTGTATTCTCACTCAATCAAAACGGAATGGTCAATTATTTATGGGGTATTAGAAGGAGATGTTAAACACATCTTTCTTTCTTTCATTTTTTCATGAGACCAAGTTACGTCTTTGATGTTTTTAGTTTTCTCACCCGATCAAAACGCGATTGTCAATTATTTATGGGGTACTAGCTGGACATGTTAAACACACCTTTTTTCTTTCTTTCTTTTTTCTTTCACTATTTCCATGAGACTACGTCTTTTATATGTTTTTTGTCTTCTCATGTGATAAAAACGGAATGGTCAATTATTTATAAGGAAATAACAGATGTTAAACACATCTTTCTTTCTTTCTTTCTTTTATTATTTCCATGAGACCAAGTTACGTCTCTGATATGTTTTTTTGTTTTCTCACGCGATCAAAACGTAATGGTTAATTATTTATGAACTATTAGCAGATTTTAAACGCATCTTTCTTTCTTTCTTTCATTATTTCCATGAGACGAAGTTACGTCTTTGAATCTTTTTGGGGGGGGTTTCTCATGCGGTCTAAACTATTTATGAGGTATTAGCAGGAGATGTTAAACACATCTTTCTTTCTTTCATTTTTCCATGAGACCAAGTTACGTCTTTGATATGTTTTTTTGTTTTCTCATGCCATCAAAAATGGTCAATTAATTATGATATATTTACAGGAGATGTTAAATACATCTTTCTTTGTTTCTTTTTTTCTTTCTTTCTTTCTTTCTTTCTTTCACTAAATCCAAGTAACATCTCTTAACTCTCTTTCCACACTTTAATCGGAATCGTTCATAATTTATGAGCTACTCGCAGTGTGTAATGGTCGTGCGAACACAGGAAATAACGAAGGGTAAGCTAAATACGGAACTAACGAATGATAAATTCGCGTAGGTACGACAGAGTGAAACAAATTTCTTAGCAGAAGACATGGGAATTACCACTTCATTTCTGCGGAAATCTTTAGCCGTAGAAGGCAACAATGATTTAAATGTATTAATCATTTAAATTATCTCTGTTCGGTGAGAACTTTGACTTATTTTGAAAGAAATTAGTTTTTGCTTTACACTGCTAAATCTACTGATGAAATGGTTTGCTGTTTTAGTTTTATTCATCCTTTCAGAATCTTCTTTTTTGCAGCGTTTATCAAATATTTACAGTGTATGAAAAGGTAAATGTATTCCTAGAACTGTTAATATTTTCGCATTCCATATATAGATGTATGGCAGCGAATGCTGGACACTCTCCTCAAAGATGAAGAAGAGACTTAAAGCAACATAAATGTGGTTCTACAGAAAGATGCTGAGAATACCATGGCCCGAACATATGAGGAACGACAAGGTCTGGGAGAAAATATAAACAAAAAGAAAACTTATAATTAACATCAAGAAGATGCACTTGAAATTTATGGGACTATAATGAGGAAACAGGGCTTAGAAAATCTGATGCTCACAGGAGAATCTGGGTGAAAAGAGACAGAGTAACATATTTGAGTAAATGGTTGGTGGAATAGGGTTTGTGAGAAATAAGAAAAAAGACAAAGCTTATTACGAGCTACAAGGAACAAGATATGAACGACTAAAAGGAAAAGACACGTAAAATAAGAAGTTATGAACAAATATAAGACAATTCTCTGGATGTCAAGGGAAAGCAAATGAAAAGATGCTAGAATGTGCATGTGATGAAATATCAGTTTCTTTTTTAATGAATTCACTCCAAGCAAGATAATAATGCCACAAAGAGGCAATCAGCCACTGAGAGTTAAAAAAAATAAAAAGACTTTAGTCTGAAAAAAGGGCAATGAAAGAACAGAATTTTGGAATACTGAAGTTAGCGATTGAAGATCGGCGAGAAAGTTTGTAAGGGGAAGAGAATTTCAATTATTTTAATATTTTTTAAGGTAAGAGTTATCATTTACAAGACCCGGTGTCCACTCGAGATAGAGGGTTACGTTAAGAAGCCATTTGTGTGTATACGAAAGGGAGATACCGAATAACCCTAGCCTTGGAAAGGTTAAGATTGTAGTGATCAGGGAAACATCATGTTGGAAGTCGGTTCCACTGCAGCATGAAGAAGCTGCTCGAGTGGAACTTATGTCTCACCTGTCGAATACGTAGGGAATGTGGATGTTTTTCTACTATGTAAGTGGCATGTTCTTGAGGTTAGGGTTTGCTTTGGCGGGACCAGGGAATGTCATTCGTATTTCGTTTTCTTACAACTGATGCTTACTCCTTGCTTCCATTCACTACATTATCGATGAAGTTTTGCAATTTTCTTTCTGTGTCTGCCATCAACACAGTGTCATCTACGTATCTTATATTATTGTGGTTGCGTCCACTGATAAAAAAATCTTAGTAGGGTGTCCACCTTTGGTAGGATAGCCTCATTGTAGAGTTTAAACAAGTCTGGAGGGAAGACACTCCTTTTCTATACAGGATTTTGACGGCTCCATTTTCGCTTCGTAGTTCGCTTAGTTAACTTCTTGGACTCTTCTTTTCGCTGACAATCATACATATTTTTTACAACAGTGAGAGTCATCCTTTAAAAGACTCGGTGTCCACTCGAGGTAGAGGGTTACGTTAGGAAGCCATTTGTATGTATAGGAGAGGGAGATAACGATTAACCCTAGCCTTGAACAGGTTAAGATTATAGTGATCAGGGAAACATCCGGTTGGAAGTCGGTTCCACGGAGCAGTGGTCCGCGGGAAGAAGCATCTTGAGTGGAACTTACTTCTCACTAATGGTATATGGAGGGAATGTGGATAGTTTGCTACTATGTGCATGATGAATTCCGTCGGGAAAAATTCTCTGGCATGACATAGTGGACCAACTTTCCTTGTAAAAGAAAATCTTTCGTATTTATGTCTGGAATTTATTTTTAATTGTCCCTTTCTAGGACTTTTATGGCAGTCTTAATTTTTCAGCCATGGATTACACTAATTTGAAGCAATATTATTTATCAAAATGGTTCTAAATTTCGCGAATATCTGTTAATAGAACCTCTTTGCTTTCCCATGAACCATTTTCTATAGTTTCCTATATAAATTTTCAGCTGTCTTTAGGTCTGGACTATTCGCTGGTCACGTCATCGAGTTCGTATGTGTTGCGTAAAAAAGATTGAATCCATTTTGCTCTGTGACAAGCTGCATTAGAGTCCTGGAAATGCCGTCTTCATCTCCAAACCAATTTTCTATAAATTAAATAAGAAAATTATCCAAGATTTCAATGTACACATTTTCATCGATTGTTGAAATCCTGACGAAATCTTCCACCGTCTTTTATATGACATGCAACCTCATATCATGCATGTGTTGTCAATGTTACTTGCTCCTTGCTTTTTTGTTTATTTTTTTGGGTGGGGGGGGGTTAGCCAGTCATCGTCATGCACAAGACGAAAGTTTCACCATCATCGTTATGGTCAATCACTGAATATCCAAAGGTTCATACACCATGATTGTTTTTTACCCCACTTTACACCCATTTTTTTCGTCTTAAGAACTAGTGCTGGTTTTCGCTTGGAATTTCTGTATACAAATTCGATTTCTTTCGGTCGAGTTCTCAGAGTTCACTCGCAGTTACTGGCTCCTGTTTCGACCAATTTGTTTTTTAATGTGTCTCATTTCTCATTGACTATTTTCAAGGCATATTATTTGACTCTTTGATTGATGTGTTTCCCGGTGTACCAATATATCTTTCTCGTTATAACCATATCATTTCTTTTATAATTGCAACACATGTTAGATACAATTTACTGGAAAAAAGCTAACGTCTTTCAAAAAACTATACTGTTGATTTCATTCGTGAATGATTTTTAACTATCTATTTCATTATGAAAATAATCTAGTTTGTGTAAGTTATGCTTATGAAGGGCGAATGTTCAGTTATTACATTTTGAAAATTATATGTTATTGGATTCTATGTGTATGGGGTGCATCGTTAGTCATGGTAACTTTGCAGCAAAGCGGTCGAACTGCTTTACTCATGTGAATTGAAATGAGGAACTGTGCTGGTCTACGGCCTAAATCCAACTCTCACACGGAGCCCCAAGGAGTCGCAATAATCTGCCGGCTAAATTGTGTGACGATAGTCGAAAGGGTTTCCCGGGCTGACCGGTGAAAATGAATGCGTCTTCCCATACTACCTGTGACAAGCGGCTATCAGCCAGTTGCCATATATATATATATATATATATATATATATATATATATATATATATATATATATATATATATATATATAATGAAATGGGAAAAGTCCGACATTTTTATGTTTGTACATTCTTTTTATAGATACAAATATTTAAGTAAATGCTCTGTTTACAATAAACGTATTAGATAATTAAATAATATTTACCGGCCTAAATGTCCGAGAAATTTTAGTAAAAAAATATTCGTCCTCCGACACAGATTACAGGTTTGATTCCTGTCGTAAGACGAATATTTTCTATGAAAATTTCTCGGACATTCAGGCCGGTAAATGTTTAATACCGTTAACGGAGAGAGAAAATTGAAAGTGAAGGATAGAGAGAAAGAAAATAGACAGTGAAGGAGAGAGACAAAGAGAGAGAGAGAGAAACAGTGCGCGGATAAATCAAAATTATGTTACTTTCGCGCCGGAAGCGATCATCAGACCAGATTTTCTCCTGTTTGTGTGGGCTTCTTATTGAGAAATCTTACGCCATAAATACTGGAAATTTTAAGAGTCTCTCTCTCTCTCTCTTCTCTCTCTCTCTCTCTCTCTAAATTATATATATATAAATATGACGTTTTCTCACATATGTTACTATGTGAGAAAACGTCATTATTTTTGCACCAACCTAATATATATATATATATATATATATATATATATATATATATATATATATACGCAC
The DNA here is from genome assembly GCA_963932145.1 of Acanthosepion lycidas. NCBI lineage: Eukaryota > Metazoa > Mollusca > Cephalopoda > Sepiida > Sepiidae > Acanthosepion > Acanthosepion lycidas. The sequence goes on from OZ010583.1 coordinate 96,800,474, forward strand.
ACACACAGAAATTCGTATTTGCGTGTATATATTGATTTATAACTTTTATATTTTAATATCATCGTCCATGTCTTTCTCTCTTGAATACTGTCTGTCTAAACACTCTAGTCTAGTTACGTCGAGTAAAATTAATACTGTATTGAGTTCACTAGATGACCATAAATGAGATCGATCATGTGTTAAACACTTCGTAACAGTGAACACAACTTTATATAGAAAGTAATTCAACTTTATCAACAAGCGTTTTCATAGCAAATTGAAAGTTTAGCAACTAATATCACCGTTTGAGTGAAGTTCCAGCCTCAGGGAAAAACTTTGTATGCCTCATTCGAAAGAGTGATGCGACATAGAGTTAGCACCTTAACCCTACCACCGATGGCGTCCACCCATGAAGACGAGTAAATAAAAACAAATGTTGTCGATGTAGACAAAAGCCTATCCCGCGGGCTTCCTTTAAAAGCTGTCGGAATCACGTTACTGTGAAATGCGAGAGATGAATGTGAAAAAGGCCATTTGTTCAACGGCTGACGCAGCTCCCCAGAAGAGAAGACGAGGAAAACAGTGAATTGCTTCAAAAGAACATTCTGTTTTTGAATCCTAAAAAAAAACAAAAAACGGAGAGATTAATAGCGACAACTGCGTTTCTTAATCATTTCGCCACGTGTCGATGTTCTTCTTCCTAATAATTCTCCGCGATCTTCTAACTTTTGAAGCCTTAAATATATGGAACCAATGAACTCGACGATATATATATATATATATATATATATATATATATATATATATATATATATATATATATATATATGGGTGGGGGTGTATTTGGGAAGCAACCATTCGTTTAGACATGTTTCATTTAATCTGACAAACAAGGAAAATCTTATAAGATTTCATAAAATTTACACACGCACACACACATATATATTTATATATATGTATGTATGTATATAGTTTATACATATAAAAGATTTGTCATTTAGCTGATTAATGTTACTATCAGCATCCTGAGCCCACAGTTTCGAAGATGGATCATCCGAGAATCATACAGTCCATGCGTCAGGTTTATCAGGAATTGACTGCATATATATATATATATATATATATATATATATATATATAGAGAGAGAGAGAGAGAGAGAGAGAGAGAGAGACTCAATTACTGATAATATAAAAATCTTATAAGAATTGCCTTGTTTGTCACATTAAATGAAACATGTACAAACGAATGTTTGCTTCCCAAATATATATATATATATATATATATATATATATATATATATATATATATATATATAAGCACTCTTTTAAAAATAGTAATTGTTGATGAATGGATTTTATTTATATTACCAATCATACACTTGTATGTATATATATATATATATATTATATATATAGGTAGGTAGGTATTAGGTTGGTGCAAAAATAATGACGTAATAATGTCGTTTTTTGACGTTAAAAATACTTCAAAAAACGATATTATTACGTCATTATTTTTGCACCAACCTAATAGATAGATATAATGTCTGTGTGTACATATATATATATATATATATATATATATATATATATATATATATGCGCGCAGTACATACTGAAAAGCGCTAAGTGTTAGTGATAGATCAAAGAGTGTGAAATTTAGGGTCACACACTTACATCAATCCAACTAAATATATTTTTTTAAAAAGTAGCATATTTGGCAAATAATACAGAAGCAGAAACAGAGTCAGCAAAACGATTAGTGGAAGAGTGGAAACCAACAAACAAGTATATAAAGCTTCATCTTGCAATTACAACAGTAAAATAAGGATACAAATTCCATGAATAAAGGAAAGCTAACTTACAGTAGTCAGAGTGTCTTTGAAAAAATATATATAGATATGTGTCCGTGTGCGTGCGTGTACATATGTTGTATGATAATTTAATATCCCTGCTTTTTTAACTTAAAATGTGATATGTGCCGCACTATAGATTGAAAGCATTCTTAAAGAAAATATGCTTATCGGCAGAAATCTTTATTCTATTCAATTTATTTTCAATGAGACCGTTTCATGGAAAAGATGATTTAATACTAAGCAACCAGAAACGATTAGAGCAAAGAAAAGTACATTTTCCATACCACTAACTGTTGCGTTGTTGATGAAATTCAGAGTCGATTATTTATTATTACACACACACACACACACACACACACATATATATATATATATATATATATATATATATATATATATATATATATATACTTGCTCCCCCTGAAGATGATCTTGGAATGTGCTTGGGAAGTTAAAATAAATGAAATTTAAACAGCGGTAGGGCATTTCTCTCATTCTTTAACATTTAACATTAACATTTAATACACGGAAGGTTATTCGTGAGTATGAACGGATTTTGTTAAAAATTAGCAGACATAATATCTGTAATTCTTTCAATCAGACATATATATATGTGTGTGTGTGTGTGTGTGTGTGAGTGCGTGTCTGCGAGTGCGTGTGTGTGTGTATGTATGTGTGTTTGTGTGGGTGTGGGTGTGTTTGTGACGAGCTGTGATAGATTGAAACAGTATCTCTGTGGATGACTATATGTACTCCCGGAAATCCGGTTGAGCTCTCTAGGGCAAAAGGTTGCTTTAAAAAACAGAGGCTTCTATTGCTATCAAGCATTACTCTTCAAGTAGCATTGTATTCAGTTCTATGAGCTGCTGGCGTATTTCATATAGAGAAAGATGTTAAAATTATTTTCTTTTTTCTGCCGTGCGACGATGTCCTAGGAGTAAGAGATCTGATTGTTGTTAAATCAGTCGTGTTTCCTTCCCGACTTGAATCATTCGGACGTCTAGCCACACTGGCGAGCCGTGATACAGTGAAGTAATGTAGATGTGTGTATTAATTTTCGATTCTAATATATATATATATATATATATATATATATATATATATATATATATATATATATGAGCATCGAAAATGAATTCCACAAATGACGTTCCTATTTTTCGCTCAAGCTGCGGAAGTTTATTTCCTCTTTGTGTATTGCGAGAATGGTCTTGTCATGGTGTCTGGATGATAAAAACATGCTGGGATGAATGTAACATTGGCTTCACGATTCTTTTATATCAATTTTTGGGGTCATGCAGTAGCAGCAATGAAAGAAAGAAATAAACTAACTGTTACCGCCATAGACAACCTCGACATAGACCAATGAAATACTTGTGGTTAATTGTGTTTAATTCGATTGATAATTATGTAAAGAAGTGGTACTATTGTTTTAGTTTCTATTATGATACCCACAAATAAATGCTTCTCTTATATCTTTATCGATATCATTCGACTCAATATATTGTTTTTATTATTTAACGCTAAGACTAGTGAATATACCTTATGTAACTTAAAAAACAAAAGAACATCTTGAAACGAATTTCTTGCGGGGGCTATACACAAATATTTTTGTATTAAGTTGTGTCATAATTTAATAATAAAATATCTACTGAGGGGCTTTCTGAAATTAAGAAGATGATTAGCCTAAATGGCAAAACCATAGATACTTCGGGTGGAATTCTCTTCTATATAACATTATTTTAAAAATTAAAAAAAATAAGATGCCATATACATTTAACAGGATTATGAATGCTGGAGAATATTATTTGTTTAGAAGTTTTATTGTTTTTTTTACTTATTTTACGAAAGCAGTTTGTGTTCCATGCAGTGAGTATCTTTACTGTCATCTTAGTACAGATGTTTAAGTTTTCAACGTCGGTATGCGGAATAGATTCTGAAGTCTGATACGAAAAGAAATGGCAAAAAATGAACAGAGTTTTCTTTTATCGTTGTGACGAACGTGTGAACGTCAGTACTGCTATATACTAATAGTAATGTTATCCTGTGAGTTATATTTGAAAGAGTATCTTCATCTTTGTTATTTAGCTCACATTGTATTTAAGATCTCGCTGGTTAAGATTGTGAGAAGACGGTATCTCTCTTATTCAGCTCACTATGTTCTAAGATTTCACTGGTTAAAGATATATGATTTCATCTTTGTTATTTAGCTGACCATGTTCTAAGATCACACTGTTTAAGGTTAAAAAAGATGTCATCTCCTAAGATTGTGAGAATATGTTGTCTCTTTTATTGAAGTCACCATGTTCTAGGATCTCGCTGCTTAAGATTGTGATAAGAAAGCATCTCTCTTATTTAGCGCACAGTGTTCTAAGATCTCGTTGGTTAAGGTTGTGAGAAGATAGCATCTCTCTTATTTAGCTCACTATGTTCTAAGATTTCACTGTTTAAAGATGTGAGATGATTTCATCTTTGTTATTTTGCTGACGATGTTCTAAGATCACAATGTTTAAGGTTAAAAAAGATGCCATCTCTGTTATTTAGCTGACCGTGTTCCAGGATCTTACCGGTTAATGTTGTGAGAACGTGTCATCTCTGTTATTTAGCTGACCGTGTTCCAGGATCTCACTGCTTAATGTCGTGAGAAAACGTCATCTCTTTTATTTACCAGACCTTGTTCTAATATCTCCCTGGTTATGGTTTTGAGAAGATGTCTCATCTTTTATTTAACACACCATGTTCTAAGATATCGCTGCTTAAGGTTGTGAGAAGACGTTTTCTCTGTTATTTAGCTCAGCATGATCGAACATCTCGCTGGTCCGTGTTGGGAGAAGACGTCATCACGTGACGCAAGCCCACGCGAGCTAGATTGGTGACCTCTTTGACGATGACTTCGATGTATTTGTGGGACTAATATATTTATATCTGATAAAACGACTTCTTCAGATGCGTTCTCCACTCTTTCTCTGCCATCTTTCGCGTTTAGAAAGCTTTCGTGCTGATATGGCGATGTCTTTGTGTGTTTTTTTTTAAATCTTCGTATTCTTTTTATTTAACACTGATTTCGGTTTTCTGTTGTTAGAGCCAACTTACAAGTCGTAAGTGCAACAAAAATGTTACTTTGGAAGTGAACGTATAGAAATAAGCGCTTCTAAAATACTAAAATATAAATTCTATAATTAAAACAATGATTTTATTCCCAATTTTGACGGGCGAAAAAAATCACGAAACTCCGAATCAACGTCCGATAAGAATTGTGGAGATATATTATTTCTGAAACCATAAATATTGCTCAAGGTAACTATCAATTACTTTATTGACAGAAATACTATTCGTAATATATATATATATATATATATATATATATATATATATATATATATATATATATATATAAAAGACATTTTTATGTTTATACATATTTTTTATATGTTATGGTCCGGTTCCTTCTACCACGGTGATAGTCCAATAACCAATAAACTTGGATATGGAATAACACAGATATATTATAAACTGGAATATATACAGAGAGGTAGAAAAGTGTTAGTACGAAAAATCAAGTTTAGTAGTAATTGTCTAAACGCGACTCTCTTTCGGACGGCCTCGCTCGTTCTGACTGACTGACAGATTTCAGACTGAACTCTTTACTTCAGACGGAACTCTAGACTTCAGAAAGAAGTCCCTATTCCCTCTTGTGGCGCAGTATTTATTACGTATGGAATAGTCCATTATGTTATTATGGGTAAGGTCCCATAACGCTAAAGATACAAATATTTAAGTAACAGTAATTTAATAAGCAGTATTAAACAACATTTACCGGTTATATGCCGGGTCCATATAGGATACAGGTTCGAATCCTGTCGGAGGACGAATATTTTCTATGAACATTTCTCGGACATTCAGTCTGTCTGTGGATGACATCATATATATATATATATATATATATATATATATATATATATATATATATATATATATATATATATAGTCTAGTGTCATCCACAGACAGACTATATATATATATATATATATATAGTGTCATCCACAGACAGACTGTTTCGCTGTATCAAAACTCATCAGTGTGGTTAGACGTCCGGTTGTATATATATATATATATATATATATATATATATATATATATATATATATATAAGGCGTAGGGTTATATCGGGTTGAAACTCCGCAGACTGTCGCTGTATCAAAGCTCATCAGTGTGGTTAGACATCCGGTTGCCTCTAGCTAGGATCGAAACCCGACTGAGTCGGGGATTCTACCACTAAGCCGTTGGCGCACGGCAGGGATAAATGTGAATTTCACCGTTTTTATCTTTAGATAAATGCACATTGACTGAGAGAACTCGATTCGATTTACCGAAGAGTCTTGCATTATTAGCCGTAATAGTCACTATATATATATATATATATATATATATATATATATATATATATATATATGTCTATTTTGTCTGTGTGTGTACGTTTGTTTGTGTGTGTGTGTACGTCTGTGTATGTGTATCTATGAGAAAAATATATATAAAGGTTTATAATTAAAACAATTTTAGGAAAATCTATAACGTGATGAACCTTTTTTTCTCGCATGTTTGGTTTTTCGACCTCTATGTTATTCTGTAGCAGAGGATTGCGGACGCTTAAATTTAAACTTTTAAATTGATTTTTTAAATATTATGTTGGTGCAAAAATAATGTCGGTTTTTGACGTATTTTTTAACGTCAAAAACCGACATTATGTTTGCACCAACCTAATATATGTTTTGAATATATATGTTTATTTTCTCTTTGTTTATGTTTGTAATTATTTAACTTTTCCCGAGTGCGACTCTCTTAAAATTAGCAGATCTTGGAAAAATGTTGTCGGTGTGTAATTTTCTGATTCAGTTTTGTATGCAGGGGACAATAAGCGTGTTTCGACTCCTTGGGCGTAGCATGATGCAGCCAAAGTTCTAAAGGTGTAAACAAGTGGAATTAAAAACTGAAAAAAACTCTGGAATAAACGTAGACATCTGAACATTTTGCCGAACACTGAAGCGACAAGAAAGATATAGACGGTTTGTAAAACTAAAAAGATATTACCGAATGAAACATAAATAGACGCTTTATTTTTTTTGTTGTTTTGAATGATTTGACTGAATACTTGATATTATTTGGTCAAACAAAACAAAAATAAAGCATTAGAGATACAACAAGAAACATTATGTTTTTAGAAAAAGAAAAACATTGCAAGATTGAGCGATCACGATACGCCATACCTTCCTGTCCCTTGCAGCTCTTAGCAAAGTTTCTCTTTTTGCATCTCTCGTAAGCGCTTTTTGTAATCCATTTGAACAAAGATACTGGCTCCTTTCCTCTGTCAATTTTGACGTCAACATATCCTTTGAGTATTCATTTTTTTAGCCCTCTTTCCTCAGTATGTTCCCTATAAACTTCAACTGATGCTATGTATAAGTGATATTTTTCTTAACATTTTCCTTTAAACGTTAGCGTTGCTCATATGTTCAGCCCAAGTTATTCTCACCTTCCTTCACTAGAACTAGATTCCTATCATATAGGAAGACTGATGTTACTTTCAAATTATTAAATCCAGAGTGTGAACCAAAAGTTTTTGCCATTAATATATACTGCGAATGTTACCGGCGTTCTTGAAATGAACAGTAGATCGAAGTGATAGATAGATAGATAGATAGATAGATAGATCAATAAAGACTGTGATAGATAGATAGATAGATAGATAGATAGATAGATAGATAGATAGATAGATAGATGCTGTGATAGAATGATAAAGAGATCGATAGAAAACTATGATAGATAGATATATATATAGATAGATAGATAGATAGGTAGATAGATAGATAGATAGATAGATAGATAGATAGATAGATAGATAGATGGTGTAAGAGAATGATAGATTGATAAATGCTGTGATAGATGGATAGATATGAATAGACTGAAATCGTTAGTTACGAATAGATTGGAATAGATAGATAGATAGATAGATAGATAGATAGAGAGATAGATAGATAGATAGATAGATAGATAGATAGATAGATAGATAGATATACAGGTAAACAGCATAGACGCCGTTGGCGTGTGTATCTCTGTGGCTTTGCAAACATACACAAACAATATATATATATATATAATATATATACTTCACTCAAAGCAACCCTTAAGACCGAAATTTAAAGGAAAACCTTTTAAAAAAATTAAGAATATGGGGATTCTTTGTAGTATATGGTAAGATGAAAGAGAAAAATGTAAACAATAAAAACATGTAAACATTTAAAAAAAATAAATAAATAAATAAAAAAAGACTGTCGAAGACATACACCAAGGTTTTGATGGATACTTGTCCAAATGTGTTAACGAGAGCGAGTATCAATGGCGCTTTCGTGTGGAAAGGGTAAGATTGGGGTATTTTGTATTTTCTCTGTTCAAAACAAGAACGTATCCTACTGGTATGGTAGAGATCGCCATTCCCTTTTTACTTATTTTTTTTCTTATTTTTTTTTGTAATTTTTCCTATGGTCCACGCTTTTGAAAACGTCGAGATGAGCTCACCAAAGAGGAAAAACTTCCAATAATTATAATTTGATCGACAATTACCATTCAATTAATGTGCAGGTAAACAGTACAAATGCCAGATATATATATGATGGACTCTGCCGTTTCGTATGAGCGTCAAGCAAATCAGTTCCTAGGAACCGACAGCCCGACACCAGCACATATGATTTAATTATAGCGGCGATGGTTTTGTGCAAGACCAACCTACGCTTTTTAAAGGGTGGAATCCAGAGACCTGATGCACAAGGTCCCCAAACGAACTTCCGCAGATTTTGAATGCAGATTTGTACTTCTCCTACACCAGTTGATATCCAAGTCTATAGATATATATATATATATATATATATATATATATATATATATATATATATATATATATATATATAATGGCTAGCCCCTAGCATCTGAGGATGCCTGCCTACGAGGGCGTCTACATGATCCTCATTGCAGACTCAGCGACATTTGGTGTCTCTTTAACACCTACAGACCCCATATGTGGTTTATACTGCAACTATGCTGAACAGACCTTAGTTACAGTTGCTAGGAGAGAGCGCCTTATTTAGCGTGATCAACAATATGAACAAGGCCAGCACACCCAAACCCCATTAGATACATACATACATACATACATACATGCATACATACATATATATATATATATATATATATATATATATATATATATATATATATATATATATATATATATATACATACATACTTGCCTCAAAACATGGCTAAATAACAGGAGTATAGAGATTACTTTGCAATACATATTATGATGAAAGATAAAGGAGGAAACAGTTGAAAGAACAAACTCTAATTAAGTTTTCCTGTTTCTTACAACTTTGCTTAGCTTTTGGGAAGCACCTGATGGAAACCGAATACAAAATCTCAGCTATATATCTTCAAAAATAGCGCCACACATAGAGTATTCAACAGCTTATTGGAAACATTTCTTTCTTTATTTACCCTCAACATGCTTCTTTTTATGTTGCTTTCGTTTCTTCTTCTTTTTAGTTTAATATCTCATATTGCCAATAAAAGGCAAATGTCCAATAAGCAAACATCTCGTTTCGATAAGGGCTTTGAAAAGATGGATGATAATTTATATGTTAATTTGGGCTCACCTGTTTATTTACTGTCCAAACAAGTAAATATCGAAACCTAGAGATGGGAAAGATATCGATTGGTACTTTTTTTTTCCCGACCAATTACTCCCGCTGAAGCGAAAAGAAAAAGAGAATATGACGTGCGTCAAGGAGGCCGAACTAAATGATTTTCTATGATAACATTTAGGGGGAAAAAGTACAAAAGCAAAAGACAAAAATGGATGCAGTGATTGGATGGACCGTTTTCCGAACCAATGATCATACAGTTTAAAATAACATCTTTCATGACTAATATTTCTTTTTCTCAAAGTTCACAGGGGTTGATGTTTTTTTTAGGGCAATGGCTTTCAAATGCTTTATGATGAAATTTTTGATTTTACTATACTTGACATTTTTCTTCGTGTTTTTCCTTTCCTCATTTCATTGTCTTTTTTTTTGTTTCTCTTCTATTCATTCTCTTTATTCCTTTCTTTCATTCATTCATTCATTGTTTCTTTCTTTCTTTCTTTCTCTCTTTCTTTCTTTCTTTCTCTCTTTCTTTCTTTCTTTCTTTCTACACTGTTTCCTTCCGCCTATTGTGTCTCTTCTATCCCCTTTATGAATCATTTGAATGTTATTCAGGACACTTTTTTTTCTTTTTCTTTTCAGTTATAAGCCAGTTTCAATATCACGGTTTATGATCTGTTTGTCTTCTCTCTTGTGGTTCTTTTTTTTTTACGCGCTTATCGCCACATCGCGTTGGAACACCGGTTTCCGCACGATCACCGGTTAAGCAACGTCGAACCTGGACATTGCTTAGAGAGGTGACCTGTTCGGAATACCAGGTAATGTAAGCTTTGATGTGAGGGTGGTGTAAGGAATAATGGCTCGAAATTGTTAATCAAAGAGCAGAGTGCTAATGCCTGTTGGTTTCGTGATTTTCACTTATGCGCAAATACCATTGGGAAACGGACAAATCCAACTCCTCTCTACCCAGCTATGGGTTAATTGTTAAGACTTGTATAACTAAGTCAGTATCAACTCTTACAATCTAAAAATATTTTCACGGCTTTAAATAACTATCAAAGGGTGGATAAGTTTAAAAAACAAATGAATTATTTTTTTTTCTATTTATTATTCTAATTCACCTTATTTATTTGGTTTTGCGCTGTGTTATTGCAATTGTTTACTTTCTTTATCTTTGTTAGAATTCTTCACTATATTCAACTCACCCCACTTCATCTTTCATCAGTCTGCCTGAAAGAAAATTACGTTAGAATTCAAGAAGTTAGTTCTATGATATAAAGTTATAAAAAAAAAAACCTTGTGTGGCAGTCGATACTTGGCAATCATCCGACATAATAAAAGAAGCCTGGAGGCAACAGGAATGTGGTTCTACAGAAGGATGCTGAGAATTCAATGGACGATGCGATTATGTGGCAACAAAATGCACACTTATACTTAGATTAAGTAAGAGACGGCAGACCTTTCTTGGACACATACTGAGGAAGTAGTGGATGTAGAACTTAATTCTCGTGGGACATATCGAGGGCACGCGAAATAAGACAAAGCAGAGGACCCGTATCTGATGAGTTTATGTGTATCGATGGCGTAGATGGGGCGGAAGATTTAGCAAAGGATGAGACACTGTTATTGGCTAAAAGTGATAGGGGGTTGTGGAGAGTCATAATCGCCCACGTTCTTAAGGGCCACAATACATAGAAAAAGACGGTTTATTTTTCAATTTGACTATATTAATCTTATTGTTTTAGTCTGTCTTTCAACTCACACACATACACATACCAAAGCATAAATAAGTGAGAAGATGCCTGAGTAGAACTTAGTTCTGACTAATGAAATATGAATACATTTAACTCTTCGACAGTGAAAAGAGGGGGGTCACTTAAATTCATGCAGTTGCGGCACCAGTGAAAAAAGTTCGTCAGATAGGTTACCATGAAAATATTTGTAGAAAAGACAGAGGGAAGCCATATCACGTCTGTGAGAAAGTAACTGGAGTCGAGACGCCAAATCAGGACCTATCATATTGCATATCCGTCTTTGGATTTTGTCAAGAACCTGGAGATCTACAGCGGGGGAGAAACAGTATTCAGTGCAAGGACTTGCAAGAACAAGATTTGTAGAATCGAAGGATGGACTCAGACAAGAAGAACCTTCTGGCGCAACACAGAGAACCAATTTTATTTTCTTTCCGGTAGATGAAGCTATTGATTGAATGTAAATGTTCCACCTTAGGTCACTGGAAAATGTGAGATTAATAAGGCGCAGAACGATCTCCTGAAGTTGAGCATCAAAGTATCATGATGATAGGAGACAGGGACGTCTCACCGCGGTGAGTAAATAAGAGCAGTTTTATTTAGAAAGCATCAAAGTTTACCAGTCATTTCCTGCCCCAGTCAACTACAGTTTAGAGCTCCTTTTCAAGACCTGATTTACTTTTGAGACAGAGGTAAATGGTATAGGCCTTAGAGAACAACAGTGTTATATATATATATATATATATATATATATATATATATATATACGCACACACACACACACACACATATATATATATATATATATATATATATATATATATATATATATATATACATACATATATATATATATGTATGTATTTGTGTATTTAGGTAGCAATCCTTCTTTCATACACATTTCATTCTATGCGAGAGTCAAGGTGCTTTGATTTAGATTTGTAACCACTTTCTCGTGATCTAATATATTTTTTTTCTTTTGGGGTGATAAAATATTTAAAATCTGTTTAATTGTTCTTTTTATCTGAGGAATATTATGGCATCATCTACATGCAAAAAAGGCTTATTAATAAAAAGCCCTATTAATAAAAATAAAAAATAACACTCAGTAATACGAACTATGGACATGGACAGAATATTCTGAGCGTGTTTTGACAAATGAAAAAATTATATATATATATACATACATACATACATACATACATACATACAACAAACTAATGCAAAGTCAAATTAATTTTTTTAAACAACAAATTTACCACGATTTTTCTTGAACGTTCATATCTGCTAGAAGCGTATTTTAAGTTAAACAAATAACAACACGCTTTATGAAATTGACTTTTCTAACCAGGCATTTCCTCTGTAGCTAAATGGTATAGCACGTCAGATCAAATCACGGTTTCATGTCGAATTCACGTTCGATTTCTGTAAGAGGACAGATATTTTCTACTAAACTTCTCGGAAATTCAGGACGGTAAAGGTAATTAATACTGTTTATTATAAATAGAGCATTTACTTAAATAATTGCATCTATAAAAATAACGTATTGTTGTCGATTCCGTGAATGGAATCCTGCACAAATAAATAAACAACGCCAGTAACTGAGATAGAAAAAATATATTAAACGTAATAATACAGACTTGAAGTGAAGATTATTAGTCCAGGAATGCGTGTTAGTAGAAAGTATATGTACAAGTCTCTGTAAGTAAAACCGTAATCATGTCTCTCTCTGGACTCTTGTATAACTCTCTAAGAACACCCTGTGTCTGTGTCCGTATCTCTCAACGGGTCTCAACGTATCTCAACGTATCTCCAGGTATCTCTGTCAGTATAAGTATACTTTGTCGAGTCAATCTTATCTTCAAAGGGGAGAGCCCCACAACACGTATAAACATATTTTTTTCAAAGAGACGCCGCAAATGTTTTTGGTTATGATGTGTATTTTATATAATTGCCCATTTCATAATACATATCGTTATTTGTTTATGTTAAGATACGCTTCGAGCCGATATGATCATTCAAGAAAGTTCGTGGGAAATATGTTGGTTTGCAAACATTAGTTTGGACTATAAACAGAAAATATATTAAAATAATTGTCGGACGTAGTCCATTTAATATATATATATATATATATATATATATATATATATATATATATATATATATTACTCAGCAATTTTCAACCTGCTTGTCTGAATCATCTTCAAGAAGCGAGAGCAAGAACTAAAAGGTCAGCCAATCTAACAGTGATTTCATCTCACAATCCTCACACTTGCTCCATATGTGGCCTCCTTTGTAAATCACTAGCGGGTTCTAAATGTCACTTAAGATAATCGCACTAACTTTCATAACTGAATCAATAAGCTGTCAAATCCTCATACGTCGAAACAGACGAGAGAGTCCATTATACATGCATATATATATATATATATATATATATATATATATATATATATGAATGTATAATATATATATATATATATATATATATATATATATATATATATATATATATATATATATATATGTAGCTGGATCTTCCTTTCCATAATCAAGCTGTGTGTTGACGAAACTTATAGACTGGCATTCCTTGCTACTTTCTGTAATTTTATGGAGTCCAAAAACTGTATGTCAGTTGGCGTTAATGATTTTCAATTGTAGCGTCAAAGTTGTCTGTGATTGACTATTTTCAAAGATGCCCTGTACATATGCCCGCCTTGAACTCAAGAACACGCCAAAAATACATAGCATTTTGTGTTGAGTATGCCCAATTATAGCATTTCTAGCTGGCCATTTGTGCAATATAACGGTGCTATTTACCTGCCTATATATTCAAAGCATCAATGAATTTATTTCAAGACGTTTAAGAGAAATTGCCTTTCATGACGATAATGTAGATTTTACTGTTTTTAAATGAAATTGTTTCCCAATGACAACGCATCATTGGCAAAATATGTCGACTAAATTGTTTTTCTCAAAATTGTTTTTTTCGTAATTGTTTTATGCCTTATCCATTACATCTAATTTTAGTCAATTGTAACCACTATATATATATATATATGTGTGTCTGTGTCTGTATTTAAAATAACTAAATAATATATATATATATATATATATATATATATATATATATATATATATAAATAAATCAACTCTACATAACTATTAGGTTCATATTTAAAATTAAATATATATTGTCTGTTCTCTGTCTAACTCTGGCTTTTTTTTTCTTTTTTTTGTTCGTTTGTTTCTATCTCATATATCAAGTTTTAAAATAAGGGTCATAATTTAATATGGATTGCTTAAAATCGAATACAGTAAATATAATCTCCACTAAAATCGGATAAAATAAAACTTAAGGCGCCTTTAGACCGATGCTTCGTCAGAAGTAAATAAATCGTCGTAATTAAATTACTGAAGGGATGCTTTATTTAAATGAGATCTTAAAAGAAGACAGGAGATGAGAGAATAAAAAAAAGGTAATCCAGAATGAGTCAATGATTCTTCAAACAATTCCAGTGTGTGTTTGAATTCTGCCGGTCTATAGAGATCCGGTCACTTTTGATGGTCACAGATGGTGTTTTGTCCCGGCCCTGTGCAGAACAAAGAAGAACACTTATTAATAGTTGTTCTCACAAATATCCATATTTAACAAATGTTCTCCAATGGCATATTCATGTGTCTGTGGATGCCCGGATGTTATTGGCGTACGTCTCCGGATAGGACCAGGCACATGTTGAGCAATCCTCACTTCACGCTTTTGAATGGATTTTCCTACATAGTCAGCATTGCACTGACATTTATGGAGATAAATAACTAAATTTTGTTAGAGGGTAGGCAAAATGTATTTACGGACAGAGGGAAACTCTCTTCTAGTAGAGAAGATTATATGTACAATAACAGAAATAAAACAGCGCATTATACATGATGAGATCCTATTTGCAATAAAAATGAGTCCGAGGTTCAAGCCATGATCTTTGATATAAACAGGATACGTAAGAGGACCAAATATTTAATATCATTATTCTTGTAAATTTGAAGTTTAATGTTACTTAGAATAACATTTCATGGTAGCCATTTGTGAAGAAAATGTCGGTGATTAGCCTGACTTCAGCATGCAATTAGCATTCCGAGCAGAGTAAGAGTTTTTATAAGGTTAATCTTCCTAGATTTAAGGGCAAAGAAATCCCAACTAAAATATAACCCTCTAAGTGTGGGCCTTCTGTATACGCCACTGACGAAAGACGTGGAAGTTTTCTCGACTAACACGTACAAGATAGGCAACATATCATTATTTCCTCCTTCCACTGCAAATTTTAAGAAGGGGAGGAGATTGTTTAAACGGAGAAAAAATATGTTCGGTAGGGGTGCATTTTTCAACGAATTTTGACACCCGTTCAACGCATGTCGTCTGTTTTTTGGGTTTTTTTTAACGACAAAAAGTTTTTCAGCATTTTTTTCCGTTAAATTCGTACTTGTATACTTAAAGATTCTTTCTGATATAAAGGATAAAACTAACTGTACACTAATGCAGTTCATTGTTAAGCATCTTCCTAATGATAGTAAACTAAGTACTTTTCAATAAAATTACACTAAAATTAACTTAGAGTTGTACTGAAAACTTACAGAAGATTATGAAGAAACATAATGCTAATATCTTGAATAAACACTGAGACCAAAACAGAAGAAATTTAGACAATATAAAAATAAAAAGAGATGAAGATAAATAAAAATTATGTAACAAGCTATGAGTTCAAAAAGAGATTCAATAAACATCCAACTTTATTTAGGATAAATAAATAGCGAAATCAGACGTCCCTATCGAAATATTTCTGGCACTTAAAAGAAACCAATAAAATATCTACAGTAAAATGGAAATTAATAAGAAAAGCTAGAATATGTAGGTCATTAAATGGCCCATGTCTTTTGTGCATACATGAGAAACTATATATTACTAAATTTGTAAAAAATAAAAATTTACTGAATCAAAGAAATGAAATAGCTATCCTTTTCCGACATTGAAAATTTTTTTCCTTAAATAGTATTTAAAAATAAAATGAAAAATTGAAAAATAAAAAAATGGGAGCTGGTAATATACGTACTTATATTTGATATGTAATAATTATTTTTAAATAATTCTATTACATTTATTTGATTTAAGAAAATATAGTCTATTAGTAATTAACAGTAAAAATAATAGGTTAAAATTGTAGTTCAATATAACGTATTCTAACCCAAACATCCCTTTTAGAAAGAATATGTATGTATACAAGTACGAATTTAACGAAAAAAAATGCCCCAAACCTTTTTGTCGTTGATAAAAAATAAGCAAAAACAGACGACATGCGTTGAACGATGTCAAAATGCGTTAAAATTGCACCCCTACCATCCCTAGACTGAACGGCTTTTTCGAATGTAACTCATAATTGATACAATAATAGTTAATAAAAATGAACACGCTACCACGCCTGTCTAACCTATTGTATTTCTTTGTATCTCTGGAAACAAAAAATAATAAATATATGTGCGTTTAAAACTCAGTAAATTTAAAAATAAGTTATTCGAAAATTCGCTTGAAGATGAAACAGAACTGTATAGAGATGACGGGCTCGTGGTAGAGAGGAGTTCTACTAATTTTAAAATCGAGAAAATTAGGAAGATTATATTTAATGAATTTAAAAATCTAAACGTAAAAATAACAGCCTGTACTAAATTGAAAAGTGTAAACTTCCTCGACGTAACACTAGATTTAACAAACAACACATACCAACCTTATAAAACACCAGATACTAACCCCTTATATATACACCCGAAGCCAAACCACCCTCCATCCATAATTAAACATATACCCTCATCAATAGAGAATAGAATCAGAATCCAACAACACAGTAACTTTTATAACGCAGTCCTAAAAAATGGTGGATACAAAAATGGTAACATCAATTATAGAAACAATTGTACTAACCAGAAAAAAACAGGAAAAGAAAAATCATTTGGTATAACCCTCCGTTCAACCAAATGGTTAGTATTAAGCTAGGAAAGAAATTCTTGGCTTTAATTGAAAAACACATTCCTACCAATAGTAGACTTAGTAAAATATTTGATAAAAACACCATAAAATTAATTTACAGGTGCACTGAAAATCTAGAAAATATAATAAAAAAAAACACAATAATAAAATCCTGAACAAACCCCCATGCTTGAATAGTATTAATAAAAACCCTACACTTAAATTAGACAAAAATAGTGAAAAATTATGTGATTGTAGAAACACGGAAGACTGCCCATTGTAAAATAAATGCCGCATAAAATCCGTGCTATACCAATGTACTATCTCATCCATTCAGAGTCCTAATACTAATATGATATACATTGGGTCTACGAAGAATGAATTTAAAACCAGATGGAGGGAGCATAAGTGCTCTTTCAACAATATAAATAAAAGAAATCAGACATCTCTATCTAAATATTTTTGGCTTTTGAAGGAAATGAATAAAACACCAAAAGTAAAATGGAAAATTATAAACAAAACTAGAACTTGTAAAACTTGGGATGGCCCATGCCCTTTATGCCTACATGAAAAACTACACATTATTAAGTTTCTAAATAATAAAAATCTATTAAACAATAGACAGGAGTTGACCGTTTTTTGCCGACATCATCAAATTTTTGCATTGAATAATTAGCATAAAAACAAACAAATAACAAAATAATTTTTAAATTCCATAGTCCTAATAAATAGTTTAAATGCCCTACAAATAAAGATAACCCTTTATGAAGTCGTCAAAAAACAAATGTTAGCGATTTACGACAGTTTTTATATACATAAAACCCTTTAAAAGCAATAAAATAAAATAAAAAAATAAATAAATCTCTATAGACGCTTAACCAGACTAGATGATGTCATCTTCCGCTTTAAATTTAGACACCCCAACCTTACCCTGACTTGACATCTGTTGAATGTAACTGAGATATTGATACAATTTATTAACACCTTACGCCCCTTTTCTTTAAACAATTGCTCTAGCCGTTACCATAGAAATATTGATTTTAATAATGAATATGCTTATAAAACGCGTAAACTTTAGAAATACGTTATTCCCCAGATGTTAGTACTTTAATTCAAATAATTATATTGAAGTTTTCGGCTCTTGTTTTGAAACATACGAACTCTTATGTAGCGTGTTGGAATCATATTTTTAAATAAATAATTATATATATATATATATATATATATCAATCGCAGACAGTATTGTTTCGCTGTATCACAGCTCCTCAGTGCAACTAGATATCCGAATGCTTCACGCCAGGAACGAAACCCGACCAATTTTGTGTCAGTTAGAGTTTTTACCGCTGAGCTATCATCATTCAGCAGAGAGAAACAGCTAATTCTAGCGTATTTTTTGTACAAATGTAAACAAACGCCAATCACTCAGAGGGCTCCAATTCATTTTACTGAACATCTTTGCATATGAATAAAAATAGAAAAGAAGAAAAACTATACTTAGTCGACGCATTTCTTCCTTTGAAGCATTTTATCAAGGCAGCCTAGGATTTCTTATGCTGCACGTGTTTATATACTCAGATATGCATCACCGCCCCTGTGTATATAAATCCGATAAATAAATGTAGCATAACAAGTCTTACATTCCCTTGATAAAATCCCGCAGAGGACGAAACGCGTCGGCTTAATATAGTTTTTCCTCGTGTTCCTTTTTTATTCATTTTGTCTATTCTACAGATACATTCCATCTGAGAATGTTTACATACACACATTCACGTACACATATGCACACACACACATATATATATATTGTTTAATCATCTGCAGAAATACTGTTTCACAGCACATCTGCCGGGATCAAAACACGACTGATTTACTATCAGTCAGAGATTCCACCTCTATGCCATTGACGCGCGGCAGGTATGTATTGTCAACCACAGACAGACTGTTTCGCTGTTTCACAGCTCATCAGTGTGATAAGACATCTGATTGCCTCAAGTCGGGATCGAAACCCGACTCTCCGCACGGATGAATGTGAATTTAGACGTATTTATTTTTAGATAAACACACCAGTGACAGGAGTACACGATATATATATATATATATATATATATATATATATATATATATATATATATATATATATATATATATATATATGGGAGGTTTAGCTGAATAAGTTTACCAATATACTCTCATGCATTGGGAACAAAAGAGGTTTATTTTTCAGCATAGTCCCCATAGTGGCATACACTCCATCAGTATTGCAGTACTTATATCCCATTGAAGAAGATTTCACCCTGTTGGTCAAAAGACCTCATCAACAGGGGCACATGGGGAAAAATCCCGAGAATATGGACGGTAACCAACCCGTTCAAAGAAACTGTCATGCACAGGATTCTTTGAAACCAAGGAGTCGTGTCCTGATGAAACAAGACATTTTGTCAGCTTTCCTAGGCATTTATTTATTATAACTTCCGTAACTGCCACTGGTAATTGACAGAGTGCTTTCCATTAACGGAATGTAATAAAAGAACACAATATTTTTTGCATCCCAAAATTATATATATATATATATATATATATATATATATATATATATATATATAATGAAATATAGTCTTAAGGTGTGCTATAATTATGGAATAAAGTGCTCAATATCAGATATAGAGCGTGTGTAAATATAAAAGTGAACATAGAAGTCAACACTTAGAGGCGACAGTCTGTTTCATGCTATATGCAATCGTCGACGATTGAATATAGCATGAAACAGACTGTCGCCTCTAAGTGTTGACTTCTATGTTCACTTTTATATATATATATATATATATATATATATATATATATATATATATATATATATATATATATATATATAAGGAAGAGGTTATATTAGTTCCAACGAGAGAAAAGTGTGTATATTTAAATGAAGAGTGAAGATGCTATCGTTTTTGGTTGTAATGTGGATTTTAAAAAAATATTATATTTCATTTTCCCTAATTTTACTACACGAGTCTCCGGCCTCGTGACCTTCATCAGGCAAAAGCTGGGTATCTCCACATATTATTAAAAATAATTCATTTTTTTCTTTATGTTTTTCGACGTTAAATATTCTCGATATGAGACATTTTCTTTTTTTGTGTTAGTGATCCAAACGTCTCTCTTGAAATGGCAGGGAAAAGTTCTGCGTGAAGGGTTATAAAACAATTAAGTTCAGTTCGAGAAATGTTGCAGTAGTTATCGGCATGTTTTTCTTTTAATGACCCCTGTGTTTTCTTGGATTTATTTCAATTTTCGTATGCTTTTGTCAGCATGTGTGTATATATGTGTATATCCCTTCTCCATACATACTACGAGGAATTAGTGAACATATCTGTACAACTACACACACTGACACATACACAAACGCACAAACACACACACACATACCGTCCCAGTACAAGGAATCAGTACATACACACACACATACAAACATACGTGCATACACATACTTCCCATGTTACATGGAATCAGTATACATATTCACACATACATATATACACACATATATACGTACTCACATACTTCCTAACTTATGTGGGGTTTGTGTGCGTGCCTGTGAGTAGTTCTCCTGCTTTTGTCAATATGTGTATATATATACACACACACACACACACACACACACATGTGTGCCCCACAAACACTCGCAAGTGAGCGTTTGTGCATGCATATGAGTGGTTTGATCACTCTATTTGGCCATTATGTGTGCATGTTGTGGGCTTTTGCGTGTGGGGTTATGATCAATTTAGTTCTGGTTTAAATTTGTTTATGAAGTTTTTTTTCTTGTATTTGTAGGTAAGAATAATTGTCTGTTTGTTATATTGGCATAATTTTAGATTTTCTCTGGCTACATTTGAAGAAGTGTTGTGATACAAAAGTTTTCTGCTTTCACGTAATCTTATGTTGCTTTTGTGTAGGGAGACCCTGTTGTTCAGTTGTTGACTGATACCTATATATGACTTCTTGCATTTTGTGCATTTGAGTACATAAATCACATTTTTTGAGTTTCGGTTTAAGTATTTATGTATTATGAATGTCGTTTTGGGGTGTTTAAAAGTGTAGGAGTTTCTTTCTATAATGATGTCAAAAACCCCACATCATTTTTTGTTGCATTTTGTGACTCCCTGTATTGTGTCTTGGTTAAATTTTGATGAGGTTAATATGTGTTTTAGGTTTTTAGATTGGCGTTTGCTTTTAATTATTTTGGTTGTTTTTAGTATATTTTTCAGTATATTATTCTTGCTAAGTCGGTCTAGATGTTTTGTAATTTCTTTGAATAATTCTGGATTGTTTTTGCTGTATGTTGAGGCACATGATAGAGTTTGTTCGACGTTACGTTTCTTTTTATTTCTAAGTTGGTCTAGTGGAATTTATTTTGAGAGTTCAAAACCTTTGTTTATTAGTGTTGTGGGGTAGCCTCGTTTTTTTAGAGTTTTATGTAGTTCTTCTAGGCGGGTTTTTCGGAGGTGTTTTTTCAGTCACTATAGTACAAACTCTACGTGCTAGAGAATAGGGGATGGATTTCAAGCAGCTTTTTGGGTGATGGCTCTTGAAATGAAGATATTGTTGGGCGTCTATATATATATAACTAGCAGCATGGCCCGGGGTTGCCCGTGCTTGATTCAAAAATCCTACGACTCATACAGCAATCGCATACTTAAAATATTTTTGCCCTTCCTTGCCTTTAAAGGAGTGCCTTTTACCGTGCTGATGTTGCTATATGCCTTATTTCTTGTCTATCTCACACTGCTAATTTTTTCTTAGCTCTATACTAAACATTAAATCTGTTACGAAAAAAGAACTATACAAAATGAACACAAAACGATCAGCTTTAAAAAAGGACTCGTAACTGGAAAAACCGAATAAAAAACGAATGAAAAAAGAATGTTAACAACATTTACTTTTTCACACTAAACCCGGTTCTGCGGAATCAGAATCAACGTTGAGTTTAAGCAAGCGAATGAGCCAATTGGAGTAAAGTGCCATGCAGATTTTAATTTTTCCCACTTGTGACGAATGCAGATATTTTTTTTTTTTTGCATGCTAGCAGGCTAGTTAACATTCGGGTCAGTCAGCTGTTGGCTCTCACGCTGGCCAATAGAATCTTCCTGCCTATTCGTGGCATCCAGCTATAGGCTCCCACTCTGGCCAGTAGAAAATGGCCGTAAACTACATGAAAACTGACGTAGAAGCATGAAAAAATCGATTATTTCCACTATCGATGTGAGTTGGGAAATGCAAAGTCAAACCGCTAACTTGGAGCATGTACATGTAAATTTTGGTGCAAATCCGTCGAAAATTGCGGCCGTGCATTCGTTTCACACACACACACACACACACACACACACACATCCTGCCTTTTATAGATAGAGATCACCGGTGAACAGGAAAAATGCCCAAATCATGTAACTGCATGGGATAATTAATACCTAAAAAAATCTAAACTAATTCATTTTCTTTTTTTCATGTTTTTATATAAGACGTTTAGCCATCTTGATACAGTTTGTCGTAAGAATCTCTGGAAAACGCTCTGAGTTATTCAGGTAGAAAGAGAACAGCTTAAAATCATGCTGTGTCTTCCCCATTATGTCTTCCAAACTGAGCAATGGTGAAAAGAAAGAGATAATTCAGGCCTTCACTAAGGGTTCGAAAATTCATACTCTGGCTTCCATCTTCAACGTCCATTCAAGAACCATCAAGAGAACAGTGAATAAGTTTTCAAAAGAAGTGAACAGTAGAGAGAAATATTGGATTAGAAGGTCACTTTAGTAAGTGGGATCATAATATCCAGTCGTAGATGAAAACATTCTTATTATTCAAAATAGGGTCCAATAGTGGTATAAACAATCTCAGTCAGTTCCAGTAAGATATCTTCAATCATTTCTATGATACAACAGTTCAAATGTTAATCTAACAATTAGACAATTTTGCTGTTACATCCGCTATATATGTTTATATTCAATAAATCAATAAATGTTCACTTGATATAACTTGATTGTTTGACTACAGATTCCTACAGCTTAACGCTCTTCAAGGACATATATTCGATAATTATGTTCAATAACCACGTATTTATAACACTCGGAACAAAATTCAATCGTAAATTTCAAATTTGAAATTTTTACTACATAAGATTTTCGTTTAAAACATAATATTTAAATTTAGAACCAGTTTAAATGTAATTCCTTTTTATCGCCATATTTAATATCATTCTATATATATATACATACGAACTTATGCATATAGTTACATATATTTGTTTGTTTTTCTTTTTTTTTGTTTTCATTGCCAGCTTTACAAAACTCTCGGTATATTCGTACCTTTCCTTCTATTTTAGTCAATTAATTTACAATTTACCACACACAACTCTAGACGTCTCGAGAAGCAATTGCTCGAAGTATTGTGTCCTTATCAACAGAGATCCGAATTACTAAAACCATACACTTAATTTTAGACAACAAACAAGTAGTTTTTTTTTTACCGTTTTGCTATCTGCTGACAAGAGCAACATCTATGATCATCCGTATAGTGTTTATTATTTACATACACTATATATGGTGGAGTGATAGTGTTCGGCTCGGGTCTTGTCTGTTTAATAAAAAGTTGCAAATAATGAGATTTTCTTGAAATAATAAGTATGACTCTATTGTGAAGCTACTTTTTTAAACACTAAATGCTAAGAACAAAAGCGAGAATCTCGATTGGAGAGTGACTTAGAGAAAAGTGATAAAGCGTTGAAGATATATCTATATCTATATCTACCAATATATATATATATATATATATATATATATATATATATATATATATATATATATATATATATATATATTATCCCTCACCGATGATGGATAATATGTATTTTTATTAATATATACTTAACGGGTCTGTTATATTATATCGAGCACTGTTTTATTAACAGCAGCATTTAATATATATATATATATATATATATATATATATATATATATATATATATATATATATATATATATATATATATATATGGGTAAAATGAATGACAAAGTGTAAAATATTTTATTGTGAATCAACTGCTGAATACAGAGTATAGGTTAATATATATATATATATATATATATATATATATATATATATATATATATATATATATATATATATATATATAGATAGATATGATATTTATTATTATTTACAACGAAAACATGTTATAAACCGCTACATAAATACAGTCATGTTTCAGCATTGTATGTCCCTCATCAGGCGGTGATGATCCGCTTAAAGTAGCACATACACTGCAGAAACATGATTGCATTTACGTAGAGGTTTGTAACATGTTTATGCTATAATTGATAATAAATATTATATATATATATATATATATATATATATATATATATATATATATATATATATATATATTCATTGAAAACGACTGATAAGGTACAACGGTTACGAGTTATATTTAATAGTTCGCGTGTTCATGCAATTTTTTTCTTTTCTGTTCATAAATAATGTCTTAATTGTTCGAATGCTGTGTATGTGCAATCGTTTTCGGCTATCATTTTGGCCACTATTAAGTATGATTTTAGTTTTACTTAGATTCTTTTAGTTATGTATGTAGATTTCTCAGAATGCTTTATTTTGCAAACACGGTCTACCCATTACGACCGTATTCATACTTGATATTTTTGAGCTGTTCCTTTTGCTTACAACCATGCTTTCCGTTTTCTTTCATTTTAAATGTTTACTAATGTTTATTGTTGTTTAATCCTTTCTTCTCGCTTTCTTTCACTACCTTCTTGGGGAGTCCTTTTAGTTGCCTTTTATGCTTGGTATCAAAACTGTGACATTTTATCTTGTTAAGAATATGGTAGCCAATAATAAATTCTGGTAGGACTTCTGATTATCTCAGAATCGCCTCACTTTACAGATCGAATGAGTTCACTGAGAGGAGACCCATCCCTATCTTACATGTCTTTTTATTTCCCTAAACTTACTGGATCCATTTTTCATACGTATGCAGACGAATTGCTGCCGGTATAGAGTCTAGATTATTTTAAAATCCTTCCCAAATATGTCATGGTTACCACTGGTCATTTTTAACATACTTTATCAAACGGTTCTGCAAAATTTATAAAACACTGGTACTCCCCCATCTATATGCGTTTTGTTCTTTCTGCTATAACTCTGGACATAATTATCGTATTGTTTATTCCAGTGTCTGTAACGAACCTGCACTGATCTTTGTAAGATTTCAAAACTGATTTGTCTCGGCGTTCTATTCAACAGAATTCGCATAAGTTTTGTTATATATGTCTCATTAGGATGATTGTGTTTGCATTCGTATGCACCTGGTTCCTTAGGCAGTGTTAAGCAAATAGAGCTACTTATATCGTCACTGCTATATATTTTATTTATTATGTCTATAAACATGTCATTGCCGAAAATTTCTGAGGCCGCCATTATCTCTTATCTGCTTTAATTTCTGCTAATTTTTGTCAATACTGATTCCACTTCAGATTTTAATTTTTGTTTCTGGTCCATTGCTATTTCTGTGGATTGCCGGTGGCTCTCTTGGAAGAGTTCTCCGATATATTTGTTCCGTCTCTGAAGTATTATTATTTCTCAACTATCAATTACACGTGCTTTGATTTTATACATCCGGGTTGTACTGTTATTTTTATACATATCTGCCCTTATCTGTGATATTCATTTCTTCTATTTCTACACATTTTTCGTTGAGACATTCCTCTTTAGCTTGCTTGCATTTGTTCCTAATTTATTTGTGCAGAGTCTTGTATACTGTGCCGTACCTTGGCATCGCATTTGTCCTCATGTCTAGAATTTCATATATTCTTTTTTTCTTTGTCTATTCTTCTTTGGGATGATTTCAATCTCTGATGTCACTAAAGCTTCACTTAATCGGTCCTATTTCGAGTTTACATTCTTATTTTGCCTGTTGCATCTGTTTTAAACACTGTTCATATATTTATCCTTCACATTTGGGTCATACAGAAGTATGTCGTATTGCCATTTGGCTGCTGCATAGGCCTTCTTCAATTCCCGTAGTTTCACAGTCGATTTGGTATTTCATTTCTACTTCTGAGTTTACCCATGTCCATATACGTCTACTGTTCTTGAAACCAGGTGTTGTCTTCTACCTGATCATTCTCTGTGCGTCATTGGACCCATTTCTCTCTGTGTTCATTACAAGTCCTGATTTGTCAAATATTTCACCATCTCTCTCGTTGTCTACTTTGGAATTCATATCTCCCATAACGATTGGAATTTCTGGCGATATCCAGTAAGCTTTGCCGTTGGCTACTGTAGAGTAAAACAGTTCATTTTCTTCTTCACTACTTTGTGTTGTCGGTACCTATACAACAATGATGGATACGTTGAAAGGCTTTCCTTTCAGTTTAACCACAAGAATTTTTTCAGATAGTTGACAGTATCCCAGAACAAAATTCTTGATGTCTTCGTCGAATATCATTACTACTCCTCTTTCATTTTACTTTCTGCCGGAACGATCATTTCAGGGTTTACTTGGAAACATCAGCAATTAAGAGTTGGTACCTGCGCCCCTAAAAACCCATCTGCCGATCAGAGGCCTTGATGCCGGACGAAGTTATTAGTCGTACCCAGGACTGATCGGATCTGTCTCAGAAGGGCCAGCTTAAAAAATGATCAAAGATGCTATGCACAGAACGTTCACCAAATTTAAAGATAAAAACCATTGACCTAGGGAACCAACGTTGCCACGTTTATGCAAGAGGCTGTAGTGCCGTATCAGGACTCACACTCACTATACATTGGGGAAGAAATAAAGTAACATTGGAGAAGAAATAAATAACAGCATTAATCGAAGTCGGGAGGCGGCGGCTTTAATTACTTGGCGAAATACATGTCGAAATATAACTCGAGGTACTTTACCATATGCATGTTTAGTCTACGTGTGTATGTGTAGAAATATTTAGCATATATTTCAATCCATTTCAATCCGATTGGGGCGCCTCGACAAGCTGTAATTATTAGCAAGATCAATTACAACTGAATAGAGACTTCGATTTTTCCTGAGTACTACATGCATTCGGTCTTATACGAAGTATAAGCAATGCTTAGAAAATTATACATTCAGCCTTATGCTACATTTTAGTTATCTATCTCATCCTGTCCATATCTATCTATCTATCTATCTATCTATCTATCTATCTATCTATCTATCTATTTATCTATCTATCTATCTATCTATCTATCTATCTATCTATCTATCTATCTCATCCTGTCCATATCTATCTATCTATCTATCTATCTATCTATCTATCTATCTATCTATCTCATCATGTCCATATCTATCTATCTATCTATCTATCTATCTATCTATCTCATCATGTCCATATCTATCTATCTATCTATCTATCTATCTATCTCTACATTTTTTAGTCATCTACGTCTCTGTCTATGATATAAAGATATGTAATTTTCTATTCTATATTTATATATCAACAAACAGTATTTAGAAAAATATGATAAAATGACATTTTTTTATTTTTATTTTATTTTATTTATTTATTTTATTTATTTATTTTTTTTTTGTGACGCGTTACATTCAAAGTCGGGTGAAATTCCGACCGATTGAAAGAAGAAAGTCTGTCATATTTTTCTAAATACTATCTCTCTCTCTTTTCCCTCTCTTTCTCCCTCTCTTTCTCTATCTATCTATCTATCTATCTATCTATCTATCTATCTATCTATCTATCTATCTCGATATGTTCATATTTTCTAAATCTCACTGCCATTCTCTTCTTTTTTCGATATGTTTCCTTCTATTTTTGCCGATTCGCATTCCAATTTGTTATCACTTTCTCTGCATGAATTCATTTGAAAGTAGAATATAGAGACTCAAGTAAATAAAATTATAGCCTGGAATAACGTAATTGCAAACAAATGCTACACATACCATCAATTTAAACCAACATAAGCTTACATTTCTCATCCTAACTATATTTATTTCAAATCTTTTTATTCATCATTATTGTCGAAGCCCTCACCAATACAACATTATCTGTTTTCCCCTTCTATCTACAGAGAAAAAAAAATCGTATTTCTCGTATTTAGAAATGTCTTCAACAGCTTTTTTCTTTTCCTGTTCTTCTTTTAGTTTGTATCATTTCGTGTGTTTGATACAAATGTTTACAGAAGTTTTTTAGCTGAATCTTTTATTCATATAAATTCAGAGCGGTATCATTTACCCATCAAAATATTTTCGCTGGATTTCGAAGTCCTTAGGTCACTTTTCAGTTTATCTGCTTATTTCAATAGAGAAGAAATATCGCTGTTTGTGTGTAGTATTTCCTGAATTTGATAGATCCATGCTACCTGTTATGAGAAGAAGGAAAAATCCGCTACACGTAGGAAGAGCAGACTATGTGTAAATAGACGGCGCTACATATAAATTGAAGGTACTACATGTTGAAAATATACCTCGTGTGAACAGAAGCTGCTACATTTGAGCAGGAGATGCTACATGCGAACGTCACACTATATGTGAATAGAAGGTGCTACGTGTGGAAAATAGTGCGCCTCATGGGAATAAGGATGGGCTACATGTGAAAAATGTTTTGCTACATTTGTTGAAACAGTAGGCTACATCGGAATAGAAGCACGACATATGAATAAAAGACGTCATCTGTGGGAAAAGTGCGCTATTTTTGAATAGATGACGCTGGGTGTGAAATGAGTATGCAACATGTGAGAAGACACCACATGTGGGAAACATGCGCTGTATATGGAACAAATTCTTTATTTTTGGTCCAGATTTTTGCGCTAAGTATCATCTGCAATAATAGTAAGATTGTGTTTCTGCAGCAAAATCATAGGTCGATATCCTTGGTCAAATAAACGGTTTTACTTTTCTAATTTATCCTTGAAAAATCTTATTGAACTTGGTAATGTTGTGCAGTAACATTGAATAAAAACTTCGTATGAAAGATTTTCAACTGAATTTCACGTATGGCTTTTCCCCGTTTAGGACAAGATGTTGAATTTTTTCAGGATGGAAACAAAATATTTTTCTTTATAATTCTCATAATAAATTTGATTTACTTGTAAGTGTAACCCTGATATAAGAGAAACCCGGATATAAGAGAGATTCTCTCTGGTCCCAAATTAGAGCCTGTGTTAATGTAAACAAAAAAGACCAAACCCGGATGTAAGAGACTTCTTCTCCGGTCCCGACAACTCTCTTATATCCGGGTTACACTGTATTGGACTATCGTAGCCTTCAATCATTTCCTTCATAGAGAACGTTGCGAGTTTATATGTTCAACAATGACTGTTTCCGGAAATCGCTGTGGAGGACTTTTTCTTATCTTTGTGAAGGTTTTCTGTCCTGTAATAGACGATGTACCCAAATACAGGTAATAAAATGTTAACATTGCATTGGTATTTCTGTGAGTTTCCGAAGATTGTTTAATTGACTCCGTATAAGATTGTGGCCTCCATTTTATAGATACTTTAATTACTATATTTCTCATTAAACTTTCTCTTTTATAAGGCAATAATAAGAGCATTTTTATCATCGGATTTTTCCTTTACTTTCTTCCTCTTCCTCTTTTACTTTCTTCTCCTTCTTTTCTTTTTTTTTTACTTACTTTTAATTTTTCTTCTTCCTTTTCTTCTTTTTCTTCATCTTCTTCTTTTACTTTCTTCTTCTTCTTCTTCTTCTTTTTTTACTGTCTTCTTCTTCTTCTTCTTCTTCTTCTTTTACTGTCTTCTTCTTCTTCTTCTTCTTTTCCTTTCTTCTTCTTTACTTCTTTTTTCTTCTTTTAATTTCTTCTTCTTTTCCTTCTGTTTTCTTCTTTTAATTTCTTTTTCTTTTCCTTCTTTTTTCTTCTTTTAATTTACTTTTTTTCTTTTCTTCATTTTCTTTTTCTTCTTTTTCTCTTTTTTCTTTCTACTTCTTTTTTACTTTCTTCTTGTTCTTTTACTTTTCTTCTGCTCATTTTTCTTCTTTCTTCTTTTTTCCCTTTTTTTTACTTTCTTCTTTTTTTTTACTTGCTTCTTTTTCTACTTCTTTTCCGTTCTTCTTCTTCCTTTAATTACTTATTCTTCTTTTACTTATTCTTCTTCTTGATTCTTCTTCTTTGTCTTTTACTCACTTCTTCTCCTTTTCCCTTCATCTTCATTTTCCATCTTCTTCTTGTTTTACTTTTTTCTTCTTCTTTTAATTTTTTCTTCTTCTTTTTCTTCCTCTGCTTTTTCGCCTTTTTTTCTTCTTTTACTTTTAATTTCTTTTTTTATTTCTTCTTCTTCTTTTTCTTCCACTTCTTTTTTTCGTCTTTTTCTTCTTCTTTTACTTCCTTCTCCTTCTTCATCTTTTCCTTTCTTTATTCTTCTTCTTTCTTCTTCTTTTAATTTTTTCATCTACTATTACTTTCTTCTTCATCTTTTACATTTTTTCTTCCTCTGCTTCTCCTTCTTCTTCTTCTTCTTCTTCTTCTCATTGTTATTATTATTATTATTATTATTATTATTATTATTATTATTATTATTATTGTCTTTTTACGCTGCTTATTATTGATATTAGCTGATTTTGCACTTAGTTGATATCAATATACATCCCGAGGTCTTAGTTATTCAGTACTTTTCTGATTGTCAGTGGTCTGACAAGGAAACGGCTCTTCTGTAATACACAAAAACCCACTGGTAAAACTAATACTTTAAACGAGTGGGTTGATTTTTTTTACCTTCTTCATTATGCTCCGATTACAATAGACACGGTATCTACCTTTTGGCAATTCAATATTCTCTTCATTTTGTATTTTAAGTCTATATAGCTCACGAATTATTATTATTCGCGAGCCATCTGCACCCCCACCCAAAAAAAAATAGAAACTGACGCTGGGTTACAACGATGCGAAACACAATATATCAATTATGAGTTTGATAAGTTTATACCGGAAGACAATCACAGCCAAATGTAGGCGACATGGGGAAATATTTTGATTTGGGTGCAAAATTTTGCAGGTGTGGCTCATTTTGAAATACATTAAATGTCGACTTCTCTGACTTTTTCCAACTGAGACTCAATCTTAAAACCTATAAAAAAAAAAAGGAAACCTTCTCGACACACGGCCATGATTTCTTTCTAATACACAATGAGTCGTCCTCTAGGGAACAGGCCAAATGGCAAGTGTCAAGCAAAACTGTACTATAAAATAGGTTATTTACTGCGAACCATTTTAATCGACTACGATAAAAATTCTGTTGTCATATCTGGTCTGGTACACCTGCTGTAAACCGTGAGATTCTTGACGAAGTCCAACGACGGATCTGTAATACAATCGATGCTGACTAAACATCTCGACTTCAGTCACTTTCTCAAAGATATTATTTAGCCTCCCTGTGGCTTTTCTTAAAATATTTTATGGCAACTGCTCTCAGGAGCTTTTATTCACTGGTGTCCCGACTACATGAATCTAAGCGTGCTACTAAATTGGCAACTAGTTCCCACCCAGTTATTGTTGAAACAGATAAATGCAACCGCCATTTATACCCCAAAAGTTTCTTTTCTCGTACAACTGTGAAACTACCTTCCGTTTACTTGCTCCTCTAATAATTACAATCTTCAAAAATTTTAATGCAACATAAATTCCTTATCTTCTGTCTTCTTGAATCCCGTCCATTTTTTATCATTTCTTCAGTCCGCTCTATTCTCAGTTTTCTCTTTCCTGCAATTCTCTGCGTACTAGTGGCATTCCCGCCTTGTTTGGGGTGAAATGATTAAAAAAAAAAAAATTAAAATCTCCACCTACTTTAGTTGAGAAGGTATGATAGCTATTATAGCAGTAGGGCATTTATTATTATTATTATTATTATTATTATTATTATTATTATTATTATTATTATTATTTCCTTTGATTTCTGGCGTTTACACTTTTCTTTCCGGGTCCCGCCTAGGGATCTAAGGTTAGAAATGGCATCATGACATTTTCCACTGACAAAAAAAAAAAAAAAAATTACATGGATAAAGCCCTTCGTAAAGTGTGGGCTGTACTTGTCAGAACAATTTTTTGTATCTCCTTGAGGCATTGACTACCAGGAATCCCTTCGATTACTCTACTGGGATTTTCTCCAACCATTCCTAGGGCTCCAACTACAACAGAGATCGTTGATGTTCCCATATGCCACATTTTTGAGATTTCTATTTCAAGGTCCTTATATTTTCACAGCTTTTTGAATATCTTCAACGATACATTGCAATCTGCAAGGACTGCCATATCAATAAGGAGGTACTTTTTTGTTGTTTGTGGTCTTTAATAACAATGTCTGGGCGGTTGGCTTTGATTGTTCTGTCAGTGTGTATTGTGTAATCCCATAGAATTGTAACAGGTCCTATCTCCGTAACCGGGTCTGTGTGGTGTTCATACCATTTTCTTTCAGTTTCCTTCACGTAGAATTTGTAGATTTTCTAGTGCAGATATTGGCCCACTCTGTCATGCCGGGTTTTATATTCAGTGGGTGACAATATCGTGCAACCTGATACAAGATGATCAATCATTTCTGGATATTTACCACAGAATCTGCATTTTGGGTTAACAAAATAATTTAGTATATGTGCTTGATAATTCCTAGTTAACAAGCATTGGTCCTGTGAAGGAAGGATATAAGAATCAGTACGGGGTACGGGTTTTGTCTACGTCAGCTTGTTTGGTACGGGCAGAGGATTGGCCATGAAGCGGTTTATCTTGCCATTGTTTTTATATCTGGTTGGCTGCATTTGCCTTTGCTTTCTTTTTTAAGTATTTTGCAGCTTCAGCCGGTGTACTGTGCTTTACTTATTATTATTATTATTATTATTTTTATTTTCTTTGCTTTCTGGCGTTTACACATTTCTTTCCGGGTCCCACCCAGGGCCCTAAGGTTAGAAATGGCATCAAGACACTTTCCACTGACAAAAAAAAAAAAAATAAATAAAATAAAATAAAATAAAAATTACATAGATAAAGCCCTTCGTAAAGTGGGGGCTGTACTTGTCAGAACATTTTTTTGTATCTCCTTGAGGCATGGGCTTCCAGGAATCCCTGCAATTAGTCTACTGTAATCTTTTCCAACCAGTCCTAGGGCTCCAACTACAACAGGGATTGTTGATGTTCCCATATGCCACATTTTCGATTATTATTATTATTATTATTATTATTATTATTATTATTATTATTATTTACTTCTATATCCTTCCGCGTTCCAACCAGAAATCTGAGGTCGGAAATGACATCATGAAATTTCCACCAAATATTTGTAAAAAAAAAAAAAATAAAAAAATAAACAACTAAGATCATTCCTATTTTACGTAGATAAAGCGCTTCGTAAATATGTGATCTGTACTAGACAGAACATTCTTTTAAATGACTTTAAAGGCATAAATCTACCAGGGATCTCATCAAAGCATTTATCGTTACGTTCTCCAAACAAGCCCAGGTCTCCAACGACAATTGGAATAATAGATGTCCTCATGTGCCACATTTTAGGTATTTTCATTTCAATATCAAGACTTTTGGAATTGATCAAAGTACCTTATAGTCTGCAGGAACGACCTTGTTAATAAGAAAACGCATTCTGATTTTGTAGTTTTTGATCACGATGTCAGGACGAATAGCTTTAATTGATTTCTCTGTGTCTATTTTAAGTCCCGAAAAATTATTACAGGTTCTATTTATATGACCTAGTTTGGTCGATGTTCATACCAGTTTATCGCAGTTTTCTTCCCATGAAAGTAGCAGATGTTCCATTACAGATATTGAGACACTCTCTCATGCCAGCTTTTGTAATATCGTGCAAAGTGATACAAGATGGTCACTTTTTATTGATACTTATAGCAGAATATGCATTTCGGTTTAACACATTTTTTTAATGTGCATCCTCAGTATGTTTTAGTTAGCAAGCATTGGACTGTGCACCAAAAATAAAATCTTCGATTTCAGTTTTTAACCCGCTACTTCAATCTTCTATGAATCTCTCACGCACATTCATATCTGCTCATGGCGTATCAAGTGTAAACATATGACGTCACACATTATGAAATGGACAAAGTCCGACAATTATTTCAAGACCTAAATGTCTTAAAATAATTGTCTATTTCATAATGTGTGACATCATTTGAATTTTAAATACAGTAAATTCAACCTTGCTGACTGACCGAACGCTCCTCTGTGGCCAAATCGGTTGAAGGCACATCAAGCTAAATGACGGTTCCGTATAGGATACATGTTCGAATCCGGTCGGAGGACGAATATTTCCGGTGAAGATTTCTCGCACATTAAGGCCGGTAAATGTTGTTTAGTACTGTTTAATATAAAACAGAGCATTTACTTAAATATTTGTATCTATAAAAAGAATGTATAAAGATAAAAATGTCTTAAAACAATTGTCGGACCTTGTGCATTTCAATTACCTCAACACAGAGATAGCCTATTTCAAGCCATTCTCTACACGCCTATCATCATCCCGTAAGTGTCTGTGTCGGAGCATAGTTTTAAATGTATTTTCAATGTCAGTCGTCCTCTGGTAGAGGAACAACAACAAAAAAAAATCATCGAGCACTCTGTGAATCAGTTTTAATAAATAATATTACTAGGATCCACCCGGATTATATACCAACGGATCGATTACCTGTACTATATATATATATATATATATATATATATATATATATATATATATATATATATATATATATATATATATGTATGACGCGTTTCGTCCTTCAAGACTTCATCGGACTAAATTCGATGTTAGGACTAAACATGCATAGGATATAGGGTTGCTTAGAATTTTAGAAGTTTTTTGTTTTGTTTTTTCTAACCGAATTTATTTACAGTGTTTCTTTTTTTTTTTTTTTTTTTTTTTTCTTTCCATAAATGTTGTTAGTACGTATCCCAAAATGTGATATTAGAAGATCTATCAGATATGGTAAACTTTTGTAGAAGACCTCGTGATCAAGTCACCCTGTAGGGATTTAAGTCCTAGTGAATTATTTTTCTCCTTTAATCAGAGTAGCATTATTTATGTCAAAATTGTAGTCAGTCTCGTTACGGTGGAAAACCAGTGCATCTGAGGTATGGTTTTGTAAATTATCCCTTTTGTGTTCATATTATCTTGGGATTTTCCTATATATATTTCTAATAATTATCACATTCGATGATGTAAATTCCTCCTTTAAGTTTAGCAAATTTGTGGGTTTAGTATTGACTAAGTTATTTTATTGTTTTGGATGGCCTAGTAACAAATTTTATGTTGAGTTTACCTAGATTCTTTCTGGTGTGACAGAGAGAGTTTGGTAGGAAAATATTATTGTTGAATCACGAGGCTTTTCAGGAAGGGCCGTTTATTGTTTCGGAATATTTTTGTTTCGCATTGAACAGAAAATAACAAATACATCGTGAGCAATAAAAGACTTAGATAATAATAAAGACTTCATATTCATGTGTAGTCGTACACCAACGTAAATAATTTAGTCGAATGAAGTTTTGAAGGACGATACGCACCACAAGGAAATTTTTCCACTTTCTCATACAATTTCCCTTATACTGTCCTTGATATATAAAGATATATATCGTTCTCATATATATATATATATATATATATATATATATATATATATATATATATATATATATATATATATATATATATATATATATAAAGGGAAGAGGTTATAGAAGTTCCAACGAGAGAAAAGTGTGGATATTAAACGTTTTGGGTTGTAATGTGATTTTTTTTTTAAATATATATTATGCTTTATGCAGAAATTATGTAAATTTATGCAAAAGTATGGAAAATGAAGCACTTTTTTTAAAAAATCCACATTACAACCAAAACCTTTGTCGGTACTCTCTTCTTTTTAATACATACAAATATATATATATATATATATATATATATATATATATATATATATATATATATATATATATACATATATATATATATATATATATATATATATATATGTGTGTGTGTGTGTGTGTGTGTATCTGTATATATATATGTCTGTATATATATATATATATATGTCTGTATATATATATGTCTGTGTATATATGTCTGTATATATGTATGTATATATATATATATATATATATATATATATATATATATATATATATGTGTGTGTGTGTGTATTTGTATATATATATATATATATATATTTGTATATATATATATATATATGTCTGTATATATATATGTCTGTATATATATATATATATATATATATATATATATATATATATATATATATATATATACAAGCATAGGATTGGTGTATACGGAATAAAATCCAATGACCAAAAAATACTATTCTTAAAAGAGTGCTCAATACAGAGTATAGCAAATATAAATTGTTCGAAAATTATAACTTAAATATATTATGAAATCGCTAAAAAAAAAAAAAAAACATTTTTAACACTTCTTATCCAGTTCTTCGTTTACTAGTATCTTTTTTCAATTGATAAGAGACCAGAAGTGTTAAAACAGAATGGCTATTTTTGTAGTGATTTTATAACATATTTTCGAATAAATTATATATATATATATATATATATATATATATATATATATATATATATATATATATATATATATATATATATGTAAGTATATATATACTATCTAATCGCGTTTCTCTTACAGTCTTCTCTGTATGTTTTTTTTTTTTTAATTCCGGTCATATCTCTCTCTTCTGTCTGTTTTAATTCATGTTAAAAGACTAGATATAAATAAAATGCAGTATTTTGTCTGGTGTAAATATTAGCTGCGGTGATAGTGAAATCCCCTTTTATTTATTCTTTCACTCATTCACTTTTTTCTCTATTTCTTTCTTCTTCACTCTTCTGGGCAATTTTTTTCTTTGGGACATTATCGCCATTTCAGCTGCCACTTCATCAATCATTTTATAGCGTTTTTTCTGTTTTTTTTTCTCCTTCATTTACTAGATGTCTTTATTTTAGAATTGCCGCTTCTTCACTCTTCAAGCTTTATCCTCATCTAATGTCCGTGTCATTTATTTTTTGTTTTTATATTGTTATTATTTTGTTCTTTTCCTCTTCTCACGGCTATTTTTTTGGCTTCTATTTATTGTTGCCGTGCCTCTTTTTATTAATTGTCTAAGAAGTACTTTATTTTCACACCTGTATTAACTTGTGTCTTTCAGTGACCAAGTGTGAAGAAACCGTTTCAATAACCAACACTTCCTTCACCTATCACTAATCGATCTCGTTGAAATAATGCTGTTCTCGCATATTCTCGTTTATAGCATATATTTACAGTTTGAAAGCATTTCCTTGACTTTTTCGGAGACGCCAATAATATGGACAGCTGAGACTTCCATATTCTTCAATTGTTCTATTTCACTTGAAAGAGCCAGCAAATGATCAAGTATGTTCTTTTCTGATTATTACAACGTTATCGCAGCGTTTGAGAGTTCAACTAGTGTGATTTAACAATGTCAGTTATTACACTTATTATATTCAAACAGACACATCCCCACAATTGACCACGCAGCAGGGTGATTTCATCACTGCATTCTCTCTAGCTGGATTGAAGGGCGAACAGTCGTGATTCTATTAGAATAAAGCACCACCGGTTCTCCTATATTTTGCTTACTGAATTTAACTAACAAGGCTTGGATAAACCTGTGGCATGGTTTCCAGTTATTTCACATGCTAGGATCGTCCACTCAGGACCACAAGCTAGGATCGTCTACCCAGGACTATATTTTTTAATGGTCAAACCGGTCATATCCAGTTAGCCACGCACACAATCTCTTGTGAAAATATGACAATCTTCTTCGTTTCCAAGGAGTCAATTGGATGTTTTGCTTAAATTTCAAAATCGTGACAGAATTTAACTTCCATATTTCTTCTTCTTCTTCTTCTTCTTCTTCTTCTTCTTCTGCTTCTTCTTCTTCTTCTTCTTCTTCTTCTTCTTCTTATTATTATTATTATTATTATTATTATTATTATTAATAATAATAATAATAATAATAATAATAATAATAATAATAATTCCATGTGTTTTGGCCGTATGTATATTTCTTTCCGGCTCCCAGCCAGAGATCTATTATCAGAAATGGCTTCATGACTGATAACCTTTTGTAAACAAAACACAAGATCGCTCAGATTTTACAGAGATAAAGCACTTCGTAACATCAGAGCTATAATTTTGAATACATTTTTTTTATTTTTTTAAGGCTTGGGCTACCAGAGACCCTTTCAATGAGTCTATCCGGACCTTTTACAATCAAACCAAATTGTTGATGTCCTGACCTGCCGCATGTCAGCGATTTCGATTTGAAGGTCATTGTATTTAGATAGTTTTTGGAAGATCTTCAAAGATACGAGGGACTGCCATGTCAATAAAAAGGCACATTCTCTTTTTGATGTATGTAATCACGATGTCTGTGCGATTAGCTTTAATTGTTCTGTCTGAGTGTATTGACACATTTGGGTTCATCCAGAATCGAAATTTCACTTTTGATTTTCTTTTATTTCTCGCAACGGTTTTGTCTTCCAATCTGGATCTTTTTGTCTGTTGTTTGATCTTTTCATTGTCTTGACTCCAAACTTCCAACTAGCTTCTAAAGCGGTTGCGTATATAATATAGTTGTGGTGTTTCCCTCTGGTTTGTCCTTTTCAATGCAATGTTGTATATTTGCACAATCTGCTTATTGGACATTGTTATATGAATTTTTTGGACGCGTTCTCTTTCTGGCATTTGTGTGAGAGTTACTCTGATGAGTACTAGGTTGATGTGGGTTTTCACTTGGATGATTTTACCTCTGTGGTTTTCAAGGAATTCGATTTTAATGTGGTTGGACTCATCTTCAGTGATATCGTCTGCAGGTTATGTCACAGGTAGATTCTTCAATTTTATTTCCTGGGAGATTATTATTTCGTATATCATTTATTTTAGCTTTTACCTCATTCTCTGTCATATTATTTGTTACTACTCTCATCTCTCTACTGTTTGATTGATGGGTCATTGTATTCTGTATTTATATCTAGTTTTATCTTATCTGTTTCTGCATTTGAGAATCCTTTGTTTCTCACAATGTACCTGTGGTCATTGGCAAGCATATTTGGGTTGAAATTAGGTCTTATTTCACTTCCTACTGTAATTTACTATATTTGGCAATATCTGATTCGTAGTGTTCTTTTGTGGATTTTTCAATGCGGTGAGAATGATTTCATTATTTGTTGATACTCTTCACGTGACTATTTTGTTCGCTTTCTTTTTATTACTTGATTTGGTAGTGAGTCACTTGGTCCAAGGTTGGGAATAGTGCGGATTTGGTGACCAAGTTTCTCTTCAATGTTCGAAGTGTTTGTTCTAGTGACAGATTTTTCGGTCCCAGACTGGTTTCTCTCTGAGGTACACGGACTTTGTTGATCCGGTTGTCGGCCGATCCGGTATGAAGATTTGTTCGAAATCATTTAGATTTGTAATTTTGTTATTATTATTATTATTATTATTATTATTATTATTATTATTATTATTATTTCCTTTGATTCTTTCCGGGTCCCGGCCAAAGACCTAAGGTTAGAAATGGTATCATGACACTTTCCACTGACAAAAAGTATTATTATTATTGTTGCTAGCAGCATGGCCCGGCGTTGCCCGTGCTTGATTAAAAAATCCTACGATTCATACAGCAATTGCTATCACTTGACTTAAAATATTTTTGCCCTTCCTTGCCATTAAAGGAGTGCTGATGTTGTTATGTGCCTTACTTCTTGCCTATCTCACACTGCGAAGTTTTTTCTAAGCTCTATACCAAACATTAAATCTGTCACAAAAAAAGAACTAAGCAAAATGAACACAAAACGATCAGCATTAAAAAAAAGGACACGTAACGGGAAAAAAAGAGTGAAAAAAGAATGTTAACAACAAATACTTTTTCACTTTTCTGCGGAATCAGAATCAACGTTGAGTTTAAGCAAGCGAATGAGCCAATTGGAGTAAAGTGCCATGCACATTTAAATTTTTCCCACTTGTGACGAATGCAGATATCGATTATTTTTGCTTGCTAGCATGCTAGTTAACATTCGTGTCAGTCATATATTGCCTCTCACGCTGGCCAATAGAATCTTCCTGCCTATTCGTGGCAGCCAGCTATAGCCTCTCACTCTGGCCAGAACAAAATGACCGTAAACTACTTGAAAACTGCCGTAGAATCATGAAAAAATCGATTATTTCCACTGTCGATGATAGTTGGGAAATGCAAAGTCGGTCTTGACTTTTTCGCTAGCTTGGAGCATGTGTATGTAAATTTTGGTGCAAATCCGTCGAAAATTGCGGCCGTGCATTCGTTACACACACACACATCCTACTTTTATAGATAGAGATTATTATTATTATTATTATTATTATTATTATTATTATTATACATTTGTTATTATTATTTCCTTTGATTTCTATTTTATACTTATTTCCTCCTCTTTCCTAAGCCAATAACTAAGGTCAGAAATGGCATCACAATGTTTCCACTGAATATTTGCCAAAAAAGAAATCAACCCAAAAACAAACATATTTTACAAAATCCTTGTAAGGTGTAAACTGTCAGAAAACTTTTGCATTTATTCAATTAGTCTAGCAATGCTTTTCCAATAAAACCCAGGGCCGCAGTCCCAACTGGAATTTTTGATGTCTTCATGTGCCATATTTTGAGATTTCCACTTGAAGATATTTTTATTTTCATAGTTTTTTGTTTTTTTTTTAAAGATTTTCAAAGATATATTACGGTCTGCAGGAACACCCATGTAAATAATAAAAGCACATTCTCTTTTTATCGTCTTTGATTCCGATGTCTTGCCGATTAGCTTTGATATCTCTGTCTCTGTGTCAGTGAATTCCCATAACATTGTTCTAGGTCCGATGTTGGTAACCGAGTCTGGGTGGCGTTCATAACAATTTTTCCAGTTTCCTACCCATAAAATATTTTTCAGGGCAGATATTGTATCACCTTTTCAAGTCGTGTTTTATATTCTGTGGATGCTAATACAGTAGAGGCTGATACAAGATTTTTTAAATGCTTCTGGATATACATCACAAAATCTGTATTTGGATTCAACACAAGCTTTCAGTATGTTTGGTTGATAACTTCCAGTTAGAAAGCGTGCAACCTTTGCTATAAGAATTGTTATTATTATAATCATTATTATTATATTATAGAATTATTATTATATTATAGAATTATTATTATTATTATTATTATTATTATTATTATTATTATTTCTTTGATTTCTGTCGTACGCACAATTACTTCTGGGTGCCAACCAGAGTTCTAAGGTCAGAAATGGATTCATGACATTTTCCACTGAGCATGTTTGTAAAGAAAATCACATATTTTTAACATAGCTTAAGTTCTTCGTAAAGTGTATGCTGTACTTGTGAGTACAATTTGTTTGTATTTCTTTGAGGCATGAACACGCAGGAATTCTTTCAATGAGTATCGGAACCTTTTTCCAATCAAACCGCAGGTTTCAATTACAACTGGAATTTTTGATGTCTTCATGTGACACATTTTTTAGATTCCCACTTCAAGATCCTTGTATTTTTATATTTTTTTTTCGGCTCTTCAAAGAAATACTACATTCTGCTAGGACTGTTAGGCCAATTAGAAAGCATATTCTGATTTTGTTATCTTTGATCACGATTTTTTGGCTATTAGATTAGAATATTTTGTCTGTGTATATTGTAAAGTCCCATAACATTGTTACAGGTCCTATTTTTGTAATTGCGTCTGGGTGATGTCCATAAAATTTTCTTGTAGTTTCCTTCTCATAAAAGTTACAGATTTTCCAGTGGAGATATTGGTCCACTCTATCACGTCTGGTTCTTTATTCAGGGGGTGCACCACAGCAATCTGGTACATGATGGTCAATTGTTTCTTCGTATTTACCACAAAATCTGCATTTTTGATCAATACATTTTTTTATGTATGCTTGGTAAGTTCTAGCTAGCAAGTATTGATCCTGTGCAGCAATAATAATGCCTTAGGTTTCAGCTTTTAACCCTGCACAACGTAACGACTGATGGGTACAGGTTTTGTGTGCATCAGCATGTTTGGTTAGGGCAGATTAATGACTATGAATGAAAAGTCCTGTCTTGCCACCGTTTTTGCATTTGTTACATTGCATTAGCTTTTACTTTCTTATTTAATCTATTTGCCACTGCAGTAGCTATAGTAAGATTTTTCACTTTTTCTCCTACTTGAAATTCCCTTCTGCATCCGTTGGCTTCCTTTATTACGGAATAAAGTTCCTTATTTCTTTCATATTCTTTGATACAGTATCTGTCTCTATTTCTGAGATCAGGTATTATGTACACTATTTACATTATTCGGACTATTGTTCTCATTTTTGTCGCCATATTTCTTACATCGTTTTCAGCCGTTGTACGTTCCGGCCTTCTTCAGTTCGACATTCCAACCACATGAAGAAGGCCGGCGCGATACAATCTTTGACACAGGTCATCATCCAGTCTGGTGTAGTTTCCAGACCGATTATAGTGGTTTTGTAAGACAGTTCTAGCTGAGCTAATAGTCTGCCTTTTCGGATCTGGACGCATAGAGATGAATAACATCAGACTTAGGATGATGCCCGCGATGGCATGTGAGAAGTTTTCTCGTTTGACATCCCTTCACTTAATGTCAGTTACAGTTTAATGCAGGATTTTGCGATTGTTTATTATTATTATTATTATTATTATTATTATTATTATTATTATTATTATTTGTGTATGTTATGTTTCCTGATTTGTATCCTGTAGTGTACGGTTCCAAACTATAGTCCTTAAGCACTACAACAGAATTGTTATTTAATTTATACCATATTTCTTAGCATATGGGATGTTCATAGTATAGCGATAATCTGGGTAAATTGTATGTTGATCTTACCTGGGATAACGTTAGTAAAATTTTCGATTCCTTTTTTCACGAGGCCCTAAGCTTCGATTCCTATTGGTACAATCTCAGTTATCCCTCACATTTTATTTGACAATTTATCGATAATTTTCGTGGAGCTGTTTCTCTCAGATGGTACTGCTATGTCGATAAGCATACACTTCCTGAATTTCTTGTCTTCTATGATAATCTCAGATCCGTTGGATTTTATTTCCTTGTTTGAATTGGCATTTCCCATAGGATGGTCACATCATTATTTTGGGTAACTGTGTCTGACTGGTGCTCATGCCATCTCTTCGTGGTTTCAATTTTGTTCTTCTTCAATATCTTCCAGAGCACATATGTCGCTACCTTTTTATACATCTGCTAGTATATTCATTTTTTGCCAGTTCTAGATCTTCCAGAGCACATATGTCGCTACCTTTTTATACATCTGCTAGTATATTCATTTTTTGCCAGTTCTAGATATCCTGAAATAATATGGTCAGCAGTTTCATCATATTTTTGAGTAGATCCTGCATTTTGGGTTAGTTCTATCTTTGATTACGTGTCAGTGATATGATCTGGTTGCGAGGCTTTGGTCATGAGCTGCAATAATTAGGCCTTCTTTTCAACTCAGTGGTCCTTTTGTCTAATTTCATTTGGACAAGTTATATTATTATTATTATTATTATTATTATTATTATTATTATTATTATTATTATTATTATTATTATTATTATTTTATTTTATTTCCGTTGGTGTGTA
The DNA here is from genome assembly GCA_963932145.1 of Acanthosepion lycidas. Classification (NCBI taxonomy): domain Eukaryota; kingdom Metazoa; phylum Mollusca; class Cephalopoda; order Sepiida; family Sepiidae; genus Acanthosepion; species Acanthosepion lycidas. Next base: position 96,844,487 of record OZ010583.1, read on the forward strand.
TACATTTCTTTCTGGATCCCACCGAGAGTCCTAAGATTAGAAATGCCATGATGACATTTTCTACTGACACAAAACAAAAAGAAAAAACAAAAAAAAAAAAACACATCTTTACATATATAAAGCCCTTCGTAAGGTGTGGGCTGTACTCGTGAGAACAATTCATTATTATTATTATCATTATTATTATTATTATTATTATTATTATTATTATTATTATGTTTTTGTTTTTTATTGTGTGTGTGTGTTTTCTTGTTTTATGAGCTGTCTCTAAGCTTTACCCAGAAACGTAAATAGACTGCAAGTCAACAGGAATTTTGATACACTTGGATGCATTTAGAAATTTACATTACGAATATTTTTTGCTGCATGACGTCATTTTAATCCGTATAGTTGATTAAACATTCAATAAAATGTGCATATTTATACAGAGATTGAATATATATAAAATTTCAATATGTAATCAGATTAAAAGAAAAAAAAACTTAAATATGAAGAAACCATTACAAATTGTTTAGTTTTTTCTGAATATGGCAGAATAGTCAACCTGATTCCAGTAATCTGTCACACGGATAAAAATTTCCTGGGGATATGAGAAGGACGTCCGTCTTCATGCGAATATCTGGTTAATGCAGCGACGATCTGGGCGAAATCCGCAGTGATTTGGTCTCGTTCTGCGGTTTCCTTCGATATGGAACCTTCAAAGTAATATGGAAGTTAAGACATTCGCGGCAACATCAATTAGGGCAGCAGCTTTTGATAAATAAATTGGCTCTTTCGAACAAGCTCCGCTCACAATTCGTTTAGCCATGTTCTTCGACAAGTTGGCAGATTCATCCGTGAAGCGATTGCTCCGACGCGCACTATGAATATATATATATATATATATATATATATATATATATATATATATATATATATTGGCAGAAGAGGTATGGTGGACAGCTACAAACGTCACATAATACGGACATCGCAAAATTCCTGGGTCTGCACATGTTCAGGATTCGCCGTTGCACCTGTGATTGGTTAACCCTTATTGACTAAGTTACATCCGACCACCGAGCTTGGTCGAGTTTCATTCTAGATGCGGCAAATCCGTTTGATGAAGACGGCTCATCCGATCCCCGACCAATGCTGCAACAATTATTTATGGGAAGTACTCGTCATTGCAATCTTTTGCATTTCAGCCAAACTCGGTTCACCAAGGAGTTGAGTAAACATAATTCTTCATATATTTTGATATACGCTAATAACAATTGTGTTTCTCAGAATTCTGTGATACCAATGTCAATTTCGAGATTAATTTAACTTAGTTTTGTTGAACAACATCATTCAGCGGCGTTTGTTACCTTAATGAACGAGCACCTTAATAAATAATAATTATTCTGCTTTCACATCAATATTAACCGGTAGCTTGCACCGGAGTTCATGTAACAGCAATCGGTTAATGACAATAAAGGGAACTTTATTGTCTCAATGGGATTTTTTTTTCTGTGAAGGACAGTGAAATGTATACCTTACTACGACTTTAGATCTTTGTGCCCTATTAATATTCTAAAAGAAAATAGATATCGTATTTTAGGTAGAAATCGATATCAACTTGATATACTGGAGTCGAACACTCGTGAGAAAATGATGTAATTCATAAAACGTAATATTCCAGGTCCCCAGATGTGGAGTTGTTGCAGACGCTTGCTCAGGCATATTTCCACACCCACAGAGCCGAACTGTGTTTTATACTGCAACTCTCCTGAACAGACCTTAGTTACAGTTTCCATGGGAACGTAGCCGAGTGGTTAGAACGTTCGCATTCTGATCATGAGACCCGGGTTCGAATCTCATCATGGTCGATTTGTCAAGGAGATTTCCTGATGTTACCGTAGTGGTCTATCCCAGCGTGCGGCACCTGTGGAAAGTGCTTGAAAACCATACCACGGATTAACCTAAGCCTTGTCAGTGAAATTGGGCAGATGGACTCTTGGCACAAAGTCACAAGAGGGCTTGATCGTGCTGGCCTTGTTCAAAGTGTTGATCACGCTAGATATCACGCTCTTTCCAAGAAACTGTAACTAAATTCTGCCCAGCGTAGTTGCAGTATAAACCACATATTCTCTGTGGGTGTTGAATAAACACAGATGTGCCTGAGCAAGCGTCTGCAACAAGGATTGGAAAGCAGCCCTAGTAAACAGCTATCCTCGAATACGAGTAGCTAGCTATACATATATATATTGTGGAGTTTTAGATTGATTCGTTTTGTAAGGTTTACCAAAACTTTGCAAGTTATTTAACGCCAGAAAATAATTTTAGATTTTAAGACTTTTTTTTTGTTTTACATAATAATGGTTTACCGATACTAATTAACTCATAGCTGTGGTAGATAAGAGGTGAATTCATAACTTTCCCAGTGGTATTTGCACATAAATGAATATAACAAACCCAACAAGTACTGTAACTTGGCTCTCCGATTAACAACTCCGAACCATCATACATTACTTCATCTGCACATCCAAGCTTAACGCACGTGGTATTCCCAAGCGGTCATCCAACTAGGCAGTGACCAGGGTTGACTTTGCTTAATTTTAGTGATTTTACGGGAAAAGGTGTTTTAACGAGATGTGAAATTTCTGCTCGTGTGAAAAGTTGTTATCACTCTGCCAATAAACGCAATATCCTTACTTTCCAGCCATTATTAATATCGATCTGAAATTATGTTCTACGGCCATATCATATCAGTTAGGAAATGTATCATTTTAAATGTCAGTGGGCCGCTAACTTCATGGATAGAACGTCCCAGAGGTTGGAAGCAAGGATTTAATCAATTTATACCAGCAAATATTTGGAAAGACAATGGGAAAAGTTTGCAGAGGCGCATTAATTCGTCGGGTTAAGCGAAAGCTGAGCATTTATTGATCAGTTATCAATGTCCCAGGAACTATTACTAAGGTATGTTCTTACGACTGTGGAAAGCTCATTCTTATATTCCAATTAATGTTTTAGAATCAATTTGTATTAAGTCCGCCCAGCCATACCACTATAAACAGAAGGGGTGGCTATGAGGGTTAAATTTAATTAGATTTTGTTGTTTATTTAACATCCATTTTCTAGTGAGGAATTTTTTATTTTATTTTAATGTCCTTTCATGACATAGACTTTCATGTCTGTGAATTCTCATGATTTCTTAGGTAAGGCAATGGAGAGGCTGACTCCTTCACGATTTGGAATTCGGAGGTTGCCCGTCTCTCAAGACTGTTTGCCGTTTAGGAATGGGAAACAAATCCAACTATGGTAATGGACTATTAGCTGAGGAATAGGAATGAAAGATGGGCTACAATCTTGTGGGGAAAATATTAGTGGGAACCGAATGTACGAGAGTAAAATGGAATTTGAAATTACGTTGCCGATTTTACTTTCCGTAACCAGAAAAATTAGCCTACTCGCACTATTACGGTTCAAGTATATATATATATATATATATATATATATATATATATATATATATATATATATATATATATATATAGTGTTATGCATAAGTTTGTGAATAATAAATATTGGTTGTTTAATTTACTAAGAATTATAACTGTGAACATGTTGAATAAATCCAGTGAAATATTGGATATAACAAAACCGAACAAGTAGGAATAATAATAATAATAATAATAATAATAATAATAATAATAATAATAATAATAATAATAATAATGAGAAGAAGGAGGAGAAGGATCAGGAGAAGAATTATTATTATTATTAATAATAATAATAATAATTTTAAATTGTGATGAGCATAATGCAATGATGAGTTTTTGCTGTCTGAAATCGCAGGACTATATATATATATATATATATATATATATATATATATATATATATATATATATATATGTTACGCGTAGTTACATTAGAACATGTACATACCCACTATATTATTATAATATCTATTCCCTACTTTTGAGTCCTGTTTTAAATTAATGTTTTGAACGTTAAATCTTACTTTTCCTTCTTTTACACACACATAAAATATATTTTTATGTTTATAAATTCTTTTTATACTTAAATACTTAAGTAAATGCTCTGCTTATAATAAACAGTATTAACGACATTTACCGGCCTGAATGTCTGAGAAATTGTATTCGAAAATATGCGTCGCCCGACAAGAATCGAACTTGTATCCTTTACGGAACCCTCATATAGCCCGACGTTGTTTACCGATTGAGCCACAGAAGAGCGTTTCGGTTAGCAAGATCGATTTCACTGTCGTTCAAATACAATTCTCCATAATTTTCTTTCGTAGATTCATATCTGCTCGATGCGTATCCAAATTTTAACAAATGACGACACACATTATGAAATGGACAAAGTTTTAAATAACATTTACCGGACTGAATGTCAGAGAAATTTTCATAGAAAATATTCGTCCCCCGACAAGATTCGAACCTGTATCCTATACGGAACCGTCATATAGCCTGACGTGCTTTTACCGATTTCGCCACAGAGGATCGATCGGCTAGCAAGGTCGAATTTACTTTTACGCTTTTAAACTTCAATCATCCATGAATTTCTCACGTATATTCATGTCTGCTCATGGCGTATCAAATTTAAACAAATGACGTCACAAATAAATGAAATGGACAAACTTGTGTGTATAAAAATAGATTTACAAACGTAGAGGGCAAGTTCTTCACAACAAGACAAATATCTATATAAGGATATGTGTGCAAATCGTTGGTTTTTGAGTTATTATGTTTAAAATTTACGGTAGAAACTCTTAAATGTACAATCCAAGATATAATCCAAAATCCTTGCTACTATAGTGCGTGCTGTCAATGCGACGATAAACAATAGCAAAGGTTTGATGACTTCATGCCTTTTATGGAAGCGAAATCTGATGCAGCTATGCAGCCCCGTGTCCATTATCATTCACTTGAATTTTTAAACGGAACATTTCTCAGTTAACTCACCACTACGCATCTTAAACGTTGGCGACAGAGTAAGCACAAATATACTCGAATGATAAATGTAACTTTAGTCTATATTGCAACACAGCGACATCTACCGGAAACTTTCTTTAAAACGAAGGATTTGCAGAGATATCATTATAAGAAATTTTGTCCTTGTTTAGTAAATGTCATTTGAATACACACGCACACACACACTCTTTACCCATATATATATATATATATATATATATATATATATATATATATATACACACAGACACACACACATGTGTGTATATATATATATATATATATATATATATATATATATATATATATATATATATTACAAAGAACGAACATTATCTATGAGTTCAAATGCCCCTTAAGGAACTGTGTTCCTGATCAAATGGGACATAAATAATTACATCGGTTACGCAACCACATGCTTATCCAGACGTCTTACGTTACACCTATCTGATCATAGCTCCATTAGAACCCATTTAAACACACACACAAATTTAACAGACTCCATTAGAAACATACTAGTAGAAAACACAAATATCTTACCTGCATCCACCTGCAAAAAAAGACTAAAAATAATGGAAGCTTTAATAATAAAAAAGAAAAAGCCAACTATTAACAATATTAACTACGAACAAGGCCACAATGTGCTAACCGTATTCGGAAATTAGAAACATCCCTACCAAACTCTAAGACATACACTTAACGCACACACTCAATTATGCTAAAAAATCAAATCATCCTTGATAATGCCGAAAGGTATAGGCGAAAGCGCTCGGAAATATAAAACATTTGGACAGTTCTTACACACCATTTGGCCAGAAAAGAAAGCTCTTCTCCGAACACAAGAAAAATTAAATAAAAATCTTAACTGTAGTACCTTGTCTCTAGTTTTTAATGAAACATCCATAAACATAAACATATATATATATATATATATATATATATATATATATATATATATATATATATATATATATATATATATATAAGTAAAGACAATCCTTAAAAATGTATTTCGGTTATAATTTATATATTTATATTATTATATATTTCGTGAATATATTCATCCTTTCATTACAAATGATATCAATTTGCTCAGGCAAAAGGAAGAATCGGAGGAAAAAATAAAGAAAAAGGAAAAGGAAAAATATTTTTCAAAGAGGAAGAAAGAAAAATAAAAATTTCAATATAAGATTTTTTTTTTAAATTGTGGAAGACAGAAAGAGAGAGAGAGAGAGAGAGAGAGAGAGAGAGAGAGATGAAGAAAGCGGGGAGTGGATAAGGAGAAGGTAAGAGAGGGAGGGAAGGAAGAGATAGGCATGGACGAAGAATTAAATGTAAGTCGATAGGTTGACCTAGAAATTAATTTTTCCTTTAAGGGCTGAACAAGTTAAAATAGTAGGTAATGGATTGGGGTAATAAGACTTAAAATAGGCACGGTAATATACCTAATAGTCATGTGATTTCATACAGCAAAAACTCATCATTGCATTATGCTCATCACAGTTTTAAATTAATAATAATAATAATAATAATAATAATAATAATAATAATAATAATAATAATTTTTTTTCTTCTTCTATTATTGTTATTATTATTATTAATTTGAAGTTGCGATGAGCATAATGCGCTGATGAGTTTTTGCTGTCTGAAATGAAAGAAAGTTTAAATAAAAAATGAAAATACTTTATTATAAAAATTAATTAAACAAATCAAGAGATAAATAAAGAACAAATTTAAAGAAAATACACACACACGCATATATATATATATATATATATATATATATATATATATATATATATATATATATATATATATATATATATATATATATATATATATATATAATGAGATATTTATCAGATATATTACTTATTACTATATATGCTATCTTTACTGAGTACACGGAGTTGAGTTGTTATCTATGTATTTTTTATTTTTATTTTCTTAAACAGTGGACGGTCAGGCTAGATCTAGAAATGAAACCGAAGAAAAATCGGAGACCTCTACAGGAATCGGAGTTGTAACCCTTTTTCCTATTTTGGAAACGGCTTTTGCACCAAAAGTGTGCCTCTAACAATCTATTCACGGAGGCCAGTAGGAAGCAATGTTTCAATGACCTTTTTAATTCCTGTCAAGGGTTCAATTATTTTATTAGTAAGACTCCTCCATCTCGGCAAGTTGTTATTAACGTCCTATTTAAGAAATGAAAAAAAAAACTGGGATAGCAGCTCAAACATCAAACATCAGTAACCATTAAAATGATTATATATATATATATATATATATATATATATATATATATATATATATATATATATATATAAAGGGAAGAGGTTATAGTATTTCCAACGAGAGAAATGTGTGTATAATAAAAAGAAGGGAAAAACCGCAAGCGTTTTTAGTTGTAATCTCGATTTTTAAACAAAAATATTATGCATTATTTTCATTTTTGCATTTTGCTACAGGGGTTTCTGGTCTCGTTACCTTTATCAGGCAATGTGTGGATATTTCCACATATTATTAAATGGAATTAATTTTTCTTATGTTTTTCGATCTTAATATTCTCGATATTAGACATTCTCTTTTTGTGTATTAGGGACCCAAATGTCTTCCTTTAACTGGCAGTGAAAAAGTTCTGCGTAAGGGTTAATGAAACAACACCCCACCAAATACTAAATTAACTGAGTTTCTTTCTTGCAGGATTTAAGATAAGATGTTTAACTATCTTGACAACGCTTGTAAGAATTACTTAAATAACACTTTGGATCATTCAGCTTGAAAGAGAAGAGGATGAATTCCCAACTGAGCAATGGTGAGAGAAAAAAGATCATTCAGGCATTTAGTTCATTCATACAGTGGCTTTCATCTCCAAAGTACATTCAAGAACCATCAAGAGAACGTTGGATAAGATTACAAAGGAAGGAACAGTAGAGAGGAAAACTCTTTCAGGCAGTCACAACAGCAAGTGGGATCATGATTTCAACTTAGAGATTATTGATCCAAATAGAGTCCAATAGTGTTATAAAAACTTCTGAGAATTCCATTTAGATATATTTAATCATTTCAAAGCTTAATCTAACAATTGGACAATTTTGCTGTTACACCCAGTATATATATATATATATATATATATATATATATATATATATATGTCCCGGAAAGGAATATATTTGAACGAAGTAGCTATTTGGTTTTGGCTACTATAACCAAGTAGAATACGGTAGCAGTAATCGACTGGTACGCGCGCGTCGTAGTCGCAGGTAAGAAGTGTAGATCAATGGCGTAGTCCAGTTGACGCCGTTATAGACTTAGCTCTCAGACTAAGGCTCTCTCTCACCTACATGTCCGTCGCAATTTATGTCGGACACAAGCCAATCATATATTTTTCCAGTTTTACAGATGATTGGCTATGTTCTGGGATGCACCCATTCCTTCTACAGGATAAAAGAATTGCAAAACATTGGTAAGTACAAAGCGTTGCTGTACGCACACAGACGCAATTCTACTCGGTACCAATGGATATTTCACTTTTCAAGCTATCCTATGAAAAGAAGTCGTTAATCTGTATTCCGTTCCAAAGTTTAGCAATTGGGGAAGGCTATAAAGTGTCGAGTTTCTGAAGTCTAAGACTACGATGAAAGCCCAAAACTTTTAATATAACAAAAAAATAGCAAGATTGATTTCCGCAAGAATTTTTACGATTTTGACCCAGTTAAACAAATTTACTTTAATAACTTTCTTTCCTTTAGCAATAACTGACAGCGTCTGAGTAGAAGATGAAGACGAATAAGAAGGAGGAGACGAAGAAGAAGGAGACGAAGAAGAAAACGAAGAAGAAGAAGAAGGAGACGAAGAAGAAGACGAAGAAGAAGAAGGAGGAGACGAAGAAGAAGACGAAGAAGAAGAAGGAGGAGACGAAGAAGAAGACGAAGAAGAAGAAGGAGGAGACGAAGAAGAAGAAGAAGAAGAAGAAGAAGAAGGAGACGAAGAAGAAGACGAAGAAGAAGAAGGAGGAGACGAAGAAGAAGACGAAGAAGACGAAGAAGAAGACGAAGAAGGAGACGAAGAAGAAGACGAAGAAGAAGAAGGAGGAGACGAAGAAGAAGACGAAGAAGGAGACGAAGAAGAAGGAGACGAAGAAAATTGATGATAAATTAATGTAGGAAAGAAGTGAATAAAGAAAGTGAAGATGAAAATAAAATGAAAGAAGAAAGACGAATAATAATAATAAGAAGAAGAAGAAGAAGAAAAAGAAGAAGAAGAAGAAGAAGAAAAAGAAAAAGAAAAAGAAGAAAAAGAAAAATAAGGAAATCGATGAAAATTAATGCAAAAAATAATTAAACGAAGAAAATTAAGTAGAAAAAAATAATTTCGATAGAAAAAAACAAGGAAGAAGAAGAAAAATAAGAAGGAGAAAAAGAAAAATGAAACTCAGAAAATCGATTAAAATGAATGCAAAAATAAGTAAATGAAGAAAATAAAGAAAAAAAAAAGAAAAACAATTTCGATATAAAAAAGAAAAGATGAAGAAACTGAGTAAAAATATGAATAAAAATGAAGATGAGAAGCAAAAAATGAAGGAAAGCAAATTAACCGAAACAGTCGTAAAGGTAAAAAGACAAAACAAAGAGAAACAAAAGAAAGAATAGAACGAAAATTAGAGAGAAAGAGCTAAGCAGACGAAATGTAACGTAGAATAAAGCAAACAAGAGAAAGTGAAGCGTAAGAAAATCAATGGAGAAAGGAAGTGAGGAAGAAAAACATAAAGTATAGACAGGGAGGGGGCATAAAGAGAGTACGGGCGATGAAAAGGGAAAGCGAAAAGCAGGAAAAAAAACGTACATAAGGTTCAAATGAGAGAGAAGAATGACGAGCAGAAAGAACAAATAAAGACCGAATTATATATTAAGTAAAATGAGGACGAAAGTAGAGTAGAAAAGAAAATAACACGTAACTCAGTCCATGAAACAAAAAGGATGAGAACAAGACATTGTTTAGAATGTTAAAATATGAAAGACGAGGAGAAAGAAAAGGGGAAGAAAAAGAAGGAGAGACAAATAGGGAGGGGGGGGGGAGTGGTAAACAAGATGACCACACAATATTTCTACTCTGTTACTCTCTTCGCTTCCTCGTCGACATTTTTGGCCCAAATCACCAATTGTCGCGCCAACGAAGTAAAATAGATTACCAACTTTATATATATATATATATATATATATATATATATATATATATATATATATATATATATATATATATAAAGTTGGTAATATATATATATATATATATATATATATATATATATATATATATATATATAGTGGTTGGTGCAAAAATAATGACGTAATATTGTCGTTTTCTAGGTTAAAAACACGTCAAAAAACGACATGATGACGTCATTATTTTTGCACCAACCTAATATATATATATATATATATATATATATATATATATATATATATATGTGTGTGTGAAAAGTGTGTGTATATAAATATAAATATATATATATATATATATATATGTATAATTATTTATATATTATATGCGCGGTACTTATTAGAAAGCGCTCAATATCAGAGATAGAGCTAACATAACAGAGTTTGTCTGACGATCTCTAAAGCGTGAAACTCAGGGTCACAAGCTCACATCTATCCAACCATATATATATATATATATATATATATATATATATATATATATATATATATATATATAATGGTAACACATTAGGTCCACTGGTACTAAACTCTTACCATTATGTGGGAGGTCTTACTGCGAGGTATATGTTGTAGCGATTTCTACTGCATCCTATCCTATTGTTCACACACTGTATGGCCCAAAAGCCACTTAAGGTAGAGGATTACGGGATTAGTTTATTTTATCGACATACAAGATGGAAATAAGTTGACTCGAAGTTATTAAGTTCCTAATAGGCTTTTCATTCATTGATTTTTTTTTTAATTACGGCTTATCAATCCTTTGAATGTTATTTAAAGCCAGAGAATATGTTTATTAGATTGTAAAAAAATTGGGAGATAATAATGATATATGTATTCAAGTCCTTTTAATTAACCTATAGTCGGGGGAGAAGATGTGTAATCAAACCTTTACTAAAGTTATTTGCGCGTAAGTAAATCTAATGAACCCAACAGGAATTGGAAGTCGCCTCTCTGATTAACAATTCTGAGTTGTTATGCATTATACCACTGCATATCCAAACTAAAACTTCTTGGTACTTCCCAAGTGGACAACGATCTAGTTACTAACCGTGCTCGACGTTGCTTAACTTCAGTGATCGTATGATAACTGGTGTTTCAACGTGATATGGCCGTAAGCTTAATTAATGAAGAAGCATCCTTCCAGGACTCTGTTCCACAAAGTAACATTTCTGGAACTGCTCTCTCTATATATATACAGGCTGTATCAAGAATCTTCTTACAAACTTTGGAGCCGGGTCCCTCACACCGAAACTAGGACAAAAATCCTTATAACCATATGTCCGCAAATCCTTCATTTTTGAGTTGTTAATTTTAAAGAAAATTCAAGGTAGATAGCGCTATTTTATCATTAGACGAGGTAACATTTTTCATTCGTGTAAATTTGTGGCTAATCAGTATTTAACGTTTAACGCGTATTGTGGTGAGTGAACGTAGAAGTGTTCCGTTTAGCAATGCCAGGATATTCGTATCGTGAGAAGATTACGTTTCCAGACTGACGGCAGTCGAGTCATACAAACTTTTCTGCTTTTTACTGTCGCATTGCTGATAGAGGATCCGTGGCCCCACCAACTATGAATCGAACATGAAGAATACACGATCCAGAACACACGTCAAGTGGTCTTAGCATGTCGTACACCTCATAGTACCGTATGGAGATACGTCAAGAGCAGCTCCTGTATCCGTATCATTTCTAACTTGCCCAGGGTCTTACACCCTCCAATAACTCACCACGGGAGAATTTTGCCGATGGCTTATTTCACAGACTACCGATTCGTTCTTTGAATTTTCAGACTTGAACAACGATTAATGTATGTGCTGGAATTGTAGTTGATTGTCTTATAGGTCCATATGTTCTCCTAGCAAATCTTACAGGAGCTGTCTACAGGGATTAATTTCGAACACACTTCCAAATCACCCCAAGCAAGCCGGGAGTGCCACTAGCACGCAAGGGGGTTACAGAACAAGAGTAAAGAGGCGAGTTCGAGGAAAGGATACAGAGGGAGTCAAATGTTGATTGACATTACACTTGAACATTTGAATATTATAGTCATCGGGAAGCAAGTTAAGGGAAGGGAGTTCCACAAACGGGAAGTTTGGGAGAAGCTGTTTGAGTAGAAGTGAGTGTTACATTTAATCGTTTTGACAGTGAAAGGGTGGGACCGATGATGATAGCCTGGTAGCTCGCTTAAATTCAACGGAAGCCAACGAAAATATCTCGTCGGAAAAGTTGCCGTGAAAATACTTGTAGAAGAGACAGAGGGAGGCCACAGCGCCTCTGTGGGATAGCGATTGTAGACCAGATGTCAGATCGAGACCTGTCATCTTGCATATTCGTCTCTGCATTTTGTCGAGGACCTCGTGACGTACAGCGGGAGCACCAGAGCATATATGAGAGCAATATTCCACGGACGGATGTTTGATTTATAGATTTGAAGGATGGACTCAGACAAGAAAAAAATTCTGGTCTGGTAGATGAAGCTATTGAATCAATGTATTAGGTTGGTGCAAAAATAATGACGGTTTTCTGATGTATTTTTAACGGTAAAAACCGACATTATTTTTGCACCAACCTAATATTTATTCCACCTCATGTCAATGGACAGTATGAGACCAAGCAGGCGTAACGAGGCGCTCTCGAGGAGTTTGGCATCAGCCATTTTGATGGGAGGCAAGAAGGTTACTTTGTGATGGGTAAAGTAGAGTTGTTTTGTTTGGAGACATTAAAGTTTACAAACCAATTCCTGCCCGAGTCAACCTGAGATTGCATGCTCATTTCGAGATCAGCAGCCAGGTTAGTTTTGTCAGCGATACCAGATTTACTATTGAGGAATGAGTAAATAATGGTGTCATCCGCGTAGATGCCAAATTGGTAACTGATGACAGCGGGGGGGGGGGGTCATTGATGAAGATCAAGAACAGTGTAGGGCCCAGGATAGAGCCTTAGGGAACACCAGCGTTCGTGATAAAGGAGCCGGAGGAAAACCCATTTCGGACAACCTTCATTTCACGGTTTGACAGGAATTATTGTATTAAGTTAAATAATTGTGCTGTAATACCGTATCCCTTAAGAAGAAGGCCGGCATGCCAAGCCCTATCAAACTTTAGCTTTAGAGACGTCGAGAGCCTAGGTTCGAGCTTCTCCTTTATTGTTGAGTGCTTAGTATACAAATTTAGTTATGGCCGTGAGCACGTCAGCAGTAAATTGGTCAAAACGGAAACCATATTGCTTGTCGGAGAGCAGATTATGTGAAGTAAGGTGCTTAACCAGGTCGGCCTTGATTAATGCCTCGAAAACTTTACCGAAGTGTGGTAGGAGACTGATAGGACGGAAGTTAGACGGATCAGAAGGGTCACCAGATTTTTTAAAGATAGGCACAACAGATGAAGACTTCCAACAGGCTTGAAAGCAAGAGTCAGTGAAGCAGTAGTTGCAAAGCTTAGACCTGGTAGATGATGTACCTTTGCTAATAGGAAACGCAGCGGTTCTTGCACAACGGGGCTCCAGCATATTTTAGTCAAATTATTCACTGTATATATATATTATACATTGTCGGATATTGGATGTCATGAAATTGGATAAGTAGGGAAGAACTGGTGGAGCAATTGATAGCAGCTCAGATTGAGGAATCGGAGAGCCGAGTTCAAATTTCAGTCAAATCCATTACATTCACTTACGTTCCAATACACTTGGGAAGGTATGAATCCTCTTCTTCTACCCCCATCTATGGGTAAATACCAGGACAGTCTAGATTCTATAGCAACTGGTCTACCGCAGAAAGAAATGACCTTTTCAGCGGGAAAAATCTGCCTCGTCAATCATGTCTCGAAAGATACATGATCGCCTGAGCGTGTATCATGTATGACACATGACTGACTGAAAAGAGGATAGGATTCTGTGGCCTGTACGTTCTCCCGACGTCAATCCTTTGCATTTTTATCTGTGGGCTCATCTAAAACAATTGTTTTATGCAGAAACGCTCTAACAACGTGCCGGGGGTGGGATGCGACCCCATTCATCCAAATGTGGGTGTATTTGAAATGATCCGCCACAGTCAATGATCCGACTGATGTGCATGCGTGTGTAGAAGCAACCGGAGGACATTTTGAACATAAATGTTGCTGTGTTGAGGTAAATCGTTGTTTATATGGACATTTTACCCAGGAACCCACCCCCGAAGTTTGTAAAATTATATATATATATGTGTGTGTGTGTGTGTGTGTGTGTGTGTTGTTCGTTCCTATTTAGACTTTTTTACATGTAGTGATAGCATTCGTGTTTGTTACTCTTGCAATCTTTTGAATTATATTTACTGTTAAATGGAAATGGATTGTTGTCTGTATTTAGCATTATTGAATGTTTTGTTTTTAAAACAATGTCAACATATTGTGTCTATGTTCATAGTTGATATTACTGAGTGTTGTTTTTGTTTTTAGTAATAAAACTTTCTTATTTTTAGCTTTTTTACATGTAGACGATGCTATTATATTTATATTATCAACAAGTATGTTGTGAATAGGGTCCGGTATGTCTCCGTGTATATTTAAATGAGACCTAATTGAGCTATGATCAGAAAGATGTTGTCTGAGTCTTCTTGCCAAACATGTTGTAGTGTGGCCTATATAATTGTTTACGAATTTTGATTGAGCAGGAACACAATTCGTTAATGGACATTTAAATTCGTAAATAATATTCTATTTAATTTTGACCGAAGAGCTGAATGATTATTTTTAACTATGAGTAGTAGTTTTAAATTGTCTGTAATAAATAATTACTCTAATTTTTTGCTCATATCTAGGGGTGATGTTATTTTTTTATAATGTTCTTAAGTCTAGTTTCGTGTTGTTTGTGATTATCATTCGTCTGATTTCTATAAAAATTATTAATGCTGTTGTTTATGTTTGTATTCTCATGATTGCTATTAGCTACCTTAGATAAGGAAAAGCTTAATATGGAAATATATGTATATATATATATATTAATTGTTTCATCGTGTCTGATAGAAACCTCAGGACGGCCGCTTCGTCCTACATTCGAGACTCATCAGCAGTGCGCATCCACTAACGAGGGAATCGAAACCACGATAGTTAGGTTGGCAAGCGAAACCATAGCAACTGCTCCACCGGAATCGAAACCCCGACGGTTAGGTTGGCAAGTGAACACCATAACAACTGCGCCACTGGGCCTCGGTGACGCAGAGAATGCAAATCAGACTCAATGTAGCGCCGCTCACTCCCATAGTCCGTGGTGGAACTCAACTGAGATTCTATATATATATATTTCCCCAGGAAAGTGATTTTTCCTTGTTTCTCAAATCACATTTCGAAACATAAAAAATGGTTTACAATTTACATATTATTTTTATACTTTTGCGGAGTGGTTTTTAAGATGATGTAATGTGATAGAGAGAGGGGGGTAGAATACGACAGGTATGGTCGAAATTAGAGAAGGAAGGGACAGATAGGAATAATTTTAAATCTATATTCAACAAAGAACATTCAACAGCCTGTGAGATCTGATTATAGTGGTGAAGGTTTCGTGCAGGACCATCCACACTTTTTGAAGGGCCGAATTCAGAGACCTGGTGCACTACGTGTCACAAGGTCCCCAAACGACCCTTCACAGGTTTTGAATTCAGAGTTGTCCTTCTCCTAGGCCAGTTGCCATCAAAGGCGATTGAACCCAGTCTGTCCTGCTATTTACCCATAGCTGGAGGGAGAAGAGAATTCACACCTTTCCCAAGGGTATTAGCAATATAACTGAATGTTATGGATTCGAATGGAATTTGATCTCGGCTCTCAGATTCCTAATATATATATATATATATATATATATATATATATATATATATATATATATATATATTATTATTATTATTATTATTTCGGATACTGTTATTATTATACAGCCTACAAACACACACATATGTACACTCACAAACACACACACACACATATAATTAAATTAGAAGAAAGAAATCAAATATGAAGTATTAGTAATTATGAATGGCATATGGTAAGTAGAAAGCCTAGATTTGCTGTAATATTGAGCAAGCTGGTTCATCTGTAATGATTTTAGTTCCCACTGGCTATCTGCCTATTCCTGGGACAGGCCTAAAATTAATCTGCGCAAGCAGTTCTTTTTTTTTAACGACTTTTATAATGTAATAGGGCTTTTTTCTAATGCGGTGCAAATAGCGTTATGTTTATCGGAGCGGAATGTGTAACCGGTGATCCAAGTACAAAATTGTGACCTTGTCTGATGCGTTCATTTTTATACTAATACCCCCGGGAAAGACATAAATGTATCTTTTCTTTGTCCACTAGCTATGGGTTAGACCGAAAGGTTTACTCTGAATTCCACATATTAAAGAAACCAACGCAAAAAACTCTTCACTTTCATTTCCAAGAATCCATGGTAATCCATGATAATAAAAAGGATTATGTGAAGAGAGAAAGAACTCTGATCTTCAAGAAATCAATACAAGGATTTGTTATGTGGTGCCTGGTGTCGCTATTTTGGATAAGTTAAAACCAAAAGAAATTTCTTCATTTGTGATTGTTTGAGGCTTACAATCATGAATAGTTATGTACATGATATTTTCAAAAAAATCACATCTAACGTTAAATAGAAAGGTAACTTGGACTCTTTAAAGTTGAATGTCAAAAGGACATCTCTGAATAGAAGACAGAATAGAGGGAGTAGAAAATGATTCCACTATCTTTCCAAAAATGTCATGACAAGTTACTGTTATTTAAAAAACAGCAAACCGCGGAGAGAAATGACCGTCTACAGCCTAGCAACATTTTGAAGGTGGACAAGCATTTCGTTCCTAAGTCACATTGTGCACCAAAATATAACATGGGTTGGGTTTCTTCTTCTTCTTCTTCTTCTTCTTCTTCTTCTTCTTCTTCTCATAATCATCATCATCAACATCATCATCATCATCATCACCACCACCATTCTTATCATCATCATCATCATCATCATCATCATCATCATCATCATCATCATCATCATCATCATCATCATCATCATTCTTCTTATCATCATCATCATCATCAGCAGCAGCAGCAGCAGCATTCTTCTTATCATCATCATCAGCAGCAGCATTCTTCTTATCATCATCAGCATTCTTCTTCTCATCATCATCATCATCATTCTTATCATCATCATCATCATCATCATCATCATCATCCTTCTTCTTCTTCTCATCAGCATCATCATCATCATCACCATTCTTCTTCTTTTAATTATTATTATTATTATTATTATTATTATTATTATTATTATTATTACTTGTTCGGTTTGGTATTTCCACTATTTCACTGGATTTATCCAACATGCTCACAATTATAATTCTTAGTAAATTAAACAACCAATATTTATTATTAACAAACGTAAGCATAACACTATATATATATATATATATATATATATATATATATATATATATATATATATATATATATATATGTATGTATATATATATATATATATATATATATATATATATATATATATATATATATATATATATATATATATATATATATATATATATATATGTTTCGGATTTGATGACTGAATTCGAAGAAAACTGAAGGCATTATTACTCAACATAGTTAAGGAAATTAAGGGAAAAAAATACTGACCGGCAATTGCAAGAAAACGGAAGTCATAGTGATCAGCAAAATGAACAATGCAAGATGTGTTTTACACATCAGGAACGTTAAATTAAAAAAAAGTGCATACAATCAATTATCTGCGCAGTGACAAAGCAAAAACACTTTTCAGAAATAAAAATATCCAGTAAATATCCAAAAGACAAAATTAAACACAAAGGAAATTGTACATGACCGCTATTTAAGCTTTTTTTATTCTTAGTCGGACAGTTTAGTTATACAGGGACGAAAGATCGGAATTGAGAGACATGTTTTTGCCGACGCATTTTGAAAATGGCTGGTACATTTGAAAAACGATGAAATTTCAAGGAGTATAGGAATGCTATGGATAATTAAGTTTGGTCGCCCCATGTTTTGTTAGTCTCGTCTTTGAGAGAGCTATTTCTGTTTACTAGAACTACAAAAGGACAATATACGCGAACCTTGTATTCTCAGTTGAATAAAGAGTTCTCAGAGCGTACACCAGTCTACTTTTGTCATTATAAGGAACTACAACGAACTATTTATTTAAAATCAGAAGAAAGTTAAAATTTAGGACACCCTGTGAAGAAAGAAATCTTAGATAATGTAAAACACACACCCAATTGTGAATGTAAGCTAAAGCAGTGAGTAATAAATAATAAATAGACACAAATGAATAGGACTGAGAAAGAGGAGGCCTAAAGAGGAAAGTGTTGTTATGATCAACAGATGACAAGGTGTGGAGAGCCATGTTTGATCATATTATAAAGTGTAATGTTCATAGTGTAAAATCACCACAAACGCAATGGTAGTTGTAATTCTCAATTTCTTTATTCTCATAACAACGAGATACAAATACAAAAAATATATATATATATGGCTCCCGGCCAGTCAACTGCTAATATAACAGAGGACGAGGCTACGTATGTCTTCATATGGAAGTCCGCCATTATCTAATAAGACTTACCATTTCTTTTCATATTATCATATTATTACCACGGATATCATCCTGTAATAAAATACATTTCGAAACAGTTTGAATTTCTCAACATTAAAATAAAGAGTAGCAACAAAAGAAAAATATTTGGTGCAATTGTGTGAACGTATGGAGTAACAAGTATCAGAAAGAGTAACAAAACACAAAAAGCTTTGGGGATACATGGTTGTCCATGTCATGAAGAGACAACACAACAGTGAGATATTACAATATTACCACGACAACATTCATCTCTTGATAAAAAAACATTTTGAAACAGTTTAAATTATTCAACATAAATCTTTTTTGATCAATGAGACTTGTGGGAGTCTATAACTGTTTCCAGGAAATTGAATGTCAGACTCAATGTGAGACTATTCTATTTCAATTGAATAAATAATAAAAGTATTCCTTCACTTTGTCAATATTTGATTCATGAAATTAAAGAGAATTTCTATAATTCGTATAGAGTTATCTGACAACTAGCACTTTACCTAGGCATTGGATTGTATCATTACATGAGTTTGAATAGAAAAAATAGAAACTCATAATCTTGAAGGAGATTAAATAATTGCATAGTGTATTTTCGTTTTTGACATACCTTTACTAAAACGTTTATTTATTCAGCCCATCTAAAATCTGAGTCAATTATACTAGTAGGAATTGGTTTATGACCATGTCACATTTAAACACCAGTTTGTGTATGATTAGTATAGTGGATAATGGCTTGGAATTATTAATTTGAGAGCCATGTTCCAATTCCAGTTTGGTTCACTTATGTGCAAATAAACTTGGAATAGATATGAATCCACATGTTCTTCCCCCATCTATGTGCTAATTAGTAAGACTTATATCCCTAAATCATTATCTAAAAGAAAAAATTCAAGATTCTTACAATGTAAAAAAAATATTTTCTGGCTTTAAATAACTCTAAACGGTTGCTAAACCTTAAAAAGTAAATCAAAACTAATATGAATTATTATATGAAAGTGTATATCAAAAGTATTCATGTTTTTATAAATTGTTATTATAAAGCTTATTTCATGTATATATGTAAATATTATGATTCTAGTATATTGATATTATTATTTTAATATACCACTCCATGATAAAGTACCTTGCTGAGGTAGAGTACCATCTCTTATGACCCAAAGAGCTATGCTGGAGAGACTATATCTCTTAACAGGCCCAACTTAGCCAGACAAGTCAATGGGTAGAAGCCAGATGAAAAAAATTTGGGAAATAATTTTATCTCTTGCTTGGAAGGAAATGTGAATGCTGTGGTCTGGTTTGCATTCTCGCTGGACAAAGATAATTCTTTGAAAATAGAAAGGAGCCAGAGAATTGAAATTAATGATGAGAATAAACTATGAAAAAGACAAGAAGCTCTTAAGAAACATGGTTGTCCATGTCATGAAGAGACAGCGTCTACAGAGAGATATTACAATGTTAACATTACAACTTTCATCTCTTGATAAAATACATTTTGAAACAGTTTAAATTGTTCAACGTAAATCTTTTTGATTAATGAGACTTGTGGGAGTCAATAGCTATTCTCAGGTAGTTGAATGTCAGACTCAATGTGAGACTATTCTATTTCAGTTGAGTAAATAACAAAGTATTCCTTCAATTTGTCAATATTCGATTCATGAAATTAAAGAGAATTTCTATAATTCGTATAGAGTTATCTGACAACTAGCACTTTACCTAGGCACTGGATTGTATCATTACATGAGTTTGAATAGAAAAAATAGAAACTCATAATCTTGAAGGACATTAAATAATTGTATAGGGTATTTCAAGATCATTTTTGTTTTTGACATACCTTTACTAAAATGTTTATTTTTTCTACCCATCTAAAGTCTCATTCAATTATACTTGTATGAATTGGTTTATGACCAAAGCCCATTGGAACACCAGTTTGTGTTTGAGTAGTATAGTTGTTAATGGCTTGGAATTGTTAATTGGAGAGCCATGTTCCAATTCCAGTTTGGTTCACTTATGTGCAAATAAACTTGGGATAAGTATGAATCGACCTGTTCTCCCCCCCATGTGTTAATTAGTAAGACTTATATCCCTAAATCATTAATCTGGTTTGTGTTTTCGCTCGACAAAGCTAATTCTTTGAAAATAGAAATGAGCCAGAGAATTGAAATTAATGATGAGAATAAACTATAAAAAAAGACAAGAAGCTTTGGAGAGACATGTTTGCCCATGTCATGAAGAGACAGCGTCTATAAGAAGATATTAGTACCACAAATTATAACGTTACATGAGTTTGAATCAATGGGGGATAGATACAACTTTTCCGATATCTTCTAATGGAAAGCGAGAAAAATAATGCTTGATAATACGTTAGAAACATTACATAGTGAGGTGTTCAAAAAGTAATTGCAATTTGCTAAAAACAACATGAAAACAAATGAAGATTACATTTATTTAAATATTATTTCATAGAAATGTAATCGCTTTCGTTTTCAAGGTTTGCAGACAAAAAGAAAGTATTGTTGTTAGCAAAAGAAACCAAAATTAGACAAGTACAAAAAGTTAAATATCTAGGCAATGCTTTAATTGGGAGGGAAAATGCGATACTGAAATCCAAAGGCGCATTGACATAGCGAAAGAGGCCTTTTAAAAGCTAAGCAAACAGACAGGAAAATTTCATTAGAAAACAAAGACAAAAGTACTGAACCACTGTATAAACTCGGTACTCCAGTATCTGTCTATAATATATTATGTACACAATTTACATTATTCGGACTATTGTTGGCTAGATCCAGTGACAGGGCCACAAGAGTTGTGAGTTCAATACCTGGTTAAGGCAGTGGAGAACTTGAAGACGTGAATTAACAGGAGATAGCTGATAACTGGCATCCATTAATTAGAACTAGAAACTAGAACAGTCTACCCCAGCGAGCGAAATAAAGGGTTCAGTTCGATATTCCAACCACCTGGAGAAAGCCGCAGGGTACAACGTTGTGATAAATATGGCAACAAAGATGAGGACACTAATCCAAATAATGTGATACTCATCCATGGTAGTAAGTGCTAGACAATCTTATCACAGATTTGAGGCAAAATAAATATGGTTCTACAGAAGGATACTGAGAATAGCATGAACCGAATATGTGAGCATATTGAAATCAAGAGGGACAGAGGAAAACTGTGTATAACTTCGCCAACGAACGCGGGTAAATTGTTGGCAGAAAAGGGGTTAAAAAAGATAGCAAAATGTCAAGATTCTCTAAAGTCTACAAACGAAAGGAAATTGAGGAGAGCCACGATCACCTACGTTCTGAAAGGAAACGGCCGAAGTAATAAATGTATGTTTTATTTTTCTAAAGGGTGGCATTTATTTTCTCTTTCTCATTCTGATTTTTGCTTGTTTAGATAACATATATATATATATATATATATATATATATATATATATATATATATATATATGTATATATATGTATATATATATATATTACATTTCAGTATACTCATTTTTGTTCGTTTCCCCAAAAAGAGACAATCCTTTAAATAAATTCCTCCATGCATAAGCAACCCAGGGGAAAATGAAAAGTTGTATCATCTTTCTTTCAAATCACATGAAAAAGAATTTCGGTGATTTTTTTTTTCAGCATCCACTTTTTTATTGCTACAATGACAAGGTTGAAAGATTTCGTCGTGGGGATCAGGAGAAGTGTTCTTTTTATTTCTTTTTACATTCTTTTTATAGATACAAATATTTAAGTAAATGCTCTGTTTATAATAAACAGTATTAAACAACATTTACCGGCTTGAATGTCCGAGAAAATTTCACAGAAAATATTCGTTCTCCGACAGGAATCGAAACTTTATGCTATAAGAAACCGTCATTTAACTTGACGTGCCTTAACCGATTTGGCTACAGAGGAGCGTGCGGTTGGTAAGGTCGAATTTACTGTATTTTAACTTCAATCTTCTATGAATCTCTCACGTACATTCATATCTGCTTATGGCGTATCAAATGCAAACAAATGGCGTCACACATTATGAAATGGACAAAGTCCGACAATAATTTTGTCCATTTCATATATATATATATATATATATATATATATATATATATATATATATATATAATTCACAAATAAGTGACAGAACAGATGGAGTAAGAATACTCGCTTCGTAGTATTTACTTTTTAAAAAAATTGCCCCATAAAAATTTTCATAAGTTATGTACCATCGCCCGAAGAGGAATCATTATCGTTCCGAAACTTGAAAGTTTTTGTGTAGCGATGTAAAATGTTTTATTGTAATCTATTATAATAAAAATATAATATATATATATATATATATATATATATGTGTGTGTGTGTGTGTGTGTGAGTGTGTGTGTGCGTGTGTGCGTGTAAGTGTGTGTGTGTGTCTCTGTGTGAGTCTGTGTGTGTCTCTGTGTGTGTGTGTGTATTTTCGTGTTTTATAAATAAATAAAAATTAGATTTTCAAAAAATAATTATCATAAAATCATAGCAATTACTACTACTGCGAATTCACTCATTCTAAAGCAATGAGAATTGATACAATTTTTCTCTTCTATGCACACAAATACGTGACATTCTCCCTACTGAAAAGGAGGTTCACACGGGCAGGTGAACAACACATGTGTCAATGAAAATTTTTGCTCCTTTTCCTTTTTCAGGCTATAATAGTAACATTTATCTTTTAGCACTCAAAAAAGATGCAAGTTAAGAAAACACCCAGACACGTCTAGTATTTTCCAAATAAATTATCTGCATACTCATTAAACACATCTACAAAAAAAAAAAAAAACATATGGGAAAGACTGTATACAATTTGCTTATTATTTAGATTAGCCTTCTGTCGGATACTGATCCATATTTGATCTACATTTGACACCAAACTTAAATTTTACTCAGTATTACTATCTCCCGGATCTCCAGAAGCACATAACAACCTGATAACAAATAAGACATTTTTTGCTATTTATACATCTTGCTGTTTCTAATTTTCCCGAGTATTTTTGTATACATAAATAAATGTCGGGGGGTTTATAATCTTTCCAAATTTGAAGCAATCTCCGGCCTCTCAGTGGCGTAATGGCTTGTCCATAAAAATATAATTATGACGTCAAAAATAATCATAATTATAACAATTATAATAATTATCATTAATTCACTCATTCTAAACCAATGAAATTAGACTCTTCTTTTCTTTACACACACAAACATGTGACATTTTCACTATGCGGCAGGCATTTCACACGGACAGTCATCAACACGTGCGCCAATGAACATTTTTGTTATTTTTTCTTTTCAGGTCATAATAGTAACGTTTATTTCTTAAACACTTAACAAAAATTCGAAAAATACTCAGACACATTTTGTATTTTTTAAGTAAATTATCTGGACACTCGTTGCACACATCTATAAAAAAACACACGGGAAAGACTTTATGCATTTATTCTTTATAATATTCTTCTGTTGATTCAAATACATATTCGATCAACATTTGATCGCAGACTCACCATTTTATTCAGTATAACTGCCTCTTGTATCTTCAGTACCACATAATAACCAGATAATAAATAAAACTCGTTTTGTTATTTCCAGATCTTTATGTTTCTCAATTTTAAAAGTAATTTTATATATAGATTTTAAGGGGTTTATAATCTGTGCAAAAGTAAGTGAACCCCTAAAATAATATTTTTAAAAATTGTCACCTTTTTCCAGATGATCATATATATTCATTATTTGGACTATTGTCATCTTTGTCGCCATATTTATTACAACGTTTCGGTCGTTGTACGCTCCGACCTTCTTCAGTTGGTTGGAATGTCGAACTTAACCCTTTATTTCACTCATTGGGGTAGACGGTTTTAGCTCCACGTGCCATGTTTAATGGATGTCAGTTATCAGTTATCTCCTGTTAATTTCACTCTGAAAGTTCTCCACTGCCTTAACCGGGTATTGAACTCACACTCTTTGGGTCCTGTCACTGGATCTAACCAACACCTTTATCCACTCTGCCATTATGTCCTTATATATTCATTAAGCCTTTATTCAATCAATTACAACGACTTTGAAAAAGTAAAAAGTAAGATGTGCAAAAGTAAGTGAACAATTACATTTAATATTTGGTGACTCTTCCGTTCAAGCAGTAATTTTCTATAATTTTTAAGAACTTTCTCGCGGTAGCGAGGGCCAATTTTTGACCATTCTCCTTGGCAAATCTCCCACAATTACTCGATATACCTGGGTTTCTTGCATGCCCTGCCTTCTTTCATTTGAATCACAGATTTTCAATTTGATTTAAACCAGGACTTTGAATAAGCCAGGAGTGGAAATTTATTTTTATGAAGCCATTCATTTGCAGATTTACTTTGATTATTCAAGTCATTGTCCAATTGAAAGTTGAAAGTTGAAGCCCCGGACGAAACACAAATTTTGAACTGTGGATAAGACACTTTCGTCCATTATTGCTCGGTATCTCTCAAACTATTGTGCCATCAATGCGTACAATTTTGCCTGTTCCAGCTGCAGCAATGCACCTCCAAATCATAATGCTGTCACCACCCTGTTTAATGGTTGGTATCAAATTCTTCTTATCAAAAGCCTTATTAGGTGTTTGAAAGATATAACACATGTTTTTCCTCAAAAAAGCGCTGGTTTGGTCTCATCTGACGATGAAATATTTTGCATTAACGTTTCTAGCTTATTAATATGAACGTTGGAAGAGTCTAAGCGAACATGTCTGTTCTGTTTCGTAAGCGATGGCATTTTTACGCATCCTGCCTTGACGATCGGTATTGTTCAAATTTCGTTGTACTGTAGATGCATGCACACTAATTGCAACAATAGCCAGTGCGCATTGCAGAACCGTAAACAGCAGCATTTGGTTGGCCATACTGTTTTTGTAGATAGCCTTGATTGTGATGCCGTCATAGCAAAGACCTTAGTTTATAATAAATAATTTGTTTTACGATGTAAAATTGCACAACAATTCGTTTTGATAGCTTTCTGTAGATTTCTCCATCATTATAAGTTTCAAGTATATCATTTTTTAAATCTTCAGGAAGTTCTTTTGAAATTTGCCCATATATATATATATATATATATATATATATATATATATATATATATATATATATATATATTTAAATTTAGTTTCGAGCTGCAAACTTTTGCAAAGACAATAAGTTATATTGTTTGGCTGCAGTATGCACAGCTTACCGAAAAATTGAACCCGTGATATTTTGATTTTTACACGTGCATAAAAAAATATTTGCACCGGCAACCATGTAAACCAGAAAAAAAAACAGATTGCAAATGTAAGTGTTCACTTACTTTTGCACAAATTAATGTGTAATTTTCGATTAATATTTTAATTCCAGCTTGATAAAAAATTTTGGAAATGGTTCTATTCTCTATAATAAAGCCTTTTCGTAATGAATATATAGTTTAATTAAGATATGTTGATTATCTGTAAAAAAGAGAAAATTATTTTAATACTATCTCGGGGGTGCACTTATTTTTACACCGCGCTATATATATATATATATATATATATATATATATATATATGTATATGGGCATACATATAGCATTCATTAAGCCATATTTTTTCATACACAATATACATATATATATATATATATATATATATATATATATATATATATATATATATATATATATATATATATATGTAACGGTGAAGTATATGGTTTTAATGTATGCTATATTTATGGCTAAACGTGTTTAATATCAGGGATAGAGCATGTGCCAATATAATCCATTCATTTTTCATATCTATCTACCTCTTTCTCTCTTTCTTTATCTCTCTCTCTCTCTCTCTCTCTCTCTATATATATATATATATATATATATATATATATATATATATATATATATATACATATATATATGTGCATATCTATGTGCGTCGTACCTCAAGCTAAACAAAACTATTACGATAGAAAAATAAGGAAATATGTTGCTGTAATGCAAAGATGCTTCTAAAAGAAGATTTGAGTGAAATGAATATTGACATAAGAATAGAGGCTGTCTG
The DNA here is from genome assembly GCA_963932145.1 of Acanthosepion lycidas. Classification (NCBI taxonomy): domain Eukaryota; kingdom Metazoa; phylum Mollusca; class Cephalopoda; order Sepiida; family Sepiidae; genus Acanthosepion; species Acanthosepion lycidas. The sequence goes on from OZ010583.1 coordinate 96,871,354, forward strand.
AATGGTATATCATAAGTGCTTATAGTGAGGTAGAAAAAATTACATATATATATAGGATGGATAACTGGAAGAAAGAGAAAGAGAGCGTTGACATCGTTAAACTTCCAGCTGCGAAAGTGGGCTTATGTCGGTACAGGTGGCTAGACGATTGAAGATAGGTCTTTTGAAGTTACTGATAGCAAAAGCGGTTACCGGCTGAAGCGTTTGCGTCTACTGGCGTATTGAGGTGATATCATTATGTTTATATTTCTTTTTAATGTCCAACTTTTAGGGATTTTAAAATGATAAGATCTAATTTGGTCCATTTGAATGCGTAATCTGTGTGAATTTTAGAACTTTGTGTATTCTATATTTTCTCTAGTCTCTCTGCGTCAACATACCCTAGTCTTTTGCACAATTGTGAGTAGAATAACATTCCTACCCAATAGTCTTTAATTTTGTATCTTGTTATGAGTCAGTTTGAACATTTACTGATTATATGATTAACAATTTTATCGCTATCTACGTGAGAGCAAAATTTCCAGTTTGATCAAATCGTATCAATTCTGGCTTCGAAACATCCTAGCACTTGTTCTATACCACTTCTCTTTCAAAGCGTAACGTTATCGTTGCACAAACTAATAAAAAATAAACTAAATCTCTTGTATATAAAATTATTGTTTACTCACCTCTATACTTCCTCAATTATTATTGGCGTGTGGGTAGGTGTGTGTTTTGGGGGGATTTCTCTGAACGTAAATTCTTCTTCTCATGAGGATGTAAAATATTATCTGTCTCTTCCCTCGTGGTTGGAGCCCTTGTATTCCATTTGAATTTATTAAACAAATGCCATGATGGATCAATTTTCGATTCATTTATTACCTTGTTATTGAAATAAAAAGTGATTTTCTGCTTCTGCATAACAACTTTCAGCCTGCATTTTTTTTTAATTTTTTTATAATAGAACCAATAACATTTGATAAAACATGTTGAAACTGACTAAAATATTTAATTCGAGCTTTGTATTGACGTCAAATTAATCGTTAAAAATTTGACAAAAATGTATCAAGGGAAAGTCCGAGTTATTGAGCATTATGTGATTTGCATAATGACTTCCGATATACACACACACACACACACACGCACACGCACATGCACAAACACATACACACATATCCGTGTACCCTCAGAATGAGGAGTTAATACCATAGACTGCACACATCACCGGAGGAACAGTGCTGCACTAGTACAGAGGCCAGAAAGAGAGCAAATGAAGGAACCTGATGTTTAGGTGGAAATTGTCCAGATAAACACGCTATTGCATCTAGCTTCTCTGACGATCCGATGCAACGTAAGTCTATTTTGGCATCATCTGGAGTATGCTCGGAACATATATATATATATATATATATATATATATATATATATATATATATATATATATAAGAAGGAAAAGAGTTGTATTAGAAGTATTTATAGAAAAGGCAGAGGGAAGCGAAAATGCGGCGTTGAGAGAGTGGCTTGAGCTGGGATGCCAGGTAAGAACCACTAATAATGCAGATTATTCTTGGATTTCATCCAATAGTAGGAACACCAAACTATAAGTGGCAGAATTATTGGAAGCATGAACGGGTGTTAGACTTATAAATGGATGGGATAGTTTCTGGAGATAAAGATTGTCTAGCACAACACACTGAAAATAATTCCTAGCTGCAGATCAAGCAATGATTCAATATAATCTTTTCACTTCATGTAGGCAGAGAACATTTCATTCTTCAGAACGTTATCATCAGCCATGCTGATGGAAAACAGAAATGGGTCTCTCAAATAATTAATAGAAATCAGTTTTGTTTTGGTAGCGCTAGAATTAACAATTTAGTAGGTAACATTCATTATTGTAATCGGGTCCTCCCCTTTTTCATATAAGTGGACTCGACCATAGCCTTACTTGGACTGCTGCCGTTAAATACCCAGAGTCATTCAGAATATAGAGAGTGAGTGAGCAGAGATTGTGATTGAGTTGGAGGTAGAGTAATAGTGTGAGGTAACCGCTTGTAGAAGTCACAGTTACAAGCACGTGGACTCTAAGGAAGTCCTACTTCGAGACTGTATATATATATATATATATATATATATATATATATTATTATTATTATTATTATTTTTATTATTATTGCTACTGACCGCGTTCCTGTATTTACTAACTGTATTACCCATTGTATTATTGTGTAAATACATTTAATTTCTTATATTTAATTCTTGCGTTTGTCATTTATTGGAGATCGAATTTCATCACGGAATCCACAACAAATTGGCGACGAAGATTCGAACTCATGCGGAAAAGAAAAGATCAGCAAAATTTCCGTCCTCTGGTGTTATCCTGTCGTGATATCACGTGTCATTTTTATTTTGTTTTCCATTGTTTTAGTTTTCTTCTGTGGTTATCTGTTCTCTTTCCGTTTCCAAACCAAAATCGAATAAGGTAAGGCAATTGAATTTGGATTGACTGCAATAGGTGTTATTTTTTCCCAACAACACGCGTTTTTACATAAACAAAGAATTAATCACTTAAGCCTTCTCGTATGTAGAACTTATCCATGTCGAAAACTTATATCAATAAAAATTCCTCCTAGTGAATGAAGCATATAGGTTTTAGAGAGGACCTTCATTCGAATAATCTGGAATGTCACTGCAGAAGCACAAGGAACTCTAATAAATTAAAGAAAACGCATCAATCGATGACTTTCAACATCGGCAACAACTAAAACGGATAGCTCATGTAACTCAAATAGAAGATATCATCCAGGTGTTGATCTTCCATACTCCTTCGAACAAAATGTTAGGTAGGAAAGACCGCATGAATATCGGAAGGACCAATAATAATTACTGAACTTGCGGAACCTGTATTCCTGAAATATTTTTAAGGGATAAATTTTGTTATATACCGTACCTATAAACACGAATGGGTATGTCCCAATCATCATTAATACGTTGGACACTATTGTAAGTGGAGGCAATATGCTATCTATGCTGGCAGAATGAGCTCTCAGTGTGTGAAGCTCTTGCCGTGTCGGGCAGAGAGGAACCCAGGCGAGGCTATGCCGAAGGGCAGAGTCTCGTCCGGAGAAAAAAACAGATACCCGATCCCAAGTATACGGGGTCTTGGGGAAACTTTTACCCCAGCCCAAGAGCTCGGATTCCCCACATTAAATTTGGCCTTGTGCCGCATTCTATCCGAGGCGGGAGGCAGATAGCAATCTGCTGTCTCATTAGTCCATCACTAGCCGTGGTTTAACTACTTTATGCCGCTGGTGAGTATTGTATTTTGTTGATGTTGCCATTTTATTTCCAACTACCGTTTTGGTTATTACTCATTCAGTAACCTTTTCTATGTTACAAAAGATTGTATAAATTTCTACTGACACTAGCTGTTTTGGTCAATTGATGTCTACCATTTCGATATAAGGAAACGTTTAATATTGTCCTACACTCTCCAGAACTCTTCACGATGTGCCGGATGATTTAATTAATATCGTTGTGTCGATTATTTAAATTCTTTTTTTCTATTTATAAACATTCTGACCTTTTTTTTTCAAGATTTTTCAGCATTTCTTAGCGTGATGATAATATTAAGTGAAAAGTCATTTCGTACGGTTATAATTTCTCACTGGTCTGACTAGTTTTTAGATATTTTCACATCTTTTTTCTATCAGTCTCAATCTATCAGCTGCAGGACCCGGCATATTCCCAAGCTTTTTGTTGTGAATTGTGACTGGATTGAGCTACCTGTTTGATTTCTCAAATGTTTCCAATATTTATTTGTCAACATTTATTTTTATTGAGTATCACTTCTCATAAAATGTGCTATCGAAATTGACGAAATCAATTTGGCTTTCCATTATTCCGTGATATTTAATTGTCGAAGTTTTCTTAAAGCACAATGAAGAAAATCGAATTTTGAATTTCAAAGCTTTAGGGGAAATATTAATTTAAGAATAACGGTGCCATATTTGTTATCGTAAATCCAAACGCTACAGGCTTTAGTTAAACAAAACACGATTTGGAAAAAAAGATAATTCATGCAGTGTTTTAAACATATAAACGTATGTTGTTTGACACCTGGTTGGTTTATAGAAATGTGAACACATTTGTAGATGAATAATGCTTTATATGCAAATAGGTGTAAACTTGCGTGGGAGTTTCTGTAATTCTTATATGCTTGTGTTATTATCTTTTTTATTGAATATGCTAACTCAAAATATAAAGCAGATCATAAAAACACTGAATTTTTCAGCTGTATGTTTCATTAAAAAAAAAAACGCATACATTACTTTTAATAAAACGTAACATTATCAAAAGAAGAGTGCGTGGTCTTCTCAGATTTTCTTGGTGTTTTTGAAGTGAGTTGCTTACAAAGAAACAAACTGTGTACAAACATAAGTTGCCGCTGTTTTTGTGGATTAACAAGGCCGAATTTAATGTGGTGTGTCCATCTGGCAGGCTCAGCCAAACATTCCCCATGGAACCGTATAAAACGGGTAGCTGTTTCCCGAAACGATACTCGAGACATAGACTCGTCCAGGTATCCTCTCTGCCCGGAGGCAGAGAGTTTGACCAGCGTAGCTGGA